>CM051642.1:0-1200000 GCA_028020825.1 Podargus strigoides | reverse complement strand
AAAGACTCGTTTTGCCTACTGCCTTAACCAAAGGGAATACTCAAGAGGCTGGGTGCAAGCCATCTTCTTGACTGCCATCCTTGTAGGCCATAGTTTGGATTGTGTACAAAGCTGTATACAATCCTTGTATGAAACACATTTATCTCAGACCGAGCAGTCGTCCTGGATTGTCATCTTTGGCTCCCAATCTCAGGGAGATGAGAACATCCATAACGGGAACATCCACGCTCCAGTTTCAAACAGAAGTTGCTCTGTAAGGTGTATGGGTAGGAAATTGAACTTTTAATCCAGTTATGGAAGAAACATATTCCTATGGTTAGGAATGTGATGGGATAAAGGTTGGACTTGATGACCCTGGAGGTCCCTTCCAACCATAATTTTTCTATGATTCTATGAAACACACAAGAAATGCAGAACACAACAGCTTAGTACGTAGCCTGATGGAGGGGTCATAGAGCTTACAGAGCACAGAAGTCAAATCACAGCACTCAAGTTTAAATGTCTATTAAAGCATCATGCATCTAAATAACTACATGCTCATAAATCAACTTCAGAGCCTGAAGAGGGACATCCTTCTGATGGAAGCAAAAGAGAGCGGTATGAACAAAGCCTTTATGCTTTTTTTCATGCTGGCTTGAATTGGGAAAACTCAGGATCACCAAATTACTTTCAGAAATAAGTGCCAATGAGGTTTACACTGTCTGAGTGAATCACTGAGAAGGAGAGAAACTGATGTGCCACCACAGTAGAGGCAAAGGTTTCCCTTGTGGAAGCGAGAAAGGAGGCAAGGGCAGGTCCTGGGGGGAGGTGTTGAATTTGTTATTTACCTCACAATGAGAAACGGGCACTTCCTTTTCAGCCACACATCCATTGGCATTCCGATACTGCAGTCTGGCACTGACTGGTCGACATTCCACTTCCACACCTATCAAGTTAGGGGAAAAAAAGAAAAAAAAATAGGAAAAGAAAGTGTTTGACAGTGCTGACAATTGCTTCTTTTAACTCCCTTCCTCTTAGTACTGAAATTGCTGTTAGTGAGATGTCATTACTGGTGAGATCCCTAGCAAGAGGATTAGGTGTGTCTCCTTAGAGTAATTAATGTAGAGCTGTGTGACTGCATCACACCATGGCCTTGGAACTCCACTGGAGAGCAGGGTTTCCCTCATGTTTCTTTTCAGTTGACTGCTTTGTTTTAAAGTCACCTTGCCACCTAATGTCTGCCTTCTACCTGTTGGCTTCTGTGTTAGATAACTCTCCTCTGAAAGACAGTTCCATGGCACATTGGGCAAGCAGGTGCACAGGAAAAGGATGGCACACACGGGAACCCCAGTAACTGAATCAGAGAAACAGAGCACTCCGACCTGGCTATTCCTGGGGCTGTCACAGGAGAGAGATTCTACTGGCTTGGGATGATGCCCTTCAAGGTGAGTCAGTGGGAGCAGCTCTCCAGGTTACCTTACACAGAGGTGGGTCACTGCCTTCAGGATTGTGTGGGACTCCTTATGTGATACTACGGAAGAACATTTTGGGGTTCTACAAGACTTGTTTTTCATGGGACTTTTCAGGGAGGAACTAAAGGTGGGGGAAGAGAGGGATTAAGGTGGTTTGGTGAGTTACAAGCATGGGAAAATGGATGGCTAAAGGCATAAAGGGGGCTGGCTGCATGTTAAACAGCTGCCAGTCCAGACTTTTGTCTGACCTTGCTCTGTGTTTAATCATTGCAGTCTGTTCTGTCTTCTTCTTAAAATCAATTTCTAACTGCTTGCCCTGGGTGATGGACTTTCTGTTCTATGTTCCCTGATCAGCCAGAGTTGGACTGGATGATCTTTGGAGGTCCCTACCACTCTGTGACTCTGTGATTTGAAGGCCTATAAAATATGGGCATTTTTAGGCACACAATATTTCACTTTGATCAGTTTGCTGCTGCAAGGAGGTATCACTTTTAAATCACTATAACTATTAAATAAATATATGTATCAAGCTGTGCTCATTTGGAACTGGGTTTCTCCTCTCCTCAACTGCAGTGAGAGGCATTTTCAACTAGCAGAGCCTGCTCACCACCCTGTTTTTTAAAACCTGATTTTGTTAATAAATAATTTTCAATATTCCTTACTCGAAGCCTGGTAGATTAACACTCCCTTAACTAAATTACCTGTTTGAGCCATTTGATGACAGTCTATCTCAATAGCTTTCTGACTTCTATTTCTCAAGCTGGAACTCAGTGATTATACAGACAGGCAATGGCTGCAAACTCTCTAGGAGTTAACATCCTTCATCAGGGGTATTATTACAGTTACTGTGCCAGTGTGGCAACGGGCTGCTATGCTGGCCATCTTTTATTTATTAGCACATGCACAGAGGGAAAAAAGAAAAAAAAAAAAAGAAGTTAATGGAACACATGGAAGATGTTGATATTCTGACCTTAAAAGAGGAATATCAATCTTTTTTACTTTTTTTTTTTAAATGAGCTAGAGTATTATTAATTTATTACTTACAAAGGAGAAAACTGAGAGGTTGTCTGTTCACAAAAGCATCAGAGATTCATTTTAGAAATGAGAACCTAACCCTGCAATCCTTCCTCATGTAAGCAAACCCTTCCCATGCTCACAGCCTGACTGACATTTGGATTATCTACACGACGATGCATGGAAGTAAGAGTTTCAGGACTGACTCATAAACTGCCAAATTTAAGATGCACTCAGGCTGTTCAATAGGAATGCACCTTTGATGGGCACTTCCCCTACCACTGTTTGGTTATTACATTATCAAAAACCAATCAAAGTCACATTGCTGCCACTGGGGTTTTTTGCTAAATTCATTTTAAGATGTTTGATTATTCATGAAGTGGTTGCCTCACATATTCAGTATCAGGTTATCTGACTTGTCAACTTGTGTGTGCAGTACTGTTCCTGTTATCTTTAGATGAACAATACAATAAAACATTCATAAGTAACATATGAATAAAATGTGGAGAGTATCTATTTCTTTCTAAGCACTTGTGAACACTGTCAAAACATGTGTTCTAGTGGACAAAACATGACAGCAGTGTCCCAGTCAGAGGACAGACTTGTTTGATGGTTTATTTTAACCACATTGCTTAGCTCTGCTCTGTTAAACTGCATCTTACACAAAAAGTAGCTCCTTGCATGCAATTTTCATAAAAGACTTTTGTCTGATTTACTTACATGTATCACAGCAGGTACTGCCAATTTTTGCAATTCTGCCCTAAAAGAATAAAAAAAAAATAAAACTTGTTTTGACACAAGTAATATACATTTGTTCTGCTGGAAGAACACAAAGCGATGTTTAAAACAGGGTATTAGGCAAGAAAACTGTATTTCCACATTGTACAAAAATATATAAATCTACATTAGAAATCATCTCTTTATCCATTTTAAGGTTTTGAACTTGTGATTGTATTTGTTGATACCTAATTGGAAATAAATGACTATATTAGCAAGTTCAACACCTGAAACTATTGCTTCCACCTTGTATTAGGAGCTTTCTGAAGTAAAGACATTGAATAAACATAAATTTCTGGGAGCCACAGTGGTACAATCAATAGCATTCAAGTCTTATGTCTGTTTAAGAAAGGAAGTTAAACAGTCCCTCTTGAGTTTTTTAGCAATACAGATGAAAGAATGCCTATTCCACAACAGCTGGAAATGTACAGGCAAATCATCATAAAGTATCACATCTGCCAAGTAAGTTTTAACAGTCAAAAATTTTATTTTGCTTGATTCATTACTTCCATGTAGAAAATAATTCTCAAAAATATATGTAAGGTGGAAAATTACTGAAAACCTTTAGTGAAAGGAAAAATTGAGAAATACTGCAGGGTGATGCCACCGTTGCACTAAACACCTGAACTTACATGCAAAAGTTTGGATGCTTTTTTTAATTAAAAAAACCTAAACTTTCCATTTGTAACTAGATGAAAACGACTAATTTTATAGCTGAAATACTTTTTTTTTGTTGTTGCTGTTTTTGGATGGGAGTATAAATGCAGTTTGGGAAGTCGTGGTTAAAAAGGAAAGTATTCCTAATCATTTTCAATGAAGACCTTCAGAATAAAATAATAACCCCAAGCCTGTAAAATAATCCAGCATTTGTCCAAATCTCTGTATAATAAAACTGTGTGTGCTACAGTGATTTGACAAGGTGAGAAATGCACTGTAGAAGCTTTATTCTTCCTGCATTATACATATCACGTCCTCCATTTGCTTGATGTGTATGTTGAGAGAGGTTTGGGCACAAGCTTTGTTCTGAGTTTCCTGCTTCTTGTCATGCCAAAGAAAATGGGAACAGGCAAACAGAAACACCTGTGTGATTGCAGATGAGCAATGCAGGACTCCATGTGTTACAGCCCAACCTGCACTCTGTTCCTCAGTGTAGGGCTAACCTCAAATCACAGGAAAGATGGGTGGAAATGTTGAGCAGGGGTTTTATTATATCATTACACCAAACAGCTGCAAATGTGGAAGTTTGAGCTCTTCCTACAGCATTGTGAAAATTCCTTTCCCTAACCTCATATGAGGGTAGAGAAAAAATGTCTTACCATTTCATATGTATATTCATAGGGGGAAAAAAAAGGGGGATGACCTGACTGTTTTCTTAGTTTGTGTAATTAATTATCCACATAGTTTTGCTCCACCAAATGGAAAACACTGTTAGAACAACCATTTTCTTCTGTTTGCTGCTTCATATGGAACAGAATTACTGCAAGCTCAGCATCTCCCCTGCAGTATAGTCCCACATAAAACCAGTATATACTTTAAAATAAAGAAAAATTACATTTTTCTGAAATTCCAAGAAAGTTCAAATTCAGTTTAGCCAAGGTGCTGGGAGAGGGTTGGGCTTTCCCACCCTAACACACATAAGGTACCTATATACAGAACCATAAACATGACAGAGTCTATTAGGAAATGTGGAAACAGGACCCATTTCACTACTTACTCCTTCAGCCAGACACCTTCTGGAATCAAATGGAGGACAGCCAGTGATTCTTCTTTCCCAGATAAATTCCCCTTTCTCATTTACTTTACAGGAGTGACTATCACAGCCATCCTGAAGTGATTCATTTGGCTGTAAAGATTTAAGGGCTGTTAGCTTTACACAGAAACAACATGGGACAGTACATTTTCCTGATACTATTCAACCTATTCCTTTACTGATATTTCAATTAATGTACCATGGTGGTGAAGTTTATAAAACATGGAAATCTTTAGGAAACAGAACTGATTATCAATGAAGTCAACATCTTCTATTTACTTCCACTGCCATATTGATTACAGCTCAGTCCATACTGCCAAGACCAACCCTGTTCAGCTCTTAACCGGAAAGAAATTTCCATTAACTTAAAAGAGAAACTTTTCTAAGTGAGAAATTTGGGAGTTTGGCCTATGAATTGTCTTTTAAAGAGATGCATGTATGAATATTTAACTTCCAACTAAGTTAGGAGCTTCTTTAAAAAAAATACATAAAACCACACCTCCACTCCCACATAGAATCACAGAACCATTTGGGTTGGAAAAGACCCTTCAGATCACCCAGTCCAACCATTAACTCAGCACTGCCCAGTCCCCACTGCCCCATGTCCCTCAGCACCACATCTCCACGGCTCTGAAATCCCTCCAGGGATGGGGACTCCCCCACTGCCCTGGGCAGCCTGGGCCAGGGCTGGGCAACCCTTCCAGGGAAGAAATGTTTCCTAATATCCAATCTAACCCTGCCCTGGCACAACTTGAAGCCATTCCCCCTTGTCCTGTCACTGTCACCTGGGAGAAGAGACCGACCCCCCCTCACTGCCCCCTCCTCTCAGGGAGCTGCAGAGAGCAATGAGGTCTCCCCTCAGCCTCCTCTGCTCCAGACTGAACCCCCCAGTTCCCTCAGCCTCTCCCCAGCACACTGTGCTCCAGACCCTTCCCCAGCTTTGTTGCTCTTCCCATACTCTCTCCGTCTAAAACTTAGCTAAGGAATGGAATAAAATAAAATGTTATATGCTATTATTTCTTGTGACAAGCTGATGGGTTTTAACCAGAAAAACATCCACTAGTGTTTAAGAACCTATCATACTCAATAAATTTTACAGGATTCACATTTTCAACTTAAATTATAACTGTTCTACATTTAGTCATAAACAAGAGTGTTTAAAGCTTACCTGAAGGTATTTAAGCCTTCCATCTCTCAGCCTGATGCCACATGAAGTTGGCACACATTTTCCACAGCAAGACCCAGGGATTTCCTGCCTTCTGTAGTTCTAGGAGGTAAAGGGCATTTTTCTGGGTTTGTTTAGTTTTAAGCATGGCTCCTACACTTATTTGTAGAGGGTTTAAAAAAAGATAATTAAGTGGACAAAGTCATAGCCAGAAAAATGCCTTTTTAAACAGCAGGACTAGCTTTATGTAATTAGTTGCATACTTTTGTTTTTTGTTTTATAAAGGCTGGCATTAATCCTTGCACTGATTTATTATACAACAGGGAGAAGTGTATTTCCAAGTACAAACCCTCCACTAAATTCAATATTCTTTGACTATAACAGTTGCAAGGTCAGGTCCACTAAACAACACATGACAGTAGGAGAGGGAAAAAGAAACTTATTGAAATATTTTGAGTGAGAGTTTGCATTTGTGGTGTGCAGGAGCTTCTCTGTAAAGCTAATGAACACTGCACAGTGCAACTTGGGAAAGTAGTCTGAAGTGCTTAAACCAGGAGAAAAGGGCAAGATAACCAGTAAGCAGTGGGCAGGGAAGGCGATAATAAGGCTAAGGTGGGAAATTTGGACTAAGGAAAGACAAAGAAAACCACCTGATAAAACAAGAAAGTAAAAAGACCATCAGAGAGGATATGATATAATAAAATTTAAAAGGAAAGAAAGAAAATAGGAATAACGGAGCCCCACAAATGGCACAGGAAGGAAAAAACAGTGGCAGGGAAAGGAGTATGGGAGAACGAGCAGCACTAGATGGAGAGGAAGAAAGGTATAGAGTGGATAGTGGGGGGAAAAAAACACCAGAAAGGAGCCCAGTTAACACATGAAGTGTCCCACAGTAATGTCTCCAGCTGCTACACATAAACAACACCTGCTTATCATGAGCTGAACATTTTTAAGACAGCAAACACTTTCTGGTTGAGTGAAGGCATGCATGTTATCCACACGGTTTTTATACAAAAAAAGAATTTGGGGGGGTGGGGGGTTACTATTAAATCATTCAAAGAAAACATAGGTCTTTATAATTTAGGTGAACTTGCTCTACTAGCAAAAATGTAAGCACCTAAAGTAGGTCATAAAGTTACCAAAAAATAAAACCAAAAACAAAACCATGAGCAGAATATGCTGCAGTTGGCTGCACTTCAATTACCAGTGCATTTACTTTCACAGCTTCAGCATCCAGTAGAAAGCAGGTGCTCCTGGAAGAGTACATACACCTTTAACCCATGACTTTATCCATTATGAAGGCATTGCTTTTAATCTGGTATATCATGAAATCAATTACTCTAAGACAGAGAAGATCCCAAGTACGTGTGTGTGAGTCCCACTGCCCTTAGGGGGATGAAGACATTCTGTATCTTGATTTTTTTCCCCTCAAGCCCCACAGATTCATTCCAAAGGCTACAAAGGGACACATACACCTAGGCCTGCAGCTCCCCTTGGGTAGCTGCACATTTCCTAAGCACAGGTTCATGCTGCTTAATTAACCCACCTGGAAATTGCCCTTTCTTCAGGGTATTTTTTCAGTCTGTACTTTTGGGTCAGGTGGGGGAAAAGAGCTGTTTGGGAATTGTGTGGGTGGTGAAAGAAGCAGGAGAGGAATGTTTCTCTATTTTTTTACCCTGTATTTTATTGATTCCTCTACCTTTAATTTCTACAGTTGGCTTCTTACATTGGAAAAGCAAGAACTGATGTTTGTGTATTTTTGTGTGGGAACATACATATGCACACATTTCTGGCCACAGATTCATTCTAGTGCACACATTCTAGTGTATCTGGGGTTTTTTTAATTGATCTGCCAGGTTATATTTTGTGAAAGTGAGGAAGATGCTTAGCACTTTCCTCTCAGAAGCCTTTGTCTATAATCATACCTTACAGGAGGGGTGTGATATTAGGGTCCAGAACCACAAAAAATATTTCAGATGCTCCCTTTTGGCACAGGCTACATCTATACCAATAAATAAAAGAGGTCAAAGCCAGTCTTCTGGCCCTGCAGGCAAGTGAACACCTATGTATGCCTAGACATTCTCCCCAAAAAACAGGCTGTGTTGTCCCTAACCACTGACCTGTGCCCAGGCATTATTTGGAAGTTTGCTAGTTAGAATAGGTCAGCAGGGACACTGCTGACAATTCTTCACAGTAAGTGGTTGCATGACATAATTTGAACCTGCAGTCGTGCTCTGTTTAGTTAATTAGTTCAGATGAAACCACAGAAACTTGACTTAACTACATTGTCCTTTCCAGTTCTACTTGGGGATTGAAAACTGGACTCACTCAAAACTCTGCCCCTCTCTTTTGCCAGGACCCTATCAATGTGTGCCTCCCCTGGATATCAGCCAGGAATCCCATACCATCATGTTAGAGATGTGGCTTTTTGGTGCAACGGCCACTGCCTGCACAGGCCCTGGGGTTGGTGGGGCCCACTGGGCTCCATTCATTATCCATGGAAAGGCAGAAGGCATTTAAGCCTTTTTCTGTGAAAATTAGCTGCTGGTCTGTGCTCTTCAGAGAGGGGGAAACGAAGCCAGCCCCTGTAACTTGCTTAGGTCTCCTTCTACTTAAGGTATTGATGCAAAGAGAGAAAACTGCATGAGTGAGTAGAACTAGTCAGGCACTCCAGTCACACTGTTGGTCAGTGGAGTAAAAATGAGAGCTATTTGCCTCAAGCTCATTCCTTGCAGACAGTGGTGGCAAAGCAGCAGCAAAGACTTCAAAAAGGGCAGTGGAACTGATGGAGATAATTACCTCAAGTCACCTACGGCATGGCTGGGAACCAGACAGAAATATTGAGCCCAGCTATTAGACAGTTTGGAATAGTCATAGGAAAGCCCTGAAGTATGGAGATCTGCCCCTGGAGGGACAGATAATACTGTAGGAAAGGAGACACAGCAGTTCCTCCTACAAGTGATTTACCAAATCTTATTTTGCCCTAAGGGTAAGTAGTTTAAAATACACAATAAAATGTAGACCTGAGTACTATGAAAAGTTACCTTTCCTACACTGTGGATTTACACACATTTGATATATTTCATTTAATTCAGGGAAAGAGGAACACAGGGCCATGACTTCTCAGAAAAACCTGAAGAAAGGCAACAGGTCACAGAGTTGTAGAGAACATGAAGTGGTGTATACAACAAAGAACATGATCTTCTCATCAGACACATTCTTAACCAGGACATCTAGACCACTTGCACTTACTATTGGGCATGGTTCACAGGTTAATTCTGTACATGTCAGAGTGTATCTCCGAGAAGATGTTGACTGGAGGGAGCAGAGACACGTTTTGCATTCATCCACCATCAGGCGTCTCCATGGCTGAAACATCAGAACCAGTTTCTAAGTCAGTTACTGTCTCTTCAGCAAAACTCACAGAAATGAGCCATTTTATCTAGGTTACATCTCTTGCATTAAATCTTGCTGTCCTGACTCTGTGTTAGGTGGTCCCCACCAGTTCAGTTTTTCTGAGCACAGTGAATTGGTTTGCCAACAAGTTTCTATCCTTGAGCCAGTCACAACCCACAGACAGAAATTACTTGTTATGATCCTGCTTAGAACCTCTAGAGGCCTAGAAGTTTAAAATTCAGAAAGGGGAAAGGAAAACAAAAACAGAATTACTGAATGAAGAACTAGACTTGTCCACAGTCACAAGCAAATCAGTGGCTGAGCTGACGCACAATTCAAGTTCCCTGAGTTCTTCCCCAGCACCTTGTTTGCTGGATCCCATCACCTTTTCAAAGCAAGGAAAAATGGTATTTAAAAGGTAGAGCAAAAATGCCAAACTATTAAAATGGGAAACAAAAGGATGCAGAGTTTGTAATTGGATTCCTACCACTGAAAGGAATTCTAAATACAAAGTCTCTCTGCCTCCCAAGTGTACAACCTTTCATTTCAACCCAAAATAACAAACCACTGTGGTTGAAGGGACAAAATCGGCGGAGTCTACTCAAGATTTTCACAAAAAAACCTTCTAAAACCTAATAAATAAGGTAAACAGACACTGAGTATTGCTAGATTATAAAAGGTTTGAGTTGTGCTTCAAAAGTCAATGGAATGTCACTGTTGACTTCATTTGGAACAGGAACTTCCCATGCTACACAGCATGCATAACCTCAAACTCCTTTTTTTCTTGTTCCATACTAGTAAACACGCATGGAACCAATGGAGCAAAACCAAGAAGGTGGCCAGAGTAACAGTGTAAAGGTAATGTGTTATGGGTAGCTCAGAGCCAATACTCCAACACATATACTGAAGGACAAACATTCAAATTAAAGAATTTTAATTACATTCTTATTCTGCACCCCAGCACAACAGAGGTCCTCAGGCCTCAGCAGTTTTCTATAAAGCACGAGCAATAGCAAAGACTTCTTTTGTGGAGGTCTAGAAAAAAGATCCTCCACATACAACTTGATGGAGGTGGTAAGACCAGTAGGTAATACCAGATGTCTTTTAACAACTCAGCTCCAGAACTCAACACAGCACTCTTGGTTTAAACTTTGATAGTGAATATTGAGTCACTAATCTGGAGGGGTCAAAGAGCTCAATGGATACAGGCATGAGGACACACCCATAACATTTTCCTATGGGAGAAGGATGGATAGCAAATGTCATAGAATCACAGAACGGTTTGGGCTGGAAGGGACCTCAAAGCTCATCTCGTTCCAACCCCCTGCCATGACAGGGACACCTCCCACCAGCCCAGGTTGCTCCAGGCTCCATCCAACCTGTCATATGAAACTCCAAACTTCTTGTTTACTCTCAACATTAGAAAGCATTCAGACACCAGAGTGACAGTTCTAGTACAGACTACACGGCCTCACGAGGGCATCCAACCCACTGACACTAGTATTGCTCTCCTGGTCAGCAGCCCCATGCACACATGTGCACGTACACACAAAAGCCTTGCAAATCTGGGAGATGTCCTCATCATGTTGATCTGTTTCAAAATATGTTTGGGTTCATTCTGTTTACTGTCATAATCATAATGCAGGCTCTCTAGAATTCAATGCTTATCACAGAATGCCTCAGAAGCTGTAGGTTTTCACATCATGAAGAAAGGATCTATAAAGCCACAACTGATACAACAACTGATGTCCTCATGGGATCTTCTAATAGTTCTAACATTCCAATTAAATACAAAAAAAAAAAGATAGATGAAGTTTATACAAAAATTGCTGTTACAGGCAGGGACATAGGGCTTACTAGAGACACACTGAAATGAAATCCTCACACACACAAGTGCCTTGAACTTTTGGGGGAAAGTCTTACCTTGATCCAAAGTTTGCATCACAGCTTAGTTCTATGATAATGTATTTAGGGATCAGCATGCAAATGCTTTTAACAATGGCCTTCTCAAACAAACATAGTTTAGCATGACAGAACAGAATGAAGTAAAGGATTGATACTTCTTTTTCCCTTTATATAATACATGTGTTTTCTTGGCTAACTTAGAATGAAATGTCAACATCTGCTAACCCAGTCAACCACGCAGTCAGTGCAATCACAATAACCTTCATAAAGCCCAAACCTACTCAGATCTCCTTCAAAAATGCTGCTCAGTAAAAGCCTGGGAAAACAGATGAGTGATATAGATAATCCTTTTGGTAAATACAGCCACCTGCTTAGAAGTCTGCAGTTAAAGCCCACAGCATTGTCAAGAAAAGCAGAGTGAATGCAATACACCAAATTACTGGAATATAATATTGGTAACCAGATACAAGACAAAAATGTAAAGGGATTAAGGACACAGTCAGTTAACAGAACTGCAGTAAAAGACTCAAAACTTGGAACTATTCAGTGAATGAGTTAATGGACCAAAGTTTTCCCTTGATATAAAATGAAACTTGAAACTTATTCTTAAAGGACCCAGA
The DNA here is from genome assembly GCA_028020825.1 of Podargus strigoides. Classification (NCBI taxonomy): domain Eukaryota; kingdom Metazoa; phylum Chordata; class Aves; order Caprimulgiformes; family Podargidae; genus Podargus; species Podargus strigoides. The sequence goes on along the minus strand of CM051642.1, from coordinate 1,187,922 downwards.
ATAAAGGTTTTGAAATCCAGGAAATATAAACTTCTGTGGACACCACATCTTCCTTCCTGACCAGAACTCTGGAACAATCATTGAAGTAGAGAATAGTGTAAGTCAAAGCTGCAGCAACGCCAGCTGCTCAAAACCTTTCAGACATACAGCTAATTAGACTACAATAAGTCATTAAATGAAGCTAGTTTAATTGAAAAGTTCATTAACTTAAGTTTTAATATAAGCTCTCTTTTATTTATTTTTTTTTTAAATCAAAATGGCCACTTTGTTTAGAAATCTTTCAAGATTATATCTCAACTCGGATTCCACACTCTCCATCCTGAGAAAATATTTTGGTAACTGCGTTGTCGAATGCTAACTTCAGTAATGCTGGACATTTGCAACAGCAAGAGCACAGAAGTAACATAACAGCTGGGGCCTGCCTACACCCTCCAAATCCTGCACAGGCAGGGTTTGATAAAATAACCAATGGTCACGAAGAATGATAACACATTTTAAAATATTAATTACATTAAAAATATATATATATATATTTAACAAGAGCTTTTACATATAGCCATAGCAAAGAAGAATGAGTCAAAATGCAGTTGTGAGTCAAAATGCAGTTGTGTGTCAGTGGAAACACTTCACGAATTCATTCCAAATTGGGAAAACTTCATTAAGATAGACATTTTTTGCAATATAGTAGAAGCTGAAATATATTATCTTTAAGTCTTCAAAACACAGATACTTCTCATTTTACCCTCAACATGACAGTTTGTTTCAAAAATTGCTTATGCTTAATTTAAAAGTATTTTAAATCCTTTAAAGGCTTTACTTGACAGATCAGGTAAACATTTTGTTGGAAGAGAAAAAAAAATAGTTGTTCATGAAAGAACAGCATGCAGCTGGAAAGACATCTTTTTGCAGCACAGAATCTATATGTACATGGATGTCCTATGTAACAGAAGGTGGCAGAAGCTAGCAATTGCTATACTGCATGACCTTCCCTACAAGTATGGTCTTCATAAAACATCACAACTAATTTTGACAACATACGATGGAGGAGACAAATATAGGAACCAAAAAGAAAGCAAATTATTTCAGATTTTACCACTTTAAAACCCTTCTCCCAGTGTTCTGACAAGAAAGGCAGAGTTATTTCTTGGATTTAATTCTACAGAGAAGTAATCCCCACAGAGAATGATGGATGCTTGGTGGCAGGGCTTTTGTTCTAACAAACTGATAAACTTATGCCTAGCAACTATGAAAAAAATCAAATCCAGAAGAAATGGCTGGATAAATGTTCTCTCTGCCATACCTCAAAAGTCCAAAGAGAAATGAAAAAGACAGACACATATTGACAATGCAGGCATACGTAGGTTAGAAGTTAGGTTAAATAACTAAAGGGGACCTGTTTCCCTGGGGGATGATGAGAATATTTAGAGCTCTTTGACACCAGAGGTGCTGCCAGAATATGGATTTAGGGAAACAATGGACAATTGACAGAGCTCTCCAAAGATAAATTCGGCATAAATGAGATCAGATGCTTAGCTCCCATCATTCCCACTGTCATGGGCCAGGTTAAACGTGTCTTAATCTATCCATTAAATATGCAGTTGAGAAAAAATTTCCTCTGAGGGCATATCAGCAGGGATCTTGAAAGGGGATAGAGGTCAAACAGTGAGGAAGCTCAGCTTTCCTGTTTCTGCTAATAGCCAAGGAGGGATACCCCTCCTTCCACACAGGTGGAGCAAGAGTCTCCATCCTTTTGTAATCTGCCTTATCCTCTAGGTAGAATATGGGAAGTTTTCGCTTCCCCAAAGTGGGCAAGGATCATTTCTGAGATTATCCCTCGCAGAGAGTTTCCTGTGTCTTTGGTAGCCTGCAAGTCATTACACAATGCAGATTACCACAGTTTCTAAGGAACCAGTACTGCCCCCATTTTGCAGAGATACTCATTGTCATATAGGAAGACTGGGGCAGGGTCATGAACTGGACATACACATGCTGAGCCCCTTTCCACTGCTTTTACCTCAAGGTCTCACTTGCAGAGATTCTGTGTGAACAAAGCTGCCCTGTATGCTTATGTGTATTCTGGCCAGTTTATTTTCTTCGAAGGCTCATTCATACACCACAGCAAGTAAAAGGAAACATATCTTACCCCAATAACAGTGCCATTCAAAGGACAACCATTCAAGGGTACTGAAAAAGAACATAATATTTCATTTAGCATTACCATTATCATGACATTACCAAGATTTAATAAACCACAGGTGTGCTTTTTTGACTTACTAGAGTTCCAACTAAGGATATTCAGATCCAGTTTCACCACAAAGAGGCATAATTGAGGCCTCTTACATTATACTTTGAAAGGCAGCAATTTGTCAGAGTTATGCTGAATTCCACCTCCAAATATCTCTTCCTGAGCTGTTTTTTAACAACTACATGGCACAATAGAATTTTTCCCCTCTGATTCAAGCCTCACACTCTCAGAAGATGCACTCAGATTCTCTGAGCATATTTCCCCTCCTCCTCCCATGGGTAGTTCCTCACCCTGTGGTTGCATATATACTTCTTAATTAAACATGACTGGGAATCTTCCCAGACAGAGGCCAATTAGCTAAATCTTCTGATTTGGACTTTTGACCCAAGTCTATCCTAGGAAATGACCACAGCCACAATGCTCAGACACATGCTAGCATGGCTGATGCAAACTCCTTGTTCATAGCAGGCACTGGGGAAAGCACTGAATGTTCTTAAGCCAAAAGCATCTCAAAACCCTTTTAAAATGTTTAACAATGCAGGCTAGAGCTGTAGAAACATAGCCTGTATGTGTCTCTGAAGCAACAAAAAATAGCTTCAGCAGTAAGTAGTTGAAGAGAACATTAGTTGGAAAGAGAAAGTAATAGCAGCAGGTGCTATTGTACTCAATGTCTAAATTATACAGGAGAGCTTCAAAGTAGTACTATACTTGCATAACATGCACTTTTGAAATTGCTGTTGAGAAACAGGAGATCGACACATGAGATGATTCATCCCCTAGCGATTCCGTTTGTCATACACAAAACCTTACCACATCTGCAGGAAGGACAGCAGTCTATTATTTGGTCACAACGTAGTTCAGTTCCCTCCGGACAGTCAGGCACATCCATTTGAGAGCAAGAAAGATTCTTTTGCTGAACAAAAACCTCATTGTTCACCCGGACACACTCATTGATAATGCAACGGTTGAAGGGGGAACGCCACTCTGTGCCGACCTAATGGGGAGTTGTGAAAGGATTAAATCTAGACAGCAGTATTTGTGCCACTGCATAGAGGGAAGATCACCACAGCCAACGTGTTTGTTTGCAAAAAGCACGTTTACTACGTCAGGAACAGTCTGTCACCCAACAGTTCTCCAAAAATCCTTACACGGAATCACAGAATGGTGGAGATTGGATGGAACCGCTGGAGATCACCTAGTCCAACCCCCGTGCCAAAGCAGGTTCACCTAGAGCAGGTTGGACAAGACGGCATCTAGGTGGGTTTGGAATGTCTCCAGAGGTGGAGACTCCACAACCTCTCTGGCCACGACAATCAGTTTATAGAACAGCCTGCTGCTTATTTTGTAGAGTACAGGAGTATCCTTAAGGTGAAAAACAAAGGGGCAGGTGAAATAACATGTGGTGAAGAAAGAGGACTCTTAACTAGATCTAAATAGACATTTGTTACCCCGTGGCTGGCTGCACTGCATCAAGCTGTAGCCGAGCTGGCCCTCTTTCTTCTAGAACCTGCTGTAAATCAGCTCTGCTAAGCCCAAAGGAGGCTTTGGCAATAGGCTCTAGTCCTGAAAATACTTGCAAACGTAGAAGAGACCAGATCCTGTTGACAGTCCTACTGATTATAATCACCCATGGGTCAGACAAGGTGGGAACTTCAAGTACTATTATGGGAAGAGGCACTACCACAGGCCAGAAAGAAGGTGTTGTCACAGTTCAGTGCTGGGAGGAGCTTTGAAGCTGTATGCCTCCACTGTGAACACTCTTTGAATACACTTCAAGAACAGTGAAAGTGAAAATCAGGTCCCCACCTCCAGTAAATTAAAGTCTTTTGCTGAGAAAGTTAGGGGATACTTTTCTCTCACCTGTTAAATACTTAGCACTTTGTTAATGACAAAAGAGTTGAAAGAGGACACTGCAAGAAAGAGACAGCAGAGTATAAGGATCTATTACTCCATTAGGACAACAGAAATCAGTAAGACACAGTGTGACATTAAAATAGGCCTTCTGAAGGCTTGTTTTATGAAGCAGAGAAGAATATTGATCCACATTAAGAAATGCCCTTTGTAAAATCAGGGAAGAGACAGGCTGCAAAATGGTACATTTGCATTTTTTAAAAGACAGCAGTGGACTGCCGCTGTAAAAGAAACAAATAAAAAGTTAATATTAAACGTGTGAACGTGAGATAGGGATGAAAATGTAGACACATTATAAAGAACAACACTCAGGGAAGAAAAGATGGGGAGAAGGTCTATAATTTTAAGCATATTTAACTTATTGTTCCTGCTTTTGTTGAATCCGAAGCTCTGCATAGGATTAAGCCATTTAATGCTACTGGGGCAGGCAAAGGCTTGCCAAGGGTGGTTGGGCTAGGGACAGAACAACCTGAATAGCCTGAAGGAATTAAGAACGTAGGCAAGAAAAGAAACAAATATCCACATAGCTTTCCAGAGTGGGAGGGTGTCTGCAGCACATTTTAAATGGCTAGTGCCTGCACTCATTTCCCATTGGGCTTCTTGAATCCTAAGGGAAGAGGCACACTGCTGAAAATAAACTGTTATTTTGAGCAGAAAACGAGCGTGGCCTGGACCACTGCAGTCTAATCTGACACACAGCAATCATCTTTAGCAGCCAGAGAATAATTAATGTTTCTATCCTCATTTACTTCCTGATATTTCAGCGTGTACCAAATAGGATACCGTATTTGAATAGGACTGTGAAATTCAAGCAACTCACTAGCCCATCTGCCTACAAATTAATTGGGATAATTTAAACAAATAGCCTACAGCCAGAGAAGCATCATGTCCCATTAACATTCTTTTGAGCTACCATTTCTGAAATTACTAACTTTACACAAAATATTGCTTCCTTAGAGCCCAAAAAGGGTCAGGAGGGTTTGCTTGTTAGAACTATATGAGTAAGTAAGTCACATGCCCCAAAAAACATTCTTTATCAGCACTGCTTGATTTATAGAAAAAATGGTTCATATCTTCTACACCTCCTTCCATGGAACACAAGATAAATCCAGAGCACTTCTGATAGAAGAGGAAGTGTCCATGCCACTGCCACCTCACCTCATATAAACGAGGATCTGCATCACCCCGAGACCAGAACAGCTGCTCCTCACAGGCAGTCTTCTGGCATCTCCCACAACACTCCCCTTCTTGGACAATATACTTGTAACCCTGCAGAATAAAAGAAAAGGACTGACTCAGCCAGGAATAGGAGACAAATGAGAAGATTAATCCTAAAAGAATAGGGATAAATGTTTAAGGTTAGCAACTTTTTGTGGAAAGGGGAGTTTTAAAACAGAACTGTAAGGCCACATGCTGCTATTGCAAAAGAAACAAGTGGTTTGTTTGTAATTCACCAGCTCAGCCTCCTGTTAAATGGTTAACAGTACCAGACAGAAAAAATAAATTAAAATGCACGCAACATTAGGAGCAGAAATTCTTCTCTTATTAGTTCCTGCTTAAGATATATTTTGAAGATGTATTCACTTCAGCTACATGGGCTAACTCTAGGTACTACCCTTGCTCAGGTCATGCCAATCAACTAATGGGCTTTGTGAAGATACCAGCTTCTCTAGTGCTGTATGGAGCACCCCTTATTGGAGTACAGAAAATACTGAGGGGAAGAAGGAGGGGGGGGGGAAAGAAAGAAAAGGAGGGAGGGAGGGAAAGAAAAGGAGGGAGGGAAAGAAAAGGAGGGAGGGAAAAAAAATCACACAGAAACATCTTCCTTTTGCTAGGATTGGCTCAAATACGTAGTAGCACAAAGATTTTCCACAAGACAGAAGAGAACAATGACAAACAGGCAGAAATAGAAAGGGAAGAGGTTAAAAAATGCTTTCAGAGGACTCTGAGCTATTTCAATAACATTAAGTAGCAGTCATTTCCAAATGTGAGTTTCTTGTATGTGAGCAGTCTCTTTTATGCATTAGCAAATTGTAAAGAGCAAGTCTTTCCAAAAATGTGGCCCTACAGAGGAGTGCAAAAGGAAAAAGAAGTAAGTCCACTTCTAAGGTTTAAAAAAACAATAATAAAAATCGCTACATTAAATCACTTCTGGTTTTTCATCTGAGTTATATAAAATAATGATATTTTTTGTTTGACTTTTTAAAAAATCTTTTTAATATATATAATAATATTTTACAGAAGAAAACAAAAGGTAAAAATTGTTTGAGTGGCATCTTGGACATTAATCCACACTCTCAGCTTCTCTTTTCACCCCTGAGAATTCAAGGTTAGGGTTCAGTCTGTGCCCATTCACATATTTGACGGCCCAAGCCTGAAGCAGAGGGAAAGGGCTGGTTACACATGTAGTCCAGGGACCAGTTTTGACTGATCACTTTGTCTTTTCATCTCCTGAAGCAACTAACCAAATATTCAAACACTGGAGTATCTAAGTGAAAGAAAGCAAGGAGCTTTAATCTAATTAGAAATAATATATTCTACATTTAATTGCTAGGCAGCCTCCAAGGGGCAAAATGTAACTCTGATTTCAATACCGAGTTGAAGGAAAGATGTTCTGTCAAAAAAAAAACCTGGTTTTGTGAACAATTTCGATGAAAATGAGCATCATTTTCTTTTGGTCAACCCCTTTGAACTGAATTGCTGAAGTATTCCCTGCTGCTCCCTCCCCTCATGAACTGTCCTTGATTTGCAATATGAAGCCCATCAGCAAACCTTCATAATCAGTGAATTTTCACGTGGAAGTGCATTTTGTATTATGTCATAAAATTTAACACCAGTGTTTGACCTAGCTTTGTGGAAACATTGTGCTTTTGTTTTATGATTTTTATCTGCTAAACACTTGTCTGAAGCATCTGAAATATTAGATACAACTTTTTATTTGAGTGGCAAATTCAGAGAAGTAAAAAATCCATGAGCTGTTTGTGCCCAGAATAAAGCAAAATCCAGCTGCAGGACCCAAATTTCACTCATTTCAACCATTTCATTGGTTTGAATAGAGCCCTCCAAAGTGCAAACACAAAGGAGCTACGCAGCAGACTCCAGGGGTGACTTGCACCCCGAAGGCACTAACAAAGATGTTGGGTTTGGACAGCTCAGCCTGCTTGAGTGACCCTTTTGGTGCTTGGTGTGTTCAAAATCGGGGAACTCTGACACAGGAGTTGTTCCCTGCTGAGCTTCTCCTAACACAGCCCCTGAACCACCACAGACTACAAAGCCCTCTCACAAGACAAACCTGCGGGCTGCAGCCGTCTGTGAACTCCTCAAAGAGCAGAGCATCCATCTGTGTTTGAGAAGTAAGGTGGGCAGCGATTCCCCACCATCACACGTCCTCCAAAGCATGAGAAATACTTCACCATGAGAAAACTCCACCCTGTGTACCTCACTGGTACACCTCTTCCACCTTCACTGGAAATTTGGGCCCACAGGAATAAAGCAAGCTTTATTTTATGTTTACTTCTAAAGGTGGTAATGTTTAAGGATACATCTAAGAAAAGGAATATGTACTGTGCATTTTGAAGGGTTTTTATTCATAGAATCATAGAATGTACTGGGTTGGAAGGGACCTTCAAGGGTCAGGGTTGCTTTTTTTTTCTCCAGTTAGATGACTTATGTGCAATGAGTACATGCCAGCAGGATTATTCCTGAGCTGCCCAATCTATGAACACGAACATCTGACAAGTCTCAGATCCTGTGCAGCTGCAGGTCAATGTTAGACAGAACTAGGCAGAGTAAACAGTATGCATTTCTTCATTATTTTTCATTTTCTAGTATACAGACACTAGCACCTAGAGATGCCAGTGTTCACCATGGTCTGTTCAAGAAGCTGCATGTGGCTGACTGGGGAGTGATAACCAGCAGCTGCCAACAAGAACCTGACATGTCCTCAGTTATGCTGCAAGATCAGGCTGTTTTATCAAACACAAATGCAAAGATAAAGCTGATCTCCCACGTGGAGAGTGAAAGCATATGGATGAAGACATTCTAAAAGGAAGGGGGGATTTTGCACACTTTTGAACCAGAGTTTGGCTTGTGACAAACAAAAGAGGAAAGCAGACTGATTCTGTAGCGTTCAGAGAACACACATTCTAGTTTCATCGCCTACTCAAGGCTACCAGAGGGATCCACACAAGATATGGTTTGGCTTGGACCTGATGATCTCAGAGTTCTCTTCCAATCAAAGCTATTCTGTATCTGTATCTCCCTCTTTCATTCTAGTGTTGCTCAGGATACATAGTTCAGCTTTTCACAGCTGCTAAGGTTTTGGCCAGAAAACTCTGTCAGTTGCCTCTTGGCCAACAAAGCAGGAAAGCAAGAACAGAGATTATTCCTCACCACAGTATTTTTAAGAAGGCTCCAGTTTTGCCTTTCATATATTGAGATGGTAGTACCTACAGAGAGCTGGAGGAACCAGAGAGAATGAAAATGGCAACAGTAGACTCAGAAAAACGTAACAGGATGGAAATAAATCAACTTGAAATGCTAAAACAAAATCTTCAGTGGCGATGAACCAGCACAATTCTAGAGATTTCCCTGGAGCTGCACTCCTTTACTCCAAGCGAGGACTTAATTCTCTGCAAGTCTCCAGAACATTAAGGAAGCATTTCCTATTTTCCATAATAAATTATGCTTTAAAATGCAAGGAGGATGTTTGAAATTACTTCCTAACAAGACTTTCACAGTTTTTAAATGAGATCCTGCACATCTAATATTCAAATAACAGTCTTCCTTTTACATTAATTTCTTTGACCTCCTTAATACACACTATGATGCCATTTACTACTGTGCTTTACATGCTCCTTCACAGGAAAATATCCACTTGGAATACTGGAGATTAAAGGGATAGCTTTTGTAGTCAGCATCTGTTACAACCATCACTCGCTATACGTTTGCACGCAGGGTGCAAATGTTCTTTATTTTAATTTAATTCATCAAGAGACTTGAAAATCTAACTTAATTAATTTACACACACTTTGTCTTAAACACTTATCCTATAAAATTATGCTTCATTCTTCTCTTAATCATCTAACACTTTTAATTAACCAATAATTTAAACCATACTCTTTTATATCACTAATAAAGTACCTAACTCCAAGAACACTGGCAGAAATTAAGCAAAGCAAGTGTGCCCTTCACATTAGTATACAAGTGATTTTAAGGTGTTTTGAAGGCTGTTATCCATTTTAGCACCACGATTCTGTGAAGGGGTGTAGTCTGATGTACTCTCAGGGAAACAATTTCTGAAGAAGCTGCAGGAGGGAGACACTACTCCTCCCCGTGGTACACGCAATAACTGCAGCAATTATCTGCTTGCTTTCTCAAAACTTTGGTTAAGAGAAAGATAGGAGAGGACAGAAAAAATGAGGGGACTATGACATACAATGAAGCAAACACACATCCAGTTTGCAAGTGAGAATTCTGTATTTGCTGTTAACCTCCTCAGAGAACTATGGGATCAATTCATTTAAATGAAGCAGCCACTCTTTCCACAGCACTTCCTTACATTCTAAAACTACAGACACTACAGATTGATTTTGTCATGCTCAGAACAGCAGCACCATTCATTCATCAGGATGAAGGAGCTAGTACATGTGTTATGGGGTTTTTTCCTCTTTTTGTGTAGCTAGATAAAAAACTGTAAGCTGTTTTCACAGAAGTCAGATGACACAGTCAACAATGATACCCCATAACTTTAAGACCTGGCAATGGAACTAACAACCATGAGCAGCAGGGAGTTTGAACATCATCTTAGTAATGATCCATGAATAAAGTATGACTTTAATGTCAATAGAACTTTCAATGCTATCTAATCTGAACTGAAAAAGTAAGTTTTAAGGTTAATTCAAACTGGGTTAAAGAGTTTCTGCAGTCCTTGATATTTATATCCACCGAATCAGGAATCAGCAAAGGAAAAACGAAAATCTGGGCCATCTAGGTTCTCTAACAGCTAGGGTTTTGGTTGCACAACTTTGATAACCATTAAAGGAGGAAAAGAAATGGCAGATTCCCAAAAAGTACTGGCATGGTTTCCACCAAGGCTTTTTGTTTGTTTTTAAAAAAAGCTTTTTGACATTGCAGAGCTTAAGGCTGATTCAAGAAACTGTAGCTCTGCATTAATGATACTTCACCAGAATAACAAATTATTGATGAAGTTACAGCTATGAGCTAAAACACATCCAGATACTTTAGATCTAGTAGTTCATAACAATTGCCATTTCTAGAAACAAGTCTCTTCTACAAATGGAAAATGAAAGGATTCTCTTGCAACAGCTGAGAGCTCTCACATCTACCCCCATGGGCTGGGCATCCTCAGGCTTTCTCACCAAACTCCACACTTGCAGAAAAAGTGCTAGTTTGGTTTGCTGGGCTTCATAATGGATTGGGCTTTGCTCTGGTCCTAGGGAATCACACAGTGTTGAAGACACAGCAGAGGAAAATATTATTCAAAAAGAGTTTATATTTTGTTCAGACCTTCTCAAGTGCACACACATATATGCTGTCCAGCCTTGTTCTGATGCTGAGGCTGTAAGTTAAATGATACTGAAATATAGTGGTATTAAGGTATTTGGAATTCTTTGAAAATCAAGGCACAATTAGCTTAAATCAAGTTCAGAAAAGGGAACTGCTTTTCAGATATTGAACCAAAATGTTCATAGTCAAATTTCAACACATGATTAACTGTTTTAAAATACATATTAGTGTAATTTCGAATGAGAATTTAAAACAAGTCAGACAACGTGGGGTTCCCACAACAACGTTCACTCAGCTGTGAGGTGCTGCACATTTATGCTCTTATGCCCAAGGTCAGTCTTTGACTCCCAAATATGTTATTAACAATGTCTTTCTGAAAGCAAAAAGAACACCTCTAACTTGTCATTGCTGTATATTCAAGGTTTGCTAATGAAAAGCTTTCTTCCAAATGTAACTGAACCAAAGCAAGGAGGAAGAATGCATTGATTTTTCTTAGCCTCTGTTCTGAATGAAACTGAATAATTGAGACTAATTAAAAAAAAAAACAAACACAAACACTTCTTAAAAACAGTTAAAAGGTTTAAGAAGAACAGCAGGAAACAGTCTGCAAAGATCTGGAGACTTGGTGGAGGAGAGGAATATGCATGACATCTCTGTTTGTTCACTGTATTTCCAGCAATAAGAAAAACCAACTCCTGGAGTAGGAAAAGGCAAGTGAATCTTGTATCACATGCAGCACTAGAAAACCCAGAACATCACAGTAGCATCTCAGTGAATCAAACACAGAAGCACCCCACACAGCCAACTGAACTTGCAAACTGTGAACACCCCCAACCATGGACTAAGGAGGAGCTGCTTCAAGCCAGGTGTGCCTTTTCCTGAATGGAACTGGCTGATACCATCAAGAACAATCTCAATTAATCCTTGTATATACTGAAAGCTTTACCAAGAGGCAAAATGTATTTGTGATGGCCTCTGATGTTTCCAGCATAACTTCTCTGGCCACACAGCAGTTGGTAAGGGGTGTTGGGTTGTCAGCACTTGGCAGGGCAACCTCTTCTGCCAGCTGCTTTTTCTGCAGACCCAAGCTGTGTATTTCCACTCTCCTCACTGACTGACCCATCACGAAGCAAGGACACGGGAATGCCCAGGGATTATGGGTACAAGGTGCTAGATACCAGAGCAAAATGCAACTCTAGGGCGTCACGTTTAATTTCATAGTGATTTTTTTTACTTCCAGGTTCTACACATTGATGTTAAGGTGAGGAATGTTAAGGATGTAAATTGGGTAGTTTAAACAAAGTATAAAAATCATTTTGAACTTTTGTTTGAACAAATCATGTTATGGTCAAAGTCTTCTGATCTATGACACTGGCAAGTGCTGCTGGCTTTTAACACATTTCTTTGACCCTTCTAGAATTCTTCTACCAGCTTTTTGTACCAAGTACCTGTCTCCTCCTGCTTGACCAGCTACATCAATATAACAAAGTAGCTCATACTTCCTTTGCAGGCTTCCAAAAGTAGTACATAATTTCACAGCATGCAGCAGATGTCTGAGCATAATAAAGGCCACAGCATGTGGTGTTATCACTGCTATAATGAGCTGAGCTGAGCAATAGACAGATCTGAAATATTCTCTTCAGAAAGTGAATTTCAGCTAAAACAGTCATCTGAAATTGAACTGCAGACATCGTGAGTACTTATTGTGCAAGTGGTGTAAATGACTGACACTTCAGGATGCAGTTCTTTTATTGAAATGTAAAACAAACTTGTCACTGATTTCCTTGGCAGCAGGATACGATCCTAAAACAATAACCCTAAAATAAAGTCAGTAATGCTTAGGCCCTCTTACACTCTGCTCCCAAGATAATTCGTTGCTACAACACTTATTTTCTATTTTTCTCTGGTTTCTCTAAACATGCAGGTTTAAAAGTAATCATTTCAGTTCCCCATCTGCTGGCTAATGCACTGGTTTAAATGTTACTCACCCGAGAGCAGAACGTGTTACATGCTTTGTCATGACACTCCATCATCTGAAGTCCTGTAACATCATCCCTCGTACCAGTGCAAAAGCATTCCCTGCAGCCATCTTCCCAGGTTGTCCCAACAGGGTACACTATGTTGTTGTGCACACACACCTATTGAATGCAACAATGAATACATGAAAGAGTGAACTGCTGCTGTTAAGGGCACACTGCTGGCTCCAAAAGACCGCTTTTTTAAGATGTGAAACCTACCATAAATTTTATGGAATATTTTGAACCCAGTAGAAATGCTACAGGCCTTAAAAATGTGGCCACTCTGTTGAGGAAATGAAAATAAGTGCAAGTAAAACTGCTGTTTTGTAAAGAATAAACTGGAGAATTCTGTCTGCAGTCAGTAAAACTGCCCATGGTCTGACTCAGTTTCCCTGGAAGTATAATGTGACCCAATATTTAGAGATAATAAACAGTGAGTCCTGTAGAAAGAGATGTGCACACAGAACTTTTTCCAGCTAAATCAGCTGATCTGAAAAGCTGAGCTACAAGCATTTGTTCCCTTGTATGCATAGGCCACCACAGCTACCACAAAAGTAGTGCCACCTCTTACACTGCACTTTCTATTAATAAATTTTATAGCATGTTATTAAAGAGATGAACATCCTTTATTTTTACAGATATAGTAAGTAAGTCACAGAGACATAAAATGACTTATGCAAGATCGTGAACTACTTAGCAACAAAAAATAAAGGCTAGATCTCCTGAGCTGCGTAACACAGCGTAACCCTGTGTTATTAGGTAAGGTTGCTTCAATGAAAAGGTTACATTGCCCTGCAGCCTCTCCTCTAAGCAACCTTAAAGGTTAACATAATACAGTAACATAGTAAGAGGCTGGCAAAATAAGGAAAAATACATCCTGGTGAAGCTTTAACAGAGCCAGGTATTAATTTGGCAAGAATTTAAGAGTGGCAATATATTTCATGAAAGATACAGTGCCTCCTCAGGCAGAGGCAAAGGTAATCAATGGGCAGTTTAGATCTCAGGTGTCCCAAATAGTTCAATAAAGTTAGCATAGGATTGAAAGAATATATAGCAACTGTACTGATCCAAAAGCATGTACCTCTGTTATCCAGAGACAAGTTTAAAATTTTAAAATTACCTCTGAAATTCCTAATGCTTGAATGACCTTGAAGTTTAAAACGGTTTTGGTTTGTGTATATTTATACACACGCACACATACACATAAAAAATCGGATTATCTCAAAGTCACAAAAAACGTGTTGCTTCTGTCAGAATAATGACTGTAATAAAACAAGCGACAGTGTGATGCAACAGTGGAATTCTCTCAGATGCATGTAAATTAAAAATGCCCTGGTATCATTATCCACAGTCTCACTGGGGTTTTGTTAATGCCCAGATACCCACTTACTTTGGTGCTGTCACTTCATGTATAAAAGTGGAAAGGACATTTCCTTGCCCTTACCCTGCCTGGAACACAAGTGGTAGATACGCAGCCGCAGTCATTGGTCAGAGATCTGGAGAGGTATCCCAGAGGGCAGCTCACTGTTGAGTTTGTACAGCTGCAGGTACACTCATATTTATCACAGCACTCTGTCTTCTTCACAGTCAGCTCTCGATGGGGTGGGCAGGAAGGTATTTGAACTAAGCTGCATGCTTCTCTGTTACAGGCTAGTAGAAAAAGGTAGGTACCACGTCAAGCACTGTGAGCAAGGCAGTTCTCTGGCAGTAGGGCACTAACTGCCACTGCAAACTGCTATAAACCTACTTAAAGACTAAGTAATGCACATGTAAAAGATCCAGGTCAAAGACTCACCTGCAGGTTCAGGAATAGTTCCTACCCTGCCAAAACATTCTTGTCTCACATACAATCAAAAAGATTTATAAAATAAGCATAAGGGTGACAATACACATCCAAGAGTAAAGTGTTTCTCTTAATTCAACAGCATACTCAGGAAGTGCCAACAAGACCTTTCTTCCAAGTCTGTGAAATCATTGCATGTCCATTGGCTCCAAAATTAAATCTTTCAGAGGGAATCACGGAATCACAGAATGTGAGGGATTGGAAGGGACCTCAAAAGATCATCCAGTCCAATGCCCCTGCCAGAGCAGGAATACCCAGATCAGGTCACACAGGAATGCATCCAGGTGGGTTTGAATGTCTCCAGAGAAGGAGACTCCACACCCTCTCTGGGCAGCCTGTGCCAGTGCTCTGTCACCCTCACTGGGAAGAAGTTCTTCCTCACATTTATGTGGAACCTCCCATGTTCCAGCTTGTACCCATTGCCCCTTGTCCTGTCACTGGATGTCACTGAGAAGAGCCTGGCTCCATCCTCATGACACTCACCCTTTACATATTTATAGACATTAATGAGGTCACCCCTCAGTCTCCTCTTCTCCAAGCTAAAGAGACCCAGCTCCCTCAGCCTTTCCTCAGAAGGGAGATGTTCTACTCCATCATCTCTGTGGCTCTGCACTGGACTCTCTCCAGCAGTTCCCTGTCCTTCTTGAACTGAATAGCTAAAGGAAGTTGTCATTGTTGCTCAATTACAAAGTCCCAGTGTCACTCCCTGCTAAAAAAACCATCTTACCACATTTGTAATTCGGTCTGCATTCTCCAGGGTTGGTCAGAGCAAGCTGCAGGCCAGGCTCACAGACAGGGGCAGGAGGCAAATCACAGGAAACCAGATCACAGACTAAGAAGAGAAATTGAGAGAGCGTTTAAGACAACACCTGACTAGTTAGTCCTCAGTAAAAGATACACACAGGCATGCACGTCCCCATTAAACTTTTTTTCCCTATACTCAATTGCCATCCTAAAATATGCAGTGAGTTAGAGTTCAGCAGATCAGAGTTTGCTTTCAAAATAGCTTAGGTAACAGTTCAAGTTCGGGTTAGGAGGATTAAGGTTCTAGTGTTATATTTAATGTGCAAATATAGACCGTGCAAAAATATATACTTGAAAAAAAGACCATTCTGATGTCATTTAGACCAAAAAAAAATTGCTCTGTTCCTTTCCTCACCTCTTACAGAAAGAGGGATGGGGTCAGGTTGGGAGGGCATGGAGACTTACACACTCAGAAGCTGTTTATTTTTCCACACAGACAACTATACCATCATTTAGTGGTTTCAAAAATGGAGCATTGTATTAAATAAATTTTAAAAAGGGATTGTATACTTCTGAAGAATCTGGTAAGAAAACACACCAAGAAGATTCCAATAGTTTATGAGAACCTACCACACTCGTACTGGGGGCAGCACTGGCTGGGGTCCCTGCGCAGACGAGGGACTTCACAGGGACCACACTGAACAGCTGGAGTAAGGAGAAAACATCCATAAAACAAGGTTGGATAGGAACTAGAAAACTAGGTAACAAAAACATCAATTCAAGTCCAATCATACTTAGATCTAAACCAATTTACGTTTGACAGTAGGGCAAGGCCAGTCCGTGCAGTTTACTTTCTGGTTATCAAGACATGTACAGATCTTGCAGGGCTCATTGGTGGGAATCCATGTTTCCATGTGCTGCATAAAAACACAAAAACCCCCAGATTATTAGAAATCAAATATTCTAGTCACAGAATCACAGAATGTGAGGGATTGGAAGGGACCTCTAAAGCTCATCCAGTCCAATCCCCCTGCCAGAGCAGGAATACCCAGATCAGGTCACACAGGAACACATCCAGGAGGGTTTGAATGTCTCCAGAGAAGGAGACTCCACAACCTCTCTGGGCAGCCTGTGCCAGTGCTCTGGCACCCTCACTGGGAAGAAGTTCTTCCTCACATTTATGTGGAACCTCCCATGTTCCAGCTTGCACCCATTGCCCCTTGTCCTATCATTGGATGTCACTGAGAAGAGCCTGGCTCCATCCTCATGACACTCGCCCTGTACATATTTACAGACATTAATGAGGTCACCCCTCAGTCTCCTCTTCTCCAAGCTAAAGAGACCCAGCTCCCTCAGCCTTTCCTCACAAGGGAGATGTTCCACTCCATCATCTTTGTGGCTCTGTGCTGGATTCTCTCAAGCAGTTCCCTGACCTTCTGGAACTGGGGGGCCCAGAACTGGACACAATATTCCAGATGTGGCCTCACCAGGGCAGAGTAGAGGGGGAGGAGAACCTCTCTTGACCTACTAACCACCCCCCTTCTAATACACCCCAGGATGCCATTGGCCTTCTTGGCCACAAGGGCACATTGCTGGCTCATGGTCACCCTGCTGTCCACCAGGACCCCCAGGTCCCTTTCCCCTATGCTGCTCTCCAACAGCTCAGTCCCCAACTTACACAGACAGTCACTGGCATGCTAGCGATGGGAGTGGGTGAGGGTGAGTAACATTACTTTGGAAAACCAGAAGACTCTATGCAGGATTGGCTGGGTACTCTGTTAACAGTAAGAACCTAAGGAGACGTGTAATTCTCCAGTGACTCTGGTGTCCCCATTTAGCAAAAGGCGTAAAGAATGCACGAATGGGATGATGAGTTACTATTGTTTTAAGCATGAAAAGTGCTCAGATGTTATGAATGCAGTCGCAGGCTATTGTGAGTAACAGTGGACTCCTGCAACTACATACCATGACTAGATGTTCAGTGGTAATAAGGGAAACAACAATATTTTGGGAAATACATATGAATGACTGCTTCCCCAAATTAGTACTACTTAAACACAGTGAAATAAACAGTGCATATTTTTTTACTAAGAATATGTGGGGTGTCATCACTTGATTCCCAGTGGACTGAAAACTGGAAAAGCACTACAGCATCCCCTAATCTGAAACCATCACTGTGGAAACCATCACCTGGAGGTAATAAGCACATTCACAAACTGCCAGTAAAGTGTATTGTTATTCAGCCACTGCTCCTCCTCATGAGAGAGAGGGAAGTCATTGATGTTGAAGGTGTAATTACCTATAAAGAACTATCCACATTTAATGCTTATGTGAATACAGAGGTAAGAGGGAAAAGATACACAATGGGACAATAACATCAGTTTGCACAATTGATCCAGGTTCTGAGTGAGAACACGTAGAATAGGTCACAATGCCACAGAGGGAAGTGGTGTCACCCAGAAAACTCTGGAGTGCAGTTTAAACTAACAGTCTGCTGAGAGCTTTAGTAATAAGAAAAAAGGAAAGAAATATCTAAGCATACTGCCACCTGTACCCAGAGATATCGATGTACTTTAAGCCATCCCAGGAGTTGGAAGAGACAGTTTACTTTCAAAGGTTAACAGCATGACAAGGCTAACACACCAGGCATGCTGGAACAAGCCAACCAGAGGTTTAACAAAGCTTAGGAACCCAATGGCGTAGGGTTGGTTAATCCATAAGAAATCTATTTTAGTCAAAGAAGCTTGCATTGATGTATTGCTAGTAAAGAATATTATCTCAGGGCTTGGAAAAACAACTCAGAGCCCTCTGTAGAGCATTCAGTGGCCACAGGGTTAAAAAGTCCGAAGAAGGCAGCTGATAGAGAATGCTTACGCCTGCAGGTGGGGATGTGAAAACAGAAAGAGAATCTCGACACTTGCTCCAACAGTTTCAGCAGCCTCGACTGTTGCACAAGTTTTCTTCAGCATAAGTAGGAGTCTCTTTCTAATACCAGAGGAAATGAGACCGCACGGTGTTAGTAGAGCTCTATAAGGGCATTGGTACTGAGCATCCTTTAAGTCCAAGCACGGTCTGGGGTCAAAAGGAACAGAGGAATGAACACCAGAGGGTAAGAAGGGGGTTAAGGAAACCATAACCTACCACCAGTTGCACTGCCTGCTGTATTGCTCACACAGCTAATCCTGCATTGGTGGAGAGGCACACGGCTGTGTGAGCTGATCCTCCCCCGCCCTCCACCTCCCCATCCACACAGCAGCTGCATCTAAGCCTTGCTGTTGGGGTACAGACAAGAGGGTTTCGGAGTTAAAACCCCATTAAGGGGCATGTGGCAACTTATGAATTTCAGAACTTCTGCAGAAACAAGTAGATTTCACTGCAGACGTTATTCACAAGACGTTTCCATTTATTTAAATGGAAAATGCACAGCATTGCCTGAGGATTCAGGGATTTAATGCACACAGATCCTAGAATTTAATCTGTATTTGCAATAACCATTTCATATGGAATCATAAGACAATAACTAGAGTTCTCAGGGTCACCAAGATTTGTGCACAATTGATCTGTGTTCAGGGCAGTGATTATATACATTACAAGCTATTTCTTCCTTCAAGAGAAATAATAAGGGGGTTTTATTATTCCTTTTATTACAATTATTACTCTTTGATTTGTTGGTTTTTTCCTTCCATCTTACCAACTCTGTAAGCACTACAGAAATCCAATGATACTGTATTTAGAACAGAGACCCAAATAGAACACAAAGAAAAAATCATGGCCATATGTATGGGGATACTGTAACCTTAAAATAAAAACTAATGCAAGCTACACGTGCTCAATCCTTCAGAAAACACTAAGCTTTTGTTTCGAGAAACATCATTGTCATAATGAAGCTGTGGAATGAAAGAACACACTTTCCCTGTGTCTTCCCTCTGGCTGCCAATATCCACAGGGGATGTACATCTGAGGAGGGGTTAATGTTGTTAGGCTCCTGTACCAGTCCCTTGCCCAGCAGTAGGAAACCTTCAAAATCATATTTAGTGAGTGCTTTTTCCCTGTGCTGTGCTTTGACAGTGTCAGCAGCCAGCACTAAGGCACACTGCTCTCTGGTACCTAAAGAAAGATGTTTGCTTTGTTAAGTTTGATGCTTTTGTCATTATGTTAATCAGTGCAAACAGTATTTAAAAGAGATGTTTCAGCCACAAATAAGTCTTTGCTTCCTTTCAGTTTAACTGTGAATGTTTGTAACACAGTCCTTGCTGAACAAAATGTGAGTCTAGATTTGTGTGTGTAAAATGAAGTTATTCAGAGTACATACATTCATTTACTTTCTAAAATCTACCTTTTTGCTTCAAGAATAGACTATACATACACAGACTCCTGCTATTTACAGAAAACCTATGTTACAAAAACGATTACAGCTTTGACAGCAGGTTTGGTAAGTACGATAAGGCCATCCAAAAGTCTTGTTAAGAATCTAAGGCCCATAAAATACTGAAATTAAAGCTTCTTCTTCTTAAAGCCCCATAACAAAAGCACAGATTTAAGAGGACTGGCTGACTTAGGTGAAAACTCCCAGAGCTGAGTAGCTGGGGGTGAAGAGGAACAATCCCTGCTACTTGGAACAGGGGACATAAGGAGGAGTTTGCTGTGTGATGCTGAAAGGGAAATCAACAGTCTCACTTCAGCCTGGCACCCAGTACCCATAGCTCTTCCCAGTCCCATTCTGACCCAGAGAGGTCTGACTTAGCTGAGGAAATTGCATTTTCAGTAAAAGTAAAATGACAAATTTCATCAAAGGAATAGTTCTCGTCAGAAAAGCAGTGGGAGGCTAACACAACTTGACATGAGGTTATCTTGGTCTCACTGCCCCCCACCAACCACTGAAAATGTTTCAGTGAGCCAAAGACAATATGACACATTTTTAGCAAGGGTTCCAGATTTATGATTTAATTGTTATTACTGTCTTCTGAATGGAGCAGTTTATCTTGGTAAATGTTGACTTCTGCCATTCCTCCTCTCTTGCCTCCCAACCTCCCTCCACACAAATTTGTCATGCATTTCCGGGTCTGTACAGTCCCAGCTGTGAATTTTATATCCAGCCCAGCCAATTTCACACTAGGGGAGCTAGATGGGCTGACAGCCGGCCGGTTATGAGGAACTGAGCTAGAAAACAAAGCATCCAAAGGGGAAAATAGACTTATGAAACAGATTTACTTGCAAAAGTACAACCCTCAACCACTTCCAAAAGTAAGCTGCTAAGTATATGTTACCTGATGGTGCATGCCATCTTCAGTGACACATTGTGTGCAGACTTCTTCAGCAACACAGCTGTCATTGAACAGCACCTGTCCGTCTGGACAGAAGCAGCCTTCTGTGGGATAATCCTTGCAAACACTGGTTTTGGTGCTATTCTCACAGTGCTTCACGCAGGCTTTGTGGCAGTGATCATATGTCAAATGTGTGGAACATTTCATTGCTGAGGAAGACAGAAAAAACCCTCTTTAGATAAAGAGATCTGAAATGCAGATACACGTTTCCACTCACACTTTCTTTAGAATTCTGTTCAGGTTTTTTAAAGCCATCATCTGATGAACACATTTTGTCCTCTGCAGCCACTAAGGTCTTTGAAAATACATTTTTAAAACTAACAAAAGCCACAGTGGAAAGTGATTGAAGGCATCTGCTTAAGTTGCAGTCCAGGCAGAAATCATCCAGCCACGTTTTCAGGTCACATGAATCAACAAAGTATGACTTACCCTAATAATGATACACTGGCTTCCATGACCTGAACATCTTGCCTAACTTTGTTTTCAACACTGGGCAAGAGAAATAAGGATTTAGAATCACCTTTAGAGAAGCACTGGTAAGAGTGCATGGTTAGGAGATATCCAGGACTGACTGAAGTGTTAGACAAAGATTTTTTTCACAACGTGATACGCAGCAGTGCTCCCAAGCAACTAAAGAAAGCTAAGAAACAGAACACTTTGGTACTTCAGAACTGAACCTGTTGGATTTTTGCACCTTATTAACTGAATTGCCTTATTAAGGGAATTAACTGAATCAAGAGAAGTTGCATAAGCCAACACACAAATTTTTTACTGATGAGTTCACAACACTGAGGATATTGTCTCTAAAAGCAAACACAAAAAACTAAGACTACAGCTATTCAACAAACCTATGGACACAGCTTCCATACTGTGTACTCCCTTAAGTCTACTTTATTTTTCTCTACAGCTTCAATTAGGAAAAGTGTTTCTTATTTCCCAGACTGTGACTGCTGTGAGGTTTATAAACTCTTTTTCAGTCCCCTGACAAAAAAATGCTCAAAGAAAATTCCTGAATGAAGACCTGAGCTCCCAACCAAACAAGCGTTCATCAGCTGAACTGTCTACACACACCACTGTCAGCCAAAGGAAACAAGAAAAAAAAAAAGTCTTTAATGTTAACCCTTTTCTGTTTCAAGCCATGCTAAACCCAGTTATTTCCGTTGTGTTGGAGTCTATGGTTGTATGTGTGGATAACCATCACAGTTCATCAGATGCAGAGGAACTTGAAAAGCCACAGGAACTTGATGGGGAGTCCAATGCCACCATGGAATGCTTTGGCTGCATTCTGAAAACACAAAAAGATCTATCCAAGTAAAATAGGAGAAATTGCCTGCTTATAAACCTGTTCTAGCAGCTACCGAGACTGTACCATGTTTTCCAGGAAAACTAATTTCCAGAAACTGTTCTGTAAACAAGGTGCCTAGAGTAAGCACCAGTACTTACTCAAACTCACAGAATCTTAGAATGGTTTGGGTTGGAAGGGACCTCAAAGCTCATCTCGTTCCAACCCCCTGCCATGGCAGGGACACCTCCCACCAGTCCAGGTTGCTCCAAGCCCCATCCAACCTGGCCTGGAACACTGCCAGGGAGGGGGCAGCCACAGCTTCCCTGGGCAACCTGGGCCAGTGCCTCACCACCCTCACAGGAAAGAATTTCTTCTTCATCTTTGCTTCTCTGCCAGATGTCACTGCCTCTCAGAGGAGCAGACACAGTCTGTTGTTCATTCGCTTTCTAACCTGGGCCTGAAAAACAGCCCAGTGAAAGACAAAACACAAACCCCTCCAACAACCAGAACAGCTCATGAAAAAATGTCGTTTACATGCAAAATATTTTTTCCAGGAATCCCTGCAGCTGCTGAGTGCCACCAGCATCCTCCTCAAAGAACCACAGTTTTACTGAGCAGTACCAACTAGAGGTTTGCTTCACACACCACACAAGCATTAACTGCATAAATTTAATTCATCTGCAAGCTAGTACTGGCAAGTACCTAGAGGGCATGTCCACATTGCCCATAAATGAGCTTAAAGAGCTGCTGAGAAGCACTCATGGAAACATTAGCATATGAAGATTAACAACTGCTACCACTGCTGCTGTCATTTATCTTCTGAGTATTTCTGCTTTCCGAGCAAAATTTGCTACCTGTTATGTTACACAGTTCAAAGCTGACTTGGTTACCTCCACACGAGCTGCCATTTCTTTTGTAACTGCAGAATGAATATATCTCAGTCCATTCATTGATCACTATATAAACAATCCTATTTCCAGGTGAATAAAGCTTCCTCTCTGAAGCTTTATTTATTTAGCAAAGCTGAATCCCAACATGAGCAACGCAGTGCCTTGTTAGAAATCCCTATGACCTTCACATTAAGATAAAGCCCATACTGTCACTGGAAGTGGAAAACCTATTCAGCAGGCATTCACTGGGAAGGTAAGCCTGCTCAAGAGGTGCATATCCTATGCCTCAGGGTTGCATGGCCATCAGTGGAAGCTACAAGCTGCTGCAGAAGATGTCTACTAAGTGTGGGGTCTAGAAAAAAAAATAAAATAAAAAAATTGTATCTTCCTCACTATGAACTCCCATCTTGGAGTAAAGTTTCCTTCCATCCATTGACACAAAGCTGGAAGTCTACCATATAGCATTCAACACATTCACCCTCCCAAAAAGGAGCAAGGAAAGCTCAGGCAGTGGAACGGAATGAGCACAGCAGGGAGAACAGGCTCTGTCTTTATCGGATATTCCAGTGAGTATATTCACCCACCCAGGGAGAGCAGTCAGGAAGGACTTGAACTGCTTGAAATGCCCCAATATGGCATGACAAAACCCCAAATCAAACCCTAAAAGAATGACAGGGATTCACTGGTGTGAGGGGACAGGAGCAAGGTACTCCAGAACCATGACACTGTTATTAAACATATAGTGGTAGAGTGATTTAGTCATGAATGTAACCTGCATAATGTCCCTGTAATTGGCAATTTTAGTTTGGGCAGTTGCACACATGCACCTGCTTGAAGGAAGAACATGATGCTGCTGTTAGGACACTACTGACTGGTTTATGCAACCAGGGTTAAAATGGGCCACTCTGAGTATCCTTGTACATGCTGTGCAACACGATGGGGATCTGAGAACTGCAGAGAGTTAAGGTACTCCACTATCATTCAGCCTTGGAAATTATAATTTGCAAAGTCTGAGTGAAGCACTAAATTTGGAAAATGGCTGGCAGTATTCTCCCTCTGTTTTCTAGGACTATATTCCAAACAGACTGTGCTGTTTCTTAAAGTCTTTCTTTCTTCAGTCTGCAACATGTTCTTTAATTACCTGTCCTGGAAGGATACTTAAGACACTAAACTCAGGCCAAATTCAAATTCACATTATTGCCTTCCTATCCCATCATTCCCTCAGTCTGAGTTTAAAACATGAACAAAACCAAAACATGTACAGTGTTCTTGCTGTATCATGCCTTTAGCATGCTGGTTCTCCAGTTCTGAAATGAAAAGTATCTGGGCAGCAAGAAGGAAAGAAAGCAAGGCAACATGAACTGCCTAAACTGGCGAGGCAGGAGGTGTGGGGAAAAAAAAGGGGGATATCAAGACACTGCATGAGGGGCTAGCTGGGAAAGAAAATGCCTACATACATACACACACATCTCAGATACCTGACTAAACCAGAACCAGTCTGGTGAGTGAATATCTGAATGTGTAACTATCGTTGCAGACAGACTAACAGCAGAAGGTGTAGAATAAGCTACCTCAAGAGTTACTTATTTGTACTTCATAGAATCATGGAATCACAGAATGGTTTGTGTTGGAAGGGACCTCACAGCTCATCTCATTCCAACCCCCTGCCATGGCAGGGACACCTCCCACCAGCCCAGGTTGCTCCAAGCCCCATCCAACCTGGCCTGGAACACTGCCAGGGAGGGGGCAGCCACAGCTTCCCTGGGCAACCTGGGCCAGTGCCTCCCCACCCTCAGGGTAAAGAATTTCTTCCTAATATCTAGTCTAAATCTCCCCTCTTCCAGTTTAAAGCCATTACCCCTCATCCTCACCCCTCATTGCTACAAGCCCTTATAAAAATGGTTTAACCACCTGTTGCATTTTTGGCAGATCTAATAGGGCTATTGGGCAAAAAAAAAAAAAGAAGAAAAAAAAATAGACAGATAGGGCAGAACTACTCATGTCTATAAGAGTTCAGGGGAGGAGGTATACAAAACAACAACTGTCTGAACTGAGCACTAGCATGCTTGTCCTGGTTTTGGGCTCTGAGCGATTTGCAAGGCTCATATCCTGCTGTACACTGCTTTCTCACAGCACAAACTCTGCACCTCCAAAACACAAGCAAAACACAGTCAGGAGGACAACCAGATTTGCAGAGTAAATCACAGCTAGTTTGATCAGAGTAGCTGGCAAGCACTGGCAACAAAAGGCACCACAGAGAGTGACCACTTCCCCATCTTTCACTGCAGCAGAAACTTAAAACCACAGTAGCTTTTCCATCACAGGCTGAAAGGTTTAGGCTTTGGCTGGAATGTGGGGAATTTGCAGAAACTATGACAGAGAATCCAGAAAAGTCTTATTTTGTGTCACTGGCAGTGACAGGCTAGGGAACAGGTCCACTAGTCTAAATTACAAGTTTCCCTGTCCACCTTGTACAGACCCTCCAGTGTCTGTACCAAAGCAATGATATCTGCAGCTAAAACTGCCTGGCAGAATCAGAGCAGACTCTCACTTCAAACCTGGCCCAGGCTGGCTGGGTGGCTGCAGAGCCAGGTACTGTCACAAGGCTGCGTTTGCCTGTGCATAGCTTCCACAGTATTTTTATTTCATAGCTCACCCCTCCAGCCTTGCATAACTATCTTGCATTTTACTAGTTAGCAGTTTACTAATCAACATATTTTCCATAATACACAACTGAGTGGATGACAAATCAGTTATCAAATCCGCAGTACCACTTATATGGGAAATTTGGTTTGGAACTTCTGCCCTAGAACACAGTATTCATACACTAATTACACTGACAAGATGGCCATTGTCACCACCATTACCAAGTCAGACAGTTTCTATGTAAGTTTTAATGTATCATAAATCCCTTACGACACAACTCAGGTGTTCTCCAGTCAATGCAGACCCCATTTTCCCTGCAGATGTGAGTGTAGGAAGTTATCATCTCGCAGGCTTCATCCTCATAGCAGCTGCTTTCTGTGCAGGCCTCATAGAACATGTTGGGGGAGATAACCCTGTGGCACTCTGCAAACCGATCGGAGAGCAGAAGCTGGCAGTGGCTTGTGGCATGCTCAGAGCATCTTTCTTCTCTCCGGAGTTCACAGACCTTCCCCTGCTCCTCCACCATCCAGTCCTGGATAAACGCGCTGCTGTCAGGAGCGACAGAGCCATCGCGCAACGTGAAGTCATTGATGTGGTTCTGGTCACACACCCCTAGAGGGTGAGCAAAAGGAAGAGTCTGAATACAGTCAGCAATAAAACAAACCTGGAGAAAACAGGCACAGGACAAAGGAGCTGGTTGGGGCCACTTGGTGAATGCAAGGGGAAGAAGAATGAATGATATTCCTTAGAGCTATTACCAATGGAAGCATAAAAACCCTGGGTCTCATTTCCCCATTTTCCTTATTACAGGAGGTATAGGTTGTGCCACAGATGTATAATCTACTGTATAGACTATACCACAGAGGATACCACAGCATTAATTCTCCTGGGTAGCAGTACCCCTCAAACCTTTCACCTTCACTGTAAGAATAAGACATGTCTCTCACAAACGTACAGGTAAGAACCTAAAGTTAAAGCATCATCCAAAAAAAAAAAAACAAACCTCCTTGAGAAGATAATGAAAAAGGTAATGATAGAATGTGAAATAAGTAAAACATGAGAGATGTCTAGCCTTGCACTTTCTAAGGTATTACAGGGAGTCAGTGAGCCGTTACATTGATGGCTATAGAAAAATCTGCAGAGATTAGCAATGTGCCAACAACATGGGATCAGTTCAGCCAGAGAGTTTACAGGTTCAGGACTACACAAATTCAAATAACATAAACAGCAATTCAAGCCCAAGTAGGAAGCTGTTAAATTTACTAGTTTCCAAACTTACCACAAAGACCCTGTGTTCCTGAGGAAAAGCTCTTTGAATTAAGTTTAAGAATAAATTCGTTGTTTCTTGGAGTAAATGTAAGATTATGTCCCAGATGGGAGAACTTGATTTCGTGCATTATTGCTCCATAGACAGTGACTTCAAACACACTGCTAGAATAGGGAATATGAACCCTTTCACCATTAACAGACACCTGTTTTAAAAAAGGCAAGATCATCACATCAGTTCTAGAAAACAAAATCAACGCGATCTTACAGTTGAAACACATTTTGATTTCACAGGTACTTGAAAATCCAACTGAATCTGGACAAAAGAAGCAATTTTGCAAGCTGAAACTTCCTGTTGAGTCTAAAAATGCACAAACCTAATTGACCTTCATTATATGAACATGAGTATTGTATATATATGAGCATTATACGAACAACTCTTTCAACATTTTCCCCTACGAGTGCCTTCCTTCAGCATCACACATATCCAGACTAGCAACCTAAGGCCATGAAGTTAAAATGTCACCAACAGACCCGGATTATCAATAAAACTCAGTGAAAGTCAAGGCTCTCCAACACCATGCAGAGCTGGGTGCAGGTGTTTTGGTCCATCCTATTTTGCTACTCACAAATCAGAAACAATCACCCTTGCTAGATTGAAAATGTGTCAGACTGAATTTGAATACTTCTCTGCCTATGAAATAGATGTAATGCATACTAAACTGGCCTTCCTTCTAATGCTGAGGTTCATCTGCACACAAGGTAAGAATCAACTAGCCAGCCCTTCAACTAGCCAGCCATGCAGAGGTCTGTGAAGAACAGACTGCTCTCCCACACACCAAACGACAATGCTGCGTAAGGGACATCTGCCAACAGAGCAGAACCAGGGTCCAGTATGCCCTGTCCACAATCCCTGCCTTTCTGGCAGAAGTGTCAGGGAGACACTGCCAAAATCTCATGCTCTTGACCTTGTCACACCCACACAATGGGGAGAACAAGACGAGAAGTGTGTCTGGCTTATTATGTGAACGTTTCAAGAAATTCAAATGAGGCATTTGCACAAAAGCCTAAGATTAGGCTGCAAGGGGAAACAATCCTGGATGAGAGGAACAAATTTGTCCTCATAACCTGCAATTCTACAGCATAAAGAGACAAGGCACAGGTCACTTCATTGGGTTTAGCTTACTGCCATGTCACTGAAGAGCTGAACAGATACACCCCGATGCTTCACTTCAATGGAGTCCATACAGTTCATCTTCGGGGCTGCTCTACACGGTCCTTCATGGAGGAGAACTTCAACACCATGGTGCATGTCTCGAAACAAGGTGTAGGAGCAATTGCCAGTCAGCTTAAAATTTAGTCCATCAAAAGTGACAATATGTCGAGATGAACTTCCTATACAGACACCTGCAAATCAATGGGAAAAAAAAAAAAAAACAAATCATGTATGCATTCAATTTTGTTCAAATTAGACTATTTCTTTACCATTATTGTGGGCATGTGGAATCAACTAATTGAGAAAGCTAGGAAGATAATGAACTGCACTGGCAGCAACTAACTGACAAGAAACTTCAGTAAATACTTTATCACATAGGGGTTTTTTAAGTATCTTTGTCAGAAGCAATGAGTATTACAAAAGATTTGGATAAATTTACAGAAAATCTCTTAGCATGACATTTACTCACCTGAATGTGATTTATTAATAGACTTTATGTGAAAAATAAAAGCAGGGAAAGTGTGTACCTTCTCTATTTGTAGAAAGACTAACATGCTTCATTTTTGTATTGTATTTGTTTTATGGTATTGCATTTTATTCTGTACAGTATTACACTTGAAACGAAATAGCACTATTTCATTCTTATCAAACACAAGTCACAAGTCAATATCAGGCAAAAGGGCAGGGAAATAATATGCACAGGATAAGCTATGGTCAACTGACAGCTCAGTGTCCTGGTTATTAGGTTGTAAACACTTCCTTGATTTCACAAAGTTAGCAATAAAAGAATGTTTCTCTTCTTTATTCATAGACATCTAAAAAAATTCTAAGAATAATGGGAATCCTTTTGAATTTCTCAGAGTCATTCTGTAGCATAAAATGTGTTCATGCAAACCACTTAAATCCATTTAATAGTCCACAAAACCCCAAGAGCCACGAATTATACGTTGCATATTGCTACAGAATTCATAACTAGTTGAGAAAGCAAACACTTTTATGGTGTAACTCCTGATCTATTCTATGAACTCAGTTATATGACATAAGAACAACATTTTTTCAAGTACTTCCTCTTTCCAAAAGCACTCGTCATATCATCCCCACTGTCAAGCAACCATTTGAAAGGGCTGTAGTTCTCTAAATAACCAAATACTATGCTTAATCACAGGCTAAGTGTGCACTGCCATGCTCCTGCAGCACAGACTGCCTCCATTCACAACAGAGGTGCTGAAGCACACTGACCTCCTACCAAGCACCTATTTTGCTATGCTCACTCTCAAGTTTACTGACTGCTGTGAGTTTCACCTCTGACTTCAGCACATACAGCACCAGAACCAGCCTTCCCACCTCCTATGGATGTTGCTTCTACATCTACCCATCAAACACTTCCAGGGATGGTGACTCCACCACCTCCCTGGGCAGGCTGTGCCAGTGCCTGACTGCCCTTTCAGTAAAGAAATTGTTCCTAATATCCAGCCTGAACCTCCCCTGGTTCAGCTTCAGGCCATTTCCTCTTGTTCTATTGCTTGTCACTAGGGAAAACAGACCAATTCCCCTTCAGGTAGTTGTAGAGAGCAGTAAGGTCTCCCCTCAACCTTCTTTTCTAAAGGCTAAACAGCCCCAGATCCTTCAGCCTTCCCTCATCCTTTCAGAAAATATTTATAAAGACATGTTTTACCAAATGTATGCCAAAAGTAATGCCTTCATGTAGCTATCAATGCATTCAGGATTGAGAAAATTATTGCAGATGCACTTTTTAGGGATAGATATCACTATCTTTTAAATGTTATAAAACATTAATGATGATTCAAGTACAGTCTCTCTACCTTTTTGAAACATTTGTATCCAAACAGAAATGTTTGCTTTAAAGCGTTTGGAGAATCAAACGTGCTTTTAGGAAATGCTACAAGTTGGGGTGTTAAAATTTTGGATGTTTAACAATTCAGGGATCAAACTCTAGCTACTCAGCTTAGATATTTCAAGCCATGCTTTAAAGAACTTGTTCTTGAAACAGCCGGTTCTGCAGAGGACTTTTTAAACTGAGGTTATACATTATAAAGAGAAGGCATACAGAGGGTTCTGATTCACTTTAAAAAGTGACTGTATGACTTTAGATGCAAGCCCAGTTTTCAGAATGATGTTGGGGAATATGGGCACCTAAGCTTCATCAAAGCCAAAGAGATTCATCACGCCAGAGATGTTCAAGCTCTGTACAGGATCTAAACACTGTTCAAAGTAACACCTACAGATTCCTGGCTGGTTTTGAGATTTCTGCAAATTCTAGCTGTGATAGCATATATGACTGGGCTGTAGAAATGCATTTTTTTTTGTACAGATACAGCCTTTAAGAGTTACTGGAGTTGATCTTTCGAACATTTAATTCAAAACAAACATCTTGACTAATCTTTATGGAAATCAAGGACATGACTACAGTATGTTTGGCACGGAGAGGAGGTGAAGCTCAGTCCCCAAATCCAGGCTGAGGTGTACCAAAAGCCCTAGGGGCCGAGCCTACCCCTTGTTCTGCCATAAGTGCTATTCCCTGTGAGGGCTGTGCAGCAATGCTCCATGCCACCCTGCATGCAGCCAGCCAGTCCTGCCTCCTTTACCCTGGACTGCCACCACTTCACTGTTGTCAGAGCATCTGTCCAAGCACTGAGGCTAGCCAGAGGCCCCAGTTCATTTTTTCACTTTAAATCATAATTCCCTTCTTATCTTCCCCCCTCACGTCTTCCCTTCACCTCTGTGGGAACCTCTGTTTTTAACCAATGGATCACCAGTCTCAGGGCTGAGTCCTTCCACCCTGTAAATATGAGTGGGTGCACTTAATTTCTTTTCCTGTCATCTCGGCCAAGGCACTAAGCACACAGTGTTCACTGTTTCTGCTCAAATACTCAGTGTGAGGTTTTATGGAGGCAGGGAGCATTTGTTGTTGTTGTTTCTTTAATACATGCGCTTGACTGAGGTCAGATCAAACCCTCAAGCCTAGAGATGGACCAAGAACACATTACTTGCTTACAGCTTGCCAAGATAAATTTCTGTTTTCTTCCATACCTCCTCCTTCCCAGTTCACACAGCTTTGGAAATCAAGTGTGAAAATCTCTGATTAAAACACAGTAGCCATGCTAATGTAAAAAAATAAGCTCGCAGTGGCCCTGAACTTGCAAATAGCATCACACATTGCAGGCATCAGTGAGACTCTCACACTCCTAGCTGTTTGTTTAACCAGGGTACAGCATTAATTCCTCCCACCTCGGTCATGCTTGATGCGTACGACTGAGCAGCTCCATTCAGCATCACATTTCTGATTAACATGTCAAGTGATGGGGAGGAAGAGGCATACATGCAAAGATAGATACTCACATGGACACATCCACCGGCAGCCACAAGTTTCTTCAACCTTAACAGCAGGAAGATTGCTGTGACATACTGGTTTTGGCATCCTCTCACAGTTAATTTGGTGACTCTCCAGAACTGTGTAATCTCCTGGAAAGCATGTCACAGTGTGGCACTGGTCTGGTAATGTCCATTTGTCACCAGGCTAGATAGGGAGACATGGATATTTAACAATTGAAAACAACATGGGTGGAGGGGAGACAAATGCAAAACTCAGCTGCTGCCACACTCCTACAGCTAGCATGGAAAGTGACACAGACAGCAGTGCAACTCAAATTAGCCTTGGATAATTAAATAATAGAATGCAGTGTATTAAGGACTTCATGAGGATGAGAAAGTTTAAATTAGCAACACTGTTAAGAAATAGACTCTGAAATTCCAAGCAGAAGATAATAGTCTAGAATAGGAGATGTTTTGTTACAGCAGAATGAAGTATCTGGTACTCCATCTATTGTTAGCTTAGCCATCCTACAGCATGCATGGCTAGCATAGCCAGTAAAGAATTCCCCTTAGTTTTGTTTAAATGTCAAAGCCTTTAGCTTTCATAAGCCATAAAATTATTTTAGAAAGAACTCTGAGCACAGATGGTCATGGCACAGCAGGAATTAACAATATTTGTTCCAAGCTAGAAAGGCGTGGAATACTCTAGTTATGTTATCCACAACCCCAAAACTTTAAAACAGTTCCTCCCTTCCCGAAGGAAAATTGTTCTTTTACCAGGCTAATGTTATTAGATATACATAGTGGGTTTGTAAAATTAAAAATAAAATATGAACTATATTCTCATATTCTAAAGGACAGTCTAAATTTTAAGGCACCAGGATTACATACTCCTAAATGACAGAGAAATAGATGTGGTCACAATCTGGGATATCTCAAGATTCATATCTGCAAAAAGCTGAGCTCTCTGGCCCCAGTCCCACAGAGCTCTAAAGTCCATAAATAGGCTCGATGAACTGCAAAACAGCGTTCACTCCCAAGGCCTGCATTCCCAAGAACATCCCCAAACATGGGAAACAGCCCCTTCCAAACCTATCTCTACAGAGGTGAGTCCAGAAGCAATGGTAACACGTGAGACAGTGGTTCCATGAACTGGATAACGTTTCTTGATATTCACAAGCAGAAACATGTGAGGAAGAAAAGATGATTGCTACTGGGTAAGGTTATCTCCCATCCTCTCC
Organism: Podargus strigoides; assembly: GCA_028020825.1. NCBI lineage: Eukaryota > Metazoa > Chordata > Aves > Caprimulgiformes > Podargidae > Podargus > Podargus strigoides. The sequence goes on along the minus strand of CM051642.1, from coordinate 1,155,432 downwards.
AGCTCACCCATCATTCCCAGGAAAGAGAAGAGCAAAGTGGCAGAATACCTGGGTAACCACAGCATAATTCACAGACTGTTCTGGGCCCTAGAGTGCAAACCCAGAACAGTGATGTGCAAGTGTTGCTCTGCATCTCTGGGCTATGTGATACCGTCAAGACTAAAACAGAACTGCCAGATCTGCAGCCATAAAAATTTACATATCAAATCCAAGTTAATTTACTGCAACGGCTTTATATGTTTCAGGACTGTAAAAAGGGAACTCATCCTGAAAGTGGCTTAATACTTTCCAGGCCTGTGAGCCTAGAGGAAGCTGTGAAAAAGTGAGGAGCTTAAGTACGGGAAAAATATTTAGATAGGCAGAAATGGAATGGTTTTTAATTATAGTTGTCTCGCCTACAACTCACTGGAAGTGGAGCACCTGGAAGGGTACATATCCAGCTGTGCAAGTCTGGCAAAGGACCCTCTGGCTTCCATACATATTTAATTGTTTTTATTTCACTCCTTAACAGGACATCTATTGGAAAATATCTAAGAGCTGGACAAGAAAAGCAAAGCACAGCACATTAAAACAAAAATATCAGTTCAAGGATCCAAAGAGAGCCAAAAATCCTGGTGTGGAGGAAAACACAGGGACTCTGAGGACAAAGAAGGGCTAAATCCCAATTGATATGAAATCGTAGGAGTAAGAATAGGACAGAAAGGAAAGTAAAAGCTGAGGTTTCTAAATTGTGAAGTCTGCTGAACCCAACGAGCCTGCCAGCACACCGGAGGCAGCCTCAGGCTTCCTCTCTGAGGGAGCTCTGCCCCCACGGACTGTGTCTCACACTCTTTCTTAGGGTGCATCTCCAGGAGAGAGCCACGAACCTCAGCCAGGCTCATCAGCTGGCACCTTTTCATTTTGTAAGGGTTTTGTCTGTTTGTTTGTTCTTCTTTAAACCAAGTGCTAAACAATGCTAGAAAAGCCATGTTACAGAAACTGCCAGTTTAGGGCTATTGTTACTGCCATACAATGACCAGAAGTGCAGATCACTACTATACAGATCACTGCGTCATGAAGTGCACGAGTACCTTCACTTCTACTACCACCTTTGTGCCTTTTTATAAGTATCAAAACAAGACTGCTGATGAGAATTAACTACATTAAAAAAAAACCTTATCTGTCATAATCATTCACATGCTCTGTCAGTTGGCAAGTTCAAATATTGCAACGGTGGTTCTTCACACAGCCTGTGTTCAGTGCTATTTGAACTCCTGGCCACTGGATGTGATGAGTACTGAAAACTTACATGGATTCAAAGAATGACTGAGCAAATTCATGAAGGAGAAAACTATTGAGCCCTATCAAACACAAAAAGGTACCTCAGGGTGTCCCCAGGTCACAAATTGCTGGAGGCTAGGACAGTTCAGGGAATTTTCATATATACTTATGTTCTTCCCTGACTTATATTTTTGGCCACATAATACAACAGGGGGTTGGATGGATTCTTGGCCTGATCTAGGACATTTAATCTTCCATCCTTCTGCTACTAACAGTGACCTTAGCCATGAACCTTCCTTGGACAGTCATTTCCAAGTAGAGGTAATTGCAAAAAGAGGGTAACAAATCATATCACTCATGATACTGATAGGATTTAGGCTGATATTTTTGATCCTGAAAACGCTGATTTCCTTGCAGTATGCAAGAGGTCAGTTCCCACAGTCTCCAGGTGCATGACAGACATCCTATCCTGCTTGGGGAACTGAGCCTCCTGCAGTAACTGAGCAACATCTGAAATACTGTGGATCTGGTATAAGAGCCTGTGTTTTGCTGAATTAGGAAAGAGCCTTGATTCTTCATCCCTATGGATTTGTGGACTATGCTGGAAGAGGGTAACAGGCCAGTGTTGGCACGTTACTGCCCATGAGGTAGCAGAGGAGTTCAGAGTGTGGGTGCTGAACACCAGAGGCAGAACATTTCCACAGTGTCCTGTAGGCACCACAGGATGCTTAGCAGCCTGCTCCAAAATGCAATGCCTACCACGTTGGCAGTGTCCTCTAAAAGCCATTTTTTTTCTGGCTGACAGAAGAGTTAACACAAAATCCCCCTGAAGGCTACCATTTGAAAGTGTGGTTCACTTTCCTATGGACTGAAGCCTGGCCTCTTTTCTTCAAAAAGCATTTTAGGCAGAACAGAAATTGTGCTTTAAGTTTATCACCAAAAAAATGAAACTTGACATGTCTGAAATTCAAATTTAGGCTTCCCAGCACTTATCTACATGTACCTGTGCCTGGAGCCCAGAGGCCTGGACACATGCAATTCAAGTGAACAAAAAACCCAAGAATATGATTATTTTTTGGTTTAAATTAAGAGAGTTTTTCAAGTTTAGTTTTTGTTGTGGGGTGTTTTTTTTCCTTAATTAGGTTGTCAACCTCAAAGCCACCAGGTTATACGTAGCATCTGGTCTAGCTAAAGCCTTCCTGTGTTCTGACCAGCTGACCGACGCCAACCACGTAAGGCAGCTTTGATAAGTTTATTTCCTGTGTCTAGACAATTTATAAGTGTTTCCTTATTAGCTACATCCTTCCTTACAGTCATGTCTTCACAAGGGAAAAATCAAAGGAATATTTTTAATGTACGGGAAATTCAAGATAAATCCTAGTGTAGGACTCATAACTGATCCCTCCTAGAAAACACATAACGTTATGCTAGTATTTTTAAATGCATAAAGTATCACATAGAACAGAATCATAGAATCACAGAACAGCCTTGGTTGGAAGAGACCTCTGAGATCACCCAGTCCAACCATTAACCCAGCACTGCCCAGTCCCCACTGCCCCATGTCCCTCAGCACCACATCTCCACGGCTCTGAAATCCCTCCAGGGATGGGGACTCCCCCACTGCCCTGGGCAGCCTGGGCCAGGGCTGGGGAACCCTTTCAGGGAAGAAATTGTTCCTAATATCCAATCTAACCCTGCCCTGGCACAACTTGAGGCCATTCCCCCTCGTGCTGTCACTGTCATCTGGGAGAAGAAATCTCAGCTATTAAGAACCAGCCAGTACCCTCAGGCAGATCAACGCTCCCGCCCAACTTGGTGTTGTCTGCAAACTGACTGAGGGTGCACTCGATCCCCTCATCCAGATCATTGATAAAGACATTAAACAAGAGCAGCCCCAGCACTGAGCCGTGGGGAACACCACTTGTGACCGGCCTCCAGCTGGATTTAACTCCATTCACAACTCTCTAGGCCCAGCCAGACAGTTTTTAACCCAGCCAACACGTGTCTAGGCCACGAGCCGCCAGCTTCTCTAGGAGAATGGTGTGGGAAACATGCACTCAAAAACCTTGGCATTTAACCTGAGATGAAGGGACTGAACCATTTAGAACATGTAGATCACTCCTTTCTTAGAGCAGATCACTTGTGAGAGATCACACAGGTTTACTAATATTTCTGAGCATTTTCTCAAAATTAGTAAAAGTTTTTCTGCAAATGATCATGAATAACTTTGATTTATTTACATAAGAGATTATTTTCCCTAGGGAGATGGCTATCACACAACAGTTATCTTCCTATAAAATCTTCATAGGGACAAGGCAGTAGTATTTTCAGCAGAAGAAGAGAGTCTGGACAATGACATTGCCTCTCCCTACACATGCACATTTATTTTGGCCATGTCCAGCTCTCCCAACACACTGTCAAATGTTTTGGCTCTGCAGCACCTTCAATAGTATTCAACATACTGTAAGATCAGGTGTGACTAGAAGTCTCCTTTGTGTGCAAATTTATTCCACCAGTTTAAACCAAATATATTCCTCCTCCGAAATAATTCTTAATATTGTCCAACACTTTTAGTTTCAGATTATCTATGAACGTATTCATTGTCCTGTATGAACTTTGTAACCTGAAAGCCAGATGGATGACCCAGGCAATACACTTACTTTCTTTTTGTTTCCATCCTCATCTATACATTCTCTGACAGGGTCTGAAAGAGAAACAAGCATCTTTTAGCCATATCACTCCCTTATCCCGGCACCAAAACACAGATTTCTTACTTAAAAATGTGACTTCGGCTGCTTTTGTGTTGGAATGTGAGAACCTCTCCCTGAGTACTGCAGACATTTGTTCAAAGTGTACAAGAGTAAGTCAAAGAATGCATAAACTTTGCTACTGCTAGCATTACCTGACTTCTGCAATGCACTGGCCCCAACATACCCTGTGAGCAACAGGGAGGCTGTAATTCTACAGCACTTCTTGTACTGACATATTGTGCTTAAGATCATGGCTTTAGCTCTGAGGCAAGGTCCAGCCTTACTTCTGAATCTTGTGATGAACTGAGAATATTTCTGGTAATTAACAGGTAATTACACACCCATGCACACACACATTTATTAAATGCAGGAAGATAAATACAGCAAGTAACCCCAAGATGAGATTTGTGAGCAACTAGCACAAGTATGAAAATAGCTGCAATAAGAATACTCAAATTCAGTTTCATTACATTCAGGCATTATTGGGATGGGCAGTTCTTTATGTAATCATATGGTCACAAGGCACCCACTGAATTTCAGTTTCTGTGTTTATGTGCTCTCACAACACACCTAAAGATATATGGAAAGTAATTTCATATAAGTACTATGGTCTGACAATGTGATTAGCACTTGTCTAGGAAATTTAAACACTGACTAGCATAATTCTATACTCTGCTAGCATGGATATGCTATATGCTCTGCCTTTTCCAGGACAACTAATGTATTTTGAAAGCATTTAGGAAATCTTTTAAACCTTTTTAATAGTATTATTTTTGGTACACTTCCATATATAAAGTAAGAGTCTCTCTACACAAGAAATCCAACTGTACAAGTCTGGGGGGGAAAATTATACTTTACATATTGTAAGAAACTTAAATAAAACAAAACAAAACCTAAAAAAAAAATAACAGAAAAAAAGAAAAAGAAGATAGTTTCCCATCCCATAGCAAAGGCTTTATCATCAGCAAAAGGGAGAGTTAAATTTTTCAGATTTAGCTGTCCAGTATATCTATCATTCAAGTTTTTGAGCACACGCTTTGCACTGTTGGAAAAGTCAAATGTGTACATTTCATAAAAATACAAAGCTTTCACCTCCAGTGCCGATAGGTTATAGCACAGATTGCAGTAAGGAAACAGTTACTGGTTTCAAATCCCTGCTCCCCATCCTAGATCTTGGATCAATGTAATTTAGGGCAAGAAAATCACATATTTCACTGTGTGAGGAGAGGAAATGCATCTTTAAAAGCTTATTTTAAAAGAAAAGAAAGAAAATGGCAGCTGTTTAAATCTAGAAAATGGCAGCTGTTTGATGCTCTGGAGAGATTTTAAAATGCCAGAAGTGATCCCAGTGGAGACTGATCGGATATCTCTAAGCTGGATTGTGCATACTCTGTAACTTCCTCATTGTTAGTGGTACTTGGCTCAGCAAAAAAGTCCACTTATTTTAATGGAGACGTAACTAAGCCCTAGTAATACTGCTAAAAACCTGTGCAACAACCAACACAGTGAAACAGTGGTTTGCAAAGGGGACACATAGATGCTATTGGAACAGAAACAACAACAATAATATGAGTAATAAGTATCCATATACACACAGACCAAGGAGGCAAAAGTAGTAAAATACTGGCCAGAGCTGAAGCAATTTTTCTTAGATGGGGGCATTGCTATCTAAATAAATGAATGTTTGTTCAAACTATTTTACACTTTTTTCCCAATATTTGTTTTCCTGGAAAAGTTAATTCTTTCTTATTATTTTAATTTTTTCTTATACTATGGCTGAAGTCTTTGTAGACATACACATAACAATGCTTAGGTCTGTGCAGAAAAATAGGAATTATGAAATCCTTACTCACAACTAACTTGTAACATTTCTGAAGCATGCCCCCATTCACTCATGACAGCTTGAGCTTTCCTGGTGTTCTTCAGTTAATGAACAGCCCTGATTATTAGTAAGATGATTGGGCTAACTTCTCACATCAAGAAAAATGATTCTGGTTTTGGCATTTCAATTTTTAGATTTTGCCTCAGTAACAAACCCACACCAATATTGGACTTACCCATGCACACTTTCTTGATAAATTCACTATTCAATGTGATCATAGTGGATAAGTCTTCAAAATTCTGAAGCTTCATGATTCTATTAGGAGCTGATAGCCCAGCCAAAGTCCTTAGCTGCTCTTCATCATATCTGTTCCCAACTCCAATTGGAAACAGGGATACCCCTAGGAAAAGAGAAGAAAAGGTTTTTAATGGGCATTGCACAGGAGGAGGAGGTCTATGCTGCTTATTTTTTTCATTTGCTTCTTATAAAAAAAACCCGAACACTTGGAAAAGTCTTTTTCCAACAGTTAATTTTCATTTATTACTTACATCATTCCCTCCACATAGGCTAAAGGCAATTAAGGGCAGAAATGGTGATGTTCTAATCACACTGTTAGCTAAGATGAGCTCAATTAGTCCCAAGCACAATAAGATCATGCATGGTCAACAACATGCAGCTGCAGACTTAATGACAACTTCTCCACTTTTTTTCAAATGTAAGGAATCTCAGTATGTTGTTTTCTTTCTTCAGCTATATGGCAACTGGATTATTTTCAAGCCATTTAATTAAAAAATAATAGTTGTTATTTAGTCCATGCTTTATTCAATAGCTCTCAAAGTAATCTACAAAGGAAGTCACTGTTCCTCAGCTGAACACCTGAGAAAGCTGAGGTACACTCAGCCAGAAAACTTGAAAAAACAGCACACATTGATACTAAAAGCAGAATCTTATCAAATCCTCTCTATTTATTATTATTGCAGTGAACCTTTCCAGATGCACTGTACTGCAACACTACTGAATCTGTAATATTAGATCACATTTCTGCCACCCAACCTATCCACAAGAATAGGGAAAATGAAATGCCACTAATTTGTGAAGCCTATGGAAGGTGTTCAGCTTAAACTGCAGATTGGCCCTGAATTTACCAGTAACTCATAGGCATCTTCATCAGGCAGGTTTTGTTCAGGCCTGTTTCTTACCAGAACATTATGCACAGTAAGTCCATATCAGTGAACTTAAATGAACTTACCAGTGCCTTAATTTTTCATTCTTTTTTCTAGTGCATTACTTAAAAATCAACAACTCTGCTTAAAAATAGTGACAGTGAAATGAGATTTACTGTTCATTCTTGCAGAAAGTGCAGCAGCTTCCACAGCATCTTCTGATGTCCCCGACACAATGACTATTGCGACCTTTGATGCGCTGGGTCTGCCCCCATGGGACTCTGACATTGCATTCTGGACTACAAAATCAACAGCTTTTCCTAAGAAGAAATGAAGAGATAAATGAGAGATATGATAGAAAACTCACAGGAAGCTACAAAACTAAATCCCCCTTTCTTTTAGTAGGTTAAACAGTACTGGAAAATATGTATTCTTAAAGGACTTTTAATGTCTGCTTTATTGCTGCTCCACAGAATCACCTTGGTTGGAAAAGACCTCTAAGATCACCCAGTCCAACCATTAACCCAGCACTGCCCAGTCCCCACTGCCCCATGTCCCTCAGCACCACATCTCCACGGCTCTGAAATCCCTCCAGGGATGGGGACTCCCCCACTGCCCTGGGCAGCCTGGGCCAGGGCTGGGGAACCCTTTCAGGGAAGAATTTTTTCCTAATATCCAATCTAACCCTGCCATGGCACAAATTGAGGCCATTACCCCTTGTCCTTTCAGCAGTTACCTGGAAGAAGAGATCTCACCTATTAACTACTATTAACACATCCCAACACAGGAGGGCTATCCTTAGCTCCCCAGTCTCTCAAGTAATGGGAATTTTACTACCTTTCCTTAGCCACGAGGATAAAGTTATGCTCCTCACGTTAGTAGTTACCTTTTCCAGAAATATTACTATTGCTTTACACAAAAGGAAAGAAGATATTGTAAAAGTTATGTGGCTATTTCCCAATTGCAGAACAACAGTGACATCCAGTGGCTATCTGCTTCCCACCATCCTGAACGGTACACAGAAGCTGTTCAGCTCCCAGAGAAGATCTACTCCTTCCCTAACTTGGTCAACTTTTTCTACAGGTGTCAAAAGCATACCTTGCTTCCCCACCACTAGCAAAATCTCTGAAATCTAGACTCAGACTAACTTGTAATATAACTGGGTGATCCATATTAAAAAAAAAAAAACAAAAAAAAAAACACAGACCAAACCCAACAAACAAAACCCATGAAGCCCCACAAAACACATGAAGACGTTCTACCTTAGCTACCAAATCACAAAACTGGCTTAAATGGGTAGCTGCTACCCTTTCATTTAACATCTGGGAACACTCAGGCAAATTTTTGTTCAAAATCATGACCTCAGCAAGAGAGTAGTTTGCTAGTACTTGTATTTAGATATGTATTTGCACAAATATTTATACTGGGAATGATGATATGCAGCTTTCTTAAAAGATCCTTTGGGCTTGGAAGTTATCAGGTCAGGAAACAGAAATGATACCGCGTGACTGATGTGACATTCAGGGCAAACAGTGAAGGGTCAATAATAAATACCAGAAAAACTCGTTCCTCTGAGCAATCTGGAAGAACTGTGGAGCAGAAATATGTTTGCCTGAGGAATTCACTGAACAATTTTCAACACATTAGTAAAACACTGGAAGTCAGATCATAGCTAATTCACCCGCACACCACCAGGATACCCCAGCACACCTGAACACTTTGTATTTCATGTCTTCTTTCATCATGTCACCCCTCCTCCTCATTGGCAGAAGCAAAGACCCTTTTCCCAAACTGCTGCAAGGATGGACAACCTCTAGGAAGCAGCACACTGACTATGGATAACATGTCAACAGGATATCCTACAAGGCTTTAATTGGGCTTTCAGGAGGACTTTATCTCCTGGAGGAACCTAGCCTAAACCAGATATTTGGAAAAAGCCCAAGTATCTCCTTTTCCACAGCACTAGTTTGGAGGTGGCATTCCCTTCTCAAATGTCATTGCTCTCCCCATCCTTTCCTGTTGCCTCATACCCCCTACAGTCCCTGACTGACAGCCTCATATCCCCTTCCCACCTTACCCACCCATCCCTTCTTCCCCATCAGCCCATTATCAGTATATCCTCTCCAGAGCCTTCGCCTCATCTTCATGTGTCATCTCTCCACATGTGGGCATCTCTCATGCCCACAACTAGAGAGAAGACCTGGGACCCACCAGGAACTGCTGCCAGGCCCTGTCAGACCTAACACAGGAAGAGGATCCACATCAGCTTCCATCTGCCATGTACAGTTACCTCCACTAACAATCTCCTGTCTAGACAGGGTCACATATTTTTCCAAGCAATAATTTTTCAAATAGAAAGATGCATGCTTTTTTAAATCAAAATGCTTTTTGGAAATGTCAATTATGATCATCAGGGAAAAAAGGGAAAAAAAAAAATATAAGAGAAAAATCAACAGAGAGCTTTCAACAGTGTTTAAGAACAAGATGGGATGTTTCTCTTTTGTTTCTTGCTATGTAATGATTACCTTTTATTTAGTTCTTCCAACTATGCAGATTCATTCCATTCTTATCATTTGATTCTCATTCTCACTTTAATTCTTAATTGTATTTTATATACAAAATGAAAATACTTCAAGGTTTCTGCTCAGTGAAAACCTCAAAATTTTGAATGTGTTCCTACTTGCAACAAAATATTTTTTAAAACTTCACTATTAGCTGGATGATGGCAATTCTGTTTTGCAGAGTACTATTCCTGACCAGAAAAATTAACTAACCTCAGGAATTAACTCATGTCCTATACAGCTGTCTCACAGTCATTGCTCTACATGTCTGTAGAGGTAGATGTTAGATGCAGTATGGCACGTTAGCTATAAATAACTACAGGATAAAACAGAATACAGAAAATTAATATGTCTGTATTCCAATCCCTGAGATTGCTCCAGGATGGTCACTGTGCCAGAAAATTGACTCATTTCCCTTTTGTCTTATTAATAATTACTAAAAAAGTATATCGGGTTTTAACTTTCAAATATTTTTGGTTAAACTTTTGCACAGTAAGAATCACAATTTTCGATTCATTTGTGGAAAGTACTTGGGATTTCTGTGTTTGTCTTTCATTAATGACCCTTTGACTTTTGTGTGGTTGGTGTGGTCACCAGCTGCTCCAGCTCCATTTTTCTTTCTCCCATCAATTCTGAAATTTTTCAGAAACTTCCATACATATATATAAACTGGGGAATCCATTATTTTTATAATATTTTATAATTTCTAATAAAGAAATCAAGTTCCATTGTAATAGAACCAGGGACTATTTCAAAGTCCCCAAAACACAATTACTCAATTTAATGCATGGAAAATTTGGTTTAGTGTACTGAAAACTCTTTGGATTTCTCCCCTTATTTTGAAGCCAGCTCTAGAGAAAAAAAGAGCCAGGTGTCTGAAGACATGATCAAATGAACACTTTCATGCAGCTACAGGGATTCAGAACGTCACCATCCCAAGCTGGAAACTGTCACTTCTCAGCTGTTTGTCTCTCCATCTCACCAGGGAGGGTAATAACAAACTCCTCAGAGGCCATAATGAAAAATGTTGACTGGTAATAAACAAATCAACTCTTTCTTACTACTACACTGCAACAAGATGGTAATCTGACATTTTCATACCAATAAAGGAAATCTAAAATGTTTACGCTGAAATAAAATAAAATGTTTACGCTGAAAGCACAAGGCTGTATGAAGACTGAGTGTGCAGCATCTTGGACAGAATTCAACCAGCTGTAAAATGGCCAGGCCTGAGCCACAGCGCCCTTAGCCGTTATGAGACCACCTTGAGTCCTGTACACCCCTTTAGTGGCTGAGATCTGGGCTGCTGCTGGCACCACTACAGCTTGCTCTGCCATACCTACATGCACACACCTGGCTGCCTCAGTGCTGTAGCAAGCTGCCAGCAGAAGGAAAGGCCCACTGCTCCAGGGGCACCAGCTGGGGACACCGTCCCAGTCCCCTCAGTCAGCACTGCTGCCCACCTGGCCACCTTCGGAAATACACAATCTCTCAAAAATAACTAAAAATTATGGAAATGCATCATTTTCAGCCATTTTTTCAAATTCTCTCAGCTTGCTGAAGGCCCAATGCACATCCCTTCCCCCTGTGCAAGTGCCAGCGGTGAGCACTCGGGGGACAGAAGGCCAGTGGCATCCTGGGGTGTATCAGAAGGGGGTGGTTAGTAGGTCAAGAGAGGTACTCCTCCCCCTCTACTCTGCCCTGGTGAGGCCACATCTGGAATATTGTGTGCAGTTCTGGGCCCCCCAGTTCAAGAAGGACAGGGAACTGCTTGAGAGAGTCCAGTGCAGAGCCACAAAGATGATGGAGTGGAACATCTCCCTTGTGAGGAAAGGCTGAGGGAGCTGGGTCTCTTTAGCTTGGAGAAGAGGAGACTGAGGGGTGACCTCATTAATGTCTATAAATATGTAAAGGGTGAGTGTCATGAGGATGGAGCCAGGCTCTTCTCAGTGACATCCAGTGATAGGACAAGGGGCAATGGGTGCAAGCTGGAACATGGGAGGTTCCACATAAATGTGAGGAAGAATTTCTTCCCAGTGAGGGTGACAGAGCACTGGCACAGGCTGCCCAGAGAGGGTGTGGAGTCTCCTTCTCTGGAGACATTCAAACCCCCTGGATGTGTTCCTGTGTGACCTGATCTGGGTATTCCTGCTCTGGCAGGGGGATTGGACTAGATGATTTTTGAGGTCCCTTCCAATCCCTAACAGTCTGTGATTCTGTGACAGGGCCAGGCCCTTCTGCAGCAGATTATCAATCTGCTTTAATCTGTTTAGCTGTACGGAACCACACCAGCAGCCATCCAGTGAAGCCCCAGTGAAGTGAATGGGAGGTTTGCAATGGGCTTTAAGGGTTACATATTTCAAAGGATTTTTCTCTGTGTGCACATGACCCTAAGCCTGGACTAGCAGCCAACAGGTTCCCACATACTGAACATAGGATTAAATTATGTTAGTGTCATGTGTTATTGTTACCAATCGTTTCTGTTTCTCACATATAAAATGTGCTATCAAAAAAAAAAAAAGAAAAGGAATGCAGAATGACTTCTATACTCACATGTATTTTAGGCATTAGACATACAACCCATGAGAAATCAAGATGGAAGACTCAAAGCCAAAAGTCTTCATCGCATACAGGAGAACAACAGAGCTGAGAACAGCATGACACACAATAAAAAATCTCTTCCCAGCAGCAGTGGATGCGATGGGGAATGCGTGTCTGGTCGTCTGTCCCTGACCTCCTACCCCCTCTTCTCCTATGGCCTCCTAACATGTCACACTTACACTGGTCCTGACAGGCATAAACGCCACAATTAATTTCACACATGCACAGACATACACCCTTCCCAAACTGGACTGTCTAAACATTTATGTGGTTAACTGAACAAAAAGGCCTAGCATGCAGGAGCTTGAGCCCCAGCAGCCTTTCAGCTCAGCCAGTAGGATGTGATTTAGTCATTGGGCAAATCCATGGAAAAAATATTTTTAAATATTTTTTTTAAAAAAAACACCAAACAAACAAAAAACCCCTACATTTGTCTATATGGGTCACTTTAGAAAGGGCAAGTTGGTCCTTCCAAAGTCTGCTACCACAGCACAGCACCTTCTCCCCACAGTTCAGTGCTGACACACTCCTGGCTACACTACAGAATACAAACCAGAAGTCACATATGGAACAATTATTAAAGCAAAAGCAACAGAAGACATCCTACAAAGATGGGGGGAGAAAAAAATGGAGAAGGAATGCATCACTGCAGTCTTCTCCTCTCAACTATGACTATGGCCATTTGATGCCAAACTTCTGACAGTCAGAAAAGACAGTCTACAGGGAATCACACTAGACTCTGTCTTATTAATACTTTCATTAATGATTTGGATAAAGGAGGAAAAATGTGTAAATCTGAATCACAGATATTAGATTGGGAGGGATTATGAACATCACGGAATGAACTGAAAGAGCCCAAGGTGCCCTAGAAATGTTTGAAATACATCCAAGAAATAAAAAACAAGATTCATCGCAGAATAAGCCAGTCTGGAGGAAAACAAACCAGTGCACAGACATTTAATGGTTTAGTGGGTGCCTCAGGGAAAGCAGAAACTGCTTAAGAGCAACCTTTGCAATTATTTTGTTTAATTTTGTCTGAAATGAAGAATAAAATGGAAAGCCCCTGTGAGGGTCTGTGGAGTTGTGACAGTCAGGCAGAGGTTCCTGCTGGGAACTTGTGAATCTCTGCCTTAAGTGCCCTCGGTGGCTTTGCTAAAACCAAAAACTGTAAGAGGTCTTAATGACCCACAAGTACCAAAAGCCACCTGGGAAAAAATTAAAATAGAAATGGTTCCTCAGCACTTGAAGAGGCAGAGAAAAGGCCACGGGCAAGGAAGTCTGTGGACAGTCCAGACTGCATCTATTTAACCAAGGACTTGTGTAATCAGGAACAACCCTCCATGGGTGTCACTTCTGTTTTGTGCCAGGAAGACAGAGCCAGACTCTTCTCAGTGGTGTCCAGTGACAGGACAAGGGGCAACAGGCACAAACTGGAACACAGAAGGTTCAATCTTAACATAAGGAAACACTTCTTTACTGTGAGGGTGACAGAGCACTGGAACTACTCAGAGGTTGTGGAGTCTCCATCTCTGGAGACATTCCAAACCCATCTGGACGTGTTCCTGTGGGATCTACTCTAGGATCCTGCTCTAGCAGGGGGGTTGGACTAGATGATCTCCAGCCATTCCAGCACAAGAAGGACATCAAGCTGTTGGAGCAGGTCCAGTGGAGGGCCACAAAGATGATCAGGCTGGAGCACCTCTCCTATCAAAACAGGCTGAGGGAGTTGGGGTTATTCAGCCTGGAGAAGGCTCTGGGGAGACCTTACAGCACCTTCCAGTGCCTGGGGGGGCTACAAAAAAGCTGGAGAGGGTCTTTTGACAAAGGGAATGAAGTGATAGGACGAGGGGTAATGGCTTTAAACTGGAAGAGGGGAGATTTAGATTAGATATTAGGAAGAAATTCTTCCCCGTGAGGGTGGTGAGACACTGGCCCAGGTTGCCCAGAGAAGCTGTGGCTGCCCCCTCCCTGGCAGTGTTCCAGGCCAGGTTGGATGGGGCTTAGAGCAACCTGGTCTGGTGGGAGGTGTCCCTGCCATGGCAGGGGGGTTGGGATGAGATGAGCTTTGAGATCCCTTCCCATCCAAACCATTCTGTGATTCTATGACCATAATACCAAAGCTGGTGTTTTAATTTAAGATCTTGACTAGACACTGAATTGCATTTCTTTTTAACTGAAGCTAGCAGATTATTTTAGTTTTGAAACAAAATAGCTATGGGAACCTAATTCCAAAGATCTATGCTTTAAATAGTCAGTTCTTAGCACATTGATATTCTGGCATTAACACATGCCAGTTAACAGAATTGTTGGACTCTTCAGGAACAGCACAGGTTCATCAGTCCAACAGCCCACCAGCACTGAAGGGAGGAGGCTATGAAGCCCCAGAACCTCTCCTCTGCTTTCCTGGCTCTGCAGGTCAGAAATCCTGCATTTCTCTTACTACCAAAGGGTTCTGCTGACCCAGGCTCCATAGGACCATATTCAACTCACAAACCTTATAAGAAATGAACTAAAAAAACCAGCAAGCAAATTAAAAAACCTGCCAGGAGAGTGATTTAAAATAGCCCAGGGAAGACACTAGTAGGCAGCCAAAGCTGGCTTCAGAAAGGAGCTGGCACCACCAACGCAGAAAGAGGAGTGGGGGAGCAAGTGAGGAAGACCTTTGTCTTTCAGTGGATGGGAGCCCTTAGATGAGGGCAGCTGCTGGCAAAGCCATGGCCTGAGGTGGGTGATGGGGGGCTGGATTTTGAAAATTCTGCATCACTCCGGGCAGAGATCTGAATAAATAAAAGTGCTGTGGTGGGCCTTTGCTTCCTAAACCACAGGGGAGGTTTAGAAAGGCAACATTTATACCTTCTTTATCATGACAGACAAAGCTGAGTGCTGCTGCTCAAACATGTAATAACTATGGAAAGTTTCACTAAAAATATTTAAGATTATTTTTTCTAAAAATAGGGGGAGAACAACACACATTTCCTTCCCTACCAATGCTTTTAATACAGCTGAGCCACACAGATCATACTTCCTCCCAGTTTTGAGTCTGAGGCAGGCAGCAGGCATGGAAAACATCAGCCTAAATGAGCTACTTTTAGGAAAGGTATAAACAAGCAAAATCTTGTTTTAGAAAGAGTTAGGCTGTATTTACTGTGGGGACTGATCACTGGGCTCCCTCTGACACTCCTAAATACTTGTGAATGCTGAACAGAGGCATGTTTATGTGATGCTCAGTTCTCTTGCACAGATCACTGTTTTAGCTGAATGAAGGCTTATGCAGTTAAGTCTTGATTACATTTCAGTTTCTTTTTTCAGTTATTTCTTAGGTGAAGTTGTATACAATTTCATCATGTCTGAATATCCCCAGAGCTTCTTCTCAATAGGTTACTTGAGCCAAAATGTGCATGATGTTATCTTACAGCATAAGCATGGGAAAGCTTTGTGGTATAAGTTGCTCTTTCCTGTTCTGCCTATGCCCTCAAATATTCCATAGTTTTTCAATATTTCTTACTAATAAAATGTCTGCCTGTCCTGGAGTTTCCTTATCATTAAATGAAACAGAAAAGCTTTATGCAGTAAGACTTTCGCAGTGGTGGCAACAGCACCTACAGTTGCTCTCTACACATACAGCAATTTTGACAGAGATAGGGTGATTTGGATAAGCAAAGATTGAAAAAGGATTACACAGGATCATGTTTCTACCACAAGAAAGCCAGTGCAAATGAGAAGAAACAGTGCTGGTCTGATGGTAATGATATTTTTGATAGGTAAATCCTGATCATGCCCTCCATAGGCTAGAAAAGAATTCCAAAGCTACCTAGAGGACTGCAACATCCAGATTGAGCCATCTACAATTTTTAAGCAGCCTCTGCATTTCCAGAGGCCCGGGCACAGACAGAATGACATGAAGGACCATGCATTTCCCATGGATGCTGAGTCTCCTACACAGTCAGCCGAATTCACACACATTACAAGGTGCAGGACAGGACCACAGTGACTTATTTTCATTACTTCATTTGGGAGGAACTACTTCTACTCTATTCCATTTTGGTTCATTATACCACATCCCTCATCATGGTCTCTGAGCATTTTCTAATGAGACATAAACAAATCACTAACAAGTATGTCATGTGGCTGCCTCTCCCCTTTCATTTCCCAAAGGCCATGTTTTCTCTGTTTATCCTGCAGTTCAGTGTGACTTTCTGTGCACATTACATGGAAGGCTTCATGAAACTTATCTATTTGTATGTAACAATTTATCCCACAACGAGCCTATAGAAGTCTCATCAGCCATCTGGTATTTTTATTTCTCCAGGCTGAGAAAGCAATCATGGCTAATCCTCCTGCGAACTATGGAAGTCAGGTTTTATTTCTCACTTTTCTGTACCAATAACTCTTTACAGTCTGAAGTAGGCCAAAGACCCTAAAAATCTGTGTACTCCTCAACTCTTATAGGACCCTAATGCTAGGTGGCTGCCAGAGCAACCGTGGTTCCAGTCCAGAAGAAGAAAATTCTCAGGGTATCTGGTGAAAGATCAGATACACTATAAGAGAATCATTTTTTGCTGAACCCTACAACTGATACATGTGTGTGTACTGAATTTCCACAGACAGTGGGAAATCTGTGTGATGTTTTAGCACATGAAAATTGAAGTGGACATGTTTTTCAGGATGCCATTGTCTGGAACAGTAGATGATGTTTCACAAGCAACATTTCAGCTAAGGTGCTGCCTTAGGCAATCATTGCTCCCTGGCACCATCCCCAGCCTTGTGCCAGCCCAAGTCCTTGTAGGACCAGCACAGCAACTCTGATGAGGGAACTAAACCACCTAGAATTTAACTACTGTTTTGCTAAGTTATTTTTCAACCAGCTCAGTTACACTGGCTCAGCACAGAGCAACAAACATCTGGCAAGGGCAGCTACTGAAGTCAGCATAAGTAGGTCTGTTGTTAAATGTCTAACCAACTAATTGATGCTGAAAGGTTAATCATCAAAGTCTTTATTTCTTAATTATGTTTTGCTTGCTTGGAAGATAACAAATGCAAACCCTGAGAATTACTTCAAGGCTAAAAAAGAAATTGTCATCTTCTTTCCAAAATACATTAAGATAAACCCTAATTCAAGTAACCTACCAATACATTTTAAGATAGAAAACAACGTTTACCAAGGAATGTACATATAGTAAAGATATGAGTGAACCAAAAAAGCTGACAGTCCTACTGCAGAACACTACCACAACAGCACTGACATGAATTGGTGACTGGGGGCAGGCTATATTCAGAATTTCTGAGGCTTTTTTCCTCTTGTTTAAACATCAACATCCACATAATCACTCACCTAGTCTGGTAGGACCTTGCTCCCTTTGTTGAATTGAGTGCAGCATCTCTACAAGATTTTCAGTCTCCTGAGGCATGTTCCATGAAATTTCTAGATTATTTTCCCTGGCATACTGGAGAACTGACACATGAATTGAAGTATTGCCTGAAGCAGAAAGCAGAAAATAAACATTTTCAGCAGTGCATATGAATATCTTAAAATAAATCTAAAGGACACATTATGGTTGTGTTTTACATTAAGCACAACTAGACAGAGATTTTCCATTAGTGTCAAAGCTGCATTTGCAATCAGAAGATCAAAACTGAACTATTCCCAGGGGAAAAAATAAGCAAGTATTGCTGGAAACAGTTGCTTTTCTGTCAGGAATCAGCAAGCAGTATTTTCCCTCAGATTAGTTTGACCATGATTGGAGAATTTCAGTTTACTTATGTCCAAATTTTATTGCTTTTCCATTTTAAATTTGTCTAAACACCACTTCTAAAAAAAAAAAAAAAAAGTGTACATAGTTTTGCAAATGCAGTAATTTGCTGCCCCATTTGTCTGATCAGTCAGGCTCCCCTGGATGACTACATTCCATGCAAATTTCCCTCTGTCATGCAATACTTGAGTGGCATGAATCAGGCTGCAGCATGGGACATAGTACAGCCAGGAGCATGACCTGCAAAGGGGAATGAAGAGAAATTCCAAGCTATTCTCTGACATCCCAGTTCTGTTATCCATTCTGTAAGAAGTATGAATAAAAGTATTAACAGAGGGTTGACATAAATAGTTCATAAATACCAGACTTGCAGAATTGAACTGGGCAATACATTGTTTATAATGATTGGCTGTACCTCTCTTCATGGACTTAGAAGGACTTCTACTGTATACTGGAGATATTTCTGTATATAGCATATTTTTCTTTATCAATGCTTTGTAAAACATTAATGAAGTTAATAATAATTGTAATTTCATGTACTCAAATGATGCAGCCCTATATTGATCCAAATGTTGTCTACTCATTACACTTCACAATTTGTCCACAGTTTTCTTAAAGAGTTTAAGATCTTAAACTTAAGAGTTCAAAATCAAGGCTGCAGTAAGAAGTCACTTCATATCCACATTATTATTGTCCTGTTGTTGGTGATGCAGTATTTGCTATAAGAGGCTTCAAAGATAAGGAAAACAGCTAGACTAAATGATTCTATGAATTGCCTGTTGTTCTATTTAGTTTGTGTTTATTTTGCTTGGCTTGATTCTCTAAAGCATGCATGTACACAATTTTCAGAAACAAAGAGTCTTCCTTGTATGATCTCTAAAAAATCTGTTATTCTAGATATACAGAAATGCTATGCTTTTTCTCTATGAGCTCTCTAATTAGTACAAGTACTGGTAATCATCTCTTTTGGAAGCACAGGTATAATACAAACCTGCCAACGCCCAGTGGCAAAATACCAGCAGCCACAGCAATTGCTCCATGGAAATGGTTGAATGCTGAATTGAAAAAGCCCAACCCTGATCAAAAATCCAAGTTTGTCAAAACAAGCACTACTGGGAAAACGCAGGATCCTGCGTAGCCCCTGCCATGTGGATGGACTTGGTACAGGGGCACACAATGTCCTGATTTACTACATGTGCCACATGGTCCCTTCACATTCGTGCAGGACATGTGGCATCCTGCC
The DNA here is from genome assembly GCA_028020825.1 of Podargus strigoides. Taxonomy (NCBI): domain Eukaryota; kingdom Metazoa; phylum Chordata; class Aves; order Caprimulgiformes; family Podargidae; genus Podargus; species Podargus strigoides. Next base: position 1,136,282 of record CM051642.1, on the reverse strand, counting down.
AGGACAGCTGCACTGAGAATATCTGTGCTGAATGACCTAACTAGAGGTGCACCTCCCATCAGTACATACTCTGTAAGCTCAGCGAGCCTAACACTCCCAAAAAGCATCTATCATCCAACATGGGTCAGGAAATAATTTTTTTTAAAGTCAATTCTAGCACCATAAGTTAGCTAAAAAAGCTGGACAGAGCCAGAAGGGCCTATTCCAAAGACCAAACCCTTGCAGTCAGACCAAACCTGAACCAAAAACCCTTTGAGTTATCCATTCTTATTTGAACCAGAACTGAACCTGGACTACTATGTTCAAGTCTGTTCAACCTAATCCAGAACTGAACCAAAACCAAACATGTATTTTTGCTTTTCTGCCACAGAATAACAGTTCAGCTAATTCTCCATCATCTGACAGAGATCTTAGCCTGTTTGGCCCACACACTTGTGTCCAGCAGATGATAAAGGGAAGTACCCATCAGAGCTGCTACCCTAGATGTTTCTCATCACACAGTTCCCTGGACTGGATGTCACAGCTTTATTCACCTGAGCCAGAACTTCTTGGTTCAGGAGGAAACTGAACTGCATCTGAACCAAAAGTTTTACTAGCTTGATTTCCCCAAAATAAACTTAAAAGTTTTTTGAGAGATTGGAATGGGTCATTTAAAAAATAAAAATAATAAAAGAAAGAGAACCTGTACTGAGTTGTTTTGTCTTGTATAGCAAAAGAATACAAAGAGTCTGTATGTGTTTGAGTTGAAAGACAGATACATACTGGTCCGAATACTTTCAATAAAAGCCCGTATAAAGTTTTTCATTTCCTCAAACTCTGATGCTCCAATATTGGAACTTCCATCCAGAAGAAACATGACATCCATTGGTTTGTTGCACAACTCTGAAGGGGAAGAGGAAGAAAAAACAAAAGGGAAAAAAAGGTTATTTACACATAATACCCAGAAGTAGCACCTGCTAATCACTGGTAGGAGCAGAAAGGGCAGAGATTCCTGCTTTTAGGGAAAACAAAGCAAGATAATGACCAGCTGAAACATTAAGTGATGCCCCTTTAATGAAACCTTTGAGATTTATATTCAGGGGGGTACAAGGGTATTTCAATTCCTGCTTTTCTGCTAATGCTGTTTTACTCTCAGGGGACTAAAACAACAACAAACAAAAAAATACCAAAACAAAACCAAAGCAACAACAGCAACAAAAGCCCAAGAAAAAACAAACAAACAAACAAACAAAAACCAACAACAAAAAAAAAATCCCCTCCTCAAAAAAAAATCCAAACCCACAAAAACAACTAAGCCTCTTCAGGAAAGAGGCAACAGAATTTTAATTTGCTTGAGGCAGGCAGATGAGAATAACTTCTTTCTTCTGTCACCTTCCATCCTACCTGAGAGCTACTGTACTCTACTGGCCAATACAGCCAAGGACTTCTGAGTCTACTGAAGGCTGTGGGGCTGTGCTGGGTACTGCTCAACTGGGGCAGCATCCTCAGATGCCAGTGAAGACAAATGGTCCTTCCTTGGCATTTGGACAACAAGATACCAAATGAGATATGGGACCCTTCTCCAAATTTCAGTGATGTGAGGGGGAAATGGAGGAGATAGGAGAGAGGAAAGAGGAAATTACACAGAAAATATGTCCAACTTTACCTGGAATTTCTGTTCGTTTATGAGAACAGCATGACTGCAACACTAATTCAGGTGCTTCTTCAATAAGCGTGATGTAACTATCCAAGATTATTGGGTTATGAGGATGACTGATCTTTTCAAGTTCTTGGATATTTGCACTGGGGGTTATGCCTATGGGAATAACATTTATGCTCCCGGGAGGTCGTGTGATAACGTCAGTGGAAGGGCTGGATGACACCATATATACCAAGTGAGGAACATCTTTCCTGCCCCCGTTCACTGGTGCAAATGTGTGTTTGGAAATATAATCAAGGGCATTCCCAGTGTTGGTAGCCGTCCCACCTTGGTAGGGTATGCTCCTCACCTTCTCAATAATACTTTCCTTTGACTGTATTTCCCTAAAGGAATACTCCAGAGTGACAGTCTCTGAATACTGCATGACTGTAATATGAATATCTTCCTGTCCTACATTCATCTCTGTGATCACCTTCTCAAGGAACTTCTTGACGATATTGAAATTTTCCTTCCCAACATTGTCAGATCCTTCCACAATGAAAGCTATGTCCAGCCTTTTGTGGGTGGGTTTTGCCGTAACGGGTGGTGGTGCTGTGAGACCCCATGGGGGAAACAAGACACTGGATATTGTTGGAGTGGACGTAGTTTGTAACAGAGAACTCTCTTCAGGTCCAAGATCACACAGATGATCAATGAGGAGATCCCTATTGTCCATTAGCTCTAACACGTTGTTCACCAGGAAGGCTCTGTTATCTGGTGACTGCTTTTCAATGAACCTGACTTGTGCCACATCAACATGTGGACCAATCCCCACAGGTATTACTGCGATTTTTTTATTCTTCAGAGCTGTGAGGATGCTGCGGAGTTTTCCTGGAGACTTGCTTGCTATAAATAGCACTGCAATCCTGGCAGCATTGGTCCTTTCTGCTTTTCCAAAAACATGAAACACAGTGTATTTAAGGACTTCAGGGGCGGACGCTACCTCATCCCCTGTGTATTGTATGCTTTGGACAATTTTTCTCATCTGGGACTGTGTTTTGATATCTTTAAGGCCAAGATAGATCGTGGGGCCAGCCCTATACACCAGAATTGACACTCGGATTTTCTTTTGGGAGATGTGGAGTTTCTTCATCATGCCAGTGATGAAAGTCTTCAGCTGCTCAAAGTCCTCTTCTGACAGTTTATTGGAGCCATCCACTAGGAAGGCCAAGTCCATCATCTTGCTGCATGAGTATTCACTGGGTGGAAGTTCAATGTCCTCCTCTGGAACAGGTGTTGTTGGTGTTAGGGTGTCCTCCACCAGTTCACAGGCTGCACAGGTTAAGTTCTTCCCTTCACACAGACTACAAAAATCACCAAATTTAACTGTAAAATATCAACACTTATAACAACACATCACCCACATCTAATGAAAGAATGTCCATACAGAAACAGTTAAATATCTCAGAAACACAACAAAACCAAAACACAATGTGATTTTTTCCCCACAACTCCCTACAAGGCATTGTACAGCTAAATCCTATATGTTCATGAGTGTTTGCTTGGATCCAGGAAACGTATGACAAACTACAATGTGCTTGTCAGAGGAAACTGTCCTTTTAACGGCCTTTGGCAGAACATGTAAAACCTGTGTCTGGAAACCCATTGTGCCTGAGCAACACAGCTGCCTACAAGCCACTGGTGGACTGAACTGGCAGACCTGGTTTGCTTCACAAGGACAAAAAACATCAGGCAAAAGGGAGGCAGCTAACACAAAGCAGAGCAGGGAAGATGCTTTTATCTCTGACATGATTCAGCACACTGCGAGGAGGCTGGGTTTACCTGGGTTTTAACCTTAGTGAAAATAACCAACAGCCTTTTTTCTACCTCTAAAGTGCATTACTTTTCTTTTTCCTGACTTCATTTTGTTTGGAATGCAGCTTTGACACATGTTCATCCTCCATTTTTTTTATGTCTCCTTTGTTATCTTCCTCTTTACCATGTTCTCTCTTTCAGTCCCTTTTCTCATATCAAATGATGTATTTCACCTACAGCTCTTATCTCTTTTTAGTCCTATTTGCCTTCCCTCGACATTTCCACTCACCTCCATTAGTACATTTTTCTCTTCCCCTTTCCATCTCTGCTCCCATTTTTCTTTTTCCTCCATCTCTGCCTTTTCCACCATTCACCCTTCTGTACTGCCAGGAGATTTTTCACCTCTCTCACCCACTGCCTTTTAGGAACTTGTTTATAATTCATCTCTTTCTATCTTTAGCAAGGTTTTAACACTTCTGCCCTTTAATTCCTGGTTGCACGAGTCTCTTTACTTCACTCATCAGACCAAAGAACGTGACAGGGTGGTACAGACTCAGCCAATATATTTTCCTTGTCTTACTGGACAGTCCAAGAAACAGAATAGGAAAAGTTTATGAAAGACCAAGGACCAAAAAGATGCTTGTTTACACTGCCAGAGAAAACCCAAGAAGTACAAACTAAACAAGTTAATACTGGAAGAAGGTGCCATTTTCTGGGGAAAGATTTTGCATTCCACATGGCACATTTGTTGAAGTTCTCTTCGTTTAAGTGCTGTGTTCTTTTCAAGCTGCTTTTAGTCTCTTCCTAATTGAAGACTGCACAGCTACTTTTGGCATTAACGTACAGTAACTGAAGATTTATTGTTTTAATCCTAATATGAGAAAGCCTCTTCTAGTTTCCAATTTCCTTTGGATATTTGCTATAAAATTCATTTTTTTGTGCAATATTTTCTATTGTTTGTACAGATGGTGTAGGCATCTAAATTAGGTGACAGCTATGCAAAAGGATGTTTCCCCAGTGAGGTAAGTTTTCCTAATGTTCTGAAATCTTTTGTGAGCAGCAGCCAGTGTATCAACATTTAAGATAAATTATTATTAAGGATTACAAAAATTAGGGAACAGAGACTCATTTATGAAGACTCTTTTTTGACCTTTTGATGGAATTCAAGGCTCTTCATGTATACTTTTTTAAAAAATATATTTAAATGATCAGCCTAACGGTCTCATGCCCTGGGTTTATAGCACAGATGTACACTAGCCCCGGCAAGAGGCCAGGAATTCGAAGTTCATACCCAGTCAGAGCTTCTATGAGGTTCAGAGCATTTGGAGCTAAGGTGTTAGTCTGGGCTAATAGCTGCTGCAGTTTTACAACTCAGTTTCTATTAAATATGGTCAGATTACAAGACGGAAAACTCTCTTGCATTCACAGCATTGTACTAGTGAAAGTATCCATCAAGGGTCTAGACATCCAGAGAATGCCAAACTTTCAGGTACTACAGGACATGGTGTAATATGCCATTGGGCAGCATACAGAATGAAATTCAGTCTCTGCCACGTTGATGCTAAAGGCCCTGATCCTGCACAGTGCACAGCATTGTGCACCCTGCCATTCATTTCATACTTGGAAATGCACGCATGCAGGATCAGGACACGGGATATCATCTTAAAATCTTGGGGAAATTGGTTTTCCAATAATAGCACACATTTCCAACTGCTAATAATCTCAGTGAGTTCTAGATTGATTGCACATTCAGATCTTGCACTATACGTAGGATTTTTTTAGTCCTGGCAGAAGGAAAGAGCCTGATGGCTTTCATAATGTTGAATCACACCTTACACAAAAAGAAGTGGAACATCTGAAGCCAGTGGGGCCACCTACACATGGGAAAAGGCCTTTTTTTGAAAGGAATTTATGAATTTCATTTGCTTAAATTCAGCTGACATCCCATAATCCCTGCTGATACTCAAAAACTCCAGCTCCAGATTGTATGTGAAGGGATACAGACATAAAAGATGGGTTTCCAAGCTTCATTTTCAGTGGTATATTTAAAGTTACACCCAAAAACTTATGAATGCAGATGTGCTTCATCCCTCCCTCCAAACTCAAGAGGCATGTAATTTCACTGCACAAACCCATCATACCAAGACTGACAGCGCTGCAGATCATCTCTGTTCAAAACTATTCGCCTTCCATGCGGGATCTTGACATCTCCAACTGCACACACAGGACAGTCTTCTGGACTGACACAATCCAGGGACAGTTCATCAAGTATTTTCCCTGTTTCAAAATAGCACAGAAGGATAAAGATGCCAATTTTCATGAATTGCAAAACTAATCATTGCATTTACTCTGCTACAAAAAAAAAAAACATGACAAGGCTTTGGAGTTGGGCTCAAAAGTTCTGAATGCTCTGCCTGTGTTATGGTCACTGCCAGTTCAACATAGAGAAGTACTTCCTTCCTTCATAACCAGTTTAGATACTGGAAGTATTTAACCCAGTGTATAACCTGCAACAGCCAGCACTATACAGAATGTATTTTCAGAACAAAGCATTGAAGGTGATAGGAGAAAATGGCATTTTCTTTTTTCCTTCTGTATTATTGACTTCTCCCAGCATCCCCTACCTCACTCTGATCAGAGTCATCAGAGCCCAAAATAGCTATTTTGGTCTTAAAATACATACTTTCTTTGCCTTCATGTTTTCTCACTCTGCCCTTAGGAGCTATTTATTCATCTGATTTTTCACTCCCCTTTTGGACCTTCCTTATCTTTGACTCTTTCCCTTTCTATCTGTCTTTCCTCTCCCCACCCCATATTTCCCATTTTTTTTTCCTTTCCCCTTTCTAAGGGATAGTTGATGGGAACAGTTAAGCTGAAGGCTCAGGCTCACAGGATTCTGCCTGCTGGGCACTCTCAGGAGCACCAGAGCCTTGGAGTAGTAAGCAGGTCAAGGCAACAGGTTTCCCCCACTGCAGTAGTTGCTCTAAAAAAGAGCCTTTTAAGAGTGTCCAGCACAAATCCACACCCTCCTTTAACCAGATAATCAAGAACCTCTGTTGCTACACAGTCCCTAATCTTCCTGTCTTCCTTTCTTATTACCCCATTCTCATCATTCTCTTTTATTCTTGCTGGCACTATTTCATTTTCCTCTTCTAGGCATCACTTCACACACTGTGCTCATTTCACAAACTCAAACCAGGATGCCCAGTTACCTTACTACTTACCCAGTAAGAAACTGTGGGGAAAATACATCAGTAAGCCTGTTAAGGAATTAACTGCTGCATCTAAGTCTTTTGCAATATCCAGCCTTATCAATCTGCAAGTATTTCTGAACTATAAGCCCTCTGTTCATGCAACAGAAACACAGGTGGTAAAATAAAAAATAAAGTAAATAAATATTTTTTGTTTTAAAAAGTGCCTCTACAGCAATACCTACAAGTACCAGGAGCAGAGCAGAAAAAAGTGAGTAGCTGCTTAAAGCAAAAGACATCCTTACCTGCAGGACAGTGCACATGGCAACCTTCCACACACTGCAGAGGGCACTCCAGAGGCTGTGGGTGCTGGCAGGTTACAGGACAGGCAGGTCCACAGCTGTTATATCGCCATTCACACTGATAATCTAATTCTTGTTTATTCAGGTCCTCACAGCTTTGTGCTATAGAGGGAAAGAATCAGAGGAAAAAAAAAAATAAAATAATCAACCCAGAGTGTATTCACCTCACCCCTCAGAACTATGGCACCAAACTGGCTGTAAAGTGGACCACATACACACAGAAAGATTTCCACCTTTAAATATAAATATAGCTATTTTAACACATTCAGGGCAGGCCACTTCTTCACACTTAAAATTTTTTTCCCATAATTAAGTACTTGCTCTAGATCAGACATACTTGTTTTTGACAAAAACAATTGAAAAAAAAATATTTTCAAATTTTAATTAAAAAAAAAACCCAGAAGATGTACAAACAACCATTTCTTTATGTTTGTTTGTTCGTACCATGGACTATTAAATATCTTTATTGAAGGAATGTTTTTTCCAGATATGGCTGTGTACATAAATAGAAAAGGGAGAGGAAATGTCACCGTGAGCTGCTAGCCCAGTCCCATTGAAGCAAACTTCTCCAGACATCAGTGGGAGCAGAGCTGGGTAAGAACAGCCTACCTGAGCCAGCAGCTTACTGATTAAAAGCTCACACCTTTTCACCCAATTTTTCCTCATCTGCCCTGTACTTACGGCACAGATCTGGTGATCTCCAGTGAACAGCAACACCTTTCTGTGCACAGGCATGTGCATAGGCTGCTACAGCGTCACAGAAGCATGCACAGTCCCCAGTGGATTCACAAGCACAAGTGTCATACATGCAAATATCTATGTAGGGCTCAGGATTCACCTAGAAAAGAGAAACACAGGGTACAGGACACTCACTGATTGTCCTCATCTCCTCCTTTAGACACATTTAACCTTCAGATGGTTTGCCTGCTCTGTTCACCAAGAGTTGAGGTGCCACATAAATCAGTGCAGGTCTTTCTGCTGATGTCAGCACGGACCCAAATCAGGCCACGTTCTCAAAGCTGTTACAGACACTGCAGTTTATTGTTCCTTAACGTTCCTCATATGGAATAACTTGATACATTTTTGGGCCCTAGACCCATACCCTCTTGTGCAGAACATAGTCTGAATGGCATCATATTAGCTCAGCTCCCTCTCCCCTCAATGCTCAGCCCTTGTGCTTCACATCCTGGGCTTTAGAGTAAAATTTCCCTCAAACAGAAGTTTTTCTATAGCTTTCTATTAGGTGGTATCTTGAATTTTCCCATGAAACAAGTACAGGACAGGGTCAGAAATATGAATAACTCAGCCTCCTCCACGTCCTTCTGCTGGCAGCACAGCCATACTTTCCCCCTCAGCTGCAATCAGTGTCAGCACGGATCATGCAGAACTGAAGAATGTGACACACATGACACAATACTCACAAGTTTTTTGCATTCTTCAAAGAGATCCCCAGCCAAAATGCTGCATGACGTTTCCACCATCACCTGCTTCACTACGTTTCCATTACACCCTGGAGACATCAAGGTCTGTTCCTGGTTGGGCTTAATATTGTAAGAGACAAGCACACATTGCATTAGCCTTGCCTTCAGGACCTCAGGACTCTTCAAATAGAAAAGACTCACTAGCACTAGGTAGTTTTTCACAATAAAAGAAATTGTCAAGAGAAATCCTGCCACAGCAGAACGCAGAGTAGAGGAGGTCACCTCTATTTTCTCCAGCTCTTACTTTTACATGGCAGCTTTAACACAGATATTTTGATGACAGAAAGTCCCACTGTACCAAACATCCACTCTGGAAAATGATCATTCACAGCCCTACAGAAGGCCCACAAGACTCACAAATACCATCAGCCTTCTGCAGACAATACCCGTGGCCACTTCTCAGTAGTCTTCCCCTCTCCTGTTTAATTTATCTAAGAACAAGGAGCACTAGTATTGACATGGCATTATCACAGAGACAGTCTGCAGGCTCTGCCCTCTGCCTATTACACTGAAACGAGGAACTGCTCCCTCTCAGTCGCACCCTGCAGTCTCACTCCTCTTCTGTGCTCCAATCAAGTCATATCTAAAAAGTGACATTCAGCAAGACAATACAGTGGCTACGTCACACTCGCACTTCATTTATCCAACCCAAAAGATTTCACATGATCAAAACAAATGCTTCAATTTATTTTCTGATAATTTAAATCCTTTAAGGAAAGATCTAAAAAAAATGTCATTTATTCCCCTCTCTCTGAAAATTTAGACTAATTTTCAAGAGAAAGTTTTCAGCCTTAAAAGTATCATCCGAATTAAATGCTTCATTCCAAACATCTCAAACCAAGTTGTCTCCAGGTTGTTTTCCCTCACACTTTGATTTGGAAATGCTTTTGTCCATAATTATTTGTCAGGTCAAGACAAATTTATTTTTCAATTTAATTCTTTCAAAATTCTGTATTTGGAAAAGAGGAAGTATACTCTCATGTGTAGCATAACTGTGAAATCACCTAACCTCTGGCACAGGGGCATTGATAACACTTTCAGAGAGCAGGTACCCTTCTCAAATTCAGAAGCAGTGATAGCACGGCAATAAGGTCTTACATCCCTCCATATCTTGCTTTTCCTGATCTAGTCTCTCCAATCTGAAAATAATAACTGAATGCTCTTTAAAAAAAAAAAAGATTGAGAAGCATATAGAAAGAAATTAATCTATGCATTCAGTTGTTCATAAATGAACAGACGGACTAAGATTAGGGATGTAGAATTTGGATAGGGAAATATGAAATTTTTATCTGAACTCCCCATCTGAAAACTACAGATTTTTTTTAGATTAAGCTCTAAAATGAGATTTCCATTTATACCTGGAATTTAAGCATCTGGGCTGGCAAACTCTATGAACAGCCTCTACGGTACAGATTGGCTACTTTAACGCTCATCTGAAGCCAGGCAGCACAGAGGCCTTAAATAAGTTAATTGATCTTTTATCAGATTTCAAAAAGTAATATTATTTGGCAAAAATATGAGGGAAGGAGTTCACTTCTACTTATTTTTATCCTTTCAAACCTCTCTGCCCACTCCTGAGTGACACTGTAACCCACATTAATTAGTTTTCACAGTTCATTCACAATCACCTTTTCAACATCAGCACAGTACGGATTAAGTTTCCAAGAATTCCCAAAGTCAACTGGATCTACTTCAAGATGTTCATTGCTGCTGGTCAAATCATTGTTTTGGATTCCATCAAAATTTCCACACAGACCACACACTTGATCCTTGCAGGGAAAGAAACACAAAATATATAAATCTTACATCTGTAGACTTGCTCAGGGTTTTGTTAAGAAGTCTTTTTAGGCTAGGGTTTTAATGGCATGAGGCTTAAAAACTGAATTATCCCTGGCCTTGCCAAGTTCACTAAAATAGACAGTCTCTCACAGAGAATGTTTAGCTCCTATTCCCATTCTCCTTAACTGAAAGTAGGACTGTATCATCTCCAAGGACTCTAGCAAGAGAGATGACAACTCTGATCAGTGGTGCCTGTTGGCTCTATTTGGAGTATGTCCCTCCAATCCCATTTGTTTCTGGACATGACTGTCCTATCACCACCACTACTAAATCTGGCTCTTTATACTGCTTTTCTTGAATAGAGAAGAAATCACTCAAGGCATAGTTATTCTGAGGCACCTTCATCCTTTCTGTCACAGCTCATCTCCAATGACCCATAATTTCCCTCTTACAGCTAAACTACTGGGAAAGTAAGCAATCCTTATGGTATTACCCAAAAAAATCCCTTCATTTTCAAGCAAATGCCTGATAGTCCACGGAAATCTATCAGCATGTCTGCGTAAAAAATGCTACTCCCTAGAGACAGGGTAAGTGCATTTTTTAGTGAGAATAAGAAGTAAAGCAAAAAACACTTACTTTGAAAGTGCCTTTTAAGATAACTGAGACTCCCATGGCCAAATCCCAGGTCACACTGATGCTTTTGCCCAGTAAAATGATATAATAACGGCCAGACCTCAGGACTTCTACATCACTGTCATCTCTAGGAGGTACTTTGATGTTTACCTGAAAAAGAAAAGCACATGGTATTATTGACCATGTCTCTAATCACCATTTCATGTAGTTCACTTTCCCAGTGGGACTCATGCACATAGCTTAACAGCTGTTTTCAAACATCCTGCTCTCTGAAGAACAGATAGTTCCCATACACTATAGAGATGATCTGGAGCACTTGCAGAACTGTAATCAAGAGCAGCACAGGGGAAAGGGACCTGGGGGTGCTGGTGGACAGCAGGGTGACCATGAGCCAGCAATGTGCCCTTGTGGCCAAGAAGGCCAATGGCATCCTGGGGTGTATGAGAAGGGGGGTGGTTAGTAGGTCGAGAGAGGTTCTCCTCCCCCTCTACTCTGCCCTGGTGAGGCCACATCTGGAATATTGTGTGCAGTTCTGGGCCCCCCAGTTCCAGAAGGACAGGGAACTGCTTGAGAGAGTCCAGCACAGAGCCACAAAGATGATGAAGGGAGAGGAACATCTCCCTTCTGAGGAAAGGCTGAGGGAGCTGGGTCTCTTTAGCTTGGAGAAGAGGAGACTGAGGGGTGATCTCATTAATGTCTATAAATATGTAAGGGTGAGTGTCATGAGGATGGAGCCAGGCTCTTCTCAGTGACATCCAATGATAGGACAAGGGGCAATGGGTACAAGCTGGAACATGGGAGGTTCCACATAAATGTGAGGAAGAACTTCTTCCCAGTGAGGGTGCCAGAGCACTGGCACAGGCTGCCCAGAGAGGTGTGGAGTCTCCTTCTCTGGAGACATTCAAACCCACCTGGATGTGTTCCTGTGTGACCTGACCTAGGTGTTCCTGCTCTGGCAGGGGGATTGGACTAGGTGATCTTTTGAGGTCCCTTCCAATCCCTCACATTCTGTGATTCTGTGAAGGTGTGGGTAAGGGACCAAGTACAGGTTTGTCTCTACACTAAAAAATTGCTGGGGATATATTACTGCCTTAGAAACAACACTTCTGAACAGCAGATTGGGATACAAGTACAGTATTTCAATCTCATCACATTTCTGTAACTCTGACTGAGGCAATGTCCCTCGTGCTCCCAGGGTATGACATACACTCCCCACCAATGCTGGCACACAGAGCAATGACTGAAGAGTGCTGAACAGAAGGAAGGCTGATAAAGAGGACAGGGCATATCCAATTAATGATCAGTTTAGTGTTCAGTCAATGGTTCACTGAATAATTATATTTTATTTTTATTTCATCTTTTTAGGGAACTAACAATTCTGTTCTCCTGAGGCAGGTAGCAACAAAAGGGCTGGCTAGGTTTAAGTTTAATATGAACTGGGAGAACCACACACATCAGTGGCCTCTGAAGGACCAGAGCCCGATTCAGAAGTCAGGAAGGACTTTCTTCCCAACCAGCTAGACCAACAGGAAAAATCCTGCGAGATTCTGTTTGCTGTCTCTTCATTTTTCCATCACTTTCACTTCCCCTGTGTGCCTCTTACTCTTTCCATCTGGCTGCAAATTCACCGCCTCCAGCTACTAGGAATTTAAGAGATTAATTTAAAATGCTTGCTCTCACACCATAATCCCCTTTCAATGGGAATGCTAATAGGATTACTAACCACATTTGGAGAGAATGGTCTGGCATGGCTGTTACTTTAAGCACCACTAATGCATTAACTAAAAACTGCTTAATTGTGGAAGAGGCAGATGAAAACTTTCAATCAGTACAAACAGTGATTAAAGCAGGGAGAAAGAGGAGCCCACAAACCATTCATCCACTCCCTAGTATGACAGCAAAATACTTATCCTAATATTCCTTCTTGCTCAGTTCAGTAAAAGCTCAGTACTGTAATTTAATTCTCTTACTCTCTGGGTATTACCAGAAACTTTACCCCCAGAGAAGATATCCTCCAAGGGTCTCCTGAAGAGAGCCTTCAAAGTCTTTAGGGGAAGAATACATTAAAAGATAGACTACTTTAGGAACTGGAAGCTTTTTCAACTTCTTCTATGCCCAATATATTACTATACAGTCTAGTGACACTTGGTCACTTATCTTCTAAATATCTACAGTTGTCTCTGTCTTTCCAAAATAAGGCAAAAACCAAAGGAGGAAATAATTGAGCTGGGAGGCTGACCTAAATTAGGAATTTCTGTGTTTATGGAGGCTTTTTGCCCAACCATGAAGTCACAAACTTTTGACCTTGCAAACTTGCAGATTTGTTTTAGAAGTGCAAAAATGATTTCATGATACTTTTTTTTTTTTTTTTTAACGTGAGCCAGAATTGTAGCATGCAGATACTTCAACTAAGCTCCCAATAACTTAAAACTAGAATCTGCTCTCAAACAATATCATCTTAAAACAATGCTGCTTGGATACTTTTTAATGTCAAAAGAAGAGTTGATTCTCCTACTTGCTTCTATGGATTCTTGTGGAAAAACTGTGTAGGAAGTCATCACTTGGTGAGAAATTGCCTGAGTCTTCAAATCAGTTGTTTTTCCTTAATCTCTCATTTGATTGTTGTTATTTCTAAGAAAACCTGCTTTAGGTATTACACTGAGCCTTAAACTCTCTAGAAAGACAGCTAAAAACTTAGTCAAGGTTGTGTGGACAGCCTTGTGATAACAGACCTAGCTTTTGCAAAGACATATTCTCTCAGGAACCAAACACTGTTGCTGGAGTTGCTGGATGCCTCTTGTCTCTTCTGGCCCTTCTTTAGGTGTCCAAATAGAATCACAGCTCTTCTGAAAATGCATCACCTAAAGCAGCTTTCAGGCAAAGCTTGGCTCTGTGGACTGATCCCTGCTCACCCACATAGGGGAGTCTTTTAGCAGTAGAAATAAAGAATTGGTTGGGCAACCAATATTTCCTATGTTCATTCCTCCAGCAACCAAAAGCCTATATGGATTATATGCTGTCAAGATGCACTGCACAGACACTATTAATAACAGTATGTTTTACATGTGCCTGTCACGCAACAGCGGCACACACCAATTTGCAGGCTATGCAAAACCTGGTACAGCTTTGTCCCTTAACCCAAAATAAGGCAAATGTAGAGTGGTTTCACATTTCACTGGGAACATTTTTGCAAAGCTCTGGTCCAGATGCCAGTCCAGTCCTGAAAACTGAGCAACTGAAACCCTAAAATCCTCTGTAGCTCTGTAATGTCTGAACACACCGCTTTAACTGTTACAGTGCCCAAGGCAAGGAGCTGAACTCTGCCCTTTGGAAAGCTCATTCCCTGCCATGAAGGGACATAGGAGGTGGAAGTGATTCTTGGTCAATTCTTCAGTGTTTGTTGGTAGGAAAAGGGGGAAAATGAAGAATGCAGTCACCTGGATTTTCCATCTGACAATTTAACAAGAGAGAGGACAGCTGATATTTGCTTCTGCAGTATCAACTTGTTTCAGCCATGTCTTTTTTATTCCTTCTGTGTGCTCAGTCCTTCAGAAGACTAAATCAGGTGTGAAGCTTTACTAGTCATGGGGCAATCACTTCTTAGCTCCTCCTTACACTTAACCTTGCTTGAAATAGACTTAGACCTCCCATGTTTAGAAAGAACATTCCTCATATGAGCTTGCACTGAACAGCATTCTTACCTGAGATAAATGTTGTGGCATCAAGCAGAAATACCAAAAAGGCATTATACCTCTGGGAGCAAAATGGATAATTATAATCCTGCCAATCTGTTCATTTTATGTTTTACTTTTCAAGAACCACTGAGCATGAGGTCATTCATGCCTCACCTTACTACACAACCTGAAATTCTTTTCCCCCAAAAAAAGGGAAAGAAAGAGAACAGAAGCATACATACATTTCCATTAAACAGCTCTATTTCCCCACTTTCATACAGAATGATAACCCTTTTGGTGCACTTTTCTCCAGTGAAGCCACAACCTTCATTTGAAATTAGTATCCGGAATGTTCCAGAGTCAGTCTTGCAGAAATCCTATGAGATGAAAATAAACAAATAAGTCATTAATCTGGAACACTTGAAAAACACATACAGATCTATGGAGAAAAAGGAAGCCTCAAACAATACCCCGTGTACTCCATGGTCAGTAAGATATATGTTGGCATACCAACTGTTCCTACATTAATTTATTTTAGTGTTGATATTCATGGGGTCCATCCCTGAAAGAATGAGGCCCACTCTGCCAGTGACACATATACGTGCATATTTTGCAGGGAGGATCCATGAAATTACAATATCTGTGACATTTTAAAGGCGTACCATGGTCACAGTGTACATCTGAATACACTTATATTAACTGATTTAACAGTGAAAACAAGACTCTGGAGCTTCAATGATAAAATAAAAATATACACCTAGAAGGGTAGGTCAGAAAGGAGCGTTGGAAAGAAATGTGCTGCAGAGTTCGGAGCAAAATGTTTGATGCCATGTTTTCCCCCTCGTACAGGAATAGTAATCACAATAATGCCAACCTATTTCTTGAGAAGTGATTATGTCGTTTAATGTAATTTTAAGTCAAATATTTCTAAGATGCATGGAGAGATAGTACTACATTTATATGATGACTCATGACTATCAGGCCTTTTTGGCTTTGGGTTGGATTTTTTTTCAGTACTGACCTTTTAAGAAAAAGACCGTCTATTGTTCTCTGTGTTTGTCATCTGAGGAAAACAGATCTCATTTTGTAGTACTATATGCTATTACTGCCCACAAGACTTTTACACAAAGCTCTCACTAGTGTCAAAGCAACCATTCTTCTAAGGTAATCCGGCTGGCATCAAGGTGGGAGCATATTTCAAAGATGTAGCCAGAGACAAGTTGATCACTTTCCTGTCCAAGGAGAACTGCAAGGAATGATGGGCCTCATGACAAGGGTCCATGTGGAAAAATGCAGCCCACCCAAGAAACATAACACTTTCTAACTACAGAAGACTGTTATTAATTAGCAGGGGATACATCTAGTGTCAAGAGTAATTTTTCAGAGAAATCCTCCTTCTTTTGCAGATGCATTTTTAAATACACAGTGATTTGCATCTGCAGATGAGCCTTAATCTTATTCAACAGTCTAAATTTCTGGCTGCACCCACAAATCCCAGGCTGACGTCTTCATCCATATTGGATATTGTCAATGTAAGCAAACAAGTTGGTGCATGGAACAGGAAAGTGAGCAAGCAGTGCTCTGCACACGTTTAGAGAAAGTTCACCAAGCACTTCTGGTCTCACTCAGTCAGACAGTAAGCCATCACTCCAGGATAAAGCAGCTAGTGGGGAATGATTGACTTATGGGTGTCTACAGATCCTTGTTAGAGGAGATTCAGACAGCCCCTCTCCGTACCATGTTGCTATCATATGATTTATGACTGCCAGCTGCACACATGACAACCTAACTCACTTCTACAGAAGTCATCAATAGCTCTGCTCTCCTCTACCATACATCTGGCTTAGTAATTAAGAATACTTTACTGTGATTTATCCAAACGTTGGACTTCCCTCCTGGCATAAAACACCTTATATATTACCAGACAGCTTCAGCATCTGGCATATTCTTACCTGAACTAATACATATTGACAGTTTCCTGGAAACTTGTATTTCAATCCATCAAATGTCAAATAATGAGCTGTGCCAATAACAGTGCAGGTGCCATCACATATATTTTTGGTGCATTCCCACTTTCGACCGTGGCACACACTGTAACAAAGAAAACAAGTCAGTGACAGTTGTAATTATTTCCAATGTACATAATGAGCAAGAGAATGCAAGGTACTTTAGGCAAAATGAAAGAGCAACAGTTTCTGCCTCCCAGAGCTCTTGATCTGAAGACTCTCCCAAAAGATACACAAGTGGTGATAAGCTACTATCTTGTCTTGTTCTGCTCTTTTTCCTGGGCCTGGGTCAGGGAGTAACCTACTGCAGACTAAAAACACAGGCACTGTTCCCCTGTGTGTCTTAACCCAGACATCAGCTGCAGCTCTGTGAGGAACCTCTGCAGTTGTCTGTGCTGCTGTCCATCCTCAGGTATGTGCCCAGCAGATCCTCTCTGTGTTTGGCCTTGAGAAGGTACTCTTAGAGAGCTCCATGCCTGGCCTGCTGGAATCCTTCTCTAGATAGACTTCCATAACTACGTTACTGTACCATACATCAGAAGACAATCTCTCTCATTAACATAAACTAGCATACATTAACATTGATTGAATGCAGAAGTCCAAATAGTACATTAACAGGTGAAGTGAATAAGGACCACGTTTCCCTTTTGCTTACAAGCTGCATGTAGGAGTGAATGCTTTTTGAAGCTCCCTATTACAAAACGAGGACTGGACAGAGCTTGATGGAGTATTTCATAATGCTATCAGTATTTTATTTTGGATATGCAGTTCTGCTCAAAGTATCCTTTTAGAAAAACAGTTTGATTACCCTCTAAGGACCACTATAGGTTAAATATGAAGTATATCATCAGCAACACTGTTTTTATTTGCAGTACTGTCCCTTTTTCCTTACTGAAAGCCAAAATAGTAATGAATTTAATATAAAACTGATGCCAAAGGACAGGCACTGTACTCTGGTGACCAACTGTTGGGACCAAGTAACCAGGACTGTAATTCAGTCTGTCAAGTGGCTTTTGTTCAGATCATATACTTAAGTATAATACCACCCTTCTTCAAAGAGGTTTCTCTGTTCTTAAGTTCATTTTACATGATAGTTTATCTGACCTGGCAATTGGAGACATTGCCTCACAGTCTGACAAGATACAGATCTGGATAGAAATATTTCTTCTTCTGTGCATAAGTACACATATACATACACCCTCTGAGGAATGTTCTACAGTGTGGTACTGTCCCTTGAGGTCTCCTGTGGTGACCAAACCAGAACATCTGCTCTACAGGAGAATTCAAGTCAGTGCTGTACAAACAGGACTCCAAGCTAAATCACAGGTTATGCAACAGATGTGAAAAGACAACTGATGATGAAAGGAGATGCATCAATGGTTCACTGCTTCTACAGTTTGCAAGTGATGCTGTCGAGGACTTCCTCACAAGCACAGAGTACGCAAGAAAGAGAAAAAAAAAAAAAGGGTGGACATCCTGACATGCAGAGCAAACCAACATGCTGCCTTGTTTATCCAAGGGGAGGGGAATTCTGAAGAGCAATCAAACACAGAGTTAAGGGCTTGATATCTTCCTTTGCAATATTTTTCCCCTTTGTTTTGTTGTTGTTGTTGTTTGGGGGTTTCGTTTGTTTTAAAAAAACAAAGCAAACCAAATAACAAACACATGGAGACCATCTTCTGACTGGATATTCAAAGTGCAAAGAAAGCCAGTTCTCTTATCTTGGTGTAACTCAATTGGTCTCAGTGCAAATACATCAGTGTTACAGACAGAAGGCAAATAGTAGGACTCCTACTCTTCATGGCGACACAAAACCAGCCATACTGAACACCAATTATTATTAAGTTTCTAAGAGTTTCCAGGAACATTTGTATCTTTCCATTGCTCTGATACATAATAGTGTAAATCTTACCAGGTAACCTGATAAATAAGGCTGAAGGAGGTAAATATCATTATCTTCATGTTAAAATGAGAGAAAGAGGGAAATGGAGAAATAAAGATAGAAGACACATCAGAGCATCCACTGAGTCCTCTTGCCCTTTTAAATAGGTATCCTGGAAAACCACAAGCTTTACTACAGAAGCTGCAGGTATGAAAGGGGATCTGTTCCTTGTCATTCACAGGCTTTTGATCTGTGAAATAAACGGATTTGCTAACTAGCAAGAGACTGAGTAAACAAAACAAAAAACAAGGTCATGAAGCATAAAATCTGCTCACTCTTTTGTTTGTTATTAATTTTGGGGAGTCAGAAGAGCATCTGCCACCATCCCTAATAATCTAATCTATTAATAATTTCATAATCTAATAAGCAATAGCCTGCTTGAGGTTGGAGACACATTCATCTACTAAATGCTATATGAATGCAGATGGACATCATCACTGCCCCAGGGATTTTCCAATCAAGCTCTATAAGGGCAGGGAAAGGGGAATTCTATCCCTGCTTTACAGATGTAAAAACTCAGGGATAAAAAACCTGAAGTACTTTCCCAAGATCGAATTGCTAACCAAAGAAAAACTGGGTACTGAATTGAGTTCTCTCATAATGCCTTAAAGCAAGCATAAGTGTTGTTTAATCTGGGTAACACTTCACAGTACAATAAATACTGTGCAATACATTTTCTTCAAAGAATGACATTTCAGTAACATGAAACCTATTGCACCCTCTGCTATTACATCTCTGCTAATAGGTAGAGCAAGACTGAGATTTTGTATATACACACATGGTCAGATTATAAAGTATGTGGTGTAGTAAAATTCAGATTAGCAAATTTCTGCTGTGTACTGCTTTATAAACTTTATTCCAGCATTTTCACTGAGCTCTACAATGAATTCCCAATACATAGCATAACAAAAGTTTTGCCACTGGAGCAGACTTGGAGACATTCCATTGTTCATGAATTAGGGTCTCCCATATGTCAAGCCGAATGTAAATGCCAAATCTGACACCTCTGGCTCATATATTGTGTTTGCAGGTGTTCACATCTGGCTAAGAACAAGTGAGAATGAGAACTCCTGCAACAGCAGTACAAAAAGCAAAAACAAAAAGAAGATCTGACCTCCAAAATGCAGGCTCTCAATTCTTATTAATTCTCAACGCAATAGTAATTTTCTATATCACTTCCTAAGTGACATTTGACTTGGTATTTGCTGAGAACTATCATGGAACTTTTCAAAGTTCAAAAAAGCTCTGGTGACATTATTGAAGGGACTTTATTTCCAATTTTACTTTCCTATTCAAGAATAATACTTAAAATGAGAGGAGGAATGTTTTATCAAGGAGAAAAAGCATGATTCCTAACATTTTCTTGACCTTGATATTGAAGAAAATTCTATGTTAGAGGAAATGTCACTTAGAATGGTATTGTCAGAAACAACAAGGCAGTTGCAAGAATGAAGCAACACGATTACGACTATGTCAAGATCAAAGATTGTAAGAATGACCGAAAATAAAAAGACTGTGCGTGGTTATTGTGAAGAATCTTGCAAATTACACAAGACCTAGGAGTTCTATACCTTACTGCTCTTGTTTCAATAAAATTTCCATTGTGTCTGTTTTTCAGCTGAGTCACTTCTACCTTGATGCAACGTAAGCAGGTTAGAGTATATGTATCTATATCAACTTCTCCATCTTCCTCCTCTCAAACTGATTTTTCCCCAAGTCTAACTGTAGTACATGATTCACTATGTAATATGTAGCCAGAAAACAAAAAAAAAAAACCACAAACAAAACACTAGAAGGTGAGTATTTCAATATAAAACCGTAAAACCTTATATCAAAGTCTAACTTATACTGGTTAGCAGCAGTCTCACTAGTTCAAAAATACATTTGGTATCACTGTTGCTCAAAGATCAATGCACAAAACAAAAACCAAACCAAATGGCTCTTCCATGGTGCTGATTATCCAATCCAACTCCACCTAGGCACGCAGAGGATAACAGCAACACTGCTCCTGGGGGTGCCACAGAGCTGGGCAGGGACAGTTCAAGCAAAATGTGAGAGATCCTGAGGCCTCAGTTCAAAGAGAACAGTTTCCACAGTGTTGGTGGCTGGGCGTCCTAAACGTTGGACTCCTGGAGCTCTGCAGGAAAGGGCCACCATTCCTTCCACAAGCACACCTATAGAGCAAAGCACCTCTCCTGTGTAGCAAACGTGCCATGCAGGCAGAAGCCAAGAACTGTCCAGCAGATAAATACTCTATACCTTCCCTACCCAAGGCTGTGCCGAGGGCTTCCCTCCATGCAAATCTCACAGCCTGGCACTTCCTTTGGAACCTACAAGTTCTTCTTGAAGAATCAAACAGGACATGGATGTCAGTGGAAGTTAGAAAGCACTTAGTCTTTTCTTCTAAGAAGATATCACCAACTGCCCCACCTCCTTTCTTCCTCCTTCTGAAAATATCAGTGGACTGAGTGCTCATCTAAGGTATGAGACCAGCTCAGTTTTTTGCCTCTTTAACATTTTCCTGAAGAGCTCCTATCATATTATAGCTGGCATATCACACTCTTTCTGCTGATGCATGCTTCTTGCTGAACAGAACTGATCTGAAGGGCCCCAGACAGCATAAAAAGGGAAGTGATACCTTAGTGATAAAATGCAGGCTCCCTTTCTCCCACCCCAGAGCTCCTATACTGTTATCTTGTGTTGCAAAATCAAGGAGCAAATGCACTAGCTAGTGGCTACAGAGGACCTGCACAGACACCTGGACTACCTACTTGTAAGGTACCAGGTACAGTGTTCCCAATATTGCATTGCACTGATGTGACATGCAAAGGGAAGATGCTGCTCTGTGCAATATGTTCACTATTGCACTGAAAAATCTGACTTTATATAAAATAGATCTGTAAAAAAAATATAGAATTATTTGCTTAAGGTACATGTTAGATGGCCTAAAGAAAGAACAGAAAAATGCAGTTCCAGTGGCTCACCAGGTGTTGCAGTCATTAGTCACTGTCTCTCCCTTGGCATATTCTCTTCCATTATGAAAACATGGGCATCTCTCAGGAGCAACACACTTGTTTTCATGTCGCACCTAGGCAAAACACAGAGTCTGTCAGCATGCAGGTCTGTTGGTATGTGTCAGTGTGCAGAAGAGTAAGCACATGTGGATAAAGAATGAAGAAAAGGATAGAGGAAATGGTTCAAGACTATCTGAGGCAATGAAGGTTGAGTACTGCTAGCATTTCTTTTCCCATTCACAGAGCTACAGGTATATAAATCACAGTCTTGTTTCAGGGGCTGGACACCAGTTTAAGATGCTGGGAGAATAAATTAGATTATAGAACTCCATGATGAGAAATTGCAACATGACCAAACCCAGGATAGCTAACCTGAATATGGAGAGCAGGTGAACAGGACAACAGACTGAAGGATGGCCCACTAGAAAAGCATCCAGCTGCAGGGCTCAGCTGGGCTAACAACTGAAATACCACTGAGGAGGAGACAAGGAGCCACAGTGCCAGAAGAACTCAAGTGCAAGTGAAGATTTGGTTGTCACAGACAACACCCCCCCCAAAAAAGCCCTGTCTACTCACCTTTGAAAATTCCAGTAGCCACTCATTTTCTTTCAAATGCCTACTTATTCCCCAGCAGACACAACAAATTACAGTGCATTTGAGACATTATTCCACTCTCACAGACACTGTGGCTGGGAACTAGGTCATTATGTACTGCCTACAACTTTTTCTTTCAGTTTTACCCTACTGATCTTAGTTTCTCTTTGTATAACAACAAACCATTTGTCCCACTTAAAAAAAAAACAAAAAAACCAACCAACAAACCAACCAACCAACCAACCAGTAATGCCATTAGACTACTCAGTTTTTTCCATTCCTTTTCTGTTTTTTCTGTTGTTACCCCCTTTCCAGTTTGAAGACACACAGTATTAGAGTATCCAATGAAACCAAGGCTGGCTGTGCTGTTTTCAACTTGGACATGGTTCTGCAAAGCCTAGGGCAGGTTTGGCTCATGCTTCATGGAATACCAAAATGGAGAGCACTTCCCCTCCCTCTCATTCAAAAGTCACAAAATATCACTTTCCCACTTTAAACTCTTGTTGTAAAATCATTAAAATAGACTCTTTTTTACCATTAAATATGGGCCAATGAGATCAATGTAGTCTGAACGCCAGGTTAATAAAGTAGAATTGCTCTGCCTTTTCCTATGGGGACCTAGAACTGCCACAGGGAACTACTAATAAAAAGGATTTCACAGCCCAGAGACCCTTCATTCATATGCAGCTCCACATGCTCCATGGCTCATGGAGAGCTAAATTATGCCAAATAAACTCACAGCGATAGAAGCAAGATGGAAACAAAGAAATGCTTTTCTAGATAGAGCTGAGGCTCTGCCTCAGACTTAATCTCCACAAAGGATGGGGAGAAAACAGGCCAGGGAGGACCATATGTTTCCAAGGCTGTTTAATTCATTCCTTCCTTCCTGGTGGCATTCAGGAAAAAAGCAATATATAACTTCACACTTAGAGATACATTTCTGATTTTTTTCCACATGAAGCTACAGTGCAGCAACTGTTAACCCAAGGACAAAGAGGGAAGACTGCCTTGTCTGGGTAGGTGGGATTTAGACAGCTGGGCATAAATACCCAAAGTGGACTTTGACCAGAAGACTAATTATTTTTGCTGCAAGAGTCAAGGGATGATGATTTTGTTAATAGTTACACACAACCTACTAGTCATATTGACACCAAAAGCTGGTGTATCTGGCAGCCCAATGCCATGCTGTGTTAGAAGTCTCTGGAGCACAGCACCACGTGGCACTACCAGACCAGTGGAAGTCTCTCAATCCATCAATAGGTAGCATTTAATACAGCAGTTCTAACAGTCCTGAGTGCTGAGGAGGCAAGCACAAGGAAAGACACAGGTTTGTAATAAGAACAGCTGCTGTCCACACCACCTCACACCCGTGTGATGATGCTCCTGAAAGCACAGCCATGGGATTATATGTGGTTCACTAGCTGATGAAGCCACACCCTACTTGAGGATCTCAAAGAAACATCCATCATTTCTGTGCTCTGTCTCATTAATTGTTAAGCCTTGACAAATCTTGCAGAAGGAAGGACAGTATTACAGATTTGAGAGCTGTTTAAGATTCTTCTCCCCTAAACTCTGCCTTGATGAGGCTGAATTTTAATCTCTCTCACTCAACACAGTTTCGATGAGTATCTCACTATCCAGGGATGCTCAGATTTTCACTCTCTTCCTCCTGATACACCCCAGGGCTTCAGTAGAGGAGCAGCCAAAGGTATAAAGGAGTAAGGAATTAAGTAAAGGAAGCGGGTTGGATTAGAACCCAAGAGCTGATATGTTTTAACTGAAACAACCTGTCACCATTTCTGTGCAGACAAAGACAAGTTAAAACCATGTCAGGACAGACCACTCAAAATGTGCTGGTTTTACACTTGACTTTTCTTTCTTCTGTTAGCTGTACGCTTAGGTTAGTTTCACAAAGCATTATCTTTGGGCAGATGCACGTACCGGAAAACTGGTACCCACCTCCTCATGAAGTCTCTGTCTTCTTGTTACTCAGGATAAGCCTAGACTGAAGAACGTGCAACAGAGCAAGCAGGAAAAATCAAAATAACATTCTATGGAGTTCCTGCTGAGAACAGTTTGGAAGAAAAAAACCCTTCCAAAATTTTCTGATTAAAATGTTCAGATTCTTTTTTCTACAAACAGATTTTAGTTTAATTTCAGCAGCAGAATACAATAAAATATTGCATTTAAATTTTAAACCTTAATTTTTATTCAGATGTTAAAAATTAAAAAAAATAAAACATTTTCTACTTTTGGAGTGTCTAGATTTTGTGCTTTCTGATTGTTCTGCTCCTCTTTTTCCCCAGAAAGGTGGTTAACACTCCATTTGTATATTTATTAATATTTTCCAATGGGAAAAACCTGGAGTGCAGTAAACTAATCTGAGAAAGCATATTTTTCCCCACACTTCTGCACATATGTTCTGATTTATCTCTTCTGCTCCGCAAAAGGGTGACAAGTATGAAGAATTTCCCACCCTCCAGATGATCAAAGACAAAAAAAAAAGAATTACTTTTCATGACATACTGAACATGTTTATTTTCAAGAAGTCAAAACAACATAAAATATTAAGTCAACATGAACTGGAAAATTTTTTTGTTGTTGAAAGAAATTACTCTTTCTCTGCATTTTCTGACTGGGGAATTAATTGATTGATAGATTGGCAATTTCTCACTCCAGCAAATTTTCTTACTCAAATGTAGCCAACTGCAGTCTCATATTAATGAGCAATCCTTGATTTATTTTTTAATTATTTTTCAGATATGTAATTGAAAATTGTTAGGCAATTTGTGCATA
Source organism: Podargus strigoides (assembly GCA_028020825.1). NCBI lineage: Eukaryota > Metazoa > Chordata > Aves > Caprimulgiformes > Podargidae > Podargus > Podargus strigoides. The sequence goes on along the minus strand of CM051642.1, from coordinate 1,111,377 downwards.
AAAATTTTAGACTATGGACTGCTCTGTTTAAGACTGACAAATCAGCTAACTGTTCTGTAAATATTTGTTTATATATGTAGGGATAACATTGCACTTAATTACATTAACTGCTACATACACTTGCAAATTGTACTAGAGAGTTGTTTATGTAGACTACATAGCTTTGATTGTGTTTCCTGATGGTGTGAACCAATTTAGAGAAGCAAAAAGATTAACATTTTTTTGTAATAAATTATACATGAGCAGTCATTTTTTACATGTGGTACCACTGCAAAAGAAAAAAAAAAAATTCTGTAAATTAGTACAGGTTCTTTCAGAGTGATGATATGTGCAAATATTTATTCCCATAAATGTTCAGAAACCTGTTGCTTCCCACAGACATTCCTACAAACAGTAGCTCACCTCCGTGAGTGCTTGCAAATTAAAGAGAATTACAGAACACTAACAAGGGAGACTGCCAGTAAAATAAATACTAACACCTTTTTCCTCTCCCTTTATTGCTCAAGTCTCCTGGTACAAGCCTGGAAAACAGACTTTGTGCCCAGAGTCTTTAAAGGCATAAAGAGTCAGAATGGAAAGGAGAATGTGTTCACCACCCCAAATTCTTCCGTCTTTGGCAACTGGTACTGGGAGCACAAAGGCTCATTGCAGAATGCAGAAATAAGGAAGAATCCTCCCCAATTCACCCTGGTTAGGTGCCTGTTGGTGGTGAGGAGGAAACTACTCTTTGACAACAAGCTGACAGGTCCTGTGGAGCCACAGGCTAGGAGTCCAATGCATGGCAAAGGGCACTCACATAATGAAAGCACCAAGCTTGATCATGTCTTTGCTTGATTACAACAAAATCAGCTGTACACTGGCTTCTCCCATCACAGCTACAACAAATGTATCTCTCTTAATTTTTATTCCCTGCCTGACAACGAGAACAAGCAATTATAGGCTGAGTTTACTGGAAGATTGAACCATACTGTCATCTAGCGGACAAAGAACCCATTTTACCAGTTCTTTCAAAAAACACTAGGCCCAATTCTTGTCTCTAAAACCTGATAAACCATCTAGTTTAATCCAGTGGCATGTTTCACATGGCTCCAGAGTCCACCAGAATTCCAACTGCAAAATGCCAAGGACTGCCTCTCCCAGCAAGAATTTTATTAATCAACTGTTTGAATGATAGTCCCAACCTACTGAAAAGGAATATGAAATTCTGTACTAAACATGAAGGTTAATTGCTAGGAAGTTGACTGAGGGGGGTTGGGTTCCCCCCCTCCTTTCTCTCCCCCCCCCCCCCCGTTGAGTAGTTATCATAATTTGTTTCACATAATTTTCTCTAAAGTGTACTATTCCCATATCCTGGAACTAAAACCAAATCTCAAGCCCTTTCACCAAATCACAGAGATCTGTTACATACAGAGAAAGACCTATTTACCCTGGAGCTCTTGGAACTTTACAAGCACACAAACTTTTGTAAGTTTACTTATCACACTACTGTTCAGTAAAATTCCTCTCTGAAAAGACATTTAAAAACTGAAATGTGAAAACAAGCCACACATGTTTTAAAATTGTGGTGAAAAATTGCTCAATGTTGATACAAATGCCTTCAAATTATGTTCTGTATTTTTCACTTCAGACCTCCAAGATACTTTGAAAGCCTGAGATTTTGTCTACAGCTGGTATTTTATTCTGCAGTAGCATCCATTTACATATTTAAAGTGTGTGTTTATCAGCAAAATATGGAAGAAAAGTTCAAAAAAAATGCAAGAACATTAATGCTAGAAATGACTGTGTTATGAGAATTCTTTTGTTTGTTTCTAGTAAGACAATGGAAGGAGAAAGAGAAAACACCTGCATTCATATAGACATGGAAAAACCAACACACCTTTATAAAAATGCACAGTGCCAGGGAAAATCAATTGCTTACAAAGTCCAGTGCATATTAACCTGAGCCTGAACCTTGAGTAGGTATAAAAGAATAAAAAACCAACAGTTATCTTTTGCATTTCTAGACTTCCTTGGTTGCAACATTTGATAACATTTTGCTTTACTATACTTCCCTTTGAGTCAGAAAACTGCACCAGCACATTTCTGAGTACCACAGGTATCAAATAAAGTCTCACAATGGTATTTTAGCCCTCAACCAAAATAAAGACCCAACCTTCACTCTCTTTTCCAGCATCTATCAGGTACTTTCATCCACACTTCATGCACTGAACTTCACGAACTCCTTAATGCCAACAGTTTTCCCGAACAGAGAACTCAAAAGTGCCATTTACTTAACTTCATAAAGAGTGTATCACATGCTTCACCTCTATCCTATTCACATGGTGCCTGGGACTATACCCCAGCCCCCAGTGAGACCCTGTGCACAACTCTTCAGCTGCCCAGGAAGTGCTGCACAGCACTGAGCACTAATGCTTTTTTCTATTGCCCAGAGAACAACAGCAGCAATCTCCTGACTATTCTACTCCATCTGCTTTTTATCAGGGCTCTAAATTGACATCGAGTTCACAGTCACTGGCTTAGCAAATAAGTATTTGCTATTTGCTCTATTTAAAAATGACTAAACTAATGATTCAATTTCAGGGTTGCAGGGGACTTAACCCTGGCCTCCAGAAAGCATCTTACCAGCGAAAAAAGCATGCTCAGCACACCATCTGCAACTCCAGAACACTCTCTGGCATCGTCTCAGCAAGCTCCGTATCCCATGTTCCTTCTCATGTGGAGCTCCCAGTTTGGTACAAGACACAGGAAGGCAGCAGCAGAGACAGAGACTTGACAAGGAGGCAACTAGTATGGGCAGGAGGTCTGGCTGGATGTAGGGTGGGTGTTTGGGGTATGGGTGTCTGTACTTCTATCACTCAAGTTCAGGAAGACTGAGGAGGAGTCTGGGAGCAGAGTTGAAGGAAGATGTAAATTAGTTTTAAAAAAAATGGGGTTTGGCATTTTGATTAGCAATTCTTTAGCAAGCTAAACTTCATCTTCTATGCAGATATACTAATGTGTACACTTTAAACCAGCCACAATTTGGCAGTCGATACTTCACAACCATGTATTTCCAAGCCACAAGAAGAATACTGGTAGGAAAAAATGAAGGCAAGAAAACAAACTGGAGCCTGCTTACCATCCCTTTTGGACAGAGGCATCCAGATACACAGCCGTGGCTGATGCACTCCAAGTCATAGTTCTGGCAAGTCTTGGCACACTCCAGCCCTTCAGCTCTTGGGTTGTTTGCAGGACAGATGAACCTTTCCATGGGGGATCTGCATGTCAAGCTCCTTTTTACTTTAAAAAATAAATTTACAAAAATTGCAATTAGAAGTATTGTTAGCACAGTGTTTTTCTTAAGGATGGATCAATATTATTAGAAAACTAATTTAGGATATAGAATGGAGCAATGCCACTACACCACTACACATGACGTTGTAAAGGTAACAGCCCCACTTCCCACAAAGTGACCTTAGTCAGGCTATCTTAAAATTTCCCAAGAAACTACAGGTTATTATTTCGAATTACGCTAGAAATGTCTCTCTGAGGTTTTGTAAGTCCTAACATCCTTTTGTAAGTTCTAAGTATCAGGAAAAATTGACCTTCATAATGTTACAGCAAGAGTTCAGTGAGATGTACCTGAAGCCTTCTTCAGGGAGAGTGGGACAGTGGGGACTGACCAGTGACACTGCTACTGGTGGTCTACCAAGAGCCACTCTCCCATCACAGTTCCATAAGCTCCATCCATATATCAGTGGAGAACCTCAAAAAATCCCATACCACTAATGTGCTGCTGTCCAGCCCAGTGCCCAGCTCTGCAAGGCAGCTGTCAGTCTCCAGGAAGCTTTACTGGCGAGATGCCTGGTGGCTGGAGGGCACACTCAGTGCCTGACAGCACTCCAACCTTCAGAAAGCTTCGTCTGCACCAGAAAGGAGAGCATGCAACCTGCTAGTTAGAAGCAGGAGGTATAAAGCTGGCTAGTTACTGATGTCATGTGATCCTCAAATAGCAACCAGGGCCTCAGATCACCACCAAGGGACCCCTTAATCTCTTTGCCTAAAGACAGACTGCAGTGGCTAACTATAATTTTGAGAGATGGAACACAATGAGACCTGCACCCTCCCACACAAACATTTTGTTTCTATCCTGTAACAAATAAAAGGTTAGAACAAGACTCACAACATCACCAGCCACTGCAACCTCTGCTACTTCTTCCCTGTTCTAGGGAAGAGATTGAAGAGGAAGGAAAATGAAAAAAAAAAAAAAAAAAAAAAAAAAAAACCCAGAAAAAAAATTAATTTTTGAAAGTGTACTAACTTCTGGCAGATGGCCTCTCATCAGCGAAAACATCTGACAGGAAGGCACCAGGAACTCTGTTTGTACTGCAGTGCATGAAACCATTTTCACAATAGCTAAGAAAAACAAATAGAGCTTATATTTAACAAAGTGACATTTAGCTTTCACTCACAGTGTTGTTCTCAGGCAGGCCCACAGGGGACTTGTCAGAGTACCAAAATTACACCTCACTGGGGCTCATCTGTTGCTCTCCATCCAGTGTGCTTATCAACCTTAAAGGGTAACCTTAAGATAGCTAGCATGGTAACCAGCTGTATGCCAGTCATGGCCTGCAGAATGCATCTGCACAGGCACAAAGCTGGGCAAGGTAACAGCACATCAGCCTGCTGTGGAGAGAGGGAAGGGACCACTTAGCACCTGCATCTTATGACTTCTGTGGTAGAGGAGAAAAGGAGAAGACACTGTTCCCCAGAGTGGGCTTGCCAGTAGCCACCCAGCAATTACATTCCTGCTCTCAATGTTCTGCTACTCAATTTAACAATTAGGAATGCTTTTTAATATTTGTATCTTTGATAGAAGTAATTAGGTTTTAATGTTTAAGAAATGTATCACCGTACATTAAAGTGACATTCGAAAAGCCTATAAAGGAGCTATTTTCAGTAACTAAACTCCATTTCAAACTGGCAGGAACTCTTCATGGCGTGGGGCTTCATCCTGCTTCTGACTAAGGTGGTATTTAAAATTATATGGAGATGTAACAGCAAAACTCACATTTGGTTTGCTGGAAGCAAAATACTGCCCTCTTTTAAACTAGTTTCAGTGGAGGTAAAGGAACTGGGGAACCGAACCTGTTAACCATTTAGGCTAGTCAAAAGTTTCTGCATGCCAGCACATAGGGCTGGGTTATGAACATTGCACTTACCACATGGTGTAATGATCTGAGAAGATGTCCTCTGGCTGGAAGATCTCACCGTCATAGTAACAAGAGCAGTGGGACTTTGGCACGCACTGCTCGTGCTCATCCAGGTAGTGTCCAGGGGGGCAGTAGCACCCTTCCACACAGAGTTCATCACAGTCCTCATCCGGGTAGGACAGAGATCTGCAGGTCTGGTTGCACGGCATCCCACACTGCTGGTACACTTGGCCTTCAGGGCAGGTCATTGCTGTTGAATGATGTGCACATCAGGGACACCAGCATTTCACCCAAAGCCAACTAAGGGAAAAGCTGCCTAAACCAGACTGGGAAGCTGAGGATTAAAATGTATTTACTCGATTTACTCAGCAATGAAGGCCTGTATTCCACTGCCTCTCCTTAGCTCTGCAGCACCAGTGAAGCCTAAGGCACTGCTCATATATCTATACAAGCAAAATCTTACCACAGCCAGTCCCCAATAAATGTTGGGACTGGTTTGCAACTCCTGCAATGGAAATCCATCCACAAAATTTCATCCAGAATGGAAAACATGGTCTCTGTCCAACCTCTCTGATTACTTGGATCTACAAGTTAGGAGCATTACATGTGTCATGTACACGTTCATGCTTTTCCTTTCAACATGGCTAGGGGCAATGTGGTCAAAATAAGCAGGTTTCTGCCTTGATAAACAGGTGCTGCAGCAGCTTAAAGCCTCATATCCCAGAAGCTCCCAGTGATTTCTGGGGAAAGAGGTGTAAATAATGAAGTCATTTAGTGATTGTGGAGCCAAATCCCACGTACTAACAATTTTGGAAGATTAATTCATTTTTATGGATACCCAATTAGTGCCTTTGGAGCCATTCTGGATTGTTTATAAAGCTTCCACTGAGTTCTACAGTGCTGATTTTGAGGCAATCTCCTCCACACATCAGCATCGGCGCTAGGTGGCAGCTATGACAACACATTTCAGAACACAAGAATGCAAGGTAGTGTTACCAAGGGCTGTCAAGCCCCTAACTTGAAGATGCCACCCAGAGGCATCTAAGGTGACTTGAAGCCTTCTTCAGAGCAAAGATCTCCCAAGTTTGCGACTTGTGCCTAAACTATTTAACATACAACACAGCCCAAAAAATTTGTGTGTGCTCATCAACACTGCAGGGAGAGTAAATACCTCCTGACTCAGAAATAGATGACAGATTCACCCACAGTTATAGGAGTCTTTGGCAGCCATTCACAGAACAGTGCTTCCAATTCACATAAACATGATCTTTGCAATAAATCAAATATGGAACAGGCACAGCCCAGGGCTCAGGACCATTTTAAAAGTAACTTTCATCACTAAAGGCATGTGCAAGCAGGACATGCCGCAGCCAAAACTATGATTTGCTACACAGGAACCTCTGCAAATAAGGAACTGGTTTGGCAGATTTTCAGTTTACTAGAGTTTCAAGATTCAAACTGAGGATAACTGAGTCCAGCATCCTGCCCTGTTTCTAGTTAATGATACCACTCCTTGCCCACAGGGACAAGTTTGCAGTGGATCCCTTTTTTAGATAAAGTTTTGTAATTCATCTTACCTGCCCATGCACTTCCTAAAATTTTAGAAACAACACCTGCTTTTTCAGTCATGCTACCCAATGCCATGCTCACACTCCCAGTCTCAATACATTGCTCCAGCACCTCCCAGCAACATCAGTTTTTAACAGCAAATAGGCAAGACAACTGACCTGGGAGGGGACTGTTGTCTGTACACTTTGTAATACACTGTTACTAAAACAAAACACATCTCATTATTGCCAAGAATAGGAGGGGGAAAGGGAAGGTGCATCTAGTCTCTCTGTTATAAAACTGAAACAGCTTAATGCTGTGCTCTGAAGCTCAGCCTGTCCCAGGGATACGATGGGAAACAGTGGGAAAGCACTGGAAAAATGTGTATCCATTAGACAGTTCATCCAGCTTCTTGTGGGTGGGTTTTCAGCCCACAGAGAAAAAGGCATGAATCGACCGGTTTCTCAGGTAGCGCAGGGGTAAAACATAATCACACCTACGTCAGAGGCTCTGAGTGAAGACACACCCTGTTAGGACTAGATTTAACTCAGCTGCTCCACCAGCACCAGCCAGCATGTTAAGCCTCACCATGCAATGTAGCCATCCTCAAATGTACTTCAGAGCCTGTCCTTAATTCCCTGCTCCCCACTGCAGCACTCTTGGATTTATCCCATACAAATCCTCTTGCTGAAGCCACGCAAAGACAATAAACGACCCCAGCACCACCACATTAAGGTAAATAGTGGACTCATAACAGGTCCTAAAACCTGAAGGAAGATCTAGAGACCTGTTGGCTGATTCCCCTTTGCCACAAAACAATACGTACATAAATATATATATATATACATACACACATGTGCCATCGAATCATAGAATCATTTACATTGGAAAAGACCTTTACCATCAAGTCCAGCCATTAACCCAGCACTGCCCAGTCCCCACTGCCCCATGTCCCTCAGCACCACATCTCCACGGCTCTGAAATCCCTCCAGGGATGGGGACTCCCCCACTGCCCTGGGCAGCCTGGGACAGGGCCTGACAACTCTTTCAGGGAAGAAATTTTCCTAATATCCAACCTAAACCTCCCCTGGCACAACTTGAGGCCATTTCCTCTTGTCCTATCACTTGTTCCTTGGGAGAAGAGACCAACCCCCACCTTGCTGCCCCCTCCTTTCAGGGAGCTGCAGAGAGCAATGAGGTCTCCCCTCAGTCACCTCTTCTACAGACTGAACCCCCCAGTTCCCTCAGCCTCTCCCCATCACACTGTGCTCCAGACCCTTCCCCAGCTCCGTTCCCTTCTCTGGACACACTCCAGCACCTCAGTGTCCTTCTTGGAGTGAGGGGCCCAAAACTGAACACAGAATTCGAGGTGTAGCCTCACCAGAGCTGAGTATAGGGGGACAATCACCTCCCTGCTCCTGCTGGCCACACCACTTCTGATACAGGCCAGGATGCTGTTGGCCTTCAGGGCCACCTGGGCACACTGCTGGCTCATGTTCAGCTGCTGTCAACCAGTACCCCCAAGTCCTTTTCTATCAGGCAGCTTTCCAGCCACTCCTCCCCAAACCTGGAGTGTTCCATGGGGTCACTGTGACCCAAATGCAGGACCTGATATTGAGCCTTGTTGAACCTCATACAATTGGCCTTAGCCCATCGATACAGCCTGTCCAGAACCCTCTGTAGAGTCTTTCTACTCTCAAGCAGATCAATACTCCCACCCAACTTGGTGTCATCTGCAAACTGACTGCAGGGGCAACTCTATCCCCTTGTCCAGATCATTAAAAAAGATATCAAAAAGAACTGGCCCCAGCAGTGAGCCCTGGGGAACACCCCTTGTGACCAGCTGCCAACTGGAATCAATTCCATTCACCACAGCTCTGAGCCCAGCCATCCAGCCAGGTTTTTTTTACCCAGTTTTTTACCTGCATGTGCATGAGAGAGACAGCCCTTCACAGTATGCCCTATTTGCTCCTTCCATGCAGCATGAAGCGATCGGCTCTATTGCTTATTCACGGTGGGCTGCAAGTGTATGAGTCAGCTCTTAAACAAATTGCAACTAAAATAATTTCAAAGACGTGGGAGATGAATGCACTTCTTAGCTTGACACACAGCAGAAATGCTGTACTACACTAATGTCTTACCTCCCTGCCACTTATCCACTTCAAATCAAGCAAACTGGTTCTGTCAAGTCATTTCCCAAGAAACTGAATCTCCGTTGACCAAGGCAGGAGAGGAGCACATGTTCAGTGCACTGGACCATCAGCACAAATTACACAACCTGCACATTCACATCTCAAGCCCATTAAAAGAGGGATTGTTCTCCTTCGTATGCCAGGAGATGTCTGGGGCATCAGGATTATTTAATGGGGGCTGATGGATCTGCAGTCAGCGAACTCGTCGCTTTATGAGAGCACAAAGCACACTGTAATGCATAGAAAGGAGGAAGCAGCTCTGCACTATTAAAGATTAATTGTGAAAATTGACTTGTTCAATTACAGAAAGAACGATGGTGCATTATCGCTACTCTTTCTTTCAGCCTCCAGACCTGCACATTTTAAAAGGATTTTTATTACATTACTGTTCCACTATCTGAACATTTACATAAATTAGGTAAAATATTATGAAACCATACAGCAGTTTAACATAAACTGGGTTTGTTCTCATTCGCAGTAAATACTCCCCAGCCTGCAGAAGCTGCAGTCACTGACCTTACAGGTACAGACCCTACCCGGTGGAAGGCCAGTGACCTCTCTTTCTCTCTGTCTTCCAGGTTCTACACACTCAGTTTATAAATGTTTTTTCCTACCCTCTGTTTGGGAAGAAGCAGCAGAACAGATCTGGAAGGCTGCCAAGCATACATGCTTTGCCTAAAAATTTTCAATTGTCGTCTTTCCTGAACAGCAAATTTGCTCACTAAAATTGAAGAACATCCATTTCACAAATATTTATGGGGAAAAGTGTGTCAGTGTTCCATCACAATTCCATTGCAGTGGATTTTTTCCTACCACTCTGACCTAACGGAGAATAAAAGACATTGGCTTCTGCTCGAGCTTCTTAGTAGTGGCCTAATCTATGCAAAACATCCTATTCTTTCTGTTACTTTACCTCTGTAACCCAAAACCACAGTCTGAGTTTTCATTCTATCCTCTCATCTTTTAGACTGCAGGCTTTTGAAGCAGGGTTGCCATTTATGACAGGTGTCATCCTGCAAACAATCCTCAGGAATTCAAAACTCAGCTCTTGCTGACTGTCAAAGGAGTTAAATGTCCACACAAAATGCCACACACAAAGCTCTTGTTTGCCTAGCTCAGGGGTGCCACCCACAGCCTGCTGATCAAGGTTCAGGAGCTTATCTTGAACTGGCTGCCACATCATACTAGAATTTACAAGGAAAAAAAGGAAAGGAGCTCATATGTGGTCAGCAAAATGACGTTCACCCCCTCATGGTGTACATGAAATGAGATCCCATACAGAACTCAGACCTCCTCACTGACAGGGTGATAATCAAACTGCTAAGAGTGACAGACACCAGAGAGGCTGTGAGATCTCCAGCCTTGGAGGTATTCAAAACTTGTCCAGACAAGACCCCAGGCAATCTGCTGTAAGTTAGCCCTGCTATGAGCAGGCATTGTACCAGAAGACTGCAAGAGGTCAGTCCCTTCTGATATGTTTGTCTGTAGCTGTATGATTCTGTTCCATGATACCACTTGACCGAGTACCTGCCTTTGTGCTTCCTCCATACCCTCAACTTCAGCTAAAGTCAGGAGACACTGATGAGGTCAGGAGCTGGGAAGCTTGGGTCTTGAAAGGAGGCACCAAAAACCACACTTCATACATTAGAACACATCACTTGGAGATTCCTATCCTGGGATACTCAGAAAGTTTCCAGGTGAGCAGCTGAAACTTAAATACAGCTGGAAATGGAAATCCAATCAAAAGCTCTGCTGAAGTACATCAGAGGACTGCTTCTGTCCCCCAGTGCTGAGGAGTCTCTGAACAGTTTTTGCATCCTTGCTAGAGTGGAGGAAAGACATACTCTCATAATTTTCCATAAGAAATATTTGGTACCTTGCCGAAATCATCTCATTCTAGATTCCTCATCTGACATTGCCAAGAAATTCCTTCAAGACATGGAAAATAAGTGGTTTTAGGAGCATTTCACTTACGGCAGAAATCCAGTTCTCTCCACTGGACCAGGACACTCTTCCTAGCACAGGCTGCTGCGTAATTAGCAACTGCAGAGCACAGACAATCCTTGCCGTTGGAGCAGGAGCACACATCAAAGCGGCAGTTCTTCACATAGGGGGTGGGACTGACTTCATGGTGACACGGTTCAAAAGCAGAAGACATCAGAACTGAGCAGGAGTCCTCAGCATATTTGGCTAAAAAGAGAAAAAGGATGTAATTGCACCGAATCAACCAGTGGCTTACAAGAAAAGCTAGAAGAGCCACATCTTTTTCTTTTGGATAAAGAAAAACAAACAAACACACACAAACAGAAGAATAAAATAGGATCAAGTAGGCATAAATAGCATGATAGCTCATTGGCCATGAGCTCCACTAAAAGAATAATGTTTCACTAGTAAAACAAATCAAGGAAGAGCAATGCTTTTAATTCTGTTATCACTACTTTTTGTGCTCTACTTCCTTTTACAGGCCTCTTCTTTCTGTTGCTTTTTATATTTGCAAAATTAAGCCTTCTACACTCACAATTCTGCAGTGCCTGCTCTGATCTATGACCATAAAATCTTCCATGTGCTTACTCCTCCCAGAAACTGGAGCTTGCTGTAACACTCAGGACAAGAATATTGCTCTGAGAATTTCTCCTCATTTCCAACCAGGATAGCCAAGCAGTATGGAGGGAAAGAGGAAGGCTGCCTGTTGGGATGCAGTAAAAGAAGGGAGAAAAGGGATCAGGGAAAGTGTATAAGGTGTAAGGACAGGTTTTTGTCCACGCAGAGGATAAACATAGCATTGCCATCACTTTTAAGAGTAGTTTCAGTGGCACAAGTTTGTGCTGTGGCTGTGATGGTCTAACTCTGACTATGATCCAAACTGAACAGCAGTATGATCCCACAGCACTGATTTTTGTTTTCAAATTTCACAAAACATGACATTTTCCTTAGGAAGCCTGCATCAATCAGTGTCTCTATGTTGGTGTGGGGGTTTTTGGGGGTTTGTGGGTTTTTTTATTTTAAAGAGATTACAGCTTGTAATGTTAGCAACACTAGCTTGTTCTCTTTGTCTTTATTTTATTTCTTTTTAATTTTTATTGTCATGTAAAACAGAAGATCAGAGTTTGCTGCACATGCTAATTTTGGATGGAGCTCAGTACCTAAACGAGGATTGAGATTGCAGGGGTCACTGTCTTGTTTTGACAAGTCTTGGCAGTCTGCGTTGAGCTTCCAGGAGTTTCCAAAATCTTCTAGAAGAGCTTCCACCATGCCAGAAGGTGTAAGAAAATCATCCCCTTGGTTACCGTTGTAATTTCCACACAGCCCACACATCCTTTCGGAATAGACTGGAGACAACTAGGGAACACAACGTTAGCCCGATCATCCATCAGAACAGGTCACCACTGTACAGCAAAATCTTCTAAAGAGTGAACTATACACAATTCAACAGTCAAAGAAATTCTCAAATATACATTAAAGTACTATAGACACAATTTCATTGTACTACATTTTCAAACTTCTAACAAAAATGCTCTTATTAGTAGCAGCAGAACAACTTTTGCACGATAGAGAGAGAATTTCAGATGGTAACTGAAGGTGATTAGAAGAAAAATGGCTTACTTTCGTGCCTTGATCAGCACTTCAGCTTACTCTGTCACAGAATCACAGAATGTGAGGGACTGGAAGGGACCTCAAAGGATCATCCAGTCCAATCCCCCTGCCAGAGCAGGAATACCCAGATCAGGTCACACAGGAACGCATCCAGGCAGGTTTGAATGTCTCCAGAGAAGGAGACTCCACACCCTCTCTGGGCAGCCTGTGCCAGTGCTCTGGCACCCTCACTGGGAAGAAGTTCTTCCTCACATTTATGCAGAACCTCCCATGTTCCAGCTTGCACCCATTGCCCCTTGTCCTATCACTGGATGTCACTGAGAAGAGCCTGGCTCCATCCTCATGACATGTACCCTTTACATATTTATAGACATTAATGAGGTCACCCCTCAGTCTCCTCTGCTCCAAGCTAAAGAGACCCAGCTCCCTCAGCCTTTCCTCAGAAGGGAGATGTTCCACTCCATCATCTTTGTGGCTCTGTGCTGGACTCTCTCAAGCAGTTCCCTGACCTTCTGGAACTGGGGGGCCCAGAACTGCACACAATATTCGAGATGTGGCCTCACCAGGGCAGAGTAGAGGGGGAGGAGAGCCTCTCTCAACCTACTAACCACCCCCTTCTAATACACCCCAGGATGCCATTGGCCTTCTTGGCCACAAGGGCACATTGCTGGCTCATGGTCACCCTGCTGTCCACCAGGACCCCCAGGTCCCTTTCCTTTCATGCTGCTCTCCAACAGGTCAGCCCCAACTTATACTGGCACATGGGGTAGTTCTTATCCAGATGCAAGACTGTCCCTATTTTTCCCCTTCATTCATATAAGTTATAAGGGCAACAGTGGGAGTTGCATTTTTTAATATAATGATATGATTAGTCCAATGGTAATCTGGGAAAAGACAGCACCTGATACCATTTCACAATTTAGATGGAAGAAAATTTAAATGGATTGCTGGAGGTAAACAAAGACAATGTTGGAGGATTGTTTCCGTCAGCATTAAGGACCATTAATAAAATAAGGAAGAGACTAATTTCTCTCAAGCTACATTACCTCACATCAGAGCATCCTCCTGCCTAAAGAAACTTACGATGCACTAAAAGCAGCACTGCAAACAACCCCCGTAGCAGACGAACCTTTCACCCTGCCTTATTCTTACTGAAAATCAAGGGACAACATCTGCAACACAAAGGCACCCATACCTTTTATTCTAGTAGGAACTGTGAGTTGGTACTAGAAGTAAAGATCTGTCTGGTACATCACCAGTACTACCAGCTGTCCTCAGGGGCTGACTCAGTGCTTTAATGCTGTAGCTGCTCTCTGTATGCATTTACTAGAGTCAAGTTGGCAGGAGTAACTAGTGAAACAGAACCAAAATAGCTAGAGAAACATTTTTGAAGAAAATTTGTTTTCTGGATAATTAAAAATAAAAACATTCTTCAAAATGTAACCTAATACTACCCTCCCTTCGAGCACAATGGTCAGAGAGCAAATATGGAGCACTGAAAGGAATAACCATGAATTATTAGAGGCTGTGTATCCTTATTACTCCAATGGCCAGGGAAGCTGCTTTTTCACATACTCTGCAGACAGACAATGACTCAGGCAAATCCAAATTCTGCTGTATTTTTGAGTGGAAGCTCAAATCACAAATATCAAGCGGTCACAGAAAGGGGAGCCTTCTTGAGAAACACAGAAAGAACTTTTACCATAAGTCTGGCCAAGGTAATGGAAGTGTATCACTTCCCCCAATTGTCAGAAATATTTGGCAACGGGTCAGTCTACAAATCCAGCATAAACTAACTCTCCAAAAGCAATTCAAAAGATGCTTTAGATACCCAGCAAGAGAAGGAGCTTGAAGCAGAACTGAATAAATGCAGACAACTGGAGAAACTTCCACTGCTTTTATGGGTAGAGGATCTGGAGCAGAAAATCAGATTTGTTTAGAGTGTAAGAAAGAATTTGCCAGGCTGTATGGGACTCTGACCAGGCAGAAAAATACGTTGAATACTGAGGAAAGTCAAAACTTCTGAGATATGCCAAGGGACTGAATTGAATTATTCTGAGCCCGAAAATAACTTCTAGTACCCTTGGAGCACAGGGATATAGGCTAGATCGAAACAACAACAGAACTATGGATGCTTTCTAAAGTTATTCTCGACCTTTGTTCTCTGTTGTCTTTTCAACTCTTGTACTCACTTCTGAACTAACATTCATGAACCTTACACTGTGCCAGACCTGATATTTAAACCAGATTTTGGGGCAGGCAAGGAGAGTGCAAAAGCAATGCCATGGTTCAGAGACAGCATGCTCACTGCTTGGTAGAACCAGTAACCCCAGCACAATCACTTCTCTTGGCAAAACTCTTCTTGGTGAGCAAAACCACCACGTACAGGGCAGAACCCTTGTTACAGCTGGGGCTCAAAGGCAGCAGGGCTGTGGTTAAGCACCCATCCATGCAAATGATGCAGGAGCACACAGGTCCACAGCCGCCCAGTATCACATGGGCAGCACATCACCCTGACTTAGCCCTCACGGCCTGCAGCTCATCACACCAGGAAGAAACATGACAGGCAGACTGACACCCCTGAGGAAGCAAATACACCCTCAGGGACAGCACTGCCAGTCCCTGAGACCTACAGATCGAATGAGAACAGCCTCTTGTATGAGCAAAGAGGGCAATAGATGGCTTAGCTGGAGAAGCTGTGATGGTTTATCAGCTATCAGGAGACTATTCCACAGCAAACAGAATCATAGAATAGGCTTGGTTGGAGAAGACCTCTAAGATCACCCAGTCGAACCATTGACCCAGCATTGCCCAGTCCCCACTGCCCCATGTTCTCAGCACCACATCTCCACGGCTCTGAAATTCCTCCAGGGATGGGGACTCCTGGGCAGCCCTCCTCTTCCTTCACAGACTTTGCTGTGCTGCAACTCATTCTGCATCTTATAATCCACACACAAAAATAAAAGTGGTTTAGGTAAAGCCTTCTGTTGTTGCAGCTAGACTGCTTCCCTTACAGCTCATTTCTTTCAAACCTGGTTTGGGTATTTCTACACTCAGCTGCAGTCTGCAGCACAGACAAACCCTAACTGTTAATCAAAGGTGATTTTCAACATTCCTCATAGTAGAAGGAGCATGCAACATATCTTGTATAAGTTAATTGATTTTTCCTGGAAATTATGAGTATCTGTGTCCCTGGAGCCATATTCTTCCCTTATTTTAAGTCATGAATCCATTGCTACAGACAGGACAGTCAAAGCAAATGAAAGCAAAAATCCTGTTTGGAGGGTATCTGCACACAAAACTATTCATGGTTAATAATGGCTGTTCTTGCACAAAAAAAAGAGAGAAAAAAACCAAAGTACTGTAGGATGAAAATGTTTGTTTCTGGAGCACAAAAGGACCTGTATATCACTCCGGGGGTAGCAAAAGAGAATGGAATTTCTAACATGCAACACCAAGCAGTTTCTCACTTCAGACAAGAAAATCTTTGTAGATGTTTGGGTGGGACAAGAGAAGGGTCAAAAAGACAGAAACAAAAGAGAGGGTACCTTCACTAGGAGTCCACCATGACCATCCCAGTCAATCTGCAAATCTTCCCCATAGGTAAGGCGAACTGAAGTCCTCACTGTGCGCTGGATACGGAGGGCACCTTAAGACAACCACAGAGTGTCAGGCAGGTGAGGCAGGATGCTGCGTGCCACTGCTTGGGACAGCTGTGTCACACTGAACAGGCCAGCTGAGTGGGTGCCACAGAGCAGGGGGCATGCAGGTATGCCAAAGCAAGGGGTGCCAGCAATGCCCACTTCACACTTCCTAAGCTTTTTGCCTGCTCAGCAGTTTATAGCTGCATGAACCTGTCCATAGGCCCTACCTTAAGGCACTCAGAAGCCCTAGAAAAGGATATATGTGCATCCTGCAAAACCTTGGGCACTCACTGTGACATTCTGCAAGGTAACTGGAGGGATTTCAAGCTTCTGGATAAAAAATAGTAAGGATTTGAAAAAGCATAGACCAACAGTAGTTTTCAAGATCACAGCTCTCAAATTCAGAGCAGCTTAATTAATCAAACTCAGAGCAGCTTAATTCTCCTGATTTTAGAGGAGCTGAGCCAGGACGTGTCGGCTGCACAGAGAGAAGCTGGAATGACAGAGCTTCTGGAAGAGGCTGCAAGTGAGGATTTGGTACTGAAAACACTTTTGGACTGAACTGGTCTAAGGCGTGCCAGAAAACATGAGTAAGTAGGATCCCTGCAGTGGCTGGCCAGTGTCAGACCATGCAAACACACCTTGTAGCAAAGGGATATGTATGTCTTGTCCATTCAGGGCGATTCCTCCCCCGTGTTTCATTTTGATGAGGCTGTTGTCCATGTCCCGGATTCGGACAGAAGCCGAGCGAGTGCACACGGCATCACGATCGTCTGCACACTACAGAGAAAGGAAAACTGGCCTCAAACCTCAGGCTTTCACTTTATTGGTGACTTAGACCCAGGCCCCCGAAAGGCATTTCAGCATCTAATTCGGGAGGTGTGAAGTGTCTCGATGGTTTTATGGATGTAGTTCCTGCATCCCACAAGCACCAGGCTGGCAGCCTTTCTTCCATTATCCCGTGAGCCACGCACCAGGGAGCTCTCTGCAGCTCCTGTCTCAGAGCCTGGAGAGCAACCAGCAGGCGTTACACCACAGCCTGGGGGCGGTGGGTGCTGGGGATGGGTGTCCAGCCCCCCCAGGGGCTGCAGGGGCAGGCAGGGCACACTGCCCTCCAGAGCCCCTCAGCACAACTCGCACTGCCCGAGACTCTTGTGCTATTATAGAATCATAGGATGGTTTGGGTGTGAAGGGACCTCACAGCTCATCTCATTCCAACCCCCCTGCCATGGCAGGGACACCTCCCACCAGCCCAGGTTGCTCCAAGCCCCATCCAACCTGGCCTGGAACACTGCCAGGGAGGGGGCAGCCACAGCTTCTCTGGGCAACCTGGGCCAGTGCCTCACCACCCTCACGGGGAAGAATTTCTTCCTAATATCTAATCTAAATCTCCCCTCTTCCAGTTTAAAGCCATTGCCCTTCATCCTGCCACCACATGCCCTTGTAAAAAGTCCCTCTCCTGCCTTCTTGCAGGGTCAGGCAGAGGAGGCAGAGGGATGCCAGCCCCAGGGCTCTGCCCTGGTTTCGAAAGGGGAGTTTCAGTGGAAACCTGTTCTGCAGCTTCCCAAGCCCAGGTGACCTCAGAGCTGCCTTATCAGAGCTTTCTAATGCAGGCTAAGGACGCAGATGGTGCCTCAGACTGCCACACCCTGCTTCTCCAAAGCCTGTGACTTCCCTGCTGCTCCTGCCCTGTACCTCTTTTCCCTCCTGCTGCATGGCAGGCTGACACTGCTCTTCACCCCTGTCAGTCTCCTGACCCCACTGCACCTCTCCTTGCCTTCAGTTCCTCCATCCCTGTCACCTTTCTTCCCCTCTGCTTGATTCAGTACCCTTTTTAGTCTCCAGGTTAGTTCACCTATTCCCAAATAATTTCACGAGTAGGTTAATCTCCCCCAACACCCCCTCCAGGGTGTCCTTCCCACACACACACTCTGGCCTGGCTCCCTTTCCTGTCCCTCTCCTGCACACTGACCTCCTGCTGCCTCTCCCACATGCAGCAGGGGAGACATTCAGGAGCTGCTGTGCAATCACCAGCCAATATGGCTTATTGCAAAGTAACCCAAGGTGCTACTGTGCCAGTGCACCCTGCTCGGTGTCTGAGGAAATGCCTTTTCCCTGGGCACCAGCAAGGCACTGTTGGTGCTCTGTGAGGGGCGCCCCCTCCCCTGCACTTGTCTGTTCAGCTGTGAGGCCTTGCTCTCCAAATCTCATCCCAATCTCAGGCTCCAGGTAGGCTCCTGGGAACAGCAGCGAGGAGAAGCAAAACACTTATTAACTGAGGAGAAAGACTGCATCTGTTATTTAAACTAATTATTTCGTAGGGAAATTACTTTTGTTGGCCTGTGCATCTGCAATTCATATACTCCCACGGGCCTTCCCTCCTCCCCTCAGAGCAGAGGAGCCCACGCAGCAGGCAGGGCTGCTGGTACCTGCACCGTCTCGATGATCACCGAGAAGGAATTTTCCACGCAGTCCTTGGCAAATAAGTACTGACAAATCCCGCTGAAGGTGAAGTACTTGTTGTCAAAGCTTTTGAAATGGGACTGGCCTGTGACAGAGCATTCTCCTGAAAAATGCAGAGAGCCATTAATCACCTCAGTGCCAGCTGCAAGCAAAATCTTGCCCCCCCCAAAGCCACAGAGGGGGAAATTGGCCCCGAGGAGCAGGCTGTGTAAGGCCCAGGTCCCCTGCAGACCAGAAAGCACCATCAAGATGCTTATCTCACTATTTATTCCTGTAAATCATTACCAGTAGTAACAGCAGCGCCAACAAAATCTGGAGAATATGGTATAAATCCTACTAAAGAGCTGAAATTCATACCTATGGAAAAGCCCTTATCATGTTTCAAAGTGAGGGTCATGAGGACATCAGCAAGTGGCTCAGCTCTCTGCACTGAAGAAGATTTGATTTTTCTGTGATATATACCTCAGTGGCCCTGGAAACTCAGCACAGTCACCCAAGCTCTCCACAGGCTAGGTCATATCTAGTACCTCAGTGATGGGTACTGGTGGCACTAACCAATTGTAAACAGCAACCCACACTTTCTTTTACGTAGGAACTAAGTTTCCCTCTTGATACAATGGGGAAACTGAGGCACAGACAGTGGAAGTGCCCAAGAGTGGCAGAGCTAGGACAGGACTCAGCCACACGCTCCATACTCTGGGCAACATTGCCTCTTTACCCCTGTGCAGGAGCTTGTAACATCTTGATACAACACACTAAATCCACTTTTACCTGGCCCAGTGGGGCACATCTGGACCCACAGAGCTGGCTGCAGAATGCAGGTGTTCTTACAGAGTCAAAAATCAAAATTTGCAACAAGACCTGTTGCACTGCTGCTCTGCTCTTCTCCTGCAGAGGTGCCTCAGTCTCAGTCTATGTTTCACAGCTATGTCTTGGCAGATTGTGAGCCCTCTCTTTGTCTCTCTACTGGTGGTTTTAGAGCATTGCAGTATGGTTTTATGAAGGCAACTGTGTCTGAACACCTTCTTCACAATGGCCTCGTTGAACACAGCCCCCAAAAAAGTGTTTATTTCTTTGTTGGGCTGCCTTGAATACCAGTAAATTATTGTAACATTAAAGTAAAAATATCTTATCAAAGCAAAGAGCTGGAAGACAATCATGGCTGGAGTTCTTGCAAGGGCAGAATTTATGGTGGGCTTTACTCTGAACCACTATCTTAATTAACTAGTATAAAGTTAAAAATAAATCAATAGTTACATAGAGCTGCATCTGAAGTTTTTACAGAGTAAAGCAAAAGTCTGGCTTGCCCACCCTTCTACTACAAAATAAGTCTATTTAAACACATCAAGATCTTAAGATATTTTGGTACCTTGTGGCTTTTCATTTCGAAGAAGGCAGTACTCGGATGCCACAGCTGGGATTTAGTACCCTGCTATGCTAGGGCCTCTGCAAACACATAGGAAGGCTCCAACTGCACAAAGCTTGCAAGGAAATTCTTTCATACGAGTATTACACTTTTTATATGAGTATTACACTTAGAGATGGTCCCACAGAAAACAAGGTGGGCAGAGACCTCCTTGTCCAGAACAAAATTCAGGTCCTGGGCCTACACTGGCAATCCACTGGCAAAGGATGGAGAAAGGTTAAATGTTACAAGCTGGCTGGTAAAGCCCACGAGTTATTCTCTTTCCACTGCCTTTGAGTCCCATAGAAGCTCTGTCTAATGAATGTCAAATGGAAATTTTCCTCTTTGACATATTATCAGTGTTGACCATCTTAAACCAGCCTGTGCTAAAGAACAACATCACAGATCCTGAGGATGCCCAACCTTGCACAGCCCTAAGGAAAGTCCAGCACTCACTGGCTGTTTGTCATCCCCTGGAGAGTAAACTGGCTTGGTATTTTGGAAATCCTACTTCCTGTTCAATTAGGCTTGGACAAAAGTAAAACAAATGTTATTCTACTCAACTTCAGAGTCAATTAATTGGCTATCAGATGTGGAGAACAGCTTTAAAGAAAACCAGGCTGCTATATTACACACAGTTTGATTTCCAGGGCATTCTCTGCAAGTAGGAACCAACAGGACAGGTCTGCAGCATGGAGAGCTAGGGACTGCTTCCCCAGACAAGTCCCAGGCCTTTGGCACTGCCCCTGGAAGGGAAATTTCTTTCCTGTGGCAAAGCCTCTTCTTATGGGTCCCTCTATCTACTCCATTTGGCCTAATGCATCCCATGAGATTTCCTGAAACCTACTGCTTTCATAATTAATTTAATTATGATATCAGCTTGAGAGCTTCTTCCTAGTGCTAGCCAGCTATTGCTAGTTGGCTGAGAGAGCAGTGCCTTCTGAAGCACCACCTCCAGCTGGGCACCCAGCTTTATCACCCAACTTCTTGCTACGCAATTCATTCCCACAATACAAAAGAAACCTCTCCTGACAAACAGGTTGGTAAAAAGCCAATGAAACTACCTCGAGCTGATGAGTCTAAGTACATAAACTTTCTATGACACATGATTTTAGAACCAGTTGTTGCATAAATAACCAATCAACGATAAAAATATGCTGTAATATTGCTTCAAATAGAGAGGAAAAAAAAGATAGGTAACAATACAAACTTGGCTACTGTTCCTATCAAGCACTGCCACTTTGGGAAGCTTTGCTGCCCTCCCATACTGTCTCAGCACAGCTTGCAGATGTTAGCAAGTACATGAACAACAGCTGCACTTACACAACCTTCAGTCTTGTACAAGCCTAGCTGAAAAGTGACTTGTATATATTGGTTGAAGGTAGAAAAATAAGCTGGCTTTCTTTTTGACTTCTGCTCATTCTGCAGTGCTTCTCAACTCAGAAAAAGCCAGTAATGCCATATTCCCTCTTGCACAAAGCTGTTTGCAAGCCTCAATACCAGGCTTATTTTCAATTCTACAATCACTATGAAGAAAACATGGCTGGGGCTGAGGATAAAAATTTGGCCCACACACTATTCATAGTAGCCCAAAACACAAGGGCATCAAGAGTTATAACCTAGGTCAAAACTGAAGCCAGAAAAAGATGTATTTCTCATTTGTAAACACGTTGCTGCCCATTAGCTAAAAGATACAACAAATCAGCTAGAGCTGTGTCCTGGATTCTTCATTTTAGACCATGAGACTCCTTGCACTTGGAGAGATCTTAGTAAACACCTCAAGCACGGGGGTTGTCACAGTCCTGCTTGGCACAGCCCACCAAAAACGTCATTTCTATTTTGAACACTTGCACACTTCACACACATTTCCCCCCCACACCCCACTTTGGTTTTTTTTCTGCTGACATTTTGCAGCAAGTACTCTTTCAGTCTAAAGCAGGAGGAAATGGGGTATTGATGGGTCAGGCAAGCTTACTGTTAATAGAAAGACAGACTTTGATTGACAGCCATTTTAAGACCTTTGTAACTCTCCTAATTTGTGAGGATTGTACAGTCTCACCTCAAAAAAAAAACAAACCTAAACCCAAACCATCCTACTCTCCCTTTTCCTGTCCTGCCATAACCCCAGTCTCCATCTCATCCCTTCCACTCTCAGTTCCTCAAAGCAGGGAGAACAAACAAGATAAAGAGCCATGCTGCCTCCCTGCAGACTCCTACGCACAAGGCAAGCAGAGTCAAACGCTGATTCAGGTCAAGCAGACCTTTCCATGGCTGAACACAGTGCAGAGGAGCTAAGGCAGGGGACAGGCCACAGAACTAGCAGGAGGAAACAAGGAAGGCAGCACACTGCTGGGCAATGCACAGCATGAAAAGTCACATTCCCATGTAGGCAAAAAACCTGGACAGCAGCCATCCGTACCGGGGAGCTCGGGAGGTAGGCAGGGTAGGAGGAAAGGGAGCAAGAACACCTGCAGAGCTGCCACTCCAGTTTGTCACCACCCACAGAAGGCAGGATGGCCACCTTCTTCCCAGGGCTTCCTTCATCTGTCAGGTGACCTACAGAGCCCAAATGGAGTATCAAGAGTGACCCAATCTACTCCCAATATTTCATACAAAAGTTTACTAATTCAGACAATCAAATGGGGAATGGTACCTGGTTAAAGAAACACAGCAGTGTTCCTTTACCTGAAAGCCAATCCTCTGAACATACACACCTTTTTATCTCCATTTAAACTAAGCAATCAAAAGAGGAACCATTCTTCTCACCAAACAGGATTTTTCATTGCTACACATAAACCAGCACGGTGTCTGGCTTGTCTCACAAGAAGATCTGAGAAGCATGAACCCATCTGGCTTGCACTGAAGCAAGTAAGAACAAAGACAGATTCACTTTTTGTGTGGAAAAAAACATAAGTGGGATGTAAGTGGGAGGGATGTAGGCAAGGCTTACTTGTCAAAACCTGAAAAGAGTAGAGTCAACATACCTGGACATTCCCCATTGCTGCAGATCCAGGTGCCATGTCGACAAATGCTAGGAAATATATCATGACAAGTTAGGCAAGGGTACATGAATTCAAATCTTCTGTTGCAATTTTTTCCCAAATAATTAAAACACAGGGCCCTGTTTCAGGGAAATTAGATCAGTTCCCAACATCTTTTCCATCTTCCATAACCTCATTTCTTAATATACCCACCCCTTCTTACCACCATTTGACAGCAACTGCTGGTAATAAGAGCTGGAATTGCTGCAAAACTCAAGAACTTCTTTCTTGCCCCCACCAAAGCTCTGTGTTTATATAGAGTTTTCAACTGCATTCCACTGATGCAGAATGAGTTTTAAATGCAGTTTTCAAGGTACATTCATTAATAAAACAGAATCATAGGGAAAAAAGGTATGAATGGCCCTCTAGAAAAATCATACACTACAATCCCCAACTCAAAGAAGGGAACAGTGCTGCACCATCTCAGGGGGAAGAATTTTTTCTTGCGTCTAAATGGAATTTCCCCTGCTGTATCTTGTGGCCATTGATTCTTGCTCTTTCAGTGTTTGCCTCTAAGAGTTTGGCCCTCTCTTACTTACAACACCCCTTCAGGCAGTGAAAGTGCCCCTCTCAGCCTTTACACAAATCTATTTCCCTTTGCTTCTCACACCATAAGCTCCCCTGCTGTGATCATCTCCAGTGTCCTTCACAAGACTCTCTCCAGTCCATAATCCTTTCTCTTGCAGTGGGGGCCCAGCACTGTTTGCATTCTTCCAGTCATGGCCTCTTGAGTTCATCACAGGAGGGAAATAATCCCTTTCCTTCACTGGCCAGCTAGCCTTCTGCTAAAACAGCCTTTCATCAGTCTGACAGCACACTGCTGACTTTAGCTCTTCTTGTTTGGTTTCCCTTTCTGTGCAGGCTGCAAGGAGTTAGATTGTCTCTGCTTTAATGTCTTTGGATGGTGGATTTAGTGCCACCCCCAAAGCCCGTACTACTAACCCATAACATGCACTGGTAGTCACTGAGATGCCTGTCATCCTTGGGTCTGTGGGATACCACGTCAGTCACTCCTAGAATCTCCAAAATCAAGTAAGTTTCAAGAGGTTCTAGATTCTTCTTATTCCTTTAATTATCACAGCCCTTGAAAACCATTTGTGAGGAGTCAATTTATTAAGGATGGTAAATGCAGAGCCAATGGCATGACGTTCTCCACAGCAGTATCAAACCTGAATAACAGGAAACATTTTCTAACAATACAGTCTATCAGGCGACACTGATCTCCCAAGAGCAATAAGGTCAAACAACGTGGCCAAGCTCAAAGCTGCAGACAGCTCCAGGGAAAAAGACAAAATGCTAATGTCATGGTTGGTTCATGTTCTGTGACACCTGCTGCAGGTAATGATTAACCCCAGGTTAACAGGGATGATGCACAGACAAGCTCTTATACATATGGTGGCCTTAACCGAGGCCACCTTCTGTGCTCTAAGTAGAAACATCTGGGCACAGAGTTGTCTGAACTCCTTCCACAAATACGTTCACACTTACACACAGCCAGATCAGGAATACATTACTCATTCCACTTCTTTTCTTTAGACAGCTAGCCTTCCCCTTCAGGCTAGTGAAGTGAGTGTAAGAAAAACTGTGAGCCATGCAGCTGTAAAGTTTCATCAGCTCTACGGGGAGTTCCAAGGACGTGCCTGAGCTAACTCCTCTTGGAAAGAAATGGGGAGCAGAGGTTAAATAAATGTAGGAAGTCAAAACAAAGACACCACTGCTGACACTAACCAGACATGGGAGCCTGCCGGTCTGTCTTATCCACAGGAAACAGGTAGTTCTCTACTGTTTAAAGGAGTATGACCCTCACATTGTTCTATCAAATCAAATATCCCTTTAAAAGCTGAGCTGATTTTGCCTTTGCGAACAGCTCACTTCTTGGAAGGGGCTGGCATTTCCAGTAAGACAGCAGGTCCTTTGAGAATGAAAGGAAATTTTTAAAATGGAGAGAGAGAGATTTCTAGAAACAATCACTAGTGTGCAGTACTTATCTAGAGCAACAGCAACCACACCAGAGCAACACTGAATTTACCATGAGTTGCAGTCCTGGGAGATGGTGAAGCCAGGAGGATAATGTTTTCCAGAGTGGATGCAGGAGCAGCCAGAGCTTTCAATGCAGTGTTCACCATCAAGGAGCTTCCCCTCTGAACAGACCAGGTAGCAGCAGATACACATGCCACACGCACACAGGGACACAAACATAAATACAATTAGATTTTCTAGTTGTGCATATGCTTTGGCAAGACTTCAGATGCATTATTATCCATAGTTAGTCACAGACAGCAATAAAAAAGAATGAGGCTTGCCAAAAAGCCTCACAGGGGCTGGTGTCTACTTTCCTTCAAGTGCTGCCTCTCCCTCAGATGTGCTTGAACAGAGCTTCTCTGGTACTCCCAGAAGAGCTCTCTGCTTAGCCAGTCCCCGAATGCAAAACACACATATTAGAACATACATGAGTCAAACACAGGGAGCACAATCAAGATTGACCAGAGCTTGTCTAGAAACCTGACTCTGAAAAATACATGCACTTTACTGACTGCAGTAAAGGGTGTGTTGTATTTGTTGTTAGAGGACAGAAGAGGAGACAAAGTACAGAATGAAGGAACAAAGTTGGACAACATAAGTCTAGCAGACAGGGTCCGAGAGAAAGAAATATTATCATGTGGAGCAGTGGTTTCTCTTCACACCTTCTGCAGAAGCAAAAAGTGAAAGGGCTAACTTCCCAACTTGGATTCACCTGCTGAGGTTTCCATGTTACACAACTATAATTACCCATTCTATATAGAGAGTATTTTATCTTACAAAGATAAATGAAGGCACAGATGAGTTACAAGACTTGTCCAAGACTGCACTATAAGCTAGTAGTAGAAGAAAGTACAAGTTTCTTTCTCTTAGATCCTCATGTTGCTAGATAGCTGATATTTCTCTGTTTTTAAAAGAGCTGCTGTAGCAAAACATTCTGATTTCTGAAAACCTGTCTCCCTCCTCTTTGAAGGACTCCTTCCAATTTATTGCAGAGTTTAGCCCTTTTCCCAGGCAGCAGTAGTCACCACTGACAGCGAGACACGGGTAAGTCCCCTTTCCCCTGTTCTTACCATACAGCTGCCTGGAAAGATCTCTGCTGTTGAGAGATACTCAAAACAAGATCTGAGCATTTAAGAGTGGTGTGGCTCTCCAGAGAGCACAAGAAAACAGAAAGTCCACCTTTTTTTTTTTTCCCCTGGCAATGGAAATTCCATTTACAGCAATTAAGGTAACTATGTGGTGCATTTAACGGGGCAGGGGGGGAAGGAATGTTTATTGAACATATTCTTTTTACTCTTAGAGCACTGGAGGGAAGCTAAGAGAAGGTACAATCCTCATCCTAAATCCCAAATTCCTCTGTTCATCTGTGAGATCATCCTAGATCTCTATGAAACTCAAATCAAAGTTCTTCCCTGTTGACTATGTACCAAATAACAGTAAAAGTTTAACTGCTGACTCTTACTCCTTTTCATAAAATCATAGAATAGTTTGGGTTGGAAGAGACCTTTAAATGTCACCTAGTCATCCCCCCCACCGCACTAAGCAGGGACATCTTCAACTAGACCAGGTTTCTCAGAGCCCCATCTGACCTGACCCTGAATGTTTCCAGGGATGGGGCATCTCCCACCTCTCTGGGCAACCTGTGCCAATGTTTCACCATCCTCATTATAAAAAATTTCTTCCTTATATCTAGTCCAAATCTCCCCTCTTTTAGTTTAAAACCATTACCCCTTGTCCTAACACAACAGGCCCTGCTAAAAAGTCTGTCCTCATCTTTCTTATAAACATCCTTTAAGTACTGTAAGGCTGCTACAAGGTCTGCCCACAGCCTTCTCCAGGCTGAACAACCCCAGCTCTTTCAGGCTTTCCTCCTAGGAAAAGCTCTGACCATCCCTCTGATCATTTTCGTGGCCCTCCTCTGGATCTGCTCCAACAGGTCCATATCCTTTCCTCTGCTGAGTTTCATGCACTTCCTTCTACCCATCTACTCATTCCTTATGCACTACCCTTTCTGCTGAGCTCCTGTTTCTCTACTCTTCAGTTTCTGTCCCCTTAGACCTTTCTTGTGCTGAACTGACCAGTGCAGCGACCAAAGGAAGAATATAGCCAGAGTCCTTGCACAGCCAGTGGATTCATCTCCTTCAGCTTTTCCTAAGACTCCCAGGACTGCACAAATACCATACCTAGGCCCTTCACAACAATAGATCCTGTGCCTACTTACACCACCTGTCACCTTGCACGTGTGCCTTCCCTAGTCCTGCCACAGAATGACAGCTTTGAACCTCCAGTAAGAATGAAACTAGCAGCTAAACAGGAAAATAATAAGCTCTGAATGCCTGGGAATGTTTTAGAATGCAACTGATGACCCCTCAGAAAAGGTTGACATTGTCATCACTGCCTTGTTTTAGAAACCAAATTATGTTCTCAGTAAACCTCCATCACATTTGGTGTCTTGTACAGGGGGACAGTAAATACCTCTGTGCATTTGCACAAAGTCCAGATTTGAAGGGTGAAAAGCAGAGATAGTCTTATTAAAAACAAATAAACAAAACCACACAAACCAACAAAAACTCTATTCCTCCAGCTGTCTTAAGTACAACAAACAGAGGAGGAAGACTCTGAAAAAAATGAATCACAAAAGTGGTGGTTGGGCTGCCCAATCAAATCTCCTACACTGAATGATTCAGTAAGTGAAATCATTCATCTGAAATCACAAAGATCTTTGGAATTATGGCATGAGTTCTACATATATTGCTTTGCTGTAAGGAACTCCTTCAGTGTGTTCTCTGTTCTTTCTTCCTCTAACTGGATGCTTCTAACCAAAAGCAATTCAGAAGGAGTCTAGATACGTCAATGGTAAGTGGTCCCTCACCAAGAAAGAAAGGTGACCCTAGAGCATTAGACAGTGCTGATTTTCACAGAAACATTTACTTTTTAGCTGGGTATAAAAAAAACCCTTTCATGGAGTGAGCATACAGGCATTACAGAAACTGGTTTATTCTAGGGCATGGTCCCAGAAAAGTGTTTCTGATTTTGGGAAAATTTAAGGGAAGACACAGCTTTCCTTCTTCTAATAAAATAGATAGCATCACTGCCAAATGTTTCTCTGTAAAATAACCCAGTAAATAAATTACCAGGGCAGCTGCAGCCATCAACACATTGTCCATGACACACTTCATTGATATTCAGGCTCTGGCAGGTTTTGGCACAAGGGGATACACATTCCTTATACTTCATGCCAACTGGACATCTTGGCCCTGAAACAATTAAAATAAATTAGAAATGCAAATTCCTCAATAACTCTTAAATAAATAAATCCTCTAATTATCAAAGACTGAACCACAGAGACAACAAAAAGGTCACCCCCTCTCCAGTCAATTATTTCTTTTTCAGAAGCAGAACATTTAAGAAACACTTGATTTTCAGTTTGCTGCAGTATCATCATCTGTCAGGCTGTCTAGTAAATACTTAGAGGTTAAAGCCAATTTCTTTTCTCATAAATTGAGTTTTAATATCTAAAATGAAGCACCTTAAGAACAATCAAACAGGGGGGAAAGTTTAGCAGTAGTATCTAAGTACTTTGGATAGACAAGCATGTTCTGTACCTTGAAGCCATGCAGTTACTCCACTCATTTGTGAAATTACACTGTTTCATGTTTCGAAAGAGAACTGGGAGACAGTTAAGGCTCTGAAATCCCATCCTTCTTCCAGAGAACTGCCAGCACATGATACCACCCATAAGTGCTGTATCTTCACCGGTGTCGTTATCTAGGCCAGGCCATTATGCAAGCACACACTACAGCCATCCTTTCATTTTGATGCACATATTCCACAAGACTGCGTGGGCATGGAGTGGGAAGCAAAGATTAGAGCTTGCCCTTTCCCAGCAAATCCTCTATTGAAGGAGGTGGGAGAGTAAGGAAGGAGCGCTCTTATGGCTCCAGGGCTTGGGCACCAGCTCACACTAGTACAGTGTGCCCAGCATTAGAGCCCTTTCAACACAGCAGAGCATTTCATGCCTCCAGTACAATTATCATCATCATCTTCTGAGAAAGCATCAAAGCACAGATGAAGGGTGATAAAAAATTAAGCTCTTACTGTGGCAGCAGGCCACTTCTCTTTTTTCCTGACTCAGAAAAACATGGTTTGTGAAGTCAAGTATTAGAAATGAGCTCTAAAACTCCTGGGAAGAGAGAGGGGTTAATTTCACTCATGGCTTTAGCTAGATTTACTGACAGCCTTAGCAAAAATGGGGTCTCTGGCTTGCACTCTGAACAAGGAGACAAGTTTTCACCAGATCCCTTTTATGTCCCAGTGGGAAGGTACCAAATTACTCCTAGAAATAAGACTCTCCACTGTTGTACAGTCCCTTGAACAAGTGGCTGGCAATATCTTTCTGCCCTAACCATAGTCTGAAGGCAGTTTTCTTTAGTGGTGGCCAACAGCAGAATATCTTTACCAGAGAAGAAAGCATTATCAGTACAAATCAGTCACATTACCCCATGAAATCATGAGAAATTGTCCTTCCTGTGTAATACAGAAAGCATGAGAAAAATCGTTGAGAACATGACATCAGAGAATTGATTTTTTTTAAAATTACTATTCAGTTGTGTGCTTATGTATTTAACCAGGGCTCTCCAGTAGAAGTACATGTGTATATCAACCCTGGGGGCAAACATGACCTTTCCTCTAGAAAGACAATCCATCTCAGTCAATCTAAACACTTCCTTATTGCAAAATCTTAGCAGAGATGCAATCAGGACCTCTGACCTCAGCAAAACGGAGCTAGCAGAGGCAGCATTTCAAGATGCATTCAGGATCTCTAACCTAGACAAAATTTGGCTAAAAAAGGCAACATCTTCATTTCAGTGTAATAGTTTCAAGCAAATAAAGGATGAAACAATTGTCTTTAACAAAATATTGTTAAGGAGAGAGTGCCTTTCATGAGGCTGCTGACTTACAAATACAGGCTGGATAACATCACACATCTGAATCATATGTGAAATAGGTCCTAAACATCCTAGTCTATACCTTTATCTACCAAATAAGTCTTCAC
Source organism: Podargus strigoides (assembly GCA_028020825.1). Lineage (NCBI taxonomy): Eukaryota > Metazoa > Chordata > Aves > Caprimulgiformes > Podargidae > Podargus > Podargus strigoides. The sequence goes on along the minus strand of CM051642.1, from coordinate 1,081,220 downwards.
TAACTTTGTCTGCCATGGTGGGACCTGTTGCAGCTCAGGGTCTTCTTAATACACAGTTCAAACAACTTCTAGAAAAAGGGTGATGGAGAGTTGAAACCGGGAGCGAGGAAAGGCACCTCAGACAAATGGAAGTGACAAGCACTTCAAATTTTAACCTGCCATGCTGAATCAACATCCTAAAAAAGCACCAGTTGCTTTTAGCTGCAGAAAGAACATAGACCTGCAAGACAGGCATGATCTCATTTGGGATAAACAGCCTAGGAATAATCCTGCCAGCTTACTGCATGAGCTCTCTTCAGGCCAGCCCTCCAAAATCACTCCTTCGTGAGCGCAGCTTCTCGCGTAATCAAGGAACACGGAGCAGTGACAGTCCATGCCCCGGGTACAGGCACAGATGTCACTTTCACACAGACTGATGTATGGCTCTGGATCAACCCGATGGTGGCACCGGGAGAAGGTCAAAGACGACCTTAGCAGCTGGCAGGTCTCCATGACGCCCTGCACAAGTGCAGAAAGAGAGAAAAAAAAAACAAAACAAAACACACTAATCAGTACAATCTCAAGAAAGGGGGAAAAAAACCAGTTTTTCCAAGCACACTGTCATCACTGTTGTTAAATAACGTCAGGGTTATTATTTAACAACACTGTGTAGTTAAATAACATCATAGACAAGAGCTAGTAGTGAGCTACATCCATTTATTCATCACATCCATATACATACAGAGGTACATTAATATATTAATTAATATCAAATAGAGTGGCATATTAGGGATGTGTCAGAATGAAACATGTCAGTCAATCAGTCACCAAATGCAGGGGAGCAAAGAACTGCTTCGTACCCAGTGCAGAACCAGATGGTGTCTGGAGTACCAGGAAGACACACACAGCAAGGGAGAGGAACTTAAAATCGAGCTACTTAGAAAGAAAAATGACCAGACCATCTTTCAGATAATGAAGAAACAGTTTCAGAGTGAATGATCAAGTCTGACTAGAATCTGAGGAACTGGATTTGTTTCTCACTTCTAGCCACATGTTCCTATGGCTCCTGCTGGCTCGTCCAATGCACGACAGGTCAATTTAACTCAGGTAAATGGCAGAAAAATAACCCAGGGAAGAAAAGCAATTTGTTCTGCTCTTTTGAGTTAGATCAGCATGGTGACAGCTGATGTAAGGAGAGGACTGAATAGTGAGATGGGGGAAGGGTACCAAGACCTCTCCTTTCAGACAGCAGCAAAACCAAGATGAAACTTACCTATTCATGAAATAAAACCTAAGAAAAACTAAGTTTATGGTTAAGTTCTCCAAGGGAGGCTCCCAAATAGACTTTCTCTTATGGATGCATTATGCCACAGTTCAGTGAGTCTGAGGTCCTCAATGCAACTTTCTGAATGGATGACACTGAGTTTAGATAAGTGGAAAAATGATTTTCTGAGACAACCCTAGCACAAACAGCTGAAGCATAACTTTCTTCTACTTATTGGTCAGTGTTTTCTATAAGCAGATGTAACCATGCTGTACATTTCAGGTGCTATACATAGTGGTTGGGGGAGAGGAGCACATAGTTCTTCAGAGTAGTTAACAGTAACAATGCATCATTACTCCTGCATACCTTAACAACTACCTGAAGTGACAGCACATACAAGTTGCTGGGGGGGTGGGGGGAAAGAGAGAGAGAAAGTCTTGTTTTCATGTTTGGGGAGATGAAAAATGGGGAGCAAAAAACCCCAGAGTTCAGCAGATGTCTAGATGTCTTCTCTGAATGGCAGATGGTATATCTGCACAGGAAAACTGCCGAGTAGGAAAGACTTTTTTTGCTAAAGGGTGTTTTGTCCAGGTGATCAGCTAAAGGAAGTACATGTCTGAACCAAGAGATAACTTCTTGTTTATGAAACCAAACCAACCAGAAATATCTGGCTCATTTGGAACATATTCAGCTTAGCAAAGTGCTCAGTGAATAACTACATACACAAAGAGGTTTCTACCCTTCTGAGAAAGGTCTCAAGGAACTTAAAGCAATGCTAACTGAGCACCATTAGAAAACTGAATGACAGAACAGAACAGCCTTGGTTGGAAGAGACCTCCAAGATCACCCAGTCCAACCATTAACCCAGCACTGCCCAGTCCCCACTGCCCCATGTCCCTCAGCACCACATCTCCACGGCTCTGAAATCCCTCCAGGGATGGGGACTCCCCCACTGCCCTGGGCAGCCTGGGCCAGGGCCTGACAACTCTTTCAGTGAAGAAATTTTCCTAATATCCAACCTAAACCTTCCCTGGCACAACTTGAGGCCATTTCCTCTTGTCCTATCACTTGTTCCTTGGGAGAAGAGACCAACCCCCACCTTGCTACCCCCTCCTTTCAGGGAGCTGCAGAGAGCAATGAGGTCTCCCCTCAGCCTCCTCTTCCCCAGACTGAACCCCCCAGTTCCCCCAGTCTCTCCCCATCACACTGTGCTCCAGGCCTCTCACTGGACCCCTCCCCACCCAACCCCTTCCCTCTCCCCAGGCCAGCCAGAGCTCTTCCCACCCCCCACATGCTGCGATGGGAAGAGCCCCCAGCCCCCATCCTCACCCTCCTGCCAGGCTGAGCCATTCCCTGCCCCCACAGCCTACATGGGGCTCCTCAACCCCTTCCCACGGCTGAACCCTTCCACCTCCCCACCCCAGTCCAGGGCACAAATGTTTGGCACCAGCATGAACTCCACTCTCTCTGCTCACTGCCACAAACTGCCTCTCACAAATACAAACAAAACCTTAAAAAATTGGGGTATCCTTCAGCTCTTAACAGCCTGAAACCCAGGACTGCATCACCCCAAAATACTCCACGCCACACAGAGAGCTTCAGCCTAACGGGGGGATCCTAGGACTCTACAAACAGCAATCCAGAGGATTCTGACCCAAATCTGACATCACTTCTGATTCTGCTGGAATCTTCACACACCTTAAAATGGAGCACCCGAACGAAAGGCTCCGCCTTCCCCGGTTCACACCGGTGAGGAACAGTGCTGTAACCGCTTAGGGAACCTTCCCTGCACCGCCACAGGGAGGTCACCCGCTATTTATTTTTTCTCTGGTTTTTGCCCTTTTTAACATTTTTTCCCCCACGAAGGCCGCACGGAACGCTCCAGGCCCGGCTGTGCCCTCCCTTCGCTCGGGGTGAAGCCCTGACCTCCCCTCCCCGGGGCTCCCCTTCTGCCACCGCCCGGCTATGCGGAGGGGCAGGGGCCGGTGCGGGGAGGAGGGAGCCGGGCAGCGGGGCCGGGCGGCGCTCCGGGCAGTGAAGGCCGCGGCCGCACATGGCCCGCATCCGGTACAGCCCCCTCGCCCGGCGCCGCGCTCCTATTGGCTGACAGGGGGAAAAGGCGCGCTGCTATTGGCTGACAGGGGGAAAAGGCGCGCTCCTATTGGTCGGCGCGGCGGCCGGGCGCGGGCAGGGTAGGTTGCGCTTCACTCGAAGGAAAGGAGCAGGAGCTGCATAAATGGCGGTGGGCGCTGATCTGAGGCTGCACAGAGGTACAGAAAAGCTGAGGAAGTGCCCGAAGGGTGGAAGTCACAGTCCCAGAAGCAGCCAAAAAAGCTATTAAAAGCAGAGCTTCGAGCTGAAACTGATATAACCCAAAGTGATCTCAGAGTCATTCAGAGGATGAGCAATGCAGCAGCTCCTGGATCAAAGCCTTGATCAGATGCTATCACATAAAACAGAACACCAGTAGATGCAATAAGCCCTGTGTTAAGAAGTTTTCTTAATAAGGTAACAGCCTTGTTAAAAAGGTTACACCTCAACTGTTATGGTGCAATAGAACTCAGACTCTGTATATTCCACTAAACACAAGATAAAACTAGTAGAAACAATCTTTTATGACCATCTTTATTACCTGCTAGTCAACATTAGATGTAAAAGTGACTTTTAAAAAAAAAAAAAAAGCTCCACCCAGACAAAGAAACCTCCAAACCCAACAGAGCAGGGAGCAAAGCCTCAGGCTGAAATGGGGCTTAAGAGCACAGGAGGCTGCAAGATTAAAACTAGTGGAACTGACTGCAGCATCCAAAGGTGAAGGTCTTGAAACTTCTCCCTTGAATTCTGGTTTAAGTGTTTCTTTAAATGGGTTGGTGGCATCCTGGCACTGACAACCCTCAGCGACCACAACCTCCCTGACCTCCTCCCGCCCCAGTCCCACCACACAGAGCTGGAGGTGGAATTTTGTACATTCTTCCAATTTCTGTGGCATTGCCTTCTGCTGCTGCATGAACTGCATTTCTCTATTGCTTAACAGTTTCCATTAAAGAGGTATAACCAGAAAAGTAACAGAAGAAAGCAGACCTCTCCTTCCCTTGAATTTAAACCCTATGGTATACAGATACACAGAAGTGCTTCTCCAGATCATTCAGGAAGGGTGTATTTTGGTGCCATAATTAGGTATAGTTTTTCAGAATACATCTGCTTTTGCTTCACTCAGAGGGAGAATGATTTAGCCTCTCATCTTTCCAAGTAAAAAGCATCCATAGCCAGTATGTTTAGTACACAAAATGCTGGCTTTGTTTGAGCAAACATAGTAGCAACTGACAGAAGTCACTTCACTCAAATGCTGATTCAGCTAACCCGTGTATTTTTTTAACCTGTGTACTTCAGGAGCAGAAAAATGAGATTTTAGACATAGTGGGCCTCATTTTGACCCCTAAAATGTATTAGTGTCGTATGCCCACATCTCTGCTGGACCTGCTTGTGACCTCTGCTTTTACAAATTATGGTCCAAAAGCTGAAAAACTCTCCCGTGCTTTCAGATCCGGGGATAAATGCTATTTCTTTATTGCATATGGGATTACTCCATGGGATATGAGTGGAACTATTCCTTACCAATCGCAGCAAAAGCTGAATTTGAACAAAAGCAGAAATTAGTTGAATTCTAATTTCAGTCACTTTCACATCTAACATGTTATGGGTATAGTTTCCCAATAAGAAAGAAAAAAAAAAAAATAAAGAATATAGTGAACTGTGGCCTCCATGCAAGATTCCTATTAGAGGTGAAATCTAGAAAATAAAGATAACGTCTAAGAATGCATAAATTAATCATAATGCTTTAAAACACAGATAGTTTTGTTTTCAAGGCTGCCTCATTACCACAGTTATCCACTTCACTCCATGTTATACTTCAAGATCCATGTTACCCATGCTGTCCATCATCTGAGAGGCAGTACTTCATTGAACAGGTAACCTAAACCACCACAACACAGAGAAGCTCTTCCTTTTTGGTAGCTATTTAAACAGCAACCACAGAGGGCAGGGCATGGTAGGGAGGCTGAAGCTCCCTCCCTCCAACACTAGCCCGTTTGGCATGCTCACCAGATCAGAAACAAGGCAGCCAACAGGCAGCTCCACCATGCAGATGCCAAGCTGCCTCCAACCCTAGGAGGGGAATACACATATCCGAGAAGAAACCATATCTGCAGGCAGAGCAGTAATCAGACACATGTAAGAGTGTATGTGTTTTGGAGGTGGAGGGCAGGGAGGGGCCCAGAGCAACAGTAGGGTAAGAGTGTGAGCTGTGTCAAGCCCTTCAGCTGATACATGTGGCCATTAATCAAGACAAGAGCTTTTCCTTATTGAACAACACGAAATTGCCTGCCTTTTCTATGATCTGTAGACAAAAGAGCAACAGGGCTTCCTGGCTTCACCACATCTTGCAAAGAGGTCAGAAGCCATCTCTCAAAGGATGCTGTTGGGGGAGCTGGGGGCAGGGAGCAAACTGCAGATCTACACTGAGTGGGGTGATGGGGGTGGGAGGAACACACAACCAAAGCTGTTGTTTTCCTCACCTAGCAGCTGACCGCCTGGCAGGGAGGGAGCCTGGGAGACGGGGGAGATTTACATTCCTGAAGCTGAAGCAAGCAAACAAAGCATGCAATTAAAAAGCCCTACATTCTTCAGCAGGCACTGGTTTGGCTGGACTTCTATTAATAGCACTGTGTTTATTCTTGCACAGTGAATAAATGAAGTCAATGTTAAATGCTGTGAGCTCATGAACTCACACGAGAGAGAAGATAATTTCATCCAGTTTGCCAGAGAGCAAACTTTCTCCAATTAATCCATCAATATTTAACATGATCTGTATGAAACTCACATTAGTTGCAGTCTACCCATGCTGTCCTGCGTGCCACTCCCTGGCCTCAGTTGCCATGTTGACATTTTGTAAACATTAAACTTGCCTGAATAGATAAAATTCCAGCAGCCGCAGCCAGTCACAAGGTCCAGTCCTGCTCTAGACCTGTAACTGGGTTTAAAACACAGTCCTGTCCCTCAGAAGGCAACTCATCCAGGTTGAAACCCCTCACATCCTCAGCACCACACACCATGACTCAAGTTCAATCAGTCCAAACCAACAGAAATGCCCACGCACACACCCCCCCCATCTCTTGAGCAATCATAGGCTGAAGATCTCCAAGCTGAAATCACAGCTGTATTTCCTCAGCCAAGTTTGCAGGCTGCGAGGCTGAAGCTCTGGTGCTAAGGGGCACCAGCATGCTTCACTGAATTTCAGAACGTCTAATACAAGCAACCCCATCTGAAAGCTATAAACAGTATAAATAGAACTTCACAAGCTTGTCCAAGTCTTAGTTAGCTTCTTCCAGGTAACTAGGAAACCAACAAAGTAGCTGTAGAGCAGATATGTTCCAGGAAGTGCTACTACTCTTGAGAAATTATTTGAGCCTAGTTTGACAAGTATCAGTCTTGTATAGCGAGACACTGCGGGCTGAATTTTGGCCTGAGTTACCCTGGTCTAAATGTAAACCTAGCCCCTACCAAATCACTCTGATTTGCAACAGAGTACATGAGATCAGATGCAAACCCTCAATGGATGAAGGCTCAATTTACCATGACAGTCATAACCCGCAATACCACGTGCATTCAGTATATACTCAAAGCTATTTTCCTCCCTCAACCAGTGACCATCTGAGTGTGTCTGCCCTGCATCTAATGGAAACAAGGAATATGCTTATACTTATAAAAAAAAAAAAAAGACTTATGCAGCAAAGGGGGTCACAGAGCTGGCCGAGACAAGCAGTTCCATGTTTCTTTAGCAAATCAGAGCTATTATCTATATGAATAGCTGAAGGAACCTCCTCCTCCTGGCAAGGGAAATAGCCTGGTGGCACAGAGCCTTTGCAACACCCACAGAGAACATCTCTTCTGTCAAAAATAGCCTGGCTGAAGCATCTTCCTGCTCTGGTGACTCCTGGGTGTATGAACTGCAACACATTCACGAATACTGTTTGCAGTGATGGTGCCCACAGAGGCTTCAGGACTGATGTTTTACTGCTGGTAGAATCCAAGAGGGAATCAACTGCCTCGTTCTACAGGCATCACTTAAAGACACCTTTCCCAAGTAATACCAATGCTTCTTCGGCAGCAGCTCACATGTCAGGCTCAAATGAGGTGTTGGTTTGATGTTTGTATGCTGGGTTTGGGGGAGGAGAGGAATGGAGGTGTGTATGTACTAGTTTTAGAAAGAACAGCAACAGTCAGGGTGCAGGAGAGGAGAACTGCATTCACTAACTAGTGAGTCAACAGTTCCGTTCTTAAGACTGCAGTAAATAACACATCAGTAGTAACATGTATTTAAGAGACATGTAGATGAGGTGCTGAGGGACACAATTTAGTGGTGTCTTGGCAGTGCTGGGTTAATGGTTGGACTTGATGATCTTAGAGGTCTTTTCCAACCAAGGCTGTTCCATGATCCGTGCAACCTCTCAGGTCACTTTTCTAAAGCACCAGGCAGCCCAGTGCAGAAATCCTCCAGAGTCAAAGCCAGAGTCTGCCAGGATGGCACATAGATGCCAGCTCAGGAACCATCAGCACACAGCTGCATCCTGCATCCAGCCCCACACTGGCTCATGGAGAGAACACTCACAGAACACCACAGGCGTGTGCTGCTGATGTGTCCCTTCCACCTTCTGCCTGCACCACAGCAGGGACCTACATACAGCCACCTCCAGCCCCGTGGTTACCTTCTGCCAGGCTCGACACGGACCTTGTTCCAGTGCAGTGGCAAAAGCAGTGCCCTATTTCAGACCACACTGCACCTCAGAAACCCCAAATGGGTATCACCTCCCACACCTTGCATCCTAACCGCTTGCTGAGGGAGAACCAGGTTGGGTACAGACACGAATTTAAGGAAGCATTTGTCTTCCTTTGCCAAAGGGCAGGCAAGCTGCCTTCAGGCAGGGGAGAACCAAAACTAGAATGCTATCCTGTGGCACCAACCTTCTCTGCAATATCAGATGAAATGTTGCAGGTGTTGCTCGGAGTCGGCACTCTCTTGCACTGCTTGTTCTCACTGTGCAAAGCCCATGAGTTTGCAAAATCGTAACTGTTTCTCACAAGGGTCCCTGTGAATGAAGAAGAGAAGCACATGGCTTAAACAGTTTTGAGTTTTTACTCAAACAGGGGTTTGAGCAACAAGTGGTCATTCTTGGCTACTATCAGAGTGATAGCCTGGTGAAAGCTGTTTTTAAAAAACAAAAACTGCCGTATGAAATGAATTTCCATTCCAAATAGATTGGCTGTAGAAAAGCTACTTTCAGTGATGTGGAGTGACTCCTGCAGAGGACCTCTCAGAGCTCAAGGACAGACTAAAGCCCACAGAAGGCAGCTCCCAGTACTTCTCATACCTGCATAAACATGGTAGGAGTTAATTTGCTGGTCAGCTGTAATCAGCAGAAGCCCAAGCATGCCTACACATTTTCCTGCTATTTAAAAGTTTTCAATAAAACATGAGACATATTAGAGAGGCAAACAAACAGAGCTGCTTTCCCTAACCAAAGAAAGTATTGGCATTCCTGATGACAGCCAGCCTTAGTTTATGCAGGCATAACCTGCATTCATATCCCACTCTGATTCCAGACTCTGAATAAAGCAAAGTTAGACATTTTGTTGTGAGGAGCGTGCCTTGATTTTCTCCTTCTACCAAAACTAAATCTTGTGTCCAAAGAAACACAACATACACCGTAATTGCTTGGGCCCACGATCTGAGTGTGTGAGCTGTCCTGACACATGCTCGCCTGTCCCACTACGAGCAGCTCCTGGCCCAGGCTCAGCAAGATTTGCACCCATGCTGCATAAAAGCAAAACTGAAGGAGTTAATCTGTGTGGCTGCTGCTTCCTGGGAGATGCAAGCCACATCTCTCCTCCTCTTGCTCCATCCTTCTGAGAAGGGGGATCCTCCCACAAAGGGAATGTTCCCTCCTCACCCGTTTGCCTCCCATGGTCTGGGGGGAAATTTTTTGAGTAAATTTTATGAGTCTCAGTGCTGTAACTTCACTTTTTAAAACCCTACTGTACTGCATGTGAGAATAACAGTTGCCACTGTTATCACATTCCTAAAGACCTTATGCAGGGACTAAGGTGAAATATGACCTCTGTATCTGGAAAACAAATGATTCCCAAATATAGCTATATACATTTTATATTTTTATACTAAATCGTAATATATGCATATATAATAAAAATTTAATTGACCTACCTGCTGTACATGAAATACAAACACACAGAATATACTGAGCACTAAAACTATCCCTAAACTAAAGGGTAACCATGAAAACTACACTGAGAATGCTAAAGCAGGTATAATAAAGCCAGTAGCCTTTAGTAGACTTTTTTTTTGTAAACTAGAAATTAGGAGCTTATAAATGTAGCATATGTTAGACCCATGGCAGATGCCAAAGGAGGAAAACTCTGAGGGAAGGATGATGGGGAAAGGTGGTAGAAGGCATGAAATTTTCATTTATGCAGCCAGAACTCAGCACAGAAAAACAGCAACAAGAAGAACACAATCCTTTAGTTTACCACAGATTGTAAAGATTAGAGCAACGATGAAATCTAGTGTGATGAGAAGCAAGGCACCAAATCAAATACGCCCCTTTTTTTTTTGCAGTAACAGAGCCTTACACTAACAGCTAGACAATAGGAGAGAGACTGCTCTGAAGCAGTGTCTCTGCTCTGAGTGCACATCCATGTTGGTCTTCCCACTGGCAAGTACCACCAGATCCTCATTTACCCACAAGTTAAGATTTGAAGGTTGGGACAACTGTTGGCCCCAAAATGCTGTTCACCTGTTTTTTCATTTCGCCCCCTCCGTTAGATTTTTTCCTTCTGTGCTGCCTATAAATTTATATTTCTCATGTAGTTCTTTTATGCAATACTTGTATTACACTATTATTTTAACTCTTCTGCTGTATTCTATGGTTAATACTTTCAAGTAAAATAAATAAAATAACCCTAAAATAAATCATGTCAAAATTTCTGTGAGGTTATAGAATCATAGAATGATTTGGGTTGGAAGGGACCTTAAAGCTCATCTCATTCCAACCACACTGCCATGGGCAGGGACATCTCCCACAAGACCAGGTTTCTCCAAGACCCATCCAGCCTGGCCTTGTTTGGGGTTGGGTTTTTTTTGGAACCTGCTCTTCAAACCCTCTTGTTGCCAGTGCCTGTCTATATATTAGCAGACTATTCCCCAGGCACAAGTGATCTGCTGACAACTTGCCAAAGCAGTTCTTCCTCCCTGCAAAGTCCTGGAGCCCTTCAACTAAGCTACAAGCTGTTTGGAACAGGCAATAATCAATCGATTTGAGTTTGCTCAATAGCTCAGGGTCCTGCCCCAGCTAAGCCTCCTCAACATATGCAGTAAAAATCCAGGATAGTGATGAAGTAAGAGAGATCAGTCAACAGTATGTTTTTTTCCTGTGATTTGTCCAGTATAGCCTGGAGTGATGAATGGTAAGAGAAAAAGGGCTGGAAAGACACTATGACTTTACAATGAGTGTGCTGCAAAACTCTGCATGCACGTTTGCCAGCCTGCTTTTCCCCGAGAGCTTTGTCCTCAATGCTAAACACCACGGTCACTGAAGATGCACAGTATTTCACAGAGTATCATTAATTACTTCCAATAATGCAGATTCAATATAACCTGTACTTTCAGAGTACTTCTATTTCCATTGAATGAGCAGCTTTACAAACACACAGTAAGATGCAATCCATACTCCTGGAAAGGTGAAAAGTAGTGAACATGAAGGTTTCACTGACCATCAGCAGAGCTCTAATGTGAAACTATGAAGTGACTCTGGAGCTGCAGAGCTGCTTAACAAATTGGGGTCATGGGGATAAGTTATTTCTGCAGAGCGTAACTTTGGGGAGGACTCTTCAATACCTACTCTGCACTACATGCCCTGCTGATCAGTGTGGTGATTCTCAAACATTTCATCTATTTGATGAGACTTCAGGAAGAAAAGCAGGGAAGGAGAATTGTCACCAGCACACCTGACTGCTCCAGGCAGAGGGAAGAGCAGCCACTACCCAACACCTCCATTTTCTTCTGCTGAAGGACTCGAGGGGGGAGGGACAACACAGCAAAACAAGCCTTAAAAAAAAATAAAAATAGAGTTTAAGTGTGCAGGTGACAGTATTAACAGAGCAGCCAGGCTCTGGCACTGCACACCCACCATGCAGCACAACTGCTCTCCTCTCCTGCACAGCAGAGTTTGGTTTTCCTTCTGTTCCTTCCATGCTCATTTTTTCTTCTTTCTCTAGGCAGCCACAATTTTGGAGAGACAACTCTAGGCAGGGCTCACGAGAGCCCTACACTCAGAAACTCTCCGTAGGGGCTCGGTGGGATTTTCGCTTTTTTTGTCTAAGTCTTGCAGGAAGCACGTTGAAAATAGATGCTGTCACAAAATGTCATGAAAACAAAGCATTTGGACTCAAGACAAGTGTTTGAAGAACCCATGCCTGATGTGGACCATAGTACAGATGGATACTGGCATGCAAACAGGCCACTCAACTTGATCCATAGTTTGGATCAAATTAATGATATGAACTATTGAAGTCATAGGCTATAAAGTCTTTCCTGCTCTCTCTGGTTTAATGAATATAAAATTAATAATATTAAACACAAGAGAGGGAAAGAGCCATTTCCAAAACTCTAGGGCCCAGTAATGAAGGCACTCTCCTCACAACAAAAATGTCCAACTTTGATTCCAAACTCTGAATAAAGCAGAGTGGGTTATGAATGCAGCTTTCTTGCACCTCAGACAAATGCCATATAATGAAGACAGGTACAAGGCAAACCTTCTTCATCTGTACTGTTTATAAGTGACAACTAAATTCCCTTGTGAATCTATCCCCTTTGCTTTCAAATTAAAATGCAAGAAAGAAAATGAGATTAGTTACTTAGGCCAAACAAAAAGTTTAAACTTGCCTAAAATCAAATTACTGATATACTTTAAAATGCCAAGAAATTTGGATTTCAGAATGACCAAAACTTTGTTTTCTTTTTTAGGAAAAATAAAAATTATCTGCACTACCATCACTGTGAGTTTGGAATATGCTTTAGAAGCTTCTGATAACAGGCACCACACACAGGGAAGTTGCATATTCCATCATATGCATTGTACTACTTCTGGAATGAAAACATTACCTGAAACATCAGATTTTCCTTAGAGATACTGTTTGCTTCTACATGTTTAACCTATGTTCACTCTCCAGTGGCATCATATATTCCAGCCTTTTAAGCTGAAAGAATATGTTGCTGACAGTTGGAGTAGGCTCAGAATATCAAGCCTTTATCCAAAATTAGCCATGGGTATTGTTTTCTCATTAACGTATTTGTAATTTGGAGACACATTCCCAGAAACACACTTCCTGCCAGTACCAAGGAAAGCATAATGGCATGCTGGATTAATTTGCGTGAGTTTTTCTTCCATAATGCTAAGAGTATGGAACATGCACAAATAACAAAATGATGGATTAAGATCCCTGTGTGGGACTTAAGTGAGCTCTTTTGCACAAATAAACTTTAATGATGACCTAGACATCCAAGTGCCCATTGCAGCAGTATCACTGTGAGACAGCTCAATGAGAAGAGTGCTAGGCAAAGACCAAAGCTGCAGGCACACAAATAAGCTCCATGAGCTTGCAGTGCAGCCTCTCTCAATGGGGAGAAATTACACTTCCAGCAAGGGAAGAGCATGCCCTTCAACACTAACACGCTGCAAGGACATGGGGTTTTGGCAACTTGGTCGCGTGTGCATGCCCTGAGGAGATTTCAGGATCAAGTTGCCCTATTGTGTCAGATTTCCTCTGTAGTGTCATGTAAGTCAGCTCTTCAGGTCCTCAGTTGTAAAGGGCCCATAACAATGATCATGAGACATTCAAATGCCATGGTGTGAAGGCTGCCAAAGAGATATCTAGAAGGACTCCCAGCTTCACGTTTCTGATATGAGCAAAGACTGGCAACCAGTTGGAAGTGTCTGATTGTGTCAGAAAGCAGAGCCTGTTCAATTACCAAGTCTTGGGAGCATTCACAGGATGGCTATGAAGGACCAGAGCCTAGCTGGCAGGAAAAAGCAGAGGAGAAATTAACTCCTTCATTAGGATCTAAAGAAAAAAAAAAAAAACAAAAAAACAAAAAAACCCCAAAAAACCCAAACAAAACAACCCTGGAAAGCTTCTGAGAACTTTCTTTTTATATCTTAGTTATGCTTAAGCGTGAGAACAAACTCCTTAAGGGGCAACTGGCTTGTTTTTACTGCCACCTCCAACAAACAAGCAACCATGTACAATATAATGAAATCTTGTTTGTAAGTCTGGACAGGACATGAGCACTTCTCTGCAGGATGAACTACTTTAATAACCATGACAATGAGAGTGACTCAGCACCCTATCCTGTCTGAATGACTCTGTCTGCAAATCTAAAACCTTGAAACCTACTTGGGAGTCTGTTTTATTTTTTTGAGGTTCAAGAACTACTGCCTAAGGCCAGTACCTTCAAAGCTGAATCCTACCACTGTTAATTTGCTAGGCTATCTTAGCTTGAGTCACATCACTTAGGCCTCCAGGACCTCAATAACTGAGCATCAAAAGTGTATACAGAAGCAATGTGCTGTTATCCTCTCAGTCTGTCAGTTCTCAGTTTCCACACCAGAACACAGTGAGGAGTCATAAGAGCACCATGACAACAGCACATGGTTGGACAGATTATAGAACATGAGTATAAATATATCAAGAGAAAAGAAAAACAACTGCACACTGCACTAAGTTTAAACACCTTTCCTCCATGCCTCCTTTATTTACATGCTGTAAATGCTAATGTCCAGTAATCCAGCAGGTGCTTCATGTCTTGTTTCACCATCACCTCACAACAATCCTAATATAACTAATGAAGTTCTGTATCATAACCACTTTTTTAGGAGCAAACTAAAACTAACCATCTATGCTATTAAACCACAATTTTTTTTTTTCTGAAACACAGAAAAATCATGTTTTCATTTGTTTTCAACATAAACATTGCCATTTTGTTGAAACTGTAACAGAGCGTGTGATGGTACATGAAAGACTGCATTTACAGGCTGGATCCTATCCATGACAACTCTGACTCCTGCACAAATCTGGGATCTGGTGCCCCAAAGAAGCCCTAGAAATGAGCCATCATCTGTCCTGGTTTGGCTAAAACCCTCTGGCACCCTGACACTAAGGGGGACCCCAAGGCTGCACCGAGAGAATTCAGCAGTGCCCTTGGTCTCTGTGAGATTCAGTATAAGCAAGAGCCTTTCTGCACACCATTGTACTGAGAGCTCAGTACTCACTGTAACCAGGGAGTGTTATCACTGCTAGGAGCAGACAGTGTCTGGAAAACATGGTGTTGACTTCAGAAAGTGCAGTCTGAGAAGGGACCCAACTGAAAAGTGAAATCACTGAAAGGAAAATTGGTTCTGTTTTAGCCAAACCAGGACAACATCAAATCACAAGAGTTTCCTCCTAGGCAGATACGAAGATGATACAAAAGTACTGCATTACCTTTTAAACCGTGTGAGATACAGTCTGTGAGAGACAGAAGAAAATATTTCAGCTGCAGACCTTCATCAGGTCATTCTTACAGGCTCCCCTTGTACTAGGCAAGGACGATTAGCAACCAGACAGGTTTCCATTTCAGCATAAATCACAGCAGTTTAAAGGCTAGCACATCTTGAGGTGCCTGCCTAGACTTTAAAAAACCTGGAGGAGGGTTTAACACACCTCAGCTTTCTGACAAGCTCATTGCCTATAGCCCAATACCCAATGCATAACCTTCAGCATCATCTCCCTTCCTTTGCCTCTGGCATTCAGATCTGCACAGTGCTCCCCAGGGGTTACCAGATGAGAGCCCATCATCTTAGCAGCATTTGATCGTTGTCTTTTTCCTTTGCACACTGTGCTTCCATTGCATAGTACTCTGAAGCTCAGACTTTATTGCATTTATTATCAATACAAACCCAGGCCAGAAATATATGTAATGGATTAGAACTGAGAGCCCAATCTGATAAATCAAAATATGCCCAGATTTTAACAGGAAGCAATGGACACATCAATAGAGTTAAATCTGCCAGCAGCCTTAAGGTGACCCTTCAGTGCCCTCAGATGGCTACGTCATCACACCAGGCTCACATCCTGGGTTGGGTTAGATCTCTATGAGATCTAATCAGGCTGAAAGGAAAGCAAATAAAAACTCCAGTGGAAAGAAAAGGGTAAACTGCTTCACAGGCCACCAATAGACTGCCTAGATCTTTCCTTTAAAGAATGTTTCCTCTCCCTGCTGCTTGCATTGCCCCTCACCTGGAAGGTAGCTTCAACAGTTTAAAAAACAAACAAAAAAAAATTCTGAACTAATCAAAAGCTGGTTTTAGTTGAAGCAAGTTAAGAAACACTCATATGAACCACCCCATCAGTAAAACTGCCAAGGACACAAACAACATGGACAGTGTAGTGACATCCCTCACTGATACAACGAATTCAAACAGAATTAATTCTAATTCCTTCAACATTAGTTTAAATTAAAAGTCTATTGTATCAGAGTAAAAAACCTGGCAGAATTCTGTTCTTCAGGCTAAAATGACAGATCTGTATGTCCACATAGGTTACAGAAGTCAGGACCTTCCTCACACAGAAAGAGCTAAGCATGTTCTTTGTCACCTTCTCTATTATTTTTCAGCCCTTCCAAGCAGTGGCCCTGTCACGTGCTTCATCACATCCAGAAGTCTTTGTGACAGCATTGGTTTTTTGAAGACTGAGGATACAATCTCCAGTGTTAAACAAATACTGCATGAAACAGACGTGCAGCAAAAGGCAATCCTCTACATTTGAACAGTCCAACGCAATACAGTCTCCTCTTCTGCTCCTGCTCTGTAGGATAGCCTCACTGCTATTTATTGTCTCAAGAAAAGGATGCAAACTTCAGCTCCCAACACATTCAGACATCACAGTATCCAAGCCCTGCCAAGCCATTCTGTGAGCGGAGTTTGTTTCTTATTATTTACACTGCTGAAGGACCAGTCAATCATTTTAACATGCTATGGGATCAGGCTTTTTCTGTATGTTGAAGCTATGCTTATGTATCCCTAGTGTCAGTAAGACATCTCTGGAGCAGTGCCAGGCTTTTCTCCCAGTTGCTTTGTCTCCCTTTCTATTTTCTGTATCATTTATTTTTAATGCATACTTTACATTATCAATTTAACATATTAATGTATTAATTAACTTTAAACCTTTCCTCTTCAGGTAAGTTCTAAGAATTAAAAGACACTCTGAAATACCATAAATCAAGATTGGTCCTTCAAAATCATAGACAGGGCTTTTCCAAAACTCCTAGTCTTCACCTGCACTGGCAGACTTTGCATAAAGGTATATAGAGCAGCAAAAGCAGTCTTTTCCCTCCCTCTCATTAGGAATTAGGGTGATGCAAGGTGCACCTCAAACCCAACAGCCCATATTGACAAGGAAATGCCATTAAAAGGTAAACACTTTATAGAACAGCATCCCATGCCAAATCCAAGCATGACCCTGTCAGAGCAACCCCCAGGATTTAACATTATGCTATTGCAACAGTATCTACTCTTACTCCCACTTGTCTAACTTGTGAAAAATTAGAAACTGAATCAACAAATATTCCTCACATCTTTTTTGCTAGGTCTCCTCCTGGTCAGTCTCCCCACACACTATATTGTACATTGTTTAGCCCATACCTTTAACTTTGTATTTCAAGATTCAAGGCTTCTGTAAGTGTTAAATTCAGACTTCTGAGCCTTGCTCAGGAACGAGATTGTGACAGCAACTTCCTTTCAGGAGAAAGGAAGATGAAACAACTTAGACAGCTTTTCAGTGCATCAGGATGAGGTTCCTGACAGGCTTTGTAGAAGCATTTTGCTGGATCAGCAAAATCTTTGTTGAATCACCCATCAGGAAAAGTGTGCAGAGTGTACAATAAAATACAGTGTTAGTTGTAGTCTTACCTTCCTGAGTTCTGAAGTCATCTTCAGCAAATTTATTGAAGTTGCCACACAGCCCACAGGTCTTATTATAGTGCTTTTCTTGAAGGAGTATCTGAATATTCCCACTGATATCAATCTTCACCACAAAGCCATGCTCATCACTGGATATTTTATAATAACCTGCCTCCTTCTCTATAAATATGCCATTGGAGGCAAAAGGTATGGAAACTCTGTGAAGAAAAATGGAAATTTCTCAGAATATAACACACAAAACCCACCAATTTTTTCCTGCTGAAACACTTGTTCCCAAAGGTACCTTTTGTCTTCCTGCATCACATCTCCATCTAAAGAGAAGCGAAGATTGAAATATTCACCGAGATACACAGAGAAACCAATTTTCTTCCCATCCTGGTAGTCACCTGAAGAGATGAGACATAGGCAAATATTGTTAGTTCTGGCACTCAGGACACATTGAAGGACTGGGAGCATATCATCTAACATTTTCAAGAACCATCCATCGATTTCATCCCATAGTTGTTTCATGTGAAATGGACAGATAGACCCAGGATGAGGGCTGGCATCAACCACTGGCAGGTGCATGACCTGGCAGTGGCTGTGGACTCACATCCCCCCATTATGGTCTCTAGCCAGTGAATTCTCCATCCCACCATGCACACTGGAGGAACTGTCACAGATGTGCCCAATTTGCCTTGCTCTTTCCCTTCCTAGTTTCCTCCCAGGAACAGCCCATAGCTCAGTGGTAAGAGAAGGAGGTTGAATCCATTGAACTGATGGAAGAACTGAGCTTGGATATCTTTGGTATATGGTTCCTTTTTAGAGTAATGGGATTAGTTTACTCCAATTTATTTGTAGTCACTAAAAAGTCATCTTGAACTCTAATACAGAAGTTATTAGTGAATATCAGAATATCTACCAAAAGAGTTTGGTATGTTACTAATATACAGTTTTGGTTCTCATATCTTGCCCATCCCCAGGAAAAACACTGCAGAGGCTCACGCTAATTTTGTCCTGCAGGATGGGACTTTTCATACTGGGGGGGATTTAGCATACAGGTAAAACACAGGGTTGTATAGTTCCTGTTCCTGTACTCAGCTTTAACACTTGCCCTAGCAAATTAAAACTTAAAAGAGCTCTCACATTCCCTCTTTAGAAGAGCTAGTAAGAAAATCTACATCCCTTTGCAGCTTAGTTATGTGTGAGCTATATTACCAAGGAATAACAGAAGCCAAAGTGACAGAATGTCTGCAGAAGTAATCCTACTTTCAAAAAACAAACACCACAACAACAAAAAGCAAGATCATTTTATGCAGTGGTCTATCCTATCTGACAAAGGGCAACTGTTTGTCTTTTCTTCTCAGTGATGGAACCCAGCACAAGTGCAGTGTCACATCCCTATGACATTTTGCAGCAGTGACTTCATGGTATCTTGCTCAGACTCACCTAAGAGTGTGAAGGAGCGTTTGTGACAGTCCCCAGCCAGGAGGTAACTGCAGTCCCCAGCAAAATTGTAGAAAGAACCATCAAAAGTTTTGATGTGATCATTCCCAAAAAGGCTGCAACAGGAAACCGATGACTCCTGAAGCAAAGAACTTGATGATCCTGGATATCAAAACACAATATAACTTGCAATGTAAAACAATTATTTTGTAGGAATTTATCTGCTGGAATTTATTGCCGTTGATCATGGCATATCCTGGACTTTTAGCTCGAGCTTCTAGGCAGACTGTATGCCTGGCATGCATAGGATCTAGCACAGATTTATTTATGCATTAGTGAAATGGCTATTTTGCTTTATTTCTACTGGCCCAAACCTTGCATGGGTAATTTCAGCCCTGGTCCTTTGGGGAATGCCAGGTGTTCATTCATTTGTGCCTGCCTGCTATCACATTAAAAACAACAGGGCAGTAGCAAAGCCCCATAGTTGTTCAGCCAAACATCACTGACTTCAGGGAGCTCTGTGACTCAACACATTGTTTGTCTCAAGGTGAAGAGCCAAAGGGAGTGACTGTATCCATGATGAGAATATTGCCTGAGCCAGGATCTCAGGATTAGATGGGAAAAGGGGGGGAAAGGGAGAATCTTACAGAAAAAACAGTGGAAATGTATTATAGTTTCTAGACATCAGAAAATAAACATGTTTTCCTACCCGATATTAGAGTGGCCAGCAGCAGGTTTGTCAGCAGCACTGCCAAGAGGAGCATCTGTCAAAAAATCAAAAAGAGAGAGATCAGAATATTCTTACTTTGGGGTGTTTAGACTGTTTCACAACTCACCATTTTCGATCTTTTCCTCATAATGCTGTTTTTGAGGTTCCACAACATCTCAGAAAGCCATAATCCATGCAGACTTTCACAGTAATTCAGTTACCCACTCATGCTTCTTTAAATAGGTAATCTAGAAAAATAACTATTCTTTGTTCCTATTTTCACTTCTCATTGCAGGGGAGTGTGGGCTACCTCCTCAGGACATGCAACCCAACATTCCCACATATTCCATTTTATCCAACTTAATACATTGCACACACAAAGCCCTTCAATACACAGCATTATTTATCAGACAACCTGACATGAAGAAGCACACCAGACTGGATCAGCCAACTTTGCACCAGTAGAAGTCACCTCTGCTGCACAAGATTTGCATCCTGCCCAAAACATCCATGAAGGGAAAGAATACCTAGGTTTTGCACCAGCCAACAGGTCCAGATGGCAGACCACATGCTTATAATCCACTGATTTCAGGGTGATAATACACTTGAGATAAGGGGCAAGAAGTAAAGGGAGGAAATTGTGTAGAGATTGGAGACCCCGGGTGAAAACTTCCATTCACCAAAAATCAGTTTTAGCATTGCCTCCTGCTTTCTACAATCAAAACATCAGCCTTTGTTCTCCATATGTCTATAAACTACCTCCTGTACCACCAGGCCTTTAAAAATAATAATAGGATATGAGTGTCATGCAGATGGTAAATTACAGATGTGTTCTGTAGTAAGGCATCAGCAGTTAATGGATGACAGCTGTAGGGAGCTCCATGGAAAGCCCCAACTAGAGGGGCTTAAATATACCATATTCACTGCCAGGAGACCAGACACACTTTCCCCTAAAAGAACCTTCCAATTAAAGACTAGAATATGTTTTGCAAAGACAAATTCTGATTTCAGTTTACGGACGCACACTTATTGACATCACTTATATAGATCCAATTCACAGCCACATAAATAAACACTGAGTTTGCCTTCTTTACAAAGGATGGGAAAAGAAAGATCTAAAATTCAGTCTAATGTAATGCTGCAAGTGCCCATCTGACATAAGGCTGTTACTGCTGCAAGATAGCCAAGAAGTGGCAACTCATGGGAATGTGACTACAAAGTAATGGTAAAGTAAGCAATAGGCATTATTCTCAGATTACACACTTGCTAGTGTATTTTTAGTGCATATACTGTGTTATTGTGTTTCAATCAGATACTGCTTTTCTTTGTTAACCTTTCAGTTTTACAAAGCAGGCAAAGAAAAAAAGGCAGGGTATAAAACCCTTCTCTTCAGTCCCCTCCCATCTCCCAGCCTGTTGTAAGCTGCAGACCTGAAGCTTCCCCCAGTTCTAATAGAGCGAGTGCCACTCACAAATGAGAAGACAATCAGTATCTGCCAGTATATAGCCCTCTATAATTTTATCACTGGCTGAATTAGAAATGAATGTACCTTCTTCTGTGTGAGATTCCTCTTGCACATGAACAAGAAGCTCCTCCAGTTGCCGTCTGTAGCCTACAACAGCATTGTTCCCATGTTCCTTCAGAAGACTGGACTGGAATGGCTTTGGTCTGAAATTTCTTGTTTTTGTAGAAGCCAGGAACTCTTGTTCATTTAAGAGGAAAGATAAAAACTGAACGTCACATCCGTCTGATTCTCAAGACAATAGATTAAATTGTTATCGTGTAAATCAGGAGCGTTAATTGCCAGAAATTTACAATGAGGGGAAATAGTTTTAAAAACTTACATGACAGATAAGTCTTTGAAATATATTTTGCATGTGTATGTGTGACAAATCTCACTAGCTGAGCCAATAGGCAGCACATTTAATTGAAAGACTATTGTTAAAGAGGAATAGTAGGATGCTCCATACCTCAAAGACACAGAGCCATGTAGTATTTTTTCCTGTGAACAGCTGCTTTAAAGGAGAAAGAAGACAAAAAAAATCATAACTAGTAATGACCTGGCTTTGTCCTCCAAAACACATTTGAATTTTGTCACATTCTATTTGATCAACACATTCAGTCCTTGAACTTGCAAAAGTTTAGAGAGGTGTCCTCCCAAACAACACATGGTAACAAGTTAATCATGCACATACTTGTTTGCAGAGGTGAGCACAAGCCTTACCTGCATATGTACAGCACTTAGCAAAAAATGCAGAGCAGATGACACCTTACTTTACTTTCAACATCTCATGCTTCGTATTTTCAATATCTACTGATAATAACAAAGGGGTTTGGAGGCAGCACATTTCCCCATAAATCATAATTTGCCACTAGTTCACAGAGGCAGCTCCTTACTTTAAGAAAAACCAATATAAAACCTGAAGTAGCTGTGGGATTCAGGTGTTCTCACATACTTCTACATGTTTGGGTCTTTTTCCCCCCTTTTCACATGCTTCTTAGAACTAATGACACACTCATTTTCTGGAGGAGGGAGCTGTTTTTGTCAGGTTGTTGTCTTTCTTGTTGCTATATGCTTACCCAGGGAAGTGGTTGAGTCACCATTCCTGGAGGTACTTAAGAGACATGGTTCAGTGGTGGACTTGGCAGGGTTCGGTTGATGGTTGGACTCGATGATCTTAAAGGTCTTTTCCAACCTAAAAGATTCTGTGATTAGAAAAACAATAAAAATATGCCTCCTGAGAGTCCCCAGCAGGCATGTCTGCCTTGTGCACAAGCAATTCTGAGAATGAAGTGAGTACAATCCCTGCACACAGTTCTCAGAAAACAAAAAATAAAGAAAATAAAAAATAAAAAACACACATCATAATACCACCTTTTCTTCCTGCAGGCAATTTCCCATTTGATTTCTACAGATGACTATGTTGATACTTGTAGAATGGTGACAGATTATTTTTGAGACAATTTAGGCAGTGAGTCTGCTTAGGTTGAGGAATTGCAAATAATACAACTAATAAATGGTTAGCCATACTTACTTTGTCTTGTATGAACTCTTCATGACATCTGCATTGCTCCTGGCTTTTCTGCAGCAGCAGCAAGGTTTGCCCCACTTACATTCATGGCCATGCAAGGTCCACACCTGACAGCAGCTGGGAAGATCCTGGGGAACAGGAGGAAGAAGAAAAGGCTCCATGCATGCAGAAACTTGGCATCCACTACAGACACGGCCTTTGCTGTGCTCCACAGACATCCATCCCTCCAGTGTGGGGCAATCCTAGCAACCCCTGCTGCTGCAATAAAGTACCAGTACAGGACAGCAACATATCCCCTCACTTTCTGCCCAAAGTGTTCCTCTGCATTTGCAAAGGAGTAACATCTGTGGGGAAAAAAATATGCAAGTCAAAGTTTTTAAAACTGAAGGGGGCCTACAAGAAAGCTGGAGAGGGACTTTTTACAAGGGCCTGTAGTGATAGGACAAGGGGTGATAGCTTTAAACTGGAAAAGGGGAGATTTAGACCAGATAATAGGAAGAAATTCTTTCCTGTGAGGGTGGTGAGACCCTGGCCCAGGTTGCCCAGGGAAGCTGTGGCTGCCCCCTCCCTGGCAGTGTTCCAGGCCAGGTTGGATGGGGCTTGGAGCAACCTGGGCTGGTGGGAGGTGTCCCTGCCCATGGCAGGGGGGTTGGAGTGAGATAAGCTTTAAGGTCCCCTCCAACCCAAACCATTCTGTGATTCTATGATTTTTGCATTAGAAGGTGCAACAGCAAAAGCTGGGAACCTCTAGACAGAGAAACCAGTAAGTATGGAGGCTGTGACCCTGCTGAAATCTGCAGGCTAGGGTTTTAGCCAGTCTAAACCTGACATGACTCTATAGAGAAGGGCTAAAAACCTTTCAGATGAAACTGCCTTCAAGGCTGAAGTTACAGCTGAAAAACAAGCAGAAATGGTTCAACAGCAGAGAATAGGCAAGATGCCTGTTCCCCCCCCCCCCACCTTAGTCTCATGTCTGCTTCTGGTTTTGTACAAAGACAGGTGAATAGTGTTGCCTGGGAATCACTCTCTCCTCTTGGGTCCAGCTGCCAGCTTTCAGCAGGTCCTGCATAGCTCTGAGAGCCTGGGTGTTACTGATCACAGAGCCATGCTCTCAAAACCTTGCATTACAGGAATCCCAGTATTACCCATGACAAGGGGAATAAGATCTGTCACCATGGCCTTTTTTCTTCTCAGTTTTAATCCTTTCAGTGCCTGACCCCCATATCCGTCAGTTAGTAACTTCTTGCAAATCTGAATGTAACAGGTAGCTTTGATTCATGCTTTTTTGTTGGGTACATACAGAAGGAGAGTGAGAGTCTCTCAAAATACACCTTAAAAATAGAAACATTGCTGGTTTTGGTAAAGAAATCACTATGGAACATTATTAAAAAAAGGGGCCAGTTCTTCAACAATACAGGACTGTTTAGTCTGTAACCATGATGGATGGCTGAGGTCTTCCTTTACTAGCTTTTGTGCTGCTGCTGCCTTCACATCCTGACAAGCTTTATCCAGAGCACCAGCGAGGGAGAGAAACTGCACAGAAGTCTGAGGCCATGGAAGGGTGCTTCAGAGAGGAGCAGGCTGCAGGCAGGTTACCAAACTTGGACTGAGCCTCTGAAGCCCACACACACTCATCTGTGTGATCAGAGCCTTGGTCGACACCAGCAGACATTGTGACTCGCATTGCCAACGTCCAATTGATGGTTGAGATAAGCCAGATATCACAACTCCTCTTAAGTGTCTTAGGGACCTTGGGAAACATAACAGAGAAAATTGAGCTAGACACCCAAAGAACAAACTTCCTTCTTCCCTCCTGGCTCCATTTTCTCCAAGAAAAGAGGAAATGGTAATTAAAGAACACATTTATTGGCTGATAATGTACATTGTTCCAGTACAAAAATTAGTGATGCTTAGGTAGATCTGACATGTAATTTTACAAATACACCCAAGGTACAGGAGGAAATATATAAAGGACTATGCACTATTGCTGGAAAGCCCCTTATAACCAGTTCCTGGAACAGAATAGGAAGGGCTTCTGAGAAAAGTTATCAATAATAGCGTTTTTCACTGCTTTGTTCAAGTACTGTGTCACATGCAACAAGTCCAATGGTTCCTAACAATTATACGATGATATGTGCTGAGGCATTAGACAGCATGTCACGTTTATCACCAAGTTTGTTACACAACAAACACATATACAAAGTGCCCATATTATAGTTGGAAACAACCCGTAAGATCATCAAGTCCAATGACAGGACAAGGGGCAATGGATGCAAGCTGGAACACAGGAGGTTCCACATAAATGTGAGGAAGAACTTCTTCCCAGTGAGGGTGCCAGAGCACTGGCACAGGCTGCCCAGAGAGGGTGTGGAGTCTCCTTCTCTGGAGACATTCAAACCCTCCTGGATGGGTTCCTGTGTGACCTGATCTGGGTATTCCTGCTCTGGCAGGGGCATTGCACTGGATGATCTTTGGAGGTCCCTTCCAATCCCTCACATTCTGTGATTCTGTGAAGTCACCACCAAACCATGTCTTTCAGTCTCCTCCTGTAAGAGTTTGGAAGCAGTTGTTCACTGCTCTTTCTCTTTTGCTCGTTAATGCCTTAAGACTCCGCCTCTGAGCTGAAATTACCTACATACAGCGAGTCAGCCAGGGCCAATTAAACAATTTCCCCCTCTCCCCTCCTCTAGAATCACGGTTTTCATATTCCTGTTTTTTTCCCCAGCTAGTCAAAACTCTAGCCTGGTTGGTTTATACAGTGTATTTACATGCACAAGATCTTCTAAGCAGGGTAATTAATGATGAATACATGCTATTCACCTTACCAACTCCACCATTACTCCATGGGATCCCTTCTATTCATCTGGCCTGTTCCAGATAGAGCAAACATTTCAGCATCCTTCTCTTACCTTAATGTCAGCACTGACATCAGACACTAGCTAACCACCACAATATCACCATTAGGCTGCTGAAGGAAAAAACAATACATACAATGCAAGAGAATTTTTCCATTAAGATAATAAATGAGAGTGAATTCTGGATGTCATGCCAGTTTTCAAAACTCACGCTTTAAAAGCAGTTAATCCCTCCCTCTGGGATTAAATTTGTCCAAAGGCCTGGCTGCTAAAGTACCTTTAAATGAAACCATGAAAAGTCTGACTAGCTAACACTTCTGGGCAGTGAACCTGTAAAACAGTTGCAGTAACAATTCACCTTGTAGAATCACATATACACAAGAGTAATTCATTGGTAAATTAGCCAAAGTCACCCTCAGATACACACTAAAATCTCCAAATCTCATTTATATGGAAAATGTCCACAGTTGGTCTTTTAACTGGAATATCTGGCTTTTGGCAAGCTTGTAAGGTGTACAGTTAAAAAAAAATTAAACTATGATGCTGGAGCAAAGGCAGCAGCTGTAGCATAAAGGCAGGAGACCAACAGGACAGAAACACAGCTTTGAGTGGACATCAGACAAAGTAGCCCCACCCCTGTGCTCCCCATTTGGGCAGGATGGGGGAAAACAAAAGGCTGTTAACCCCAAAGTGACTAAGCACCATGAGAGCAGGCATGTACAAACATACACCAATGCATATGCACCCACTTGCACATACCCACCTATCATCTCTGTTCTGACAGGAAAATACTGACATACCCAGCAAGGAGCAGAAGTGAACAGGAACAGCCACAAGATGGGAAATACCCTCTTAGGCTGGGTAGGCAGCTGCAAACACAGCTCATGAAGCAGCAGGGAATCAGGCAGGAAAAGAACCTTGGAATTTCTTAATTTTTTTTATTTAAAACATTACTGCCAACACTGTGCAAGAGGGAAGCTGGTCCCTTTTGGCAAGCAAATCTGGTTAGGAAAGATCTGCAGCTTTCCTATGCAACTGGTAGGGGGTGGCAAGCACCAGCCACAGGGCAGCACTGGGAGAGACACCAGGTGAAACTGCATTAAGTAAAATAAACCCTTCTGAAGCAAATACAAGAGCTCAGTATTTACAGCCTTAACTAGTGTAAGTGGCTACTTCTGCAGAGTGCAGCCTTTCCTTTCCAGGAGGGAGCAAACACAGAGACCACGCTGCTGCTTTGCAGTTTGAGAAGCAATTTCATCCCTCTCCCCTTCTGTAGTGAGACAGAATCAGTACTTTGTGTTTGCACCTCACATGTGTAAGCAAGGATAAACTAATTAATGTTTTCTGCTCTGTGCACACGGCTGGTCTAAGGTCCTAGAGGTTTACTAATGGTGGAGTTTACTACGGACAGACTTCCCAAAACACTCCTGCAAGAGCTTGAGTTCTCAGCCAGGGCCCCAGCTGTTAAATGGCTTTCCAGGGCCCAACTGAGACAGCATCCAGCACCAGCTGGAGCTTCTGTGTTCAAGGCTGACCCCTGTAGGATTGTCCTAAATTAGTTAATATTTGGACTAGAATATCACCAGGGTTCATTTAATGTTTCAGCCCGATACAGCTGTTAGTAAACTGTTCCAACAACTGATGCCCACCCATGTAGCTTGGGTTTCAGCTAGCCCAGATGCAACCTGCAGACAGTGGCTTATATGAAAACTTAAGAAACTTCTATTACCACATTTTCTCCACATACCTGCCCAGACAGTGAGTTCAAACCAGTTCTCCACCATCCACTTAAGTTAAATCAACTGAGCTCCCAAACTGTGTCCCTAAAGCACATTTCTCCCCATCTTAAATGGTTTTCACGGCACATCTCTAACTCCCTCCATGTAGAGACCAGAACTGCAGCCAGGTTTGAATACCAAACAGTGGCACTACCCCTACAAATACAACATTGCCTTCCTGGTCCATATCCCTCCCTCACCAGCATCCTCTACCAGCTCACTGATGGGTAATGTTAAATAGCATAAGGCAGAGATAAATGCTGTCAAGACTCTACCAGAAACAAACCTTTCCAGAAGGATGATTGTCATTTGGCCACATATGATCAATGTGATGAGCACTCAGTTGTTGGGGGATTTTTTGGTATCATTCCAGGCTTTCTGGTCACCCAGATGATGTGATGGCAAATCTTGTAAAGCACCTACATGTGTTGTACTAAAACTATTTGTCAAAATTGTGAAAACACTAAAGATTTATAAGGTTTGTTAGAAATGATCTGTTTTCCATAAGACCACCAAAATTCATACAAAGATCAAGTAGCATAATGTAACTACTAATCTGTCCAGGTACTTCCACACTTTTAAGCATAAATTATTTGGCTTTGTTTAAAATACGTAACTTGAATTTACAGTAACATTTAGCAAGAGAATGCTAGATGTTGGCTGCCCTTGTAAGTAATGAAAAAAAAAAAAATTTTTAAAAAAAAAAAAAATCACACTATAATTTCCTAATGAAAACTCTTCATATTCAGAAGAAGTTATTTTGACATAAAACCAAGTTATATTAGTGATGTCAAAGTACAGATGAGCAGAAATACCAATCAGCAAAGGGGATCTTATCCATTAAGATAGTTTTTTCCATTGATTTCAACTTTGCTGGGACTTCAATTTTCATATGTCTACCAGAGATTCAATCATTATATTCATATTGGCCTTCACTTAATTAAATATTTATACATGCTTTCAAGCTCATTGTTAATTATTGTTTGAATACAGGCTACAAAAAGGAAATTTAACTGACTAAATGCTCCTATACCCTTTCTGGTGTCAGGAAACTACTGCACACAAATAAAACAGTTGTAAATGACTGGGAAGAGTGCTAATAATTAAACCAGATTGCATAGAGATGTCAGTTACCCCCAAAGGAAAGGGAGTTTCTGAAGGTCTCTACTAGTAAGAATACTCCCCAAGATTGAAGTCTTGGCCCGTGGAGGTTCATCGCACTGCACCAAGGGGAGCCGCAATAAGCCTTAGATGTTTATTCCATTTTCTTCATCACTTTTGAGAAAATAAAGGTTGTGTATGGGTGTGACTTCTATTTAGGCCATTTTTCTAACACCAAGAAAGGGACGACTCCAATAATAAGCAGATCGTTAAGATAAAGTCACATGCTTCTTTCTCTGAAACGCTGATTTACCCCAGTACAAGACAGAGCATGTTACTCATTGTGGAGGACAATTAAGTCGCAGAAACATTCACTGCTCACTGGAAACAATTGGCACCATTATGTGATCAACAAATCTATGTCTTTATTGCATTCCCTACCACCGCCCTTTTCTTTCCTGGAATCATCTAACATAAGCTTGAGAGATGGAAAAAAAATTTTAAAAAGAGCTCAGACTGGGAAATTTTCCTCTAGCTTGTGGTTTTTCTTCACATATTGGGATACAGTACATATCTTAAAATCACAAGACTAACCTAAGAACTATGAAATTCTATAATAATAATTGGTTCTTTTTCATATGCCTAACATCCAAGATTAGAATTTACAAGATTTCCTTCACAAACATGCAGGCAAGGGATTTACTTCAAGATGAAAGGCAGAGCTGAGATATACACAGAGCCTCCCAATCCCCAGAATTGCCATGGAAATAGAAGATAAAACCCTTCAAATACTCTAAGATTCCAAAATACCATCAGGCAAGTTGACAATGCAGATGCACAGATTGGAGGATGGGGGGTAGGGAGGGGTGTTTCCCACTAAACTATTCCAAAAATTATAGAATTTTATATAAATTGCATTGCAAATTAAAAACCCCCCCAAAGATAAACTCAAGCACTCTGTTTTAACAAAAAGACATGGGTTAAGTGGTCCATTTTTTTTTCCATTTGGAGTAGGACAAAAACTGCACAAATTGCATTCTAATAAAAGTTTTGGTTTTTTAACAGCCTCAAAGTTGAGAGCTACCTTGGGCTCACTTTTTTGTGAGCCCATTTCCAAAGATTTTATCTTTAGAACAACAACAACAAAAAATACTGTATCTTGTTCATCTGTGTTTGATTGCTTGACATAATAGTGGTCTGAAAACAAGAAACAGTTCAAAATTATGCTTACTTCCTGCATCAAACAAAAGTAATCAGAATATGTTCTTTTTCCCTTCCCTTGCTTAGCAGAAAAATGCATGGTATTCAGAAGGACCAGTGCCTGAGGATTTATGCAAGCACAGATATATCTCTATTTTTTATTTATTTGCTTTTTAGCTTTGTTCACATCCTTCTGTTTCACTTTTCCTTATTCACAGCACAGGCCTAGCCCCCTCCCTGCTGAAGGTACGCATAAGAAACAGTCCTGGAAACACTCAGGTCCCAACTGATCCCAGCCTGCCATGCTTGCTGGAAGGTGAGATTCAGACATGGATATATAGAAAGCTCAGGAAGGTTAGGGCAGATTTTATAACACAGATGAAACAGGCAAAAGTCAAGTTTAATTTGAAGCTGGTGGGCTAAGAGAAGAGCACACCCACCTTTCAGTCTTGGTGTTCAGGTTGATGACCATGGTACTTGCAATGTCTTTCTCATTCTTTCCCACTTCAGATTTCAGCACAAGGCATGAAACCATCTTCCCTCAAATTTCAGTCAGAAAACGGACACCAAAGGTTTCCAAAAGTTAACACACCTTCAGCCATTTTACTTTCATACAGACTATTTAATTAACATGCTGTGACATTGGTTTGCCAATCACTAGGCCTAGCACAAAGGACACAGCCAGCAGTAGAACAAACCAGTAACCAGATTCTGTTGCACACAAAAAGATCAGTACATGGGTGATCACAAGTCAATCAGATCACACGACAGACATCAACCCCAGCGACCCCAAGAATGGTACAACAGGGCCAACAGTCGGTGGAACAAACAGCAACAGTGTCCCATGGCAGAGATGGGAGACAGCCAAGCCAAGAGGCTGATAAAGAGGCAGCCACATATTGCTCACACAGAGCCTGCACTTACAAGCACCAAACCTGGCTGGGGCCCAGTTGCAGGGAGAGTCAGGAGGTCCTTCCCCAACAGGGAAACTCTGCACAGTGCACCCACCTCACACACAGACACTGCACCCTTCCTGCAAGTGGTCCCAGCTTTTATCCCCACAGCAGACACCTGGCACTCATTGACCCAATGGGGGCACCTGGGGCTTGTTCACCCAAGGGCTTTCCCTGCAAGGCCAGCAGCACCTTGGAGGAAAGCCAAAAGGCAAACTCATCCCCTCCTTTTGAAGGACCATGGGAACCACCCATATGTCAACCTTAATTCAGGGCTTGGGGTTCAGACCCCAGCACTTCAGACATACATTCCTTATATACACTCACCATTCCATGTACTACTCTCTATTTTTTCTCTTCTTCTTCCCCTGATTTGAGAAATACATCCCATGTCATGTCACCACTCTCAGACTCTCAGGAGGAGAGGAAGGCAGAGATGCACAATAGGTATTGCTATAACAAGTGTCACTACTAATTGTATAAAGATAATTTTATAGCAATTACAGTGATGGCACTACTTTAATTAACACCATAAGCCAAATAAATTAAGTGCTTCTTTAATCTGTAGAACTATTCAATGTGTAGAATTATTCAAGACAGGATAATGGAAAAAATGGAATAACTTCTCTGTAAGTAAAAAAATAAAAACAATTTTTTTTTGTCTATTATAAAACATATAATAGACAAATAAGATATGGTTTAGTGATGAATTGGCAGTGTTAGGTTAATTGTTGGACTTGATGATCTTAGAGGTCTTTTCCATGCTATGATTTTATGATCCGATATAGGCATTTTGTTATTCTGCATAGACATTTCTTTTGGGAAACAAACAAACAAAGAACAAATACCTTTAAATTATCTAAACCACTGCATTTTAACTCAGGAGCACAGCTACATCTCATTTAAAACAACATGAAACTTAGTTCTTATAAGCACATACTGATCTTATTCCAGACTGAAAAGCACTGAGCAGATTACACATCCCTCGAAGTGGAAACCCATCCCACAGCAAGTGTTTTATTTATAAAGGAGAAAGAAAAAGACCTCCATTATAGACCCCCTAGGAGTCCCTATGAGACCACTCACAGCCCAACATCCCATTATGTTAAGCACTGTACAAACACAGGACAAAAAACTCCATTTCAAACTCAAAGCATCAGTAGGAAGATGACAGAAGGAACGTTTGAGTGAGGTAGTTAGGCTGAAAAAATTTTACAGATCATTGAGTAGACCTTAGCATGGCTGGGGAATTTGCTAGCTTTAGAAGCAAACTAAGCTTTAAATATTTTAACGCTACTTTTAGCTATTTGTAGCTTCGCAGTCTAAAATTTGTTACCTGAGTTAGAGCAAAAAGGCCTGTTTAGAGAAGACTGACCAAAGAAAACATTCCTCAAAGAAAAGCTGAAAAGCACTGCATTTCCAATAACCACAACTAGTGAGAATCAGACTAGCATCAGTAACTACAAACTTACAAACATGGGCTAAAAATCAGATTTAGTCCCTCCAGAGTCTTAAAATTAAACATGTCTGGTTGCCATATTTGTTAAGCAAGAGAAAGCAACTTGTATGTCATCTCTGTATGTACAAAGCTACCATTAAACTACAGAAGGGCTCTGTCCTGAAGCAGTGGGTCTCAGGCGCTGAACTCAAGGGCACCCACGCTCCTGCCCATGGGACCAGGCTCTTCCGAATCTCTTGGCTCCCAGTTGATGGCTGGGGATTAACAGCACTGGAAACCAAAATTCAAAATTTCCTAAAGGGATGCACTTTAAACCTGGTTTGTAGCCTGGTTTAAACTTTAGTTATATACATATTTGTATAGGTATTCCATTCTTTGCCCAGTTTTAACCAAATTATGTTCTTATGTGTTTAATGAGTATCAGCAACCTCACACGGTGGAGGGAATATTGTCCCCAGAAAAGGAAAAACTGAAGCATCCACTTAGCAGTTATCAGCATTCCCTCTGTACAAACCAGTCCGTGCTTTTTCCCTGATGGCAGTTTGCAGTCACAGGAGGGAGTGGGCAGTCCCAGCTCTGTGGGACAGCTTAGGTGACAGAAGGAGAGGTGGAATTTGGAGGTGAGAGAGGGAAGGTGGGGAAGAGAAGCTGTGGTTGTTACAGCAGGAACAAGACGCAGGGCCAGAGGGTATGGGTCTGTAGGAAATTTAACTCCTCTGCTCTCACTGTTCACAAAACTATTTTTATGTAGAGAGATGTCTCTTTTTTTTTAATGTTATGTTTGGAAAATGTGACATGGGATGTACAAAGTCCCTGTCCTGACTCTTCATCCAAAGGGCTGTACTGAAGTTTGAAGCCTGGGAATCCTGTTAGACCTTTAAACCCCACAATCCTGTGATAACTGAGCTAACTGGGAAACAACATTTTTGCCATTTGGAAAATTCTCCATTTCCTGAAAGTTTTCATCCCAGTTTGGGAGGCTTCCTAGATGACTTACACCCCCCACCCCACCCCACCCTGCTCCACAAAAGCTTCATCAAGCAGTGTGCTGAAAAACAAGGGAACTGGGCAAGGGGACAGGCTGATGCCTAAATCAAAGGTGCCACAAGCACCACACAGCTTCTCATGAACCAGCATTTTCCAGAGACAATGCTAGAATGCCTCTGACCAGCTGTACTGAAAACTCAGGAACCACAGCTCCTGTCAAAGAGTACCACAGTGCCCCTCCTCATCAATTAATCTGTGCAATGGGTAAGGCACCAGGAGAACAAGGAGGCTGTTTGAAAGCCTCTCAGCGGGGACAAAGGAAGGCTTGTGAATTTACCCAGAAATGTCAGTCGGCCAGGCAGGAAGATAAATCTGACAAGGATGTTCTGGGCAGAATAATGCTTAAAACAGTTTGCAGTCTGGTTTTGTCTGGTTGTTGCTGAACACTACAGGAGCTGAGCAGTTCAGTGGCATAAAAGAATGTTTATACCACTCACATCATTTATCCTGATAAAGGTTAAAAAGTGTGATGGCAGGCTGATCTGCTGCAGACCATCACCTTACCGGGGTGCCTGTAAAGAGCAGAACAAGACCTTGATGGTGGCTTAGCTGCAGGACTGCCAAGGGCATGGCCACGGATGCTGACCAATACTGGTTCATGATTTCCTGCACTTGCCCTGTCTAAAGCTAACTTTTGTCTCATCTTTTACATACACTGTAATCCATTTGGAGCTGGCACCTCATTGCTATTCTCAATTTGTACACCACTTAGCAAAGTAAGGACCAGGTCCACCACTCTGCATTACAAATAGCATCAGCACCACACCAGGGGGGAAAAAAAAGTCAAAACCGAGCTCTACCACATGCACTGAACTCATCGAGTTTGATCCCACGGAATGGAGGGAAGTTAAGTGATGAAAGTCACATTCACATCTAGGCTAGAGTTTACAGCCATCAAGGAGCTAATCACACAACTGACATAAATCCTGGTCTAGACAAAGCTCTGTACACTGAAAAGGATAAAGATACAGTGCAGTGGCATGGAAGACAGCTTCACACCCTTCAGTAATGAAGGATGAGATCATTCCAGCTAAGGCTAGGGAAGATTTTAAGCATTCATGCTGACTTCCACTGTCTTAACATTTCACTGTGCCTTTTCAGCCCACCACCCAAGTCCAAAGCCCCTCAGACACGGATCTAACAAACCCACACCAGTTATTTACAAAGGTCATTTTGCATATTTGGGTCCCAACTGATGCATTTGTTAGCTACTGCACAACAGCAAGAACATGATGGTCCTCAATCCTATTTTCTAGAAGTCCTTCACAACCTCATGCACCAGGCTGGTCAGTCCCCTGATCCTTGCTCCCTCCTGACCTTTTATACCAATCTGCACATCCTATGATGCCTCGTGTGGAAAATAACAGAAACGGTGTTGCAGGAGGTGACAAGAGGGAGAGCAGGAGATTAAGAGAGGGGGGAAAAACGAGCATGCAGCCAAGGCACTGCGTGCCCCACACAGTCACTGCCAGGAAGCCAGAGACTGAAATCTTCAGCCAGGGTTAAGCAGGCATCCTGAAAAATTACTTTAAAAAACACACACATCTGTACAAAACAGGAATTTTTTAAAATCACTGTTCACTGAAAGGTAAGGACACGCAGTAATAACTTGGTCTCAGTGCTAACTGTGCTTGAAGAAATCTCCAGAAGCCAGGGATTAACAAGGGAAGGCAGTATAAAAGCAAACTGCTGAGAAGCAAGAACCGTGGAGTTAAAGACTGCTTTGTGAGGCGCTGGATACCTTAAATCCATCCTGCTGGATGCAAGGCAGGAATAAATCCACACTGCTATTGCTGTTGTTATACAGGCTGCCTAGCAATTATTTCTGGCCTTCAGAACAGACTGTTTCTACCACAGTAAGCCAGGAGGGTGGGCAGCACCACAGCAAGTCCAGCCCTGAGCTCCCCAGCTGCCCAGGAATAACACAGGGAAGCTGGCAAGGAGGCACAAGGGGGTGTGTATCTTCCAAAAAGCAAACACACACTGTGTTTCTGAGGGCTTTCATCCCTCCGATGCCATGACTTTTCTCCCCGCCTCCCCAGCTTTCCGACTCCTCAGCACTTGCATCACTCTTCTGCAACTCCTGCTGCCACAGAACCAGTCTTGCTCTGACAAGTATCCTGGCAGACCTTCCAATATGAGAAAATCAACCTTTCTGGCAGGCACAAGACCTGGAGACATCATGAGATCAAGTACAGCAAGGGCCAGATTAAAACTGAGGTTTATTAATACAAATTTTGGAAAAAGCCTTTACCCAATCCACAATCCTAATTTTTCCAGGCTAGGATGTGTCGGGGGGGGTTGATCTGAAGCACAACTGCATTTGCTATAATCCCAGATCAGATGCTGGTGTATTAAAATAAAAATGTCTTCAAACTTTGAAATTTATTTCCCTAGATTTATTTTTGGTACTATGATCACTGTGAGAAGGCAAGTTACATTATTCTAACTGTGCAAACACAATTCAAACTGGTTTTCTCTGTGGGAAATGTTTTCTATGCACTTTTAAGTATGGAGACTCCAAATGACAAGCACACACCTGGATTGGCATCCAGTGGGAAAGTACCTACTGGGCTGCTGCTATCCATGCTGAGGAGCCCTTGAAATGAAAACAAACGAACCGCAAATCACAGTAATGGGAAGGCTGTCACTTCTGGATACAACCCTAGAACTGAAATATAATAGGGGAAAAGAAATATTGGCTTTATTCCCAGACACAAAAAGTAAATCATCTGCAGAGAGAATGAGATTCCTCTCCTCCCTTTCATCCCAAACCAGATACTACATCTATGGAAGTGAGTATACAGAAAATTCCCCACCTTTTGGCAATCCAATTTAAAAGAGAAAGAAAGAAAAAAAAAAAAAAAAGAAAACAGAACAGCTTTATATGCTTGGAGATTATACATATTTATTAAATACATCATAAAATTATCTACAAAATTTAACAGCTTCCTGAAGTTAAACAACAAAATACACAATCTCAGCAACACCAGGAATTGCAGTTCAGCTGTGAATGTCCACAGGTTCCTTGGAGAAACTGGGGAAAGGGTGGGAGGAGGGGCAGGGAGGGGGACACATAGAAGGTATTTGGGGAAATTATATGTATAGGTCTGAGGACTGATGTATTCTCAGTTTCCTGACCTGGTATCTCAAGCTGGACACCTAAAAAACTATTAAGACACATTACCCCTTAAGTCTCCCACCCTGGGCTCAGCAACTCCTTGGGAAACATAGTCCGACACCACCCCCCCCCCCCCGTCCCCCCCCCCCAGGTCCCCCAGACTGCCCCAGGTCGCAGCAGCCAAGGCAAGGCAGCCCCCTCTCTGTGTGGCACAGACTGTTAAAGGGCTAGAACGTATTAAATGGCAAACAAACTAGTAATAATATCCATCACAAATATCATGTAATCGGGGCAAGGGGGGGTGTTTAGCTTTGGTTTTGTATTGTCTAATCCCAGGCTTGAGGCCAAGTTCTGTGAAGCCCAGGTAGATTCAAGCACTTGAACAACACATATTTGCAATGTCCATTCCTATCTAGGCACCAAAATGAATGGCCTCGAATTACAAGAGGAGACTTTTTGAAATACACATTCCTAACCCAACTTCCCTGAAAGCTTTGCTCCCAAGCAGCAGCTCAGCAATGGCAAACGGCTTTCACACACTGGTTACCTCTGCAGTCAGAAAAGAATAGTTGTGTACTCAGCTCTCACAGCCTTCTGAAGAATATATTCCAGTCCTCCAGAGCTCTGGTATCTGGCAGATTTTCAGTGTCGCATACTTGCTGACTATCCTAGTGTGCTCCAGGATAATGCTGAATTATGAACCCAGCCCTTTGCACAAAGTGTTCCCGTATTCTTTTCAAAAGCCTTCCCTCCTCCACTCTGAAAGTTCAAAAAAGCAATTCAAGCCCCACTGTGGAAATATCAAGTTTGTGTTTTAGCTACGAGGAGTGCAAAGGAGGGAGAACAGAGGTTTACAGAGAGAGAAGGGACAAGCCAGCAGCCCTGATGAGAAGTGAGAGCAGGGAGGGGTGCTGAGGCCACCTGGAAAAAAAGCTGTCTCTCATCCTCCCCATGCAAAGAATTGAGAGCAAAAGGATCAGGAAACGACAGTGCCCAGGTCAGAGATAAGCCAGAGGAGCATGAGTCTGGAGGTAAGCAAGTATGTAATTTAAAAAAAATTTTAAAAATCAAATGGACCAACAATCAGATGCACATTTACCACAGTGCTGCCTCTTACAGGCTGAGTGATACGTGCTATGGCTTAAACTGCAATCTCAAACCATTAATGGCTTTATTTAGGAAGAAATTCTTTACCACGAGGGTGGTGAGACACTGGCCCAGGTTGCCCAGAGAAGCTGTGGCTGCCCCCTCCCTGGCAGTGTTCCAGGCCAGGTTGGATGGGGCTTGGAGCAACCTGGGCTGGTGGGAGGTGTCCCTGCCATGGCAGGGGGTTGGAACGAGATGAGATTTGAGGTCCCTTCCAACCCAAACCATTCTGTGATTCTATGAACACTGGGGATATTGTTTTAATCTCAAAAGATACCTGGTAGCCACCTGCTAGCTGGGCTGGCCCATTCTTCTCTGGCACCTCTGCACAGGAGGTAATTTGAAGGATGCAATAGGTGGGTAAGTCAAGAGCGTGGGCAAGAAAAGGTTTCCCTAAGGAAATTATTCAACTGGAAGGGAGGGGGGGGCAGCCCTCCACAAGCCCCTCCAGGCCAGCCAGCACATGGAGGCATGGCACTGCACAGAACCAGCCCCAGATGCCTGCTGCTGGCGTGGGATGGGGTGGTGCCTTCTGTAGCATCAGGCCATCCATGTGGGATAAAAGGGTAAATACATAGGTGGTCTCTTCAGTTCAAGATTGAGCCATGGTAATTCCACTGTTACTGCTCATGCCACACTTGATAGATGAGAAAACAATTTCCATTCCTGTCTGCCAAACATTTCTTAGGATTATTGAAGACACAAAGGTAATTTTAAAGAAAATCAAACACCCCTCTCTGATTATTTTCTGTGACTTGCTTTGGAATAAAGATACTTGGAAAAGCCTTCAAGCTTAGGAATTTAAGTTAAGCATTTAATTCCAAATTTAAAGACTTAAATACAGATATCCACATACCTGACTCACTGCTGAGGATGTATAGCCTCATTTTTAATGAGAACAAAGCCCTGGGAGTTGAGGACACCTAGAACATCTGAGAATTACAGTGTAAGTCAATATTAGACTCTGAGACTGAACAAAATCAAACCTTTCTGACTTTATATATAGCTGACTGGTTAGAAATTCTAGCCAAACATTTCCTCAAGTTTCCATCATGAGTCATACCAAACATCAGTTAGCTTCATGGCAACAAGTGTGTACGCAAGTAATGGAAGGGGAAAATAAAATAATAAATGCAAATCTATAGTATTTATGCAAGATCTGTATCTGCACTTAATACTACCTAGACATGGCATATTTTATACTACGTTAGAGAGCACACCCAGACAAGCAGAACTGAGGTTTATTTCATGTGTAGTTCTGTTCAGGTTCGGATACGTGATAGGTTATTAGCAATTTTGAGGAACAAGCTGACTTGTTGTAAATCAAACTCTAATATCAATGCAGCTAGCAAGGAACCACACAAAGCACACCTACAAGCAAGATCATAGTGTTCTATTAGGAAAGTGATTTATTTCTTGGCATTTCTTGATGTTTTGGGGCCATCAGCAGTCTAGAGTCACCTCACAGTCTGCCTCTCTCTACTGGCATTTGAAGACTGGTTGTTAAAGTGAAAAACTCTATTCCTCTTTCCCTGAGACACTCTAAAAGCTCTATTACTTCTATTTTTATTTTTTTTTTTCTAGCTATATGTTATCCAGGTTTGGGTCTACTTTACTTCAGTCCCCTATCCTCCACGTAGTCTGGAGAGACTACTCCTCCTTCCTCCAGAAGGGGTCTTCACAGGCTTTCTTACACAGCTATTCTCTTTTGGGAAAATAGGAATACTCAGACTAGTCCTGAGAAAGCATGCCTTCAGGTATCTCAAAAGATTTCTGAAGAGCACAAAACTCCCCCTTACTTTAATTATGCTCATTATTAACATTTTTCCTCTTCAGTTTGGAGTCAAAATCAATTGCCTTCTAAGAGACTTCTCCAGAGTCAGGTCTTCCTCATACACTTAGGCTTTAGAACACTCAACTTGAAACTCCTAAAAGAACTTACAGCTTTTTTGGAGGTACTCACTGCTTAATCTAAGAACCAGGCTCCCTTGCAGTGATCTGGAGATAAACTTACTCATTTCTTCACACCCCCGTACCACAAGATTCATTCTAAAGAACCCCAACAATACTTTGAAGCCTGAAAGGCCTGATGAGCTGCAAAACTGAAGTTGCCCTGACCTACGACAACAAGTTGCTCACACGGGATAAAAATTGGTGTTTCTTATTGTCTCAAAAAGATCAACCAAAGCTATAGATCCAACAAAACTTCTGAGCAATATCTGATATTATGTCTATGCACAGTACAAATATAATTTAAAATGTAGTAGTGAGCTGAATAAGACAACATCTTAAATCAAACCCAAAGGGTTCTGTCAGTGCAAAAAGAGTAAAAAATAATATGATGATGCTTACTTACTACCTCTTTAATTTCTTGGGTGGAGATTTATTTCAGAAAATATTACATAAACAAGACTTAAAATATAGAGGATCTAACTCTGCCCCCTTGGGAAGTATGCAGAATATCCAAAAATGCACATACCTAGCCCTATTTCTAAGGAGGCTTTCAAATCCTTATTTCATTACTTGACGGGTACGGAAGTATGGATTTTCAGTTATGCTCTATCTTGATCCTTGTTTTCAGACACCAGTTCCGTCTGAGGTTTCATCAAACAAGGTTGTGGCACTGACTAAGAGAAGCTACAGTAGTTAGTGGCCAGCAAAGCTCACCTATGGGCTGATCAAGAAATCCTAAGACCTACAGTTTTGCTTCACTATGAGAAAGTTTCACAAGTTATGTCAATGTAAGTAGAGTAACAGCTGTGCCTTTAAAGAAAAAATCTCAGTTTAATATATCACAAGCTGAAGCTAAGATGGGAAGCATGGCTTTAAAAAATATACCTTACTCTTAAAACCTAACCTCCCTATGGAAACAAGCCTTCCTGAGTGACACCACAAGGCATGTGCTGGCCCAGATTTCTTCAGGAGGGTTTAATTGATGATCACTTAATTAATGAGGAACAGCTGGAGAAGTGCGTGCCCATCATTTCAAGGCAGTGTGATTCGTAGGAAGAAATGTGGGACAATAGTTAAAATAGTGCTCCTTTACCCACCACATCCTGTCTTTGATGAGAGGACATTCCCTACACCCTAACAGTATCCGATGGACAAGAGAAAGTGTGTTCAACGACCTATTCATACTGAAAATCCTGCTTTGCTTCTAGATTTGATGTAAATACAGCCCTGTTTGGGAACTCACTGAAGGAAGACCAGGCAATTAGCTCACATTTGGTGGGACCTCCCTTTTCTAAATTGAATCACAACATCCAGAGTTTCCCCATCTTGGCTTTTGCCTCTTTTACCTATTTTAAAGAACAAGCCCCAGTATATGATGTATACCTTTCTCATGCTATCTTAAACTCTAATTATTTTTCTCAAGAAAGAAAGGAGTTGTTTCCATTTTACAATGCTTGAAATGCATGGGCAGATTGCAGCAGCCTTACTTCCTTCTCTTGAAGATACAGATTAGTTTGCCTCCAGCAGGTCTTGATTTTATGCTTCTCTGCTTCCATCACTGAAATAAATAAATAAATTTCCAAGTAAGCACAGGCACCAAAATAATCCAAGCAGATAAATTTCATGTTGCAGATAAATTTCAACTCACAAGAACACATCTATCACCTGTAGAAAGTTTCCTGCAACAGCTTCCCAGCTGATTCATGTTTGGTTGTAGCAACGTGGGGGTCAGTCTCTTCTCCCAGGTGACAGTGACAGGACGAGGGGGAATGGCTTCAAGTTGTGCCAGGGGAGGTTCAGATTGGATATCAGGAAACATTTCTTCCCTGAAAGGGTTCCCCAGCCCTGGCCCAGGCTGCCCAGGGCAGTGGGGGAGTCCCCATCCCTGGAGGGATTTCAGAGCCGTGGAGATGTGGTGCTGAGGGACGTGGGGCAGTGGGGACTGGGCAGTGCTGGGTTAATGGTTGGACTGGGTGATCTTAGAGGTCTTTTCCAACCAAAGCTATTCTGTGACAACAGCAACTGAGAGTGGTCAAGACAGTGAGGGTAATGAGGACAGTGAGGGTATCCATTGTGTCATGCTTTTCATTAGCAGCTGTAGAAAAATAAAGTACATAACGTGTTGCATATGCTAGCTGGATGCTTGCCCACAAAACCTCGCACTCCACTCTCACAACATTTAAAAAAAAAAAAAAGGTTTGATGCTGCATGACATTGGTTGGCATTATTTTCCAAAGCCTGAGAAGATACTCAAGTACCTCCGGTGCTCACCTGAAGCACATTTCAGGTCCTTATCAACTGATTTTTAGGTGCAACGTAATGTAAAGTAGGTGGGTAAACTTACATAAAAAGATAAGCTGCAACCCAACACCACATTAGCAATCAAAGGCCTGTTAAGAGTTTTCCTAAGAATGACAATAATAGGCCTTCTGTGACACGCCGGGAGGGCCTGTACGTGGTGGTATAAAGCAGCAGTTCCCAGCTGAGGACCTTGAACATCGTTCCAGGTCTGCAGGAAAGATTTTGTGAAGTGAAAAAAAGAGAAGCTGATGGAAAGGGGAAATGACTTTTCACAGGCTTTCCAAGCGAGGAAGCAATGTGCATCATGATTGGTGGGAAATGACCACAGGCCTCATGATGACACCAAGAGTCTGTAACCAGAAACGTTTGAGAAACCCTATTCTCACTCATTTGATCATCTCAGAGAAACTGTGAAACTCCATGACTTCACTAGAACAGAAAAAAAATAAACAGTTCATTTTGAAATACAGTTCTGAAACAATTTTTCTTAGTGACTTAAATGATTTCCTCAGAGCTGACAGATCTGAAGGAGCAATATTCACCAATCCTGCAACTTCTCACCTTTAACACCCTTCCCTCCTCAATTCTCAAGACAGAGTTAGAAGCAGCTGGAGGGAAAAAAGGAAAGGAACCAAGAAAATATGAGAAGAATTTGAGAACTGGAGTGCAGAGGGGAGGGTAATAAGAGAAAGAAAAGAAATTAATAGAATAAAACATAAATCTCAATCCTACACACAACTTTTTTTGATCCACACACTCAAAGCTATGTGTAGCTGCTTTAATTACCAAAGAACTGTTTGTAAGCTTAAAATCGAATCCATATGTTTGCAAAATAAAGAAGTTGAGATAAGTACTGGAAAACAGAGTCAGCCTTATCTAGTCCATCATTAATTAAACCTGTGCTGGAATATCTATTTAGATCCGTTCCCTCAGATAAGTAATAATTCAGAATCAAAAAGGAAGATTTAACTTCATCTGGACACACAGATGAAAACCAGGGACAGCTTAGTGTGAAGTACAGAATAAAAATGCAAGAGTGTGGCTATCAGCAGCTTATGCCAGCCACTCACACCAGGGGAGGCTTTTCTGTTTAGAGCAACAATTTAATTTATTCTAAATGGCACCTTTTCAGACTTGCAGTCAAAGGGTCCGATTTAGAGTCAGCCTTTGGTGGACATTGGCACCTGCCCATCAGAGTAATGAGAAAACACACTGTGGCCTTTGTTTTCTTGGCTGTGAGACACAGACCTCATTCCATTTCACCCTTTTCTGACACTACCTGGTTTTCTCTCTCATGCACTTGCAAAGCCAGGACTTTTTTCCAGTTCGTTCCACAGAAGTCCTGAATGACCTTCACTGGCCTGATCTAAAACCTGGGTTTGCTCCAGGTCACCCCACACTACAGTGCTGTATTATAGCAAGGGAGATGTGGCACATGGTGGGTCCCCGTGCTCAGGACCCCACCTAACTGCACACACCTCGACAGCAGCCGCAGCCTGTGGCCCCGCTCCTGTCCTCTGGGCTTAAAATAACCTCACCTACACCAAGAGGTCTGACACACAGAGACATCAAAATAGCAGTAGTTAGATGAATCACACTGCATGCGTGCTACAGTCATGATTTCCAAAAAGGCATTTTGCAACCTTTCATTGTCACAACATTTGTCTGCCAACAGCCTTCTGTTTATTAAAGCTTCGGGCTCCCATCCTACAGACACGAGGCTGCTCGCGTACTGAAAGCCAGATACAAGTACTACTGTCTGCAGCATGAGGGTCTTCAGTGGTCCTGTCACTTGAAAAGGACTTAAACTGTAGGCTACATATGCAGCGGTGTCAAACTGCTTCTGTGAAAAGTTAAGGGGCATCAAGAGTATTTTTTGTATCCCATGACAATTAAAAAAGCAGGTGTGGGGTTTTTTCCATAACTAAAAGCACGACATTTTTCCACACCCTTCCTTCCTGAAATGACCCACTTTTATCACTGGGGCTGTTAAGAGTGAGTCTGAATTATTTGGAACTGATGCTTATACTGAGTAAAAATTAACTTAAACAACTAAGAGCAAAATATTTTTGCTTTTTATCCCACACATTTTATCACAGAGTTTGAAAACAATAACTGATTTTGAAATGATTTTGTAAGAGTTCCTAAGTTCACATTGAGATTTTTCAGGTGCTCCTCTGACATTATTGCTACTGATGCACTGTACACAAAGGTCTTTTACACCAAACATTTGCAAGGATGTGCCTAAATCTCTTCTAATCTTCTTCAAATCTCAGTTAAAAAAGAAGTGAATTAAAAACATAGAAAATTAAGAGGTCTGGCTCCAGGCCTTTACTTCCAGCTGCACTTCCAGTTATAGAGGAAGACCTAATTTCTAGTGAAATCCCATGGGGCTTTGTGGATTCTCCAAAGCCTTTATGTCCTGACAGGAAGCAGACAGACTTGAAGGATGCACAGATTTACTCATAGCATGAGGTCTTCCTCAGTTTCTCTGCTATGGCTACCAAACACCAAACACTTTTTCCTCCAGTGATGGAAAAAGGCCAGTCCCTCTGACATAGTGTTATCAGCGTGACTGGTCCTATGAGTCAGTTTGGAATAAAAATGTTGAC
This sequence comes from Podargus strigoides, assembly GCA_028020825.1. Classification (NCBI taxonomy): domain Eukaryota; kingdom Metazoa; phylum Chordata; class Aves; order Caprimulgiformes; family Podargidae; genus Podargus; species Podargus strigoides. The sequence goes on along the minus strand of CM051642.1, from coordinate 1,037,200 downwards.
TCTCCAGCTCCAAGACCAGCCTCTCCCTCGCAGCCCCAGATGCAAAAGCCAGCAGGAACCACTTACATGTGTCACGGCTCTCTCCTGTGTATCGATTGCTGCAGTCCTGCTCTGGCAGGGGGATTGGACTGGATGATCTTTTGAGGTCCCTTCCAGTCCCTCACATTCTGTGATTCTGTGATTTAAACAAACCAAAGAAAGTACCTGTAAAATTTGCTTGACAAGGTTAGGCCAGAAGAATCATAGAAGAGCCTTGGTTGGAAAAGCCCTCTAAGATCATCAAGTCCAACCATGAAGAAGTAGGGCACTTAACATGAAGTGTCACAGATGAACTCGGGGATGGGTTTTTGAGAGTGAAGAGGAAATAGGAAGCCACAGGCCCTGCCCCAGTGTCACCTGGGTCATCCAAAACTCTCAGCAGTGTGGTCCCACTCTCTCGTGGGACAGCTGCATCCAGCCCAGTGCATAGTGTACCAAAGCCACCACTTACACAGCAAAAAAAATTTCACGGAAGCTAAAAAGCAAGCAAAACAACCATTTTTGTTGGTTTTGTTTGTTTTGTGTTTTTTTCTTTTGTGACTGGCTTGTACAGTCAGAGATGTTATTTCTCAACAAAGAAGAAAACTGTTATTATTTCTCTCCTCTAATCCGCACTTCTCAAGAAACTCTGTTAATCCCTATCCTTCACAGGGGAAAGCTTTGCACCTTATCTGTCTGCAGCTGGAATCTTTCCTGCCTGGCTGCTTAAGGAAGCTGAAAGAAACAGTTTAAAAGACCTGAAATTGTTTTTTATGCAAAGAAGGCAAAAGGCATCACACTAGTTGTTACCGGTCCTTCCGCATATTCGTAAAGGTTGAGATATGGGGGAAACGGGTCACGGAGGCTACGAACCTCAGCACTTCCCCAGCACGTACCAGTGGTTCCCACCATCCTTTAACGCAGTTATTAACCACAGGCTCAAGGGCTGCAGCCTGAGAGGGAAACCCTTCCCTCAAAGAAGCAAACATTTCACTCAGCTCACACTAAAACAGGAGAAAATAATTAGCCTATCTGTATATGGAAATTAAGGGAGTGTCACGTCTTGATGGTGAGAAAGTAATTTTAAGAAGCTTCTGGTAAACTCAGATTTCTTGTTATCAGCAGTATCTCGAGCTCACTCTTCTCTGTGGCAGCAGACAAAATAACACTTTAACCATCCAGTACAATTTTAAGTGCAGAGAATAAATATTTCATGCAAAATATTTTGGCCTATTATCCCACGTAAATACAAGGCTTTAAAATAATAAATCACTCTGAAGTACTTCTACCAAGGGTCAGGAATTGCCATTAGTGATTTCTATTAGGCAAAAAATCAGTGGATTTTATCTCATCTCAATGGTCAGAGAAGTTCAGATGTGTTCTGAGATGCATCTACCAGATCATCAGAGACTGAAACATGAATGTCCTCTCTGGACTCTTCATGTGGAATGAAAAAAATCCAGGTAAGCACAAATTCTGTTTTCATTCCATATCCATGTCATGGGCATTGACTGATGCCAGCCTCGCTGCATCTATACTGTTGTGGCCGAATCCATCCCTCCAGTTCCCTTTACTGACATCTATAACAAACGAGGGAGAGTTTGTGTTGAGTGAAGCTCATCTACCACCCATCCAGAGACCCCAGGCAAGAGCAGCACGGCTTGGAGTGTCTCCTAGCTCTGCCGTGCCTTCTCATGGGAACGTGTTCATGTTTCGCAGCTTGCTGTGGGGGACAGCTGCCCAGTTCAGGGCCTCCTCCACCGTTCAGCTCTGGAATGCGCTCTCTCTTACCATTTATTTTGGCAGCAACTCCAACGTGGTTTTATTTGTATTTCAGTTTTCTTGGGTTTGGTTTTTTTCACTCTCGTTGACTGCTGGGTTTCTAGTGACACTGTCTGGGAGATAAATGAAGGCAGAAGCCCTCAGTTTTCATTCCTGGGCGAACACTCCGAACTTCCCATTCGAGCCAGAAGGAAATCCTTCAGTGAAACTTAACATGTTTTGTTTAACCCAAAGCCAAGCCGATCGGCTGAAACTTCTCCCACCTGTTTTTCCTAAATCGCTTGCTTCTACCTTTGCACAGACGCATTCGGAAGATGCAGGTGGTTACCTGTGCTGAGTCCCCTGCCGGGGGGCGCTGCCCGCACGGAGCGCTGTGACCGCCCGCAGCCCCACGAGGCCCAGGCACGGCGGGGGCCGCACTCCGCCGCGCTCCGCCCGCCGCGGGGCCGCTCCCGGTTCCAGCGCGGAGCTCTCGCTCCGGGGCGCGGCGCGGGGGCGCGGGGCGGGGCGGGGCGGGGCGGGAGCCGGATTTAAGGAGCGGTGCGGGAGGAGGTGTCCCTCGCCGTGACCGAACGCGCCGCCGCCGCCATGCCCGTCAAAGGAGGCACCAAGTGCATCAAGTACCTGCTCTTCGGCTTCAATTTCATCTTCTGGGTGAGGGGCAGCGCGGAGTGCGGGCAGCGCTTGGGTTCGTGGGGTTTGGCTTTGCTTTTGCTGCGTTTTCTTAACTTTTTTCCCCTCACGCCCCGGGCCGGCGGGTGCCCGGTTGTTGTGTCCCCCCGCTCCGTTGCGGGGGTTTCCGCTCTCCCCGGGGCCGCCGCCGCTCCCCCCCCCAGAGTCCCGGGTACCTGTTGCTGCGAGCCGTGCCCTCGGCGGGAGGCGCCTCAGCGAGCACACCCTGGGATCGATACTTCATGGCTCTTCTCTTGTTTGGGGAGCGTGGGGCGGAGCGTGAGGGGTGCGGGGGGCGTGAAGGTGGCAGCGCACACGGCACCGCCCGCGCTCTCCGTGCGGCTCGGAGTCCCCGGCAGCTTTCCTGGGCAGGGGCGATGAAACGGGCCGGGGGGACGCGGGGCTCCCCTCCTCAGCCCGCGGGTCCCCTCACAGCTCACGGGCCGGGGGGACGCGGGGCTCCCCTCCTCAGCCCGCGGGTCCCCTCACAGCTCACGGGCCGGGGGGACGCGGGTTCCCCCCCACGGGCCGCGGGTCCCCTCACAGCTCACGGGCCGGGGGGACGCGGGTTCCCCCCCACGGGCCGCGGGGTCACGGTGGAACTGAGCATCGCCGGCCGCATGGAAAAGGGCGCGGGGAGCTGCCCCTGTGCCTCCCTGCAGGTGGGGACAGCCAGGCTGAGTAAATGAGCTGTCTCGGCTGTCTGCTGCGGTGTGTGACTCCTTTCCTCCCTCTGAGGGGGGGGAATTAAGTTAGAGCTGTGGAAAGGAGCTGCCTCTGGAGTCAGTTACGGGGCTGCACATAGGATGACTGGAGGATGCGGTGCTAATGGATGAAGTATTGCACTCCCAACGTGAAAATGGAGCTGGGCTGCACTGCACTGAGGGAACTTGTGCAGAGGAACTTCCCAGGAGAGCACGTACAGCCACCTCGGACTTATCAGGAGGATGTGCCCCCCCTGCACATTCAGAGGGGTCAAAGAAAAAGCCTGGCTGAAACCTCTGGGTCAGTGAGGTGCTAAACTCTTTGTTGAAACAGGAGGAAATATTCATGTTTTGCTTTGTGATTATTTTTTTTTAAAGCTCCAGACTTTCTACAAACTCTCATATAGTGCTTGTTGTGGCAAAGGTGTTGTCTCAAAGATGCTCCTAACATGAGCATCATTGTTTTGTTCTCTAGGGCTCAGGGCTGAGAACAGGGAGTGTCTCTTCATTTAGCTCAGGGCTTTCATGGTAATAAAGCTCAGAAACTTTACTGGCACCTTTGGGTGCCCAGTAAGCATGGATGCAGGCTTGACCCCCTAACAGGGTGGAGGTGGGGAAGGGGGCTGTACCGTGTGTGAGGTAGGGCTGCGGCCCCCAGCAGCCATGAGGATGCAGGTCTTTGAGTAGCGTTCCCAGGGGATGAGTGTCCTCACTTAAACCCAGCTTGGATGCATGGAAAAGAAAGAGTAAGAAAGAAGAGTTAAAGGGAGGTGACTGCTTCTCCCTCTTGTGCTGTCCTGACAAGTGGCTGGAAGCACCAAGAGGCAGTAAATGGAACCAACTGGGGTTAGCCAGGGGTAAGTGTTTGTAGAAGAGCTGGAGTAGTCCTTGACTCTCAGATACTCCATATGTCTGTGCATGACCGAAACTGTCAAAGAGGAGTTTCAATTATGTTAGTGAAGCTCATGTCCTCTGTGGAGGAATAAAGTGGCAGTCTCTTGGGCTATTTCAGGCTGTCAGGTCTCAATGAACAGTGTAAAGAGAATGTGTCTCAGGGCAGGCAGCAGTACAGGACAGGAATAACCATCATATGAAAGAAAGCTTTAATGTTTCTTATGGCATTGGAGATGGGAAAAGTCCATTAAGTAATGGAAATAAATTGAGCAAAAATGTGCCTGAGTGCAATTCTGTTTCTAAACAGGAAGGTATAATCAGTGACTGGCTCTTGGCCTTGGGAATTCCCCCAAGAGAAAGAACAAGCATTTTCTTTCTTCTGAGTAGTTCATGGGTGTGGGGTCCTGTTGCCCAAGTGCTGCTCTGGAGTGGTGACAATGCTGTAGGCTTAGTGCACCTCCTGGAACAAGAGAAGCTAATAGGTCCTGTGAAGGTGTAATAACATTTACACAGTACCCCCCTTTATTAAAATAAGCTGCCTTAGAAGGACAGGTGAGGAATTTAAATGGTCTGCAGCAAATCTGCAGGTATTTGTAGGTGGCCTGTTGGGTGGTGTGTATTTGCCTCCATCAGAGACTTGAGTGAGGGCAAGAGGAAGCAGAAAAGCACAAAACAGCTGGGTATAGAGGCTATTAAAACAGAAACTGGGAAACTCAGAAAGCTGCAGCTGTGTCCAAAGGAAGGAGATAAAGGTTCATAAAAGCCAGCAGGTCAAATACGAAAGTATAATAAGGCTAAATAGAAAAGCTTTAGGTATGACCTGCAAAAGAAAAACTCACCTAACATATCCCTCTTCAGACATCAGGACCATGGAATCTGTCCTGGTGTGGAAGTGTGTTAGAAGTGATATGTTGTGGGACTTATTGGGTGGAAGACCTTGGGGAAGATCTCTGCTATAACCTGTCTTTGAGTCTGAATCCCTCAGAGGCTCGAACTGACCTCTTGTTGAAGCAGCCCATGCTGGTTAACAACTGTGCTGGTCACGCACAGTTACTCCAGGACTACAAATGCATTGTGATTAGCTAAAACCTCCTGCTCACCACCTACCTCAGTGCCAGAGGGCTGGAGTGCAGTGATTTAGGGGCTGGATTTTTTGGGGTTTATGTTTTTTCTGGGTTATGTAGAGTGACATGTGTGGTGCCTCTGGAATAGGCAGAGGAGAAGATTACTTAAAAGTAACAAGTTGGTGTACACATGGAGACGTGATGGTGTCTTGCAGTGCTGTGGGATGCCCTGGTCTCCCACCTAACTTGACAGGAACAATAGTAGAGCTTGGTCATGTTTAGGAAAGGAGGGAGGAGATTTCTGCTCTTGGGTGCTGTGGAGTGAACTGGGATTCTTCAGCATGGAAACAGATGGGGAAAACATGCTAGAGGTCTGTAGGATCACAATTGGCCAGGCGGCAGGTAGTTTACTGTATTGAAACAGTCCGTGAGCAAGAACTGAGGGATATTACATCTGAGAAGAGGAAGTTTTTGAAAAAGTTGTGGTCATGTACACAGTGGTGGTACCTTCTCCCCAGCAGGTGTTGTGGAGTATGCAGTTCAAGGGGTACCCAGTGAATGGAGTGTTTGGCAGCCCTCAGTTAACTCTTCTCCAAAGGTACCATCTGGGTACAACCTGTGAGTGCTCAACATGTGAAGCAGAAGGTTAGTCCTGGGAAATGTTGCTGTCTGCCTTGTTCTAATACCCTTCCTGAGGAGCATCCTTGTAGGATGCTCTGCTAGACTATGAGGGTAACTGGTCAGGTGGCTTTTCTCCAGTTGGTAAGCTCAGACTAGGCATAGATCTTCCTGGCATGATGTCCTCCAAAACTTCTGGGACTCCAGAGCTTTGGTTAAAATGTGTGGCCTGAATGGCAGGTATGGGGGTGTGTAGATGGTTGCTAGAAATGCTTGCCATGCCTCCAAAGTCTTGCACATATCTGTTTAACTCGTAGTGAATGGTTTTTACTGTTGTGCTTGATCAGTAAGTTAGGTGATCCAGTCCCCTCTCAGAAGAGGGGTGGCTGCATCTTGTTTTCACCCCAAGTATCGCTGCCAGCACCAGGTTCCTCACTGCTGTTCTTCAGCAGGGCTGGGGTACTCCCACTTGGGTTTGCCCACAACTCTTCTGTCTCAGGGTTACTGGCACTGGCATCTTTGTGATCTGCAATGAAAGCTGTATCAGTTTAGGTCTTTGCAAGTTTGGGGTTTGATTTTTGGGATCAGTGAGGGAGGTGTTGAGGCTGATACAGAAGTAATATAAAGATTTCCTACGAAGCCAACTCAAGCTTGGTAAGAGGTCAGTGGAAACATCACGTTATGCACCTTACACCTGAGTGGTCTTACCCAAGCTGTTTTTGAACAACCTTGGTGCATGCCCATGCTTGACTACCTGGAGTTGTGTAATGAGTGACTACCTCTCGCTGAGCTCCCTTAACCCACTGGGTTTGCTCAGGCTTGTTGGCCCTGGTGACAAAGGCTTTTTCCTAGTGAAGCTGTCGGTGGCTCTGAGCAGCTCGGTGCGCATGGGGCGAGCACCTGGCAGAGCCCTGCATAGAGAGCACGTGCCTGTGTGCGCTCCCACTGCCTTGCTGCTGCTCAGCAAAGCAAGGGCTTGCATCGTTCAACTTAACTGCCAGTGAATTTTGCGGAATACAAAGATGTCTGCTAGATATTGATAATCTAATGTCTTATAGGCAAAGTGCTGTAGCATACAGTTGGAGTTCACCTTGAGTCTTTAAACAAATATCTTTCTTCACACTATAAGGCAACTGTCTTGTCCAGGCTATCTGTTCTTCAGACCATTTTGTTATGAACAAATGTCTGCGGGAGTGCCTGCTGAAGTAAGATTAGGCCTGCAGGGCTCTGCTCTTCCTGTAACTTGCAGATGCCTGGAACTTTGTTCTGTTCATGATCTCATCTGTTTATTCTGCACCAGGAACAGCCGGTAGCAGCTCCCTGCTCTGACTTCTGCAGAGGGCTGTCCCCGCTGAAGCGGAGGAGAGGATTTGCAAGATGGGCAGGGAAATATGCATGTGTTTTGTATGTGTGCACACATACATAGGAACAGTAATTAGTTGCTTTTTCTGCAATCAGCTGATTTAGTTGCCTATGAATCAACATGCTGCTGGGGCAGTGTTTAACTCTGAGTGCAGTAAAATCAGGAATGGAATTGGAGGGTGTTGTCTTGAGAAACTTGATGTGAAGCTACTTGTACTTCGAGTTCTAGCAATCCTATCTCCTATTTGCAGTTTAAGTTCAAAATATAGAAGACTGGCTTCTGAATAGGAACTTGTATGAAATGGGCACTGGTCTTGGCTGTGGTTCAGGAATTCTGTAATGCTGCTTTTACTGTACTGGAGCACCATTTTATTGCAATAAATGCTGTGACATTAACTTAGCCCACAACATTCTTGAAACTAGCTTAAGCAGAAAGAAAATACATCCTTTCCAGTCTACTTTTTTTTTTCCAAAGGAGTTTAGAAATAGCTGCAGTTTCTTGTGTAACTGCTAGCACTCACTGCACATCTCCTGGGAGAGCTTTTTTTTTTTTTCAGAAGTTTGAAAACCTGTGCTGTTGTGGATAACACTAATCCTGTAATTAAGGGTTTAGAGGGATGTTGAGCCTCATCTGTACTTACTGTTTATGGGTTTTTATTTATAGAGTACCAGCAAGTAACAGGACAGTTCAGCACTGCCAGTAATGTTCTTGATTTCTTTGCCTGTGTGCTTTACAAACATTTTATATCTGGTCCTGGCTTTGTTAATCCACTGTCAAGCACAGTGATGACAAAGTTAGTAGCCTGTCTTATGCAGAGGACAGTCTGAGTCAGCTTTTTAGCTAGAAGCTTTTTACATGTTCATGATATAAAGGGACGATAGTGGCTTTCTCAGTATATTGTGCACCCTGGGTAAAATCCATATAAGGAACAGTCATGTGGAGCCTGACGTACCTTTTACCTCAAGAAAAAAAATAATAACAGTGATCTGTTGGCAATGCTGAGCTGATAACACTGAAAGTAGCCTTTATTTTCAGCTGACTCTGCTGTGTTTTCACATATTGACTTACCTTCTGCAAGAGGTAAATGCCACAAGTGTGATAGAAGTTGCATGTAAGCTTGGCCTGAATGTGCTGAAATAGCAGAGCCTCTAGTTTCTGGTACAAAGGCTTTTTTTACAGGCTTTGATCCATATATCAGGAGTTCTTGCAGTGTTGCTCTGCCTCCATGATGTGGAAGTGGAGGAAGAGCTGGTAGTAACCTGGTAGGTGCTTGGGGGGAGGGTATCCCCCTCCCAAAATCTGCCAGGTATAAGGTCTTGATGACTGCTTGGACCTTGAGCCCCTTGAGAGGTGGTTATGTGTGGAAAGGCAAGGTGCTGTAAGGTGTCTGCAGCAAGTGGGGTGCTTGCCTGGGGATTGTCCTCTCTCCAGATGGATCAAGGTGACAGGGTCAGACGAGACTGAACAAAATGGTCCTTGTAAAATAGGGGTTAAACCTAAAACAAACTTTCCAGCTTCCCAAAGCAGTGTCATATACTGCTGTATCATGGGATATGTTAACAAAAATTGGAATTTCTAGTTTGCAAAGCTCAAGCTTTTAATGTGTGCTTATACCACTATCACTAAATATGATTCCCTGTGCAAGCCTTCTGCTAGGAGACAATATCTTTGAAAACTCAGGTGTTAAAGGAAAACAAAAATATGCAGGGGACATGGCTTGATGGCATGCCCCAGCACTGAACACCCCCAGTTCATGGTGAAGTTAGCCAAGTACAGTGGGGGAGGGAGGCAGAGCATTCTGTGTGGCTTCTGCCTCCAGGATAGGTGGGTTGTTTCTCAAGTATGTAGGGACTGTCCTCTGTGGTGGTACAGAGCACTTGTCAGTTATCTCTTGTCACATGGGAGGCTGGAAGGAAGTGGAGTGTCAAAGATAAATACTGCAACACGCTCAGAGGTTCAAACCATGTGGTTTGCAAAGGGGGAGATGGGAGCAATGGAAAGGGCTGACTGGGAAGGGCACTTTGGTCAGAGTGTGGGGCTGGGTGGGTGGGAGGAGGGAAGCCCTGCACTGGAGGTGTACTGGAGAACCTGCAGGGCTGCATAAAGAAGGAAGACAGACTAAGAAAAGCTGTGTTTTCCTGTTGCAACAGCCAGAAAGGTACATGTGGGAGTAGAGCCTTTGATGCAATGGGGGGGTGTTGGCATGTAATGTAAAAAAATTACGAGATGCCTCCATGGGATTAGAGGAGCAATGATCAGGGATTTGAATCCTTGCTTAGCATATGTCCACTGTAGCTATAGGATAGAGGTGAGTCCAGAAGGGAGCTAGGAGCTGTAAGATTCTTAGTGGTGGTTAGGGAAAACACAGGGAGGCCTAGCTAGCTTGAGCAGGCATGCTGGTAGTGTCCTTAGAATCCCAGAACAGCCTTGGTTGGAAAGGACCTCTAAGATCATCAAGTCCAACCAGAACTTGTGCCAGGACATGCTGTTACTGGAGAATCACTGCCACAAACTTTCCAAATACAGTGAGTGGTACCCCTTAACTTCATGTTTGGGTCACACTGGTAAAAAAAAAACCCATACCTGTCTGAATTCCCTGAGAAACATACTTCTTGCTTTTTCATAAGCACACAAACTTGCTCCTTTCTTTAGTTTTGTAGGTTTTGTACACACAAAGTGACTGCCTTCAGGAAAACAGGCAAGTTTTTTCTGTTACATTCCTTTCTCAGCACAGGATAGATCTCCTTAGAAATACCACGTATTCCTCAACTCCTGTGACAAAACAAGTCTGAGAGATCGGGAAAACACTTGGATTGAAAACCCAGCAACCAGCTCTTTGGGGGATTTGCATCCACACAGCCTGGATGTTGGGGGATCTGCAACCCTTTCCTGGGGAGGAAGAACGCAGCTACCAAACCCACCCCAACACAGTTGCCAGAACCTACTGGTGGAGCACTGGTGAGCAGCTCTGCTGTGCCAGACTGTGAGCCCCTGCCAAGTGCTGTGGGGCTGTGCTTGCCTCTTCCTCTGAGGCTGGTGGTGGTGCCTTAGTCTGTTGTTGTTTTGATGAAAACTTGAGGTTTCAAATTAGTTTCTTGCCTACTGCTTTAAAACTGCTTTTTTTATAAAGCTCAGTGGTTATTGTGGTTAGGAAGAGCACAGACTGAGAACACAAGTCTGCTTTCCTTGAGAAACAGAGACAAAGTCACTTTTTCTTGCAAGAGGGAGCTGCTTTTTTTTTTTTTTTTTTTTACTTCACCATGGAGAGAATTACCACTTTATTTAATCCAGTGTTTTCAGTGATGTGGAGCAGTTCACTGACATCAAATATTATCACTATTCTGTGATCCCATAATGAGTCTCTTGCCTCACTGTGATCATAACTTTCTTCCCAGGATGGCTGCTTTCCCAAGGAGAAAACATGGCACTTAACTCTGGGTGGTGGGGAGGAACAGTTAAGTCTGGTTTTTTAAAAGGAGCTGTATTAAGTGTATCAGCTCTCCCTAATGTTAACCAGCCAGTTTGTTTCTCAGAGGTGATTAACTGAGCCTTCTGCTTTGCTTGGACTTGTAAGATTATCAACGTGGTTGTAATATGGCTTAGAGTTTCTTCACAGTTTGAAAACTCTGGCCTGGAAGGTCTGCTGGGGGGATCAGCTCTGGGTTTTAGTTTTCCAGTCCTTTGCCCTGCTCTGATTGCAGCACTGCCCTGAGCTCTCTGCTTAACACTGAGGTTTCAAACCACAAGCGCAGGGAGGTGCCGAGAGCTGGGTGTGCTCAGGCTCATGGCTTGGCAGCTCATGAGTTCCTAGCAAAACAAGCAGAGGCTGTAGGTTTCTTCTCCCAGTGTTCCACATCCAGATGCCTATAAAAGCTGAAGATTGAGACTCACTCTCCTTCATCAAACAAACAGTATTATTAAATAGAGGGTGACTTAGCTGCAAGCTTAGAAGCAGTGTGTGAGTGTTTTCCATCACTAAGCCCTCCTGACTTTTGAACAGCAGTGAGATGAGATTGCAAAGGCTTTAAGTGATGCTGTAGCAGTAGGCATGGGTAGACTAGCAATGCTTCTCTGCCCATCCCCTTCTTGCACCTCTCCCTTCCCCTGGGGTGCTGCTGCAGCACAGTTCATTGAAATAACATTATTGTGACATACTGTGTACCACCAAGATTCTTTGGCATAACTTAAAATTATTTTGTCAGCACAGCCCTAACAAGGAAGCAGAAGGTATGTGCAGGCTTTGTTCTCGCTGCATGCTTTGTGAGTAAGCCTGTGCCTCCACACCTGTGACACCAACAAATTGCCTTTAGCGTAGGTCTGGAAACCTCTGGTTGGGTTTGGCTCTTTACGCAGTGTATCACTGCATCTTTTTCCCAGCTAAAACCTTACAGCCCCTCTTTGAGGCAGGCTGGGGAGTCAGGTGCCTGCTGAACAAGAAACGCTGGTTTTGCTGGCACAGCAGCCTCTCCCTTTTCACTGTTACCTGAGCCCTTTAGCACTTCAGCTGGGACGCTTCCTGCTGAGAAGCTGCAGGGGATATGCCTTGTCTTAAACCCTCACTTAGCTCCGTCCTCTGAATCTTCAAAGCTCTCCCTAGTTTTTTGGAAGGGCAAGCCTAGGAATCTAGAGAAGATGGCCATGGGCAGCAAAGCTGTGAACACTGCCATAGCAGGGAGAAAGGGCTCTCAGGCTCACCATGGGGGAGAGTGTGGGGCTGGGGGAGGTGGGTGTGGAAGGAATATACCCACCCATGGGAATGCCGTCCATATTTTCATTGAAAATTGACATTAGTAAACACTTTCCAGTTTCTTGGAGGTGAATCAAGAATGTTGTTCCCTTCTAGAAGGAACTTCTTATCAGAGATAAGGCTTTGGGTTTTTTCCTTTTCATGCATGCTTTGCCTAACCAAAGCTCCAGACTTTCTGAGCCTGTTGCTCACTCTTAATTTTAAATTTTTCATGTCTGCTGCAATGTGTGGTATTTCTGTCCTCATCTTTTGTAGAGCTGCTTTTGATAGTTAAATGGCCTTCGAAGGAGAGAAGCACACTCCAGCTTTCCTGTTTGTCCTGGTTTCTTTTTCTTTTTTCCATGTGAGACAACCCCAGGGTTTTTCTTTTTCAAGCAGGAAGGATTCGGTCTGTTCAAAGCAAACTGTTAGTGTTTGCCTTGCCAGAATGCAATTCCTTCCTTCTTGTGATGCTTCCCCAATGCCTTCTGCCAGATGTTTCATGCAGAAGCTGTTTCATACACACAGTGACTTGCTGCAAACATGGGCACCAATGTTAAGAGGAACCTGGAGGCACACAGGCAGAGATGATAATGAAATAAGACTAAATATTATCTAAAACTTGATTGCATCAGCACACAGCAATGCTGCTATTTCAGCAGCCTGTATTTTCCTCTTCCTGTCCGTGTGATATCTTGTTTGGTTTTTTTGCAAGAAAGAACACCTTTTCTAAACTCAGTACTGTGGTACACTGAACTGCTGCCAGGCTGGTACACTGAAACTTTTTTTTAGCTGACCTTACAAGGTGCTTTTTCTTGTGATACACTTATCCTTCAGTGTGAAGACTTAACATCATGAAGTTGTGCAATGTAATTGCAGTCACCCAGAATAAAACAGTGGGTGGAGGGGTCAGTGGAAATACTGACACTTGGCACTTTGGTAAACCTTGGATATTTTCTGTAAAGAACAAGAATGACATTGTTCTCATGTGGCATTGTAGTTTAATACGTAAATGCATCTGTCAACGAGATGCCTCATGTCAGGAATTAAGTGTGTTCTTGTTTTGGTATCCCCATCCTTTCATGCTGGTTGTCACCACCTCTTTAAATAAAAGTGGTATCCTGTGTTTACTTCTGATGTTGTTCTTAATACAAGGGTGAATGTATTAATTGCTATTATTTAACAAGGCTTACTTGCTCTTACAGCTTGCAGGGACAGCAGTTCTTGCAATTGGACTATGGCTTCGGTTTGATTCGCAGACCAAAAGCATCTTTGAACTGGAATCCAACAACACGACGTTTTACACGGGTAAGCTAGGAGATGGCTTGGGGTGACAGATCATGCTTTTGCCCCCTGATTTCCAGGCTGCTTAGAAACCTTCTTCCTTAAAGGCTAAAGACAAAACAGCCCTAAACAGCCTTAGCAGGGCAGAGAGCTGCTTGCCCCAGCTGGTGCAGGGGGCCAGCCCCTGTAGTGAGCTCTTCTGCAGGCAGCAGCAGCCTCACACTAGTGGTTTCTTGGCTCTTTATGCGTTGCATGTCACTTCATCTTTTTCACAGCTTAGAGCCTGAAACTCCAATGTGAGTGATGTTTGGTAAGTGTTTTGTAATCTGAGGGACATAGTAGGCACAGAGGGTGTCTCTTCCTGACACTTCTCACAATATGACTCAACAAAATTTTGCTCTGAACTAAAGGAGCAGTCACAGATGACATCAACAACTTTTTTCCCCAAAAGTAACCTACCTAAGCTATTGAAACACAACTTGCCTCATCTTAGAAGGAGCATACATACTACTGTCTAACTCTCCCAGCCTGATGTATGTTAACTTATACTGAAAATAATGGAAAGGGTGCACAATCATCTTGGTCTATATGAGCAACTGTTACAGGCAGCCTAGATCGATGTAACTTTAGTTAGGCCAGGTGGGAGTTAATCATTGACATTTTCTGGTTTTACAGGATCCTAGTCTTGGCTTTCCACAGATTATCCCCTACTTTGTAATCAAACACACGTGGTTTTGGTTTGCTATTATAATGTCTTAGGAGTTCCTGATGGAATCGGGTTTTATCCTAATTGTAAGATTTTGATCCCTACAGTCACTTTTTGGGCTTGGGCAGAGGAACACTTGCTGCTTTGGTTGTCATTGGTAGTTGCACAAACCCTTTCTGAAACCAAGTAGCTAACAGTTGAGTACAAAGCAAATTACATACACAGCTGTCATCTTTCATTTGGACAATCCTTAGAGAATCACAGAATGGTTTGAGTTGGAAGGGACCTCAAAGATCATGTTCCAACCCCCACCAGACCAGATTGCTCAAAGCCCCATCCAGCCTGGCCTTGAACATTCACAGGGAGGGGGCAGCCACAGCTTCCCTGGGCAACCTGGGCCAGTGTCTCACCACCCTCACAGAAAGAATTCTCCCTAATATCTAGTCTAAATCTCCCCTCTTCCAGTTTAAAGCCATTACCCCTCGTCCTATCACTACAAGCCCTTATAAAAAGGTCCTCTCCAGCTTTCTTATAGGCCCCCTTCAGGTATTGGAGGGGCTCTAAGGTCTCCCCAGAGCCTTCTCCAGGCTGAACAACCCCAACTCTCAGCCTGTCCCCATAGCAGAGGTGCTCCAGCCCTCTGATCATCTCCGTGCCCTCCTCTGGACCCGCTCCAACAGCTCCATGTCCTTCTTGTGTTGGGGCCCCAGAACTGGACGCAATGCATAGGTATTTCACATCCACTTAGCACATGGATTTCCCATGTCCTCTATGGTATCACTTGTTAGCCATCCACAGTGTGGTTAGGTTGGTCTTTCTCTTGCCCAGGAAAGTGGCTCTTCTGAGCTACTTGATGTGTCACATCATCCAAACTGGTGTCTAAAAGGTCAGTAAAGACTGTGTAAGGCATGCTGGTAGGTACAACTTGTGTTGCAGCCTAACAGTACCAGGGTAGCCTGTACCTACAGGGAGTACTGTTTTAGGAATGATAGGTTAGGCTTGTTAGAGACCATAGTTGGGAATACTGAAATCCTTGTGTGACATGAAGAGCCCGCAGATATGAAGCCTGCTCATCTGCAAGAAAGCTTGCATTTTACCCTTGCTATGCTGGCATGATAGCAAACTGGGTTCTTCTTGCTGCTGCCATGAAGATTTCCAGGTGCTTTTAACTGGACTTTGGAAAGGGAGCAGATGTCTAAACTTAGCCATTCAGCTGAATATTTAATAATTTGTAGTTTGGGTAGTCTAAAACAACTCTTCAACCTCATAAAACATAAAACTTTTATGATATGATACTTAAGCTACTAGCTGAATACAGCAAAAAAGTGAAACCTACTTGAAAACTCTATGTTAAACTGAGTTTAGAAAAAATTTAATAGGAATTACTGGTTTAATATATTTTTCTGGAAGTAGTTGCTGACTGCAGTTTCCAACAGGAAATTGAAAGACTATCAATTTGCACCTAATCACAAAGCAAGCTACCTCCAAAACCTTCTGTTCTACTAAAGATAAACTGAAATAAGATGTTCTGATGGGTTCTTTTTCAAAATGGAAAAAGTTTAAGCTGGGGGTAAAAAAAAAAATGGTGCTGGAATTTCCTGCTGATAAGAAATGTCAGGCTTAATCACTTACATATGCTTAATCAAGTAGATGTTTATTTTGGCAGCTAACCTTATTCATTTATATCTAGAAAGTATAATTTGAAAATGCTTACGTATGGCAGTATTGAATTAGTAGTGATTGGGTCTTTGAAGGCCAGAACTGTACTTCTGTCCATATTGATAGAAATGTTATGCTAATTCTATATGCTCTGGGCTGATTCTTTGCCTAATGTTTTACCACCCCAGTAATTCTTTCTTGCCATCCTTTGGGAATGATTTTGCTCGCCACATCTTGCTATAATACTTCAGCTGGCAGTTCCCAAGTTTAGGAGGAGAGGATTGGGCATAAATGGAGTCATTTAACCCAGAAGTGTTTGCTCTCAACACTCCAGTACACTTGCTGCCTAAATTCCGGGCAGAACAGTCTAGACTGAGCCACTTGTTGTGGTTTGCAGAAGTATCTGCCTTTGCAAAAGCAGGAAATGCCAAGTTTCTTGTAGTTAGAAAGGCTGTCAAATTAGGCAGCTAAAGTGTAGACTTGTACCACCATAACTGGTGGAATAATTCAGTGTTTCCTGATGCAAAAGCAAGGTAGGAAAGTATTTAAAGCCTTATGACAGATGATTATGATGCCTTTTAATACCTGTTCTCCCTGAGCTGGTGTGCTTCAAGAATTCTCAGGTGTTGATAAATCAGTAGTTCCAGCTGTCAAACTGCAACACTCTTCATCTGAAGAGAAGTGGATAACTGGCTCTGAGCCAGTTTTAAAATGTGTCTTGGTTTGACTTAGATGGATTTATCTTGCCCCTTTTCTAAAACTCGTGAAACTGCAGTAGAAGTATACTTATATTCTTATAAGTTGAAGTTTTTATTTATCAATAAATTTCTCCATAAGTTTTGACATGTATTTGCTTTAAAAACTAAGCACAGCCTTTTTTTTTGCTTGGAATGCCTAAGTAAAGAATCTTAAACCTTGGCAAAAGCTACAAATACTGTTTGTGGAGCAGTTGGTTTTGTACTTTGCTGCTGAGGTCTCAACTAGCCTGTATACATGCCTTTGTTTTTATCTTCCTTAGGTGTTTACATCCTTATTGGAGCTGGTGCACTTATGATGCTGGTTGGTTTCTTGGGATGCTGTGGTGCATTGCAGGAATCTCAGTGTATGCTTGGCCTGGTAAGTGTTCAGTGTGTTTAAATTTTTAGCAGCATGATAAGAAGGAAAATATTCCTGTGCAGTTAAAGGGCAGCTGATTGTTTTGGCTCTACCACATTTAAACTCATGGTCACCTACATAGTGCTAAAATGTTAAATAGTAACTTACAGTTCCTATTTCTGGCCCTAAAGCCAAATGCCCATGTTGGATGTGAATGTGGGATGACTTCAGGAGTTAGTGACATATTCAGACATTGAAGCAACAAGACTGGGAGTGTGTGTGACTACAGAACTAAAATGTTGATAAGAGTAATGCTATTTATTAAACAGTTTGTTCTGAACTATGAAGGCTGTGCAATCTTTAATCTTTGAGACCAGAACTGTGGTATTTGATCCTTGAAACAACAAGCCTCTCCTGTTTGTAATCACAGGATGGGCTCTTGTAGTTGACAACTGCTTTGCAAGCCAATTGTTGGAGAGCAACCTCATTGTTTTCAGATTGGAGGGGCCAGTGGAGCTTACTGGGTTCACGCACATATGTACACTTGTAGAACTACTCATCCAAATAATCAGAAGACTTAGTTAATAAGACTACTATGGTAGCCAGTGAAATAACAGTTCCCCTTCTGTGTCATGGAAGAAGTTGATTTCATGTATTTCTTGCAAAATGATGCCTCTAGCCCTCTGTTGTAATTCTGAACATCTCTATTTAAAGTGCATTTAAATGGTAGTGGTGTTTTGGACCTGGTAGTCAAACACAGAGATGACACTTATTTCTGTTTTATGGGATGCACAACAAAAGTCACTATTAGCTCTCTGGGAGTTGGTGGCAAGCTAGGTATTAAGTAATGACTCCTAAAGCAATAGAGGTGACAAACCAGAGAAAAGAATTGGTGTCAGCTGCTGTGATGTGTCTGAGTAACCTGGGCAACTTCAAAGTCCGGGTGAACAGATGTTGGTTTTAATTAACACTGATCAAAAAGGAGGACTTCTGCTTGGAAAACACTGCAAGGCTTTCCAACACTGTTGGGAAGTGCTGACCCAGTGCAGTCTGGTGTCTTTTCTAGTCTTACCAAAGTTTCAGACCTCCAACTAGAAACTGAGTGACAGTTCCTCCAAGGCTGAACACTGCAGTATATATGTGTGGTGTGGTTGTCTTAATGTTGTGGTCTTTCTTTTCTAGTTCTTCCTCTTCCTTTTTGTGATTTTTGCCCTTGAAATTGCTGCTGCGATCTGGGGATTTGCAAACAAAGAAAAGGTAGGTTGTTTTTAAAAGCTGGCAGGGTGGTGGGATACTGGAGCAGGTTGCCCAGGGGAGTTGTGGATGCCCCATCATGGAAGTGTTCAAGGTCAGGCTGGACAGGGCTTTGAGCAACCTGGTCTGGTGGGAGGTGTCCCTGCCCATGGGAGGACTAAGTGATCTTTGAAGGTCCCTTCCAACCCCAAACCATTCTGATTCTATAACTGTGCTCACAAAGTTAGGAGTCTACTGAAAACTATACCAGTATTAGTCAAATCTTGATTACCCAGGGAATTTAGGGGAGAGGAAGATGCATTATAGCAAAAGAATACAAGAAATTAAATATTTAAAAATGAGATTGTAGCAGAGAAGCCAGAATCCAAGATGCTGTTGTGTGCTAGAGATGCCTTCTAGGCAGTACCTGGCTGAGCTGTGAAGCAAAGCAGGCTGTCAGTGAAGCTTTATCATTTCTAGATATGAGCTAGGTCAGTTATGGGCTGAATGTTTCTGCATTTAAAACAGGACTGATCTGGGCTGTCCCCTCACAAGCAGTCAAGAGTCTGTCTTGTTCCAGAATAAGGTGTTTGATCAGGTTTGCTTTTCAGCTTATACTGCACAACAGGGGAACAGAGCAATTTCTGGGATACAGAAATGAATAGGGAATACTTGTATAGCCAATGAGCAAAGACTTGGTTCTCTCACTCCACCTAGAAGCTCAGAGCTTTGGAAGGGAAACTCTGAATCTTATCTGTTTAGGTGTGGTTTTCAAGGTTGAGTGTACCAGTTAGGCTTACCTGTTCTGGGTGAGAAATGCTGTCCACCCTGTTTCCACCCTCTATTTCTACATGTCAAAAGGATTGGTATTGTAGGCTGCAGAATTTTTAATGACTGACCTACTCAAAAGTTTTTTGTAATATTAAAGGTAAGACAGTAATAAACCATGAGTCTTTGGTTTCTTATAGGTTATTGAAGAGTTGAAGGACTTCTACATGGAAACCTATGCAAAGAGATCTCAAGCACCCGCCAGAGAGACCCTGAAAGCATTTCAGTTAGCTGTAAGTACATGGTTATACTTAAACTAGGCAGTAATCCAGCTTGTTCACACTGTTCTCCATATCATCCACTCCCCTGTACAACTCGAGTACCTTACTAGCTAGAAGAAACCAAGGGAGTATTAGTAACAAATTGCAGAGAATGTTTACATAGTATTACTGGATTCAGGGTGCTTTTTTGGTCCATTTGAACCTCTGAAATGCATAGAATTGGTTCTTTCCCTAAAACTCAGAAGCAAGCTGGGAAACTGTAGGTCTGTGGCATTGATTTAGAGGCACCACGGTACACAAACCTGCCTGTCTGAGGAGCTCACCTCTGTAAGGAGTAACAGCTGTCACCAAAATTAATGTGTGTGTAATGAGATCTAGCTCTTCCTTTCAGAATCTTGTCCTTTAAGGCAGTAAAGGCTTTTTTAAAGTTATGTTTATAGCAACCAAATTGGCAGGACTAAGCAAATTTGCATAAGGTCTGTAATAAAACATGAAGTAATCTGTTATTTCTTTTTACCAAATACAGAGCAAAAATAAGGATTGTTTAACCTGGTTCTCTTTTCCTGTTTTCTGTTGTAGCTAGACTGCTGTGGTCTTACAGGAGCTCTTGAGCAGCAGTTTATGGATACCTGTCCGAAGAAGACCGTGCTCGAGTCGCTTTCTGTGATGGTAAAGCATGACCTAATCCACCAACAGCTCTGCCCCATGAGTAGAATGAGAAGCCTGTTTCTGAATAAACTCTTCCAGTCTGTGGCAAATTCCCATGTCACACTTAGCAACCTATCTTTATAATCAGTCTGGTTGTGGAAAATCAATGTCCTGTGGAAAGAACAAGAAGCCAGGGTCAGCAGGAAGTCTGAATGTGCACAGGAAACGTGCAGTCTGCGTGTCCCTAAACTCACTGGCATGATGGGCAGCATAAGGCCAAAACTTCATCTGACAAAAAAAAAAAAGCTAGAGAGCTCTGTTCTCCTGACTGATCTATCACCAAAGCACCTTCCTGATGCTGTGTGGGAGCTGTCGCCCCCCCCCTTTGGTTAGGGAGTAGAGCATGGGGTGGGAGCAGGTCTGAAGTTGTAGCAAGGGGTAATGCATTGGTGGCCTGTCTGGGTGAGCACGTCACTGAAGCCAGTTCTCTGAATTGGATTCCCATGTTGAAATACTGCTGCAAAGGTACCTGTGTGCCACAGATACAGTAAAGGCATCTTCTGTAAGTCTTGATTACCCCTTTTGCTGTTTTTCTTAAAACTGTCTTGTGCTCTTGCTTGTTGCTCCAAGAGAGCCTTTATGGGTTTTCCGATAGAAAATAAGGTTCTCACAATGCAGGAATTCAATTAATGACTTGATTTTTTTCACATTGTGCTTTTCCTTTCACTACAGAGGATTTTATGCCTTTAAATATCTGACCACAAGACATTTCAGTCTGTGAAGACTATCTTTAGTCCTGTCCATACAACCTACTATGTGTTAGATCATATTGGAGTAGCTGTGGCAGTGTGCAGGTTTTACTGTTTGCTTTCATTTTGCAGTGTGTTTTGGCTTCATCTGTTGACTTAATCTTGTGATGTGTTTATGGTCTAGTCCCAACTATAGGAAAAAAAGTAGCTAGACTGCAAAATTAAAGGGATGTAATGGTGCCTCTAAAGTTGTACTGTATTGATATTCTGATTTAACTGCTTAATTCTTGCCAGTATATCCCTTTTAATCCTTGATTCAGTCTTTCCTCTGGACTGGATAAAGAACAATTAAAGAAAAAAGTTGGTTCTGGCAGCTCACTCTGGTCTGTTGTTGGAATAAGTAGGACAGGAGTTAGGATGAGACTTTGACTACTAGGCTCTTAAGGATTTATACCCCTGTGAAAGTTCCTTGTTGTTCTTGGCTACCATGTCTTTGCTGGGGAAAGGACTGTACTTCAACTTTTCTTTAGTTGCAATGGTAATTCATTGTCCTGGAAGCTTCAAATTGGTACCTCTGTGAATCTACCCATAGCCTGGCATGTATGCATGTGGCTCAGATCCTGCCATTAGCATGCACCAGTGTTTGTGAGGTGTCTGCCAAGCCATACTAGCAATTGGGAATATCAAGAGTGGCTTGAAATCTATCTAGAGAAGGGCTGAGCAATACAGCAACTTAAGTGCTGACAGCCATTAGTAACAGGCCAACTGCTGTCAGTCCTGATCTACCTGATGAACTGCATGTGTTGAGAAGGGAACCCTGCTGTAGCCAAGGCATAGTTAAGAGGTTTAGATACTTCAAGAGCAGACTTAAACTTTTCCAACTTTTGTGTTGGAACATCCCTGGATGTGAAAATAAAGGCCAGATCAAAGGAGCTTTCAAAAGATGAGTCGTCATCTCTAGTGCAAGTGGACTTAGTCAAACGTGTAGCATCAGTCAGCAGGCTTGAGTTCAAACCAGCAAGCAGAAACAAACCTTGGTATGTGTGAAACACTAATGAACAGTCTGTTTCTTTTCAGTCATGCCCTGCTGCCATTGATGATGTCTTCAATTCAAAACTGAATGTGATTGGAGCAGTTGGCCTTGGCATTGCTGTAATAATGGTGAGTTTCCAGATCGTTGAAGGTAGCTGTATGGCCAGAGGGTACTTAAAGCCAAAGTCTGAACAGTGCCTGGCATGGCAGTCCACCAGCCCATTCCACTGATGACAAGTGCTGGCAGGATCAGGGTGTTTGCTGTGGGGCCCTGAGGCAGTGGAGGGTGGGGTGTCTTCCCCGTGTCTGCTTTGCATTTGGAACTGCACCTTGTAGCTTTAGCAGTGGCAAGGCTGTATCAGTTGTGGGTGTACATAGGGTGAAGATGTATTGGTCATGCTGCCAGCCCACTTCTCAATCCTAGTTCTCCCTTGGATCTTTGTTTTTATTATAACAATTAAAGGCTCTGCTGGAGAACTGAAATAATACTGCTAGTAAGAAAACTCATGCTTGTTTGACTTCTCTGGAGAAAAGTATGACATGGATGCAAATATGCTGGGGTGATCAGATTTCTTAAGAGAGATGGCAGTGGTTTATAGCTGATTTATTTTAAGTACTGAGGGTGAAGCAGATTAGTGAGAATAGACAGATTTGGGGGGGGCAGGGACAAACTGCAGAATAATGTTAATGTGGCATCTGGGCCAGGAACAGCAGCTATGCTTGTTCCCACACTGGTAGAAGTATGTGCTTTGGTCCCTCAATTTCTAACATGTTTTCTTTCTTCACAGATTTTCGGCATGATATTCAGTATGGTTCTCTGCTGCGCGATCCGCAAAAACAGAGAAATGGTCTAAGAGCTAAAAACTAAGACTGCTGTACTAAAAAAAAATCTTTGTCATTAACTCTAGCATTCTGAAAGCATTTCTAAAAAGTTATATATTTGTTACCTTTTTAATGCTTTACTTGGTACTGATGTAGGTTTGCTTTTTATGTTACAGGTTAAAATGTTAAAGGTATATCTGACTAGAGACAAATATTGTACATAAAATATCTGACTTTCTTGAAACTTATGTAATTTGGATGTAATTTATGTTGGAGAAAATTTGATACTTAATAAAGAGTAAGATGTATTGTATGTTTGTGGGGGAGAGGAGATTTTGCTATGCTCATTAATCATACTGTTTGCATAGCATGGTGTTAAACTTGCATACCATGTTAAATCATTATTAGGGTTTTGGTATAAAGCAGGAAAACTCCTATGCCAATGCCATTTTTGAAAGGAATCCCAAGGAATGGAAAAGATGACTGTCAGCATGTTAGGGAAAGTGTTGTCACTCTTCCTTTCTGTGGTGTGTGTGAACAAAAGCAGTTCTTAATTATATTCCTAAGATGTTAGTGCTGTAACACTCTTACTGTCATCTTCATACAGGGTGGCAAAGGATGGCTGGCATACTGGCCATGTGCAGGCAGTGGTACTTCGATGCAAACAGGCTGAGCTCTACCCTGGAGCCAGCTGGGCTGTCTTGTATCAGCCCCTCTGCTGATGTAACTGTCTCCTGGCATCTGACATGACCTTAGTCCCTTGAAAAGGCAGATTCCCAGTGTATGCTCAGGCTTTTTCTCAGTGGCTGACTTTGTGCTTTGTTTCTCCAAAGCCAGCAAAGTACAGTCCCAAAGACTTGCAGCACATGTGCCAAATCTCTGGTTTCCAAGTGGAAAAAAACAAAAGTTGCATCAAAAGTTACTGTATTGCTCTACAGTTGCTGTTCCACAGTAGCAGTTAGAGCTGTGGCTGTCCTCTTTCCATTTAAAAATGGATATGGGAGGGAGATTAGTGTGGAACTCTTAGCCTAAAGAATTGCAAATTTGTCCTGTACTTCTACTCTAAATGGCTTTAAGTGGGTTTTTATTTCTCTAAAATACCTTCTGGGCTTGTATCCTTACCAGCAGTTTGATGTGCTATACCTGCATCTGGTGTTCTACTGTAGTGTCTCAGATGTGCTAGGAGCTTCTGGTCTTTGTCCTCTAGGTACTCTACAAATGTCTCTTAGTCCTTGCTTGTTCCCACCTTTCTGTTGGAAGAAGGTTGGTATTTATTATGAGAAATATCAGAATTGTTGAGGCTTTAGCTGTAGCTCTGGAGGAATGTATTGCCCCCCTTTGTGTTACACACTATCACTTACCTAAGGGGTTCTGCAAACCACACAGCTCTTGATGTAATGCATTGCACTGTTCTATGTTAATGGGGCCTTCTTAAAAAAAAAGTCTGGATTTGAAAAGTCAAATGGTAATCATGCTTTTGTGTGTCTTCCAGAGACTGGAATGACTCCAGAAAAGAGTTGATCTAATTTTCTGCCTTGGATCTATGAGAGAGCCTGGAGGGAAAAATCTAATCTAATGTGGGCAATTTGTGACCTGCAATGTCCCTGAGCTCTTGCAGGACTGAGATGCAGCATTGTTGTCAGCTGTGTAGTCCTGGACACGACACTGAACCTGGCACCTGAAAGAGCTGGGGTGAATTGCTGTCAGCCATAATGAAGGCAGCCTGGTGCTGCCCTTGGTTTCATTGCTCTGTGTTGGTGCATGTGTTTGGCTTGCCAGCACTGGGCTCTGATCCAGCACAAGCCATGTCTGGCAGCATCCAGGAAAATGCAGTGGGTTGTATCTAAGGTGATGAGAACTAAGCCATAGGCTCAGCAGCTTGGTTTGGGAGATGGGTTTGGGTGATGGCCATGGAGAAAGCTTTCAAACTGCCATTGAAGTCAGCTGATGGTCCAGAAGACTCAAGTTCATACCTTCTACTGTTTCTGCCTTCTGGAGCTGGATGAGGGCTTCTCTGCAAGTTAGTCTTTACCTTGCAGTGCTGCTGCCTTAACCACAGTGTTTACTGCAGCACTCCATGCCTTGATTTAAGTCCTACAGCCCAGTCTTTGGCCCTTTTTGAACATCCTCTGTGTAGGTTGATGTTTTCTGAGTAATCAGCAGATGGGTAAGTCTTAATCAGAGCAGAAAGAGCTACTTTTTGTTACTTGAACGTTACATTCTTTTTAGCAGGAACTGCAGCTGCAAAACCTGGTTGCAGTCATCCAAAGATCTACAAGCTAGCCTGGAATGAACGCTTCTCAGTGATGAATACTGATGAGGTGAATGATGAGTTTTACTTTACAAGTAGCAGTTGTGACCAAATTTCCTGAAGTCTGCAGTTCTATGAGGCAGCAGCCCTAAAAGTCTGCATGTGTTCTACTGACTGCCCAAGCAGGGAGCAAGTTCCCATCTTTAAGTTAGATTGGGATTGTCTTGAAGAAGCTGGAGCAGAATGACTTGAAGCAATACGTAGAGACTTGGGTGAACAAAAGGAAGAATGTTCTGGGAAGCAGGAATGGGGGTATTGCAATACTGAAGGGGAAATGCTGTTAGGGACAATGTCAGTGTGATTTTTTTTTTATTTTTTTTTTCCTTGTGTGTGCTGTGGCAGAAGTGACTAACACTGGTGTAATGCTTGTGAAGGGAGGGAGAGCCAAGTGAGTCTGGACAGGGCAAGGATCCCTGTTGGGAACAGGTCTGTCCTGGTTCTGTGGGTCAGTAGGGAAGCAAGTAGTGATGCATGGAAAAAATTAGGAGTAGGAAAAAGTTACCCTGGAGGTGGAATGTAATGTCTCTTGTGAGGACAAGGTATGGTGAAGGAAAACATATAAAGGTAAAATACTTTATCTGTGCCATCAGCTTCCCCATCAGTATACAGAAAGGTGTAACTATGTTAAGACCTTAAAGCCTGCCTGGAATGTGAGAAACCACTTCAGAAAGGAAAAGGGCTTAAGCAGCTCTATTCCCAGACACAAGCAGATTCCTTCATTAAACACAGGTGCTGCTAATCCTTTGCACTAGGTTTGCTTAATGTGATGAGTTGTGTGGCCAAATGCATGTTGTATGCTTGGGAATTGCTCCTGGATAGCAAAGAGCTGTGGGATCAGAGCAGCCCTTGTCTAGACACTTGGATTGGGATAGTAGAAGAGATATAACTAGTAATGGGAGTAAGTCTAAGGCACTAAAATAAAGCCACCTGTACTGCTGTTACATGGATAAGGTGACGGGGAGTTTGCATGAGCTGTTGAAATGCACGTGGCAGAGCACAGGCTGCTGCTGGTGGCAATGGGGAAGCACTGGTGGGCTCTGCACTGCATTGTTTGGAGACTGCTGTCGCCTCTGCCCCTTGTCTGCTACTGAGAAAAAAAAGGGAAGAGAAAGCCAAGCCACAAAAGGATATGACAAGTTCTATGTTGTAAGCCAGCCAAGGGCAGGGGGGAGAATAGAGTGCGTGCAGAATATGGGAATTTGCACCAGGAGAAGGTGTACCAAGGCAGGGAGCCTGGTTTTCCCTAGGCACAGGGGTTAGTGCTGGGAAAAAAGGTCTCTACAGTGGAGCTGGGCAAGCTGTGGTGCAGCACACTGTCCCCTTCCAGGAATCCTACAGCAGGCCAGCACTGTCAGTGAGTACAAGGGGAACAAAATGACAGCAGATCCCAGAAAGGTGGAAATGGTGTTGGATGTGGGAAGAAGCTGGCAATTATGGAACGAAAGGTGTGAGCCCAACACATTTGGGGTGGGAATGAATCCTATCCTCTCAGACACTTTAAAAGTTTAAATTCCTCGTAACCACATTCTGACTACATTTCAGCAGTGAATAGGGTTCCTCATTCAGGGTGTGGGGGGGTGTTAGCAGCAAGGGAGGACGGAGTTCCCTGCAGGGTGAGTTTGGAATGAGCTCCTAAAGGAATTGCTCTGGTACAGAGAAAAACCTGGAGTCATTTTGACAGGCTCTGCAGTCAGGGCTGTACTTCCCCCCCTCCACCCTGCAGGGGAAAGGGGCACAAAGGCTCTGCAGTTTCTGGGAACTGCCCGTACATCCCCACTACTTCTTGCTGCGGCAGGCTAAGGAAGCTTTGCAGAACACTGCAGTTGTGCTGGGGGGAGGGGGCCGGGGAGCAAAACCCCGGTGAAAAATGTGCGTGAGAGGCAGGATCCCGGGGAGATGTGCTGGGAAGGTCAGGCTGAGCCCTGCCCTGTTCCCTCACAAGCTCTGAGCGCAGCCAGCGGGCAGTGATACACCCAAGGCAGGGCCTCTTTCCAAGTGCGACAGCTTTTTTCATCCTCTTGTCTTTATTTTTCCCTGCCAGCCCGCTGCTGGCTGATAGGGTGGAGGCAGGCGAGGCTCTGAGCACCCCAGGGAGGGTGGGCTGGGGGTGCTGGCCCTGGGGAAGAGTTGTTCCTCCGCCCAAGGGGCACACACACAAACTGAGCACAGCCCAGGCCCGGTTGTGTTGGTTTCTATGTTTAGAGCGTGGTGTTTGCCGATGGCCTCTGTATAATTACAGTGATTACAAAATAGCCACCCCTTCAGTTTCTGCTTGTTGGCAGCTCTGAGGAAACGACCTAATTTGAACTGTCAGCAGTGAGGACCTTGAACCCTATCAAAAGTCACTTTTAAATGAACCTAGAACATCTAGACAGTTGCCAGACTTTGCTGGCAGTGATAAAAATAGGTTAGTGAGATTTTTTCCACTGCTGGACACAGGCTTCCACATGCGTGGCTCCTACAAACTGAACCACAAGGCAGCCATTCATAGCATGGTGAATGCTTCTCTTCTCTCGCTGCCTGTTTCACGTTCAATAGATACTCAGGCTGTGGCTGAGAAGTGACCTTTTATGCCTTGTCCTTAACGCTGGCATTTCATCCCTAACTTGCCACGCACTGCTCTGCTTCTCCTGCTCTGTCCCACCAGTACAGTTGCTCCCTTTGACACATTAATGTGGCAGGTCCTGCTGGATAAAAGGAGTTTGAGATGCAAACAGGGAAGGGTTAGAGTGGAGGAGAGTGGGGAAGTGGCACTGCAGGACAGGTTTTTCAGCTTTGGGCTGGTGCAGGCTGATGCAAGCCGCACCTTCAGCTTACACAGGCACCGCCTCTGCTCAGGGAAAGATGGGGGAGTGCTCAGCAGCCCGTTCCAAACCCACAGTCTCACCTCAGCTTGAGGCTGGTAATTAAAAGAACATCCTTGGCGCTCTTCAGTTGCTGGGATTTCTTGGTCCTTCTCCTTACCTCGATACCCCAGTGTGTGGTTATCCTTGCAGCAGGGGTGCAGGGCAGAGCGAGGTCCCAGGAGGAAGGTGGACATCTCAGTATTTCAGGTGACATCCCACCATCAGCAGCGCAAGAGGGGCAGAGGAGAGACAGGGCCAGTTGTCAGGAAGTTATGAGTCATGGCTTGGTCTCTTGCAGGCTATTCAGAGCACCATGTAAATGCAGACAGATGTTGGGAGGGGCAGTGGGTCTTCAATAACGTTACTGTTTTGTTCCTCCATGTATGGGACTAGTCACGCCTTTGCAATTCTCTGTGACTTTATTCTGCATGCGAGTGAAGACAGAAAAATCTTTATTGTTCAGGGATGCCAGTGGGCTCTGTCTCTGTTTTCAGATGGAGCCCAGTCCCATAAGGTCACATGGTGTAAATAGTTGGAAGAGGGAAGACTTGAATCAAGTCCCACCCTCCTGGTCATGCAAATCATGCTTTAATGGCAAGTGTGTGAGGTGAATAAATGAGGCCTTTCCCTGGAGAAGCAGAAAGGATGGCACACTGCATGCTTTAATTTTTACACCAGAGGCTGGGGCACGCTCACAGCTCATACTCAACTTGCTGGCTACACAGTTCCCCCCAAGAGCCTTTTCAGCAGACCTGCTCCCCCATGGGGCAGTCCCCAACCTGTACTGTTGCCATGGGGTTATTTCGTCCCAGATGCAGACTTTGCAATTATCTGTGTTGACTTTGATAAGGTTTCTGTTGGCCCATTCCTCCAGCCTGTCTTCCTCTCTGGATGACAGGCCTGACCTCAAGTGTGTTCACTGCCCTCCCCTGCAAATGCGAGGAGAATGGACTCCATCACCTCCTTGGTATTATTGATAGAGATGTTAAACAGGACAGGTCCCTGCAGGCACCTGCAGTGCCCTATGTGTTACTGGCCTCCTTTAAAATCAGTGTCTCTTTTTGCGCTCCTGGAAGCTTGTCCTGGTTTGTGGGCTACTCAAAGATCCATTTCTGACAGAAGCAAGTACATGAAACAGGGAAAATACCTCACCATCCTTCTGGGAAAATCTTCAAGACTCGTCTTCCATGTAGGGCAGTTGCCTGGAAAAAAAAGTCATCCCAGCCATGGCTTTTATTCTGCTGCTTTCAGGGAAGAGAAGCTGCAGGCTGTGCCCTTTGGCTCTCCCTTGGGATGCTCCAGCCTATTAGTAGCCAAGGTTAGAAGAACTCGACTGATGAAAAGCAATAAGCAGTTTCTTTGGTGCTTTATGGGTTTGTGAAGGATAGCTTGTCCATAGTCAAGGACTTTAGTGTGGGAAGAGAAACAAAACTGATGATGCAAACTGGGCAGAAAGCCGGGCAACCAGTAAATGTGCCACTTGGCAAGCTGTCCCATCAAGGACTGCTAACCCCACGTGCCAAGGTCCACTAGGAAGAGTAAACTGCTCCTCTTGGGAGGGACAGCTTGACTCTACCCTTGCCTTGGCACTGCAATTAGTAAAAGCCAATTTTTGCTGCCATCTGCTCTCCCTTCCTGAGCCTGTTGGTGTCTCTCATGAGCTGTTTCCTCTGCTTTTCCAGCCATGGGGGCGCAAGCAGCTGCAGCCCTTCCCAGAACAGCAAACCCCTTTCTTCTGCTGACAGCACCTTGTTACACCATGAGAGGAGCTCCCCTCCCTCTGGCTTGTTGGCAAAACTCCTCTCTTACTCCTGGGGAAGATTTCTGTTTAAAAGTTTAGTTTTTCCTTCTATAAGCATTTTGTTTTTCCATGCATGTCACATTTATCTGTAAAATTAGACCTGCAGCTGGTACTAGCTATTCCTCTGGGCTTATTGTGATTGGACCCTGTTATCAGTGCCTTATCATTGCCAGAGTTCAAGTGCCTGGGCTACAACTTTCTGTGCTGCCTGCCTCGAGTTGAATGGGACTTTTTGTATGTACTGAAGTATCAGCAAACAGAGTTCAGTTATTGCCAACAAGCTGAGAGGAAAAAATGTTGTTTTGCCAATGTCCTTAAAAAAAAAAATTAGCAACTGAAGTACAGCCTCTGTTTTGGAGGCAGCACCTGAGAGTTGTAGACAGCTGCTGCTTTTTGTTAGAGATGTGCCAATGGCTATCTGGACAGGAAAAGAGCACCAAAGTGTAGGCTTCTGGGAGACACCTTCATCTGTATAGTCCTGCTACATCTGGAGCTGAAGCCACCAAAGGACTCGGGCACCTAAGCATGTCCCTAGGACCAACAGTGCAAAGCTCAAAAGCTTCGCCCACATGCACCTAAAATCTGTAAGATAATCATCAGGCTTTTCCTGGGAAGAAGTGCTGTGCCTTAATGGAACCCTGATTTTTTCAGCCTGGTCAGAGCTGAGTTGAGTGGCTCTTGCCTCGAGCTGTCCCCAGGAGGAGATGCCCTCACCTGCCTCCCTGGGAAGGTCTCTCCTAGATGCTGTGGCACACCTGGAGGATGGGACGTGGTGTAAATACTCCAGAGACAAATTTTCTCAAGGACACAGCAGGAGGAAGGGCCCTTTTATACGACAACCCCAGGAGCTCAGGGAATGCAACCCACAGTCCGTCCATGCCCCTCTCTCTAGATGAGTGCCCAAACTGCTAACCCATGTGCTACCAGTTGTGCACTGGGTGGAGGAAACTGGGCTTTCTTGGCCCTCTTGAGTCTCAGGTTCACCCAGGCCCACAGAGACCTCTGCCATCACCTTCTTGCCAGGGGAGCACATACTCTCCTGGAGGGGAGCCCCGATGAGCTAAAACCTGAAAGCATCAGACCTGGCACAGCACTGCAGGCTGCCAGGAAGCAGCCAGGCCACTGAAACATGTCCTGGGGTACCAGCCTTTCAGGCACGCCTGCACATAGCCCTCTGCTCCAATTTGCTGCCTCTGGCAGGACAACACCCTGCAAATTTGCTGGTTTCATTCACATTCACCTTGTCTTTTCCCCTGCCACCCCCAGGCTTCACAATGAAACACAAACAGAATGTGTCTTAGCAAGACAGTGCCCCCAGCCTCTCCTGGCTGGGAGCTGCTCGGTGCCCAGGCGTTCCCCTGGCCTGGGGTGCCTCACTCTGGGGTCCTTTGGAGCTAGGGCCACCGGGGGAGATGCTTTTCGGACCCTTACTGGTATCCCAACTTCCCAGGTATCCATCTCAAGAGGGGTATCCACTGTGTAAAACCTACTGATCTGGTTTCAGGTGCCCTGGCAGGCAGCCTTGAAGTTTTATCTCTAGTCAGCCCACTTGGTTAACTGGTTCACATTAATTCTCTCGGCTTGGTCCTAAATACTCCACAGCAGACTTCACAGGGCTGTGCTGCAAAATTCGCTGTCTTGGGTGTGTTGCTGAGTTCTCGTAGAAACTGCACATGACCCAACAGCACAATGAGCCAGCTGCTGCAGAAACATTTGTTGTCCTGCAGCTATGAGAGCAGGTTTTCTCATGCCCGTGCCTTCACTGCTGTCCTGACGTTGCAATATGCTTGGTGCTTGGCGAGACGCGTGCCTTTGCAGCTCTGTGGATGTGGCACTTCTTGGAGCTGGGAGAAGAGAGAGAGCAGTTCCAAGAGCGTTCGTGCATGTTACACAGCGACCTCTTATATAAATACTTAGCCCAGCCGGGCCTCTGCATCCCCAGGATGGTACAGGGAGGGTTATGCTCCTCCCTTCGGGACCTTTTTGGTTTTCCTTGTTTTGTTTCAACAGAAAAAAAAGAAAAACCCCAGAGCAGCCAGTGAGCAATTTCTTTCTGCCAGTCCTCAAAGCTGCCAGGCAGCAACAGAGCTGCAGGCACTCTCCAAATCCCTGGGGGAGGGCCCTGGCCACTTGTAACCCTGAGTGGATGAGTAGGGGCTGGGGGCACCACATTCCAGCCCCACTCCCCTTTCTGGCAGCATTTTAAAAGAAAGCAATAAGCCATCCCCCGTTTTTGCTAGAAGCAGCAGGGAAAGCTTCCCCCAGGTGTCCTGTGCTGGGACCTGGAGCAGGGTGACGGTGGCACAGAGAACAAGGTGAGATGTGCATCAGGGGAAACGAAGCTGGAGAGAGGGGCTGGGGAAGTAAGGGAAGGGAGAAAAACTGGAGATGGAGGAAAGGGCTGAAAGAACAACGAGTTGTGGGGAATGACAGGAACAGGTAGTACCTGGGAGGAAATGTAATGGCCTGGGTGTACAGGAGACCAGACTGAAGGGCTCTTCTAGCTTAAAACCCTGGCACTACAAAAAGGTCCATCAGTTGGCTCTTCAGCTGAAATGATGAACTCAAAGAATTCAACCTTCTGATGATCGTTACGTGTGGCAGTATGACCCCCACCACGAACTGTCACTTTTGCCATTTATTTGACAACAAAAAAAAACCCAAACCAACCAAGAGTGGAGAATAAATGACATTAAGACTTCAGTCTTGAGTGATGCTAGTATGAGGAGCATGGAGGAGACCTCTGATTCATGTGCACATGCATTGCAATACAGATCTGCAAGAGCTGTGCTTCCCTTTTGGCAGGAGTTGAAGGTGTTAATGAACAAGGAACTCAAGGAAGAGAAAGAGCTGTCACCTGATGGAGATGTTGTCCTGTTTCAGGCCCAAAGTCACGTGGAGCAAGTCACACAGTTGGTCTCTTACAGCATTCCTCTCCTTCTGAGTGTGTACTGGGTGAAATGCTTTTAGTTTTGAGGAGGTGCTGGACTCACGTGGCAGCAGCTGAAGTCTGTAGGAGCCATGGACTACATGGCACCTCCTGAAGAATGATGCCTCTACTGCCCCAGCCCATTGCCAGTGCCTGTTTCTGAACTGAAGCATTTCTGGGCACGACCTCCCAAGTTGTAAAGCGAGGGTGTAGAAGAGAATTGTAATAATGCCTCCTGTTCCTGCAGGGTGCTATCTGAATAATTCCGTGTTTGTGGGACATGGGCAAACAATACTGATGAGTATCATGAAAATGCCACCTGGAAATTATTAACTACTCAGCGAGGAATTAAGATTACATGGGGTAAACATACCTCAGTTACAGACTGGCTGAAAAGACTGAAAAAACAAAAAATCCAAATTACAGCCTACCTATTCCCTGGCTGAGACAGGTTCTGAGCTAAAAATAGCCTTTAATTGCAAGATCACCTACAATTCTCATACACAGGCACCTTCCCAGCAGCATTTCCCAGTTTGTGACTGCTCAGCTCTGTTAACTGAAATAATTTTCTGCATTTTTTGATGCTCTTCCAGGCGCTGTTCTGCCCTCTACGCGCTGCAAGGCCCCGCTGCGGCCGCTCTCCCTGGCAGCACAGCGGCTCTGCCGTGTGTAATGGCTCGAAGTGGGTTTTATTTTCTGCCTGCCAGCCCCGTTTCGAGCAGGGTATTGTCCCTTTTGTGTGCAGTTGCCAGTGACAAAGTCCTGGAGTGTCCCCAGCATGCCTCTGCACCCTCTCCAGAGAGCAGCTTTACGGTAGCGAAACTGCGTTGTGGCTCATTTTGTGTAAACACCTTTGAGGGCAAAAGGTGCTCCTGAGCCAGGAGCTCACTTCAGCTGCTGCTGGGTGGGCGCAGAGCCCTTGCTCATGTTCCCCTTGGCTTTGCAGTTCCAACAGGCTAAACAAACAATTCTTATTTCAGCATTTTATTGGGCAGCATCACATTATATAGTCACTTTTCAGAGCAGAATGGGAGTTTCTTCTCCTCCTCCTCCTTTTTTAATTTTGTGTGTGTGTGTGCTCACAGTCCCCCAGCCTGGGTGGGATGAGGAGGGAGGCATTGGTCCAGCACACTCATTTACCAGCAGCTGTGCCCACGGGAGGAGCCTTTGCCCACCAGACTGGAAACCACTCAGGCTCCTAAAAGCAGCTTTCCCTACAGCCACCCCTGTTGAAGGGGCTGTGGCTGGAAGCAGCCAAAAGGAAACATGACTGCTTTAAATCCCTGGAGGACGTGGTGACCTTCCTTTGGGCTGGAGGGCAGCACCTCTCTCCTGGTTTTCCCAGCTGGGATCACCTTCCTCTCCAAACGCCAGCGGTGCTGCAGGCCCTCAGCAGGGGACTGGTGTGGCTGCACCTACCATGTCCCACAGGGTCTGCACCCACACCTCCCAGTGCCTGTCCCCTCCGCCCAACCAGGCTTGCCCAGGCTTGGGGCAGAAACTATTTCGTTTTGTAAAGAATTAAGTCAGAGAGGACTTAAGTCTGTTTCTCACTGCACTCCTGATTTGTGGCCACCTTGACAGGACAAGTCCTGTAGTGGGACACAGCTGGGACTGCAGAGCAGGTGCTGACAGCCCTAGGGCTGTCACAACCCCACTTCCCGCCAGCCATTTCCCACCTGGTGTCCTGCTCCATGTGCTCCCCTCCCGCTGTCACCTCCATCTCCTCTCTGTCCCTCCCACTCCACCCTCTCCTTTCCACCTTTATCACTTGCTCTTCCCCTGGGGTGGTTCAGACCCTGCTGGGACCCCAGACCACGTTGCTGCTGCCCCTCGGGACAGGGAGTAAAATCCAAACCCCGGGGCTGAGATAAGGAGGATTTAATACAGCAGTGCAACACCAACCTGAACAACAGCAATACCACCACCAGCGATAACAAGGTACAGAACAGGAGCTGCACCGCAGGGACACGGCACGAGGGACAGAGCCGGACAGAAGCCGCTCCTGGACACCCGGCCATGACGTCACATGGGATGGAACAGCCCGGCTGTGGCCCCCTCCCCACTGCTGGGGCAATTAACCCCATCCTAGCCGAACCAGGGCATCCCCCATGCTGGGGTTCTCCAGTGGGAGCAGCCCTGCACCGCAGGGCAAGGCCGGGAGATGGGGATTCCCTTCCCATTTCCTCCCTTTGTGCAGGCAGGGTTTGAAATCAGCGGAATGACTCAGGAAAGCGGCTCGGGCAGGGTGGGTAGCCTCATTTGGGAGGGGGAAAGGAAAAAAAGGTGATGACTTATGCTTTATGGTACATTGGCTGCTGTTACACAAAGGGCTTTTCTTCCTGAGCCATTAGCTAAATGAATCAGCAGAGCGCTGGCTCCCGATGCGCCAGGCAGTGTTCCTCCGGAGTCACATCTCGGCAGGCAGGGAGGGCACGCGTCTCTGCCACTGCAGGAACATGACACAAACAGGAAGGTGCTTTTCAAAATGGAAGATAGCTGTAAAAATAAACCATGACTCTTCTGCGGAGAGCAGCAAACAGAAATAATTACGGGAAATATTTTCAGCCTTTGTTGTTGCAAACGGAGCGAGTGTAAACAAACCCAGGCAGCAAACCAGGCTGCTGCTGTGCGTGGGATGGCTGGTGGCAGCAGCCTGCAGCTTCCCCGTGCACCACCTCACATTCGTGCCACCCCAGCATTGGCTTTCACAGCGTATTCGTGCTGCAGTGACGAGGGGACATCAGCCTGGGCCGGTGGAGCTGGTGGGGGTTGGAGGGCAGCTCCTCGGGACAGCCTCACAAGCTCCCTTGATGCTCCAGCCACCACACTACCCCACCCTGGAGTCTGGACTGGGGGTGGGGACCCCTCTCAATAAGGGTCTCAGAGTTACCTTTATTTCAGTTCCTTCTTCCCCAACAGGGGCTCAATTTAAGCAGGTGCTCTGAAGCCGTGGGCTTACAAGGGCTCCTGCAGCACGGGGATGGTTTCAGGCAGATCAATGTGCTCCTCAGCAAAACACAGAGATGACCCCAGGGGTGGGTGTGTAACATTTCAGCGTGCCCATCCCAGTGTGAAAATCCGAAGGAGAGGGTAAGAAAGGAGAAGCTGGGCAGCAGTGGTGCTGGCACAGGGATGTTGCATGGACACAAACACATTCCAAAGGAACCCAGGTTGTTCAGGGGCTCAGGATTCCCATCGCTGCCCACACAGTGTGCCTTTCACACCTGCTCCTCCGCCCCCTTTCTTGTTATTCCCTCCCCTTGGTGCTCGCTTTTTCCTCTGACTTTCTCCCACTGATGTTCCTGTGCTCCTCAGAGATTACAGGAGCTCAGAACAAGGGGCTCTCGCCACCCCCAAGCACCACAGATGTTTTCATCGCAACACCTTCTGGAGCCACGTGTGGCCCAAGGAAGAGCCTGGGCACAGAGCCCCGGGAGGGCAGGCAGGTGGGACTGCACACAGGGACACACAGGGCTGCCCAGACCCAAAAATACACCAAGAAAAAAACCAACCATCCAGCTTCCCCAGGGAGCTGGGCTGAGGAGACACGGCCGTGTGATTTCCCTGTTCAAGGGAAGGGAGAAAGGCAAGGATGTCATCACCTTTCCACAGAAGAAGAAAGGGACAGCGGGTCCCCTCCCCAGAGCCGACGGGGAGGCGCGTGCCTCAGCCCCTCTGCTGCAGCAGGGAGTGCTGGAGGGGCTGGGCTCCCTTTCAGCCCCGGGACCTGAAGGCGAGGTAGACCTGAGGGGTCCAATTTGCAGGTAAATTGGGCTGCAGCTTTCTCTTGTTCAGAATTCCTGAAGAGCCCAAGTGAGGAACTTCACCCCCTTGTTCTAAGTGCTGGAAATACACAGAGGGCACAAGAAGTATCCCAGGAGTATGGCTTAGGTACTGCATGTAACTGGAATTTTTAAACTCCTGGCTCTTTACAGCTGTTGGCTGAACATCCAAGATTTACCAACCCTTGTCCGAGGGGATCACACAGATGTGGGCACGTGGGGGACAGGAGAAGACGAAGCAATGTGTCATGGGGTGCCCTGGCTGGTTTTGTTGACCTAAGGCTGTGCAGCTGGTGCTGTGCAGTCTCAGCTGGCAGATTCGTTAGCAGTTCTGAAGGTATGATTCATTAACTGAATGAGGCAGCACAGGTGTTCCCATGCTTGTCAGCATTTAGCCGTGAAGATGCACACCCCTCTCAGGTAATGGATTTGGGGTTTTGTTTTATTTTTTAAATGTATTGTTGTTGTGCTAAGCACAAGAACATGAAAAAAAAAATCAATATTTATAATTCAGCAGCAGATTATTTTCTCGTGCTATTTGTAGCAGTCATTACAATGAGCAATGCAAAAAACACCTTGGGAATTTCAGCTGCTAAACTGCATCAGTGTTGATGCTTCCTAATGTACATCACTTGACAGAAACAAAGGCAGCTGTGAGAAAAGCTTTCTCTTTTTGACTAAAGCAGAAGAGTTTGTTTGTGAGGTTTGATGTGCTCTCACCACGTGAACCAGGGCTTGGCTGTAGGAAATAACGCTCGCTTGCAGGCTGCAGCACACAGGGAAAGGTTAATATGCCAAATTTACCTGTTTATACATCAGCTATTCAGATGTAGTAGAAGGTTAACAATGTAATTATGCTAAAATATGCAGTGCAGAGGATAGGGTGTGTGTGTGTGTGTGTGTGTGTATCCAGTGTTCAGCTGAACAGCCACACTCCGGGTGACCTCTTCCTCACATTTATGTGGAACCTCCTATGTTCCAGCTTGCACCCATTGCCCCTTGTCCTATCACTGGATGTCACTGAGAAGAGCCTGGCTCCATCCTCATGACACTCACCCTTTACATATTTATAGACATTAATGAGGTCACCCCTCAGTCTCCTCCAAGCTAAAGAGACCCAGCTCCCTCAGCCTTTCCTCAGAAGGGAGATGTTCCACTCCATCATCTTTGTGGCTCTGTGCTGGACTCTCTCAAGCAGTTCCCTGTCCTTCTGGAACTGGGGGGCCCAGAACTGCACACAATATTCCAGATGTGGCCTCACCAGGGCAGAGTAGAGGGGAAGGAGAACCTCTCTCGCCCTACTAACCACCCCCTTCTAATACACCCCAGGATGCCATTGGCCTTCTTGGCCACAAGGGCACATTGCTGGCTCATGGTCACCCTGCTGTCCACCAGGACCCCCAGGTCCCTTTCCCCTACGCTGCTCTCCAGCAGGTCAGCCCCCAACCTGTACTGGCACATGGGGTTGTTCTTCCCCAGATGCAAAACTCTGCACTTGCCCTTGTTATATTTCATTAAATTTCTCCCCACCCAACTCTCCAGCCTGTCCAGGTCTCTCTGAATGGCAGCACAGCCTTCTGGTGTGTCAGCCACTCCTCCCAGGTTGGTGTCATCAGCAAACTTGCTGACAGAGCACTCTATTCCCTCATCCAAATCATTGATGAATATACTGAATAGTACTGGTCCCAGTACCGACCCCTGAGGGACTCCACTAGATACAGGCCTCCAACTAGACCCTGTCCCATTGACCACAACTCTCCGGCTTCTTCCCTTCAGCCAGTTCACAATCCACCCCCCTATCTGATCATCCAGACCACACTTCCTCAGTTTAGCTGCAAGAATGCACATTCCCCAGCAGTTCTCAGCCTGTTACAGACAATAACAAACTTTTGCTCTAGGTAATGAAAATTCTAGAATCTCTACACAAATCTGTCCCTATGTTGCTTGGTCTACCCCACTCCCAATCTACTACCAGACATAAACCAGTGTTTTACAAGACACAGGAGAAAGAACGAGGAGCTGCAGCATGCCACTCCTGCCAGACACCCGTTATGAACAGACTATGGAGAAATTGAAACAGAAGACCTGATAACACTTAATTTCACACGAGGGGACACCCAGGTCACTGTAAATGTAAGAATTACTCGGGCCTTGCTTGTGTCCAAAAAGCAGTGGAAAGACTGGGGGTTAAACACAGAAGGTATCAAAGGAAATGCACCTCCAGCTTCCCACAACACAGTGGTCTTTCCTCACAAGGACGTGGCCAGAGCCTGCCATGTTTGGGCCACTTGTGTTACAGACCCTACACATTCAGGTGCTTAAAGCTCCTCTGGGAACCACGGTTCCTAGGGGGCTGCAGCCACTTGTTTATGTACCAGAGTAAACAATCTCTTCACTTGAGTGCTCTGCTGCTGCTGACTGATTTCAGAGACATGTTTTATCTGTTTCCCAAGCTGACAGTCCCAGGTAAAGCAGAAGCCAAGACTGTTTGCTCTACTGCTAACACTGCAGTGTGATATTCCCACAGTAAGATCTGAGGAACGTGAGAGAAAAGCCACAGTGATTAAACTGCAACACATCCTAACAGGATGCAGATGTAAACACAAGGCATACCCACATAAACCATCCACAGTTCCTGTTAACTGAGAAAGACAAGTAGAGCTTAACCTCTTTTGAAACAACTGAGCCACCTCATCAATAAACTGTTGGGCCAGTCCCAGAGATGACAACCAAGCATCTCAAGAAAGTGGTACCCACCAACTATTTAAGTTATCAACTAATTGGTAAAAAATTTTGAGCAATACAACCCTCAGACATTCAAACCCATCTACAATTCAACCAGGATGCTAAACCAGTTAATAACTGACAGAGATCTGGTTCCACAGGCATTTATAGTAACAGTTTTGCTGCCATTTATTGTTATAGTTTTATATTGAGAATTTTTTAAAAAAAAAAAAAAAAGTAAATCAAGGCTAGCAACCAACATGGACCTCCCATGACACTTCTTGCACTGTCTGGAGTCCTTAAAATGAGGTGCAGGTGCTGGAGTTCCTTGCATACGTCTTATTCTTCCTGGGCTCTCTTCCCCTGAGGCTGTTGCATGATCTGGAATTTCCACCTACCCGTGGGACTCCAGTGCCTGTACCACCTTTCCTGGCCCTGAGCTCCTCGAGAATTGGAATTCATTGAGAAGAATAAAGTCAGGAAATTTCCACAAAACACAGACCAGAAGCTTTTATTGATTGAAATTTCCCTGCTTCTTTCCTCAGCGGGAAAATAACCATGGAAACAAGAAAAAAAAAAATACAAACCAAAAAAAGGAACAAAAAAGTGCTTCTGTTGCAAATATTATTATTATTGTTTCTCTTTTTGTCTCTTCTTATTTTGCAGAGTTTAAAATGGTAATGTTTCCTCTTCCTTTTGTGTTTTTTTGTTGGGTTTTTTTTTTTTTTTTCCTCAGAGTGCAGCATCAGCCATTAGTTTCTTCTCTAATATCTGAAGAAAAACCAAAACAGATTCATAAGAAAATGTGATCTCACATGACAGAATAACTTGAGTTTTTTCAAATGTTTTATACTTCAAAATTAGACACGTACACACAAACAGTATTGAAGGTGTAGGACACCTTTCAACAAATCTACAGTATGGTAATTTTGTTTCCCAATGGAAATCTAAAGAGAAAGCTCTCCCTTCCCCATTCCCTTCCTCTCCCCTTCACCTCTTCTTGTTCAAGAAGTTCTGCCTTGAAGAGAGGTAAAATACCTCTGGAAATCTTAGAAATAATCAGTCCTGTGTAGCTGCTCCTCACAACAGATGAAGTCTGGCAGAGGACAGAACTTTGCCATCTATTTTACTGGCCTATGAGATGAATCTAAGAACTGGACACAGGATAAGGGGACCTGTCTTGGACAGAAACCCAGGGGAAAAAAAAGCTCCATTCCCACTCATGCACCAGCTTTGATCCTGCATACAGAGGAGCTACTGCTGTCTTGGAACTCTCTCCTCACTCCCCCTTTCTCAAAAAAAAAAAATAATCAGCTGACCTTTCAGTTACCAACAACAGTCTCTCCTTTTTTGCTGCTACTCTCTACTTCCTCTCTTTCAGCAAGCGATGGCACCTCTGGCTCTGTTTGGTGGTTCTGGTATGAACTCTGGTCTGGTGGAGTGACTCCCCTTTGTTTTCCAGTATGTGGCACAGATCCCAGTGTTGTTCCATTGGGCACTTGGAGACAATATGGAGAGGAGGGCAGGCCAGGTGGCTGAGCGTAGGAAATCTGCTCTGTGAAGTACTGTCCTCCTGCTGTGCCAGAAAGTGGCATTTGTGAGCACAACTGATTGCAGAACGGAGCTCCCTGCATGTAGAAATCATTCCAAGGGACAGCTTGATGGGCAGTGACATCTGCTGAGGAAAAAGCAGGCAAGAAAGGACAGAATAATAAAAATAAGGAAAGGTTTTCCTCCACTCCTATTTTCCAAGTTAGCTCTGCAAAGCATAAACTGGATGCTTAAGCTGCACTTTCACTTATTAAAGCTGCAATCCAGGAAGCAGGAATGGTTTTTAATTAGTATCTATCATTCAGCTGAACTGCTCACTTGCTTAAATACTGGAGTAAGAATTATGGGTGTGTCTACACTGAAAGACTGGTTCTCTCCCCACTGCACTTCTGGAAGCCCAGGCCTTTGTTGTCCACACTGTGTAACAGCCATGGGATCCCTGCCTTGAACAGGAGTGTGGAGTAAGAGACCATCAACTCTGCCTCCATTCCTTCAACAATCCTCCAACTCTCTCAGTCCGAACAAGGCTTGCCCCGTCACCCGTCCCTTCACGCTCGCATGACATGCCCGAGGCACACAGCACACGCTGCTGGCATCACCCTACAAGAACTCTCTCATTACTTCTGGCCCTTCAAACTGAAAAACCACAGAAAATAATAATTATGCCTTACAACGAGAGAGGAGAACCAGGCCAAGTACAGCAGATAGCATGGGTGCTGCCAGCCTGCTCTGCAGAATGTTAGCCATGAACACGAGCCAGCTTGCACCCGCCAGCCTGAGTCAGACTCCTCTCCCTGACAACGCCCACAAAACCAGTACAAATCCAGAAGCAGCATCTCTGGTCTGAAAACTCTATTTGCTTATGAGGTCAGAACAGAGTGAGATTTTTCACACTCTGAGCTTAACAAACCTGTCGGTCCAAAGAAATAAACTGCAATAGTTTATCTTTTGGTTGTACTTGGGCTTGAGCAACTTCAAAATATAAATCCACGACACAAAACACGAAGACCAACAATGCCATTTTTGCCTAGTTACTTTTTAGAAAATTCTGCTCAAATGCTTTCAGTGGTGCTGAAAACTCATGTTAGAGGAAGAAGCTATATCCATACTCCGTTGGCCCTGCCTCTAACTCTCCTCTTCTGCACTACCCTGAGATACATAACATTCTTTCAGAAGGGTTTCTGCAGAAGCCCAGCAGAATGAGAAGCCTGTTTTTCTTGGTGTCTCCAACTATTCCATTTGCTGTGGCACTTTTTTCTCTTTGCACCCTTGACCCCCACACCCACATACACCAAAGGCACCTTAGTGTGCACAACAGTATCCTCTTGAAAAAGAAAACTTCGCTCTCTGCTCATCCTGAACATTTTGGGGTATTGTTTAGTTGCTCCAGAGGAGTGGGATGCCAAAAGATTTCAGAAATTTACCTGAGTTTCCACTTGGCTGCTGTACCAAGAGCTGTCCCCCCATGGGGTTTTGCACGTAGCCTTGTGTGGCTTCTGGTGCCCCATAGCTTATGACTCCACTGTTGTCAGGTAAGGCGAGGAACATTGTATGGGTCTCCCTGGGTGGTGTAAGAGTGAGGTGGACACTGGAGAGCATGTTGCTGGCTAGGTGACCTGACAGATGGTGGAACTGGGAGAGCTGGTGCTGCTGGGGATACTGGGGCAGTTGGTAGATTCCAGCCTGGCTGCTGTGCTGACAGTATGTGGTCTCTAGGCTGACTGCCGACTCCAGCTTCTCTGGGTAGATGCAGGAAACTGCTGAACTCAAACTGCAGAGAGCAAGGAGAGAGGCAATCAGAGATTAAAATAGGGTCAACAGCAACCTGTACAATAAACAACTGTTATAACTTCCCCTTGACAGCCACTCCAGCTCTGACCTGACTCCAACCCTTCCTCCCACATGCCAGGCACAGGACAAGAGCAACAGAAACCACTTGAGCCAAGTGCTTTCACAGCAGGTTTCTTTAACAACGTGCACTAGTGGGGATTACCTTTCCTTCACTCCAAACCACGCCCCAAAGTACATCCACCCCCTCCCCAGCATTCTTTTTCAGTGTGCTTCTGAACCCCACTTTCACTTGACAGGCATACAATTCTGAAAGCACTCTGATTAAATCTGTCCCTTTTCTGACAGCAGGTGCCCTGTCCTACTACACACATTATACCTTCTCCACGCTCCATTTAAACTACATGC
Source organism: Podargus strigoides (assembly GCA_028020825.1). Taxonomy (NCBI): domain Eukaryota; kingdom Metazoa; phylum Chordata; class Aves; order Caprimulgiformes; family Podargidae; genus Podargus; species Podargus strigoides. The sequence goes on along the minus strand of CM051642.1, from coordinate 994,939 downwards.
TCACTCCCACATCCAACTTCTCACTTATGCTCCCACCTATTTCCTTGTCCCATGCCCCACCTGCACCTTCCCCAGGCTTCTCCCAGGGTTCACTTTTTTCATCTCCCTCAAAGGCACTCTCATCCGTTCCTACCCTTGGTTCTGGATGCTGTAAGTGAAGGCCTCTCTGGAGCCATTTTCTTGACTGTACAAGCTGCATTCACTGTTGTGAGTGTCCAGCATGAAGGGAACAAACTGATAGGAGGGGCTGAAGGACAGACCAAGGCTGGCCCTGCGGATGGGCGGAGGGCTGGGAAGATTCGGGAAGCACTCTGTCCTGCTGCAACTAAACGTGAGCGGTGCTGACCCCTTGGTCTGAACTGCTTCACAAGATGCCACCACTCCTGCTGCCACTGAAGAGGCTGTGAATAAAAAGAGAGACTGTCACAGTACACTGTCACAGCGAAAATTAAAAGAGAGCAAGCAGAGGGAATGACAAGAGTAACAGAACAAAAAAGTGAGATGCTGGTGAAAGAGTGGAGGTTAACTGATGGGAATAAAAGTAAACAAGTACCAGCAGTGCTGCTGGGAAGCAAAGGAGGTAGTAACAAGCTCTCTGGAAGAGAGGATGATGTTTATTGGTTAAATAAAATTACCTTCATTATTTCAGTCTCTGCATACTGGGTTTATTCAGCTCGCAAGGAGGCAGCCAAATGAAGCAAAGTACTTCCTGGAAAAATGCCAGGAACGATCCCCCAGCCATCTTCCATCTCTCCTGTCCTCTGGGAAGAGTGTGCTGCACAGATTACTCTTTTGAAAAATTTAACTGTGGTTTCAAAGAAACAAAAACATGCCTTTAGAAATCCGCCGTTTTCTAGGCCATTTTCTAACCAAATTTTCACTCCTGGTTTGGCCTCTGATGAGTCATGCCAACAAAAAAAAAGTACAGATGTCAGCTGTAGCACCTCGAGAAAAAGAAGCTGGGAGATGGAAAAGGAAACCAGCGCCATTTGGTTGCTAGAATCTTGTTTGGTGACCTGTCTCCTCAGTCACTGCTGGAAAAGGAGAGAGGAACAGTTTCCTACAGAACAGCCTCTGTGGAAAGAGGACAAGATAGGAAATGAAAAGGTCAGAATCATGTATGCTGCTGATCCAGCGTAACAGGTACACACAGGGGTGCAAGAAGCTTGTACGTGGTGCAAGAGAACAAGATCTCTTTTATTATGCCAAATAGCAAATGATTTCTCTCCTGAGGAGTGCAGCCATCAGGTGTGCATGATGCCATTTGAAATGATTTTTCACATCTAGCTTGGCTGAACCAGCACAAGGATGAGGCAGATACATCACTGACTGATCAGGTGAGGTTGGGCACACACTGAAAAGCATTCAGGGAAAGCAGGAGCATGGACAGTTTCCAGATGTGCTTCCCCCTCCCAGGCACACAGAGTAACATCAAATGCACTCCACTGGGTGTGAATCAAAGGCCTTCAACATAAAGCCTGAACATAAAGCTGCCATGGCAAGCATGAGCAACTGCTAGAGAATTTTGGAATGCATGCCCAGGGAGCTGATAAGGAGATTCCATTTCAACACCTTGCAGCGCCATTTCTCAGATTCCTGCTATGCAGTTGTGCCTGTCTCACTGCATCTTCCCAACTTCAACTTTTTTTCAACTCTCTGCAATTATAGAAAAAGGGAGTCCTGGCATTTCAATGCAAACTTGAATAGCCCTGATTTGGGGCTCATTTAGAAAAGCAGAGCAAGATCTAGGATGTCATCTCTAAAGCATTTGCGTGCCCAGGCAGTTCTCAGTGGTTTATTTTTTCCTATTCGAACGTCCTGCTTCTCCTGTCACATGTGCCTGTCACACTGCTGGGTTCTGACACACTTCTAGTCCTGCACAACACAGCACCAGTCGAGACAACATTTAGTTTCCTTGCAAGTCAAAAATGGCTTAGCCAGAAATGGAGCTGAAGATCACTTGTCATTTTTTAAAACCTTGATTTGCACTGGTTCTCCTGCCCGTTCTGTCCCAGAATGGAGCAGTTCACACAAACATTATGAAACAGCAGCCACGTGGGGCACAACTTACCTGAAAAACAGCCTACAGCCAGGTGAAGCTTCAGCTCAGTAATGACAGCAGGATTAGGTATTCTGCAGATGGCCTTAGTCTTGCTCAGGATGAATACAAGCAGTGTTAACAACAGAGTCGAGGAAATCAGTTCTAAACCCACTCACCTACTAAGAATTAAGTTCTTTTTTGAGAAATATTTGCCACACTTTTAGTGCAGATAACTTGTGTGGGTCACAGCAACAGGACCCACAGGCAATGTGACTGTGAAGACAGAACACTGGGCTTCCAAAGAGCTGGTTCAGCCTTTTCTAAAGTCTCATCTATTTCTCAGTACTTCCAAAGAAAAACATGGAATCTGTATCTTCTGAATAAAGCCACAAATGCAGTAAGAATAAACATTTCTTAAAGAAGTACTATCTGATAAATCTGACACTGTATTTAGAGAAGATTCCAGCATCTTGTTCAATGATGAACTCTGATCACTGGCTTGAAATAACACATTTTACAATTCTGTTCCTCTTCCTGACACTGATGTAAAGACAGGTATCCTCAGAAGGCTCTCCAGTGAACATGGGAATGTAACAGTAGGAGTTTTTTGTTTATCACTTCCACTATTTTAGTGTTTTCAGTCCATGAGACAAGCTTGGGAATTTTGGGAGAGTAATTTAATAATTTGCAGCTTCAGATCTCTTAACCAGTCCTGGCACTACACTTGTCTTAACTCAAGAACTGCCATTCTAAGTCTTCAGATACACAGGTGTCTTCTCCCTACAAGAGCTGCTTCCTCAACATCCCAGCAGAGTTGAGAGACCCATTCTTTAATGCAAATAGCTTCCAATGAACAGGACAGGAAATTAACAAAAATGGATGTGTATATTTCTGTCAGCATGACTGTGATTTCAGTCCTTCACCAGTCCTTGAATGACTCCAAGGCCTATTCTAGAGAGGTGTCCATGAACTTACAACAGGGCATGGCTTCAACTGTGGAAACATGTTTTTCAAGTGTTCTAGGAAGCTGCTCTCACTGTTAACAGACCAGATCATGTGCATAAGATTTGTTACCTGAGAGACACTGATCTGCACTGGAGCCCTTCCTCTGGACATGAGCCATACCTGACTTCCTTAGTCGAGCACTTCTTATGTTGACTCCAGAAGGCCTTGTTACAAGATGCCTGCAATGCTTATGACCATTAACCATGCAGACCATTTGGGATACTGGAGACCATGACTGTAACTGCATCATGCCCAGTGTTAGGCACAATGCACCTGATGCTGTTTACAGGCTGAGAACTTCAGATGGTCTGCTCGCTAGGGCTGCGTTCTCAAGCATCAAGTCAAGAGTTTGGCAAAAGGCTCTATTACTGTGAGTATGTAATACCTTTTCCAGTCTAGTTTCTTTTAATGAAACACGCCCGTGTAATTGCAGCATTTACTGGAACATTAACGGCCACCACAGAGCTTTTTCCTCTTCTTGACATTATCAGAAAACATCGATCTTGTAAATGACATGCTGAAAGTACAGAAAATATTCATCAAACCTAGCAGCAATGGCATTCTTTATTTAATGGACCAAAGATCTGTAAACCAACTTCAGTCTCTAACTGGATTGCTTTGAGAAGTGTGTCAGTCTGATCCTCTTCTGGATTTGCAGTAGGCCAGAACTTACCAGTCGTTTAAAAGCTATGATTCTTGCTTGCTGGGTCAGCTACACATCATCTGCTTTAAAGTCATCTGTTCAAAAGCCAGAAGCCCATAAATAAAATCATTAGGGCTTGTCATTCATTTACTCTTCTTTGACAAATCACGTCCAACTTCATCCAGTTGCTCCCAAGGCTTTCATTACAATCCCATCTCTGCCACTGAGTAATCACCTTGCTGTTTGTGTAAGAGATACCAGCATAGGCTGGGCTCCCGACATGTGTCCTCAGCAAGACACCCACATGAAACAAAATATTTCCTGCAAAAGCACCAGTGGGGCGGAAAAACCTCTTCTTCATAAACCAGAGGCATAGAAAGTAACTTTTCTTTCTAAAGGGTCAACTCTAAAGAAAACAAAAGCCAATGTTTTAAGTCAATGAATCACAGAGATATATATCCATAAAAGATCTCAAACAAGGAAAACATCCAATAACTGCAAATGTCAAGAAAAACACCCCATTAATGCAAAGCAAGCTATCTGTCTAGCAAAAGTAGTAAAAAAAACCCACAATTCTAAGATCAAGCAAGCTCAAGATGAATTTTTTTAAAGCACAAGAGGCCCTTATGGCAGGTAGTGTGGCCAATATCAAAATCAGAAGCTGTAACTGCCAGCAAGGTAGACTACATCCCAACTTGCTGGCATTTTCAATCAGTTTGTATGAAGAACTGTACAAAACAGTGGGACATAAGAAAAAAGAACCCACAAACCAGCAGAGAGTCAGAACTACTGGCCCGAGCAAGGAAAACAATGGAAAAGGCAGCACTGAACACTCCAAAGGAGTCAGGTGACAGATCCTACAGTTCTTATGCAGTTAAGTCATTTGCTTGTCCTGCTGAAAGTGGTTAAACACACTGCCACCAAGGAAAGCACCTGAACAGCCTCTCCATTACGCCACAGTCTCTGTTTACAACAGCACCATTCCACACAGGTCACAAATTACTTTGCTGAAACCTCCCATGAGCTGTTTCCACAAGGGCTGCTTCTACTAAGCAATTGGTTTTGCCTTGTAAATTGATGGCCTTTTTTATTCATTTATTCTCTCTTTTGTGGCCCTTACTTTGGATTTTATCCCATCCAAGTTTTATCTACTTCATTTTCTGAGATATTCTAAGAAAGCAAGCAGGCAAGCCCTGGATGGCCTTATTTATTGGCAAGCTTTTTTTCTGAACAAGGAGGCTAAATGAATTTGAAGGTTGCATTGTCTTTCATTTTACTTCTGTTTTATTTTCTGCTTTCATTCTTAAAGAGAAAAGTCTGTCTATGCAGTGCTAGATAACAAAAAAGCAGCAAGTTTCATTCCCCATGGCTGTGCTATTCTGCATCTAGTAAGGCAGAACTGTGGCTGAGGCTTTTGCTGTGATTGTGCCATGCAGATCTCTTTTCTATGAGAGCTTTGTACACCTAGCAACAGTCTTTTCCCTCAGAGGGAGCACCAACTGAGCTCTCTACTCTGCCCAGGCACCAATTCTCCAATGACTTGTAGGAACATAATTTTTAAGACTTCCACCTTCCATCAAATTTGATTAAACAAATTTGGAGGGCAGGGTAGGTTTCATAAACAAAGAGAGTGTGTGGCTCATTACACACCCCATATTCCTCCCTTCCCTTGGGAAACCAGGTTAGAAACCAATCACTACACCTCACATTTGGTGTGCATTAGAAAAGCATGACTCTTTTCTGAAACATGATTTTAAAAAGGCACTTCTTTTTTCCAAACAGATCTGTATCTGGAAAGTATTTACCAGTCTTAGACAACACTAATAGATTTCATTACTTCTTGCCCAGCATGATTTAAAGAGAACAAGGGGAAGCTCATTCCCTCACACAGATGCTGGAGAATGAAGTACATTCTCATCTTCACACATCCATAACACTGAAGATACAGCAGTTTCAGACAAGCAAAGGAAGCATGTGTGTCATAAAAAGCTAGATGCACACACAGTAAATGCAATAGGTGGCAGTCAGCAGCAAGTTCAAAGGATTCACAGAGTAAAAACTCAGCTGTCTTTCTCGCTCATTTTCTCACATACCCAGCCCACTCCCAGGGACATTCACTTGCCCTTTTTCTTCCTCACACGTTGTACAAAAAATTCAGATGGCACATTTCTTTCCTATCAGAAAGACTGCTTATGTTTTCCACATGGAGAACTGCATCCTAGGGTGCAGGTTCTCCAGAAATAAAATGCTCAATAGAGGCAGATGACAAGATCACATCCCTGAATGAAACTTTATTTCTGTATTGCCTTCTGACTAAATAGCATGTCTGCAGATGTACTTCAGGAACCAGAAGAGTTCCGGATACAAGTGTAGAAATATGAGGATGTTTGATTTGTTTCCTTTAAATGAATTATTTTGCAAAGTCTCAGTCTTTATCTAATTAAATACAGGACTCAGACTGCAACACTTCATCATTCTGGGAAGCAGTGAATTATTCAAATGCTTTGAGCATATTTACTGTACTGCAAGAAGAAGTGGAAGAACTGGAACTAACTGAATTACAGTTATATTGGTTGAACAGCTCATAGAACTGACTAAAGTAGTCCTTGCCTTGAGACTGTGACAGGCAAGTTTAAATCACAGAAGTGCTAAATTACAGTATCAAGAAAGTATCTCAATTAAGTACTTTTAGCATATATATTTACTTATTAGTATTCTAAGCTTATTGATACAATCTTATAGCTGCTGCTTTCTACAGTGCCAAAATACTTTTAAGGTATCATCACTACTAAAAATACATTAAAGTCTCTCAGTCATTATTTGAAAATGACTTGCACAGAACTGCCCTCAATACTGATAACCCTGTATATTTAGAATACAGTGAGAGGGCAGAAATGATGGCATGAAATTCAAAAGAATGAATTACACTGGGAAGCAGGAAAATACGCACAACAGTACCAGATGTCAGCACATGTACTGTTTGGGATATCCGTCCCTAAGGAAGTGGTGAAGTCCTCATCACTTTGGAAATATTTTCAAGTTCTGTCAACTTGGAAAAGTAAATATATATAGGAAATGCTTTAGGGGACATTCACAGCTCTAGGGAACACTGATGCTCCACACATGCATACACAATTGGAACAAATCCTCTTTCTGGTTGCCATCAATCTTTGAAGTCTAAAATGCAGCTCAGGTAGAAAACTGGTCCGACAGCACACCCCACTGACTTCCAGCCACACTGCAACAGGAATTAAATCAGGCTGTATGCTTAAGAACTCAACCAGTCTCACTCCCTTCAAGGTCTTGCACAAAATGGAAAATTACACTGGCTGAAGAAGTAAAGGAAGCTCTCTTTTGGAGATTTAAAGGCATGGAGTGCCTGAGGGAGGCTCTACAACCCCAACAGTTTATACAATGCACTTGCCTCACACAGCTCACTTGACTACAGGTTACAGTCTAAACCAGAATATGGGATGTGTGTGTCTGCCATGAAGAGCATAATAACCAGAATAATACTTTCATCATCATTCAGAGAAGCAGTACCAGTGGCAAACAGCTATTACAGAAGAATGCCCCAATCATGTATCCTCCTGAAGTTATAGTCAGAATTCCTCACTGGCTTGTGCTAGGACATGAATAAGGACTGCAAATTTGGCTCTAGTGTTTGCACGAAGTCAGCACCGTGCTGGTACATAGTAGATACTCAATTAGCAGAGAGCAATTAAAGCTGGTATCACTTTTTGGACTGATGGCATAGGGCTCTCACATGATCTTCCCTAAAGTGTTTGGGAACCTATCAGCACCACCACCCACTGCTGCAGCTATGCAAAATGCCTGTGCTGATGGGGGTCTCACCTGAGGAGGAGGCAAGTGTTGCAGGCTGTCCACTGAGCAGGCTGGAGTAGTTCTCAGCTGTAGTGTCTGCATCTAGCACAGCAGACTGGTCATGGGCAATCTCAGGCGGTGGAGGCACAGGCAGAAGAGGTGCCCTGGAGGTACACATAAAGGGTGTGAGCATGGGCCAGAAGACAGGACAAGACATTACGACAAAGTATACAGTTTTCTAAGTATCCTACAACGGGCAAATACTAGATCACTAGCAGCTGGATAGGGAAAGTGCTGTCTACTTATGAGTGCAAGAGGAAACAGTGCCCAGGATGCTGTACCAACAGTATTTGGGGAAGCAGCCCCAGACCACTAGTGTGGAAAGGACAGGCAGCAGGGACAGTGCAATGAAATCAGTCAGGTGGTCTCCAACCTTTCACTGAATTTTTCTCTTTTCATTCCATTTTCTTCACAGGAGGACTCTCACTCCAGATTGCCATAAATACCTCCCTCTGGAGACTAATTTCTTCCCTCATTCCCCCTTGAAAGACCATCTGCCTCTCACATACTCCCTTCCCCCGACCCCAGTCAATGTCCCCTGCTCACCTATGAAAGTCACTAGCTTGCATTTCTTCAAACTCCTAATTTTTAAGACTGTTCTAAGCAAGCAGCACTTCCATCACCAAATGAAAAATCCATGGATGGAAGGCAAGGGGTGATTCCACAGATCTTTTCTGTCTCTTCCCCTTCTCTCTGCACAACTTCAGCAAGAGGGATTTCACCAGGGCTATTTCAAAAGAGTGCTACAGGTTCATCAAAAGTGCTATTAAGAGGGCCCACCACAATTGCCCAGAAATCTGTCAGGCTGGAGAACGCAGAGAACAGGCTACTGAGGTCCAACTCAGTGGTCACTCTCCATAGCTTTAATGTAGAGGGGAAATGTCAAAGGAAAATATTTCATGCATTAGGTACCCATTGTGGAGAAATGAGAAAACAAAGTCCCTCACCCACAACCATCTGACCCAGAGGGGACTGACGGAGCTGATGATGTTGGATATTTTTTGTTGCTTCTCACACTCAGCTTCTCCAATTTTCGCCACTTCGCCCTGCGATTCTGAAACCAGACCTGACACATGGAAAGAAAGGATGCACTCAGAGAGGAAACCATCTACACATGGGGACACAGACCATCAAGCAGCAATGACTGCCTCCGCACATCACCATCTGAGACCAGAAATCTTTCTTCCTGAGCAAGGAACCTCAAGAAACCTTTCTTCCAGAGAATCTGCAAGATTCATCGCAAACAGAAAGAGAGTAATAACAGCAGAAAGATACCCCCAAACACTAGTTTCCTTTGCTGCCCATGATCTTCAAGATAAAAGAGATCAAGTACAATCTCCTTAGCCTCTTTTACCTACCCATTATGTGTCCTATCTTAGGAAATGAGATGAGATGAAGTACACAACCACAGATGCCACTGCCATTGTGGGTGGGGTCGTGCAGTGTCCATCTCTATGAGCTCTCCTCCTCTCCTCACCAGGGGCAGGTGCCCTCTCTGTCCTGTTACTCATGAGCTCCTCTTCCCTTCCTACTCAAGCTCCTGTGCCCTGCCCCAGTCCCTCTCTGTCAATTTTCTGCACAGACCCCCCAGTCAGCACTGTCACCCACTCAGACGTTACCAAGATGCGCTGTGGCGTTACACCAATCGCAGCCGCGATCTCCTTCCTCTTCTCGTTGTCGGGGTAGTGGTCTTCTTGGAACATCTTCTCCAGCTCTTCTAGCTGCTCTAGAAATTATGCATTGTTCAAAGAGAGAGAGAGATGGGGAGTATGGGATAAGAAAACAAAACAAAATCAAACCCAAAAGAAACAACACAGGGGAAAAACAAAACAGAACATTTTTTACTATACGTAGAAATGCACAAACAACACAAAAGATTTCTTTTAAAGTAAACCACAAAAATAAACAAAAAATATTCTCCCACAGTAAACCAAAGAGCATTGCTAGCAACGCTTCAAACATAAGGCACTCAGCAGCCTTTACTGAGGAAGGCCACACACCCAAGAGTGTGGAATGCACTGCGATAGCAGTGAGGGCAGCTCAGCACCTCCACCTGTGCCTTCAGTGTGGTGAAGGAAACATCAGCACCACGGGCACTACAAGTGCCACTATCTGCAGTGGGTTCCCCGGGATCTACCTGCACTATAGAAGGTGCGTGACTTCTTCCTGACCGGTGGTAGAATTTCTGGATTCTCAAGGAACTGTTTTTTTTCCTTGGTCCCATCATGGCAAGTTCTGCATTCCAGAAGTGAAGACACCCTGTAGGATTGCTGAGCTGCAGCCCTGGCTGAAGTGCGTTTGGATGACCAGCAAGTACCTGGGCCACACACATCCTTCCTGCAGAGGTCTCCAGGGATTCCACTAGAAGCTTTCTCGTCACACACTCCATTTCTCTTCTTACTTCTTTTCTTCTTTGCCTCTTTTTCAATCCCATCAGAGTAATAGCTCTCACACTGTTCATGTGACCTTGACTGACCAGTGGGCTCATGTGCAAATTCAACCACAGAAACTGGGGGCATGGCCTTCGTGTCACTAAGGAAATTTGACAGCTGCCCACACACTGAGGCAAGGTTGAGCTGGCTGCCAAGGGCCGCTGAGTCTTGGGAAGCTGACCCAGTTGCCTGCAGGGTGCAGAATCTTCCACCTTCCTCCACCTTCTTTGCAGGGCTGGTCCTGCCTTCTGTTCCCAAGGTATTCTCAACGTCTTCCTTTATAGCTGTGCTTTGTAACGCAGAGAGCACACTGCTCCCTGCATCACACCCACCAACAGTATCAGCAACCACCACAAAGTGCTCGGTATTCAGCAATGTGTCCTCCTTCTTGTTCTTGCACTCTACAAGGAAAAGAATTAAAAACAACACCTCCCCACCCCACATGCACCAAGCCAGATGTGCCTCGATGGCATGAGGAAAAGAGTATGCCTGGACAGAAAGTTTCAGCTGTGGGAAAAGGAAAACGCTACACAATGAAACCCAACAGTGAAAAGAACTAGAGAGTTCAAAACTACCACCAGAAGAGAGTGCTGCTAGGAAAGCAGCAAAGAATGCCATATGGTCAATATGGAGATACTCAAACATCCGAGGTAAGAAAAGCCCCATTTTGAGAGTGAAGATACCTGCAAAAGCAACCAACTGAAACTACAGGAAGAATGAATTCCAGACATGGGGAATAAAGGGAAAGTTGCATATTACAAATGCAGTAGTGGGAAAAGAGAACTGGGAATAACAAAGGTCATGGGAATAAGGAACAGAACAAAAATCAGTGTCTTACCACAACACTAAGTGTCACCTTGTTAAAATGAACAAAAGAAAAATACAAGCAAAATTCTGGTCTATGGTGTCAACAGTGATTATCTGACAAATGACATTACTTCTTGATTTATAGAGGTTTCTTTTTCTGACATACACAAACTGACCAAGCAAAAAAAAAAAAAAAAAAAAAATTAATTGTACAAACTTCTAACAACTGCCTTACTTTTATGCAGTTTCAGCCACAACACTTATGAATAACAGACTTGCAAGATAGGCAATGAAATAGCTGGCTGAGGACAAAAATAGGTGAAGAAGTCTGACCAAGTTTAACAAAAAGCACAAGCTGAGTTACACTAAGAGAGACTGAATAGTAGAAAACAGGTCAGAAAGAACACAGCAAGAGAAATAATTTAAATAGCCACCAGAATAAGAAAGAAGTATTATACTTTCCCAACTGAGATATACCCACTGATTGTCTCAGAATGTGTGAGTCTATGTGATTTCTGGTACTTAAAAGAAAGGAAAAAAAAGAAAAAAAAAAAAAAAAAGAAGTTACTATTTCTTAAGAATAGAAAGTAGAATAAAACCAAACCCATGTATTTGCCTCTGTCTGGAAAGAGGCAAGTTTGAGCAGACTGTTGGCAGCATTTGAGTTGCATGTGCCTATGTGCCTACAGAGAAGTGTGGTTAATTAATTTGAGGGGAAAAGATCTCAAATAATTTCATTTCACTCTCTTCTACTTTTGATTAGTCCAATGCTAAAATAAGGGACTTGCTTTCTGCCTCAATGTTCCTTTCTTAAACAACTGTTAATCAAGGAACCCCAGTCAGATGGGAGAATCTTCATGGAAACAGGAGGGCATGCCAGGCTGCTTCCAAGACCTTCTAGTTTGCCTTTTTACAGGATTAAGAGAACTGAATTAGTTGCAAGGGAAAGAGACAAAAGCAGGAAACGATGCAACCGTAATACTTCGATCATATTGGCAGCACCAGTTTCCACTGCTGTTAAATGAAATATCCTGATGAGGAGGGTCAAGCACCGAGGGAGGCAGAAGCTGGTTATGTTCTATACAATCCCCTTTTCCACCGTCCTCCTCGCTGCCCCCAGGCCCATCATGTGCAAAAGCTGATGCGTCACTCACCCTCTGCCTCAGATCAGGAATAGCATTTTCACCTTAGTGCTCTGACTGAGGAGGCTCTTCACTTATTTTTACCTTTATGCAAACACGAGTACGTGCTTACATCACAAAATGCATTTCCCAGTCTTATGAATGTACCTCGTATCTGCAGCAGAGAGGGAGAGAATGACACCTGGGGGCTTAGGTCACCTACAGCAATATTCCTCCAGGAGAAAGCAGATTGTGTCTCTATTTCTAACGTAGCAAAGGCCTGACCACAGCCTGGGACTGCCAACGAGCAGCCCCGCAATGAAATAACGGCCCGGAAGAACACGAGCCCTTCGGGGTAACAAACAGGCACTCACCGAACCACCGCCTTCTCCCGCCCGCGTGAGGGGGCAGCAGGCTGAGCATGCCCCGCGCCTCCCAGCAAAGGGGTCCGGGCTGCCCGGCAGGGTCACAGGCGGCTGCGAACGCCTGAGCTGCTGCCGGCAGACCACCAGGAGCTCTCCTCTCCCACCGCCTCCCCGGACGTTAGCGCTGTTCGGAGCAGTTGCCGCAAAGCCGCGCGACGCGCGCGGGGAGAGCGCGCCAACCCCACGTGCCCGGCCGAGCGGCGGGCGGGGGTGGTGCGTGCCGGCGCCCCGAGACCCCGCGTGGCACCGGGGCCACGCGGGCCCATCGCCCCAGGCTCCCCCGGGGCCAACCGGCGGCTCTCGCGGGGCCATGGCTGCCGGCCGCCCCGCCCCCACAGGTAGCGGCCCGGCAGGGGGATAAGGTCGTTATCCTCCACCCGGGCCGCTCATTAGGCTCATTACCGGTTGCCTCCCCCCGGTCATTAATGAGAGCCAGCGCCCCGACCCCCAGCCCAGGCCTTACCCAGCCCGGGGGGCGCCCGCTCCTCCTCCGCGCCCGCCCCGTCCATGCCGGCTGGCGGCGCGTCGGGCCCAGCCCGGTTAATGCCCCGCCCGGCAGCGACCCCCGCGGCCGCAGCCCCGCCGGCTCATCAAGGCCACCTGGGGCCGCGGCCCTCGAGGGGCCGGCGCTGCCGAGCACCCCGGGCTGCCCCCGCCGCAGGGTCCCGGCCGCGGGGGCCATGTTCCGGCCGGCCCCTCAGGGCGCGGTGCGGAGCCGGGGGCCGCATCCGAGGGCAGAGCCGTGCCCGCACACCCAGGCCCCGCACGGAGCCGGCCCGAACGCCGCGGAGCGCCCCGCGGACGCGCGGGGTTACAGCGGGATGGAGCCTCATGGCCTGGCCCGGGCGGCGGGAGGAACAGGCTGGGTTTGGATTCTCAGTGGTTGCAGGGAACGAATGGCACTTCTTTACTTCTGGGTGTAGTTTTGTGTCCTTTCAATACTTAGCAGTTCTTAGAAAAAACAAGGCTCCCGGCAGAGGGGCACCTGGCAGTCAGCAGTGTCACCTGCTGCGGTGGCACTTCATCCAGCTCGAAGGGTTCACAGGACAGGAGGGCAGCAGGGAACCCAGCCTGGCTTTCCCCATTCCCTCCTGATGGAGAGATCTGTGCTGGCACTCCTGGGGTCCCCACGGTTCCAGAAATGAGCCCCCTGCTCCCCACGCTGCAGGCACAGCTCCTCGTGCCCCAGTGGCATGCAGCCGGCTGGGGACAGCCCGCCTGCCTGCGAACGGCAGGACCAGCGCTCGCTTGAGGAATGGGATTTGCTTAATTGCATTCTGCTGCACCAAGACAGAGCATCCTTCATCCTCATCTTGCTCACTGGCTCAGGAGCTCATTGCTGGCAGGGCACCATCCTCCTCCCGTGCGTTTCCCTGTGTGCCCCATCTTTGTTTGGAGGTTTGCTCCAGCATCGAAGGTCCTGCTCCTGCAGATGCTCTCACCTGAGGATAGTTTCATTGTGTTAAATGACTAACCTGAAACACATGTGCCAGTGGTTTGGGTATGACAGAGCACCTGGCTCAGCCCCCAAACGCTCGCTGGCTGGAATGTTATTGCTGCTGAAACGGCTTTTAATTAGTTAGCAGCATCCAGCTGACAAAACACAGCTCTGGGCGCAGAGGGAATGGGACCTCTTCAGTGTTAGATAAAAATCCCTAGCTGCTTTAGAGGTTCCTGTTTCTTACCACAAAAAGAAATGAGTGTAACTGCCCTCTAAAGGTTGTCTTCAGGGTTTTTTTCAGTATAGAAATACTGTATTTTGTCCAGATATACGCTGTGTATTAGTCCCCACCAGTTCCTGTAGAAGATGAAGTTTCTTCATGCTTGGGTTTACAGCCAGCTGCTGAAGATACACTGGCACCTCTCACACAGTGCTCCTATTCTGTGGGCCTTCTTTAGGGATCTTACTAGAAATGTATAGGGATTCGGCTGACAAACTTCTACACTTCTATTCCTCTTTAATACTGATTTTCTGGGAAATCAGGTTATCCACATTACATAATGTAGGGAGAGATCCTGACTCGTAATTAAGCCTGTAATAGGATGCAGCAGATACTGTGTCAGCTTGATTCCTGCCTCCTGAAGGTGGCAGTTTTAAGTGATACTGTACTAGTTTGATTAAATTTGAACAGGCCAAGGAGATGTTAATCAGTTAATTGCATGAAGCAATTCAGTGCAGTTTCTGGATTTTGTGGAAGGATAGTGCTGGGGCTAAAAATATAACTAGTGAGAAGCTGAGGCCTATCTGAAAGGTAAGGAATCAAAGTAAACCAGGGTATAAGCACTTATCCTTGGAAACATAAGCTGACCTTTAAGTGTTCCTGACCATATAAAAACCTGACACCAGGAAATTAAAGCTGTACCTGTGACCGGGAGAAGTTAACCTTTGATCCAACTAGTTAAAGAGTACAGAAGTCCTGTCACTCACAACAACAATGGCCTTGAAGTTTCCAATCTCAAGAATTTTAACAAGAACACATGGAAGTTAGAACAGTAACCACCTTGGGAGACTCCTGTGAATTATACACCTGCTTGTTTTTGAGAGCAGATGTGGAAAGAGTAAAGAATCACTGAGTTTTAAAGTGTTTAACAAGATGACTTCTGATTTACAATGGCAGTAGCTGTGGCCTGCCTCCTCCTGATCCTAGTAGCAAAGGTGAAGCTGACACGGATATGGGATGCTGGTATGAGATGACCTTCCACAGGCACATAACTGATCCCTGGCAGTGTTCTGTGTCCTGGCTGAGACACTGGGGATCCTGATGCCTTATGTATGGCATAAATTTGTGATGGCCTGGGACAAGCAGGTATTTTGGGTCTCTGAACATTCCTGGGTCTTGGTGAGGATTTTAACTCTTTTTGTCACTTATTTTAGTTTGAGGTAGGGCTTTGCTTTTGTTCTTAGCTAGGGACTAGTTTCAGTTCTTCTAGGGAAAAAAAGGGTGTAGGCAGATTGTAGTCTGGACCACAGATTAAAAGCCAATCAAATAATTGCATCCTGCCTTAGTGATACACTGGATGGGACTCCCATCTTCTGCAGGCCATCCCTTTAGCTTATCTTGATGACATTGATGGCTGTTCCACTGTGGAACCTGCAGCAGCAGTCACTTCAGGGCTGGTGGTAACACTTGGAAGAATCTTAGGGCAAGGCTGGTATAGCAAGCTTTCTTCACTGCCTCTGCTAAGTATAGCTATTTGTACTTAATATGCACTTAGAAAGGAGAGTTATATGGAAGAAATAATGAAATACTGAAAATATATTCAGTAAATACTCACATATTTGAGATGAGAACCTAAGTAACAAGGAAAGCAGGAAGTTGTTTAACTGGAGAAGTGCATGAGTTTATTAGGACTAAAAGCATCTTTTTTTTTTTTTTTCTTTTTAATCCAGCTAAAATTATTGATATAAATAGGCTGTAATAAGCTATACTAGATACAACGTAAATGGGAATTAAAGGCAGAATGTTACAGAGACAGAAAGCTGGAGATATGAAGATAACTAGTTCTTCAAATATATTAAATGCCAAGAAGGCTACACATTGTTTTCTTTGGTGTATTGATTCTTATACTTGATCTTGCATTGACTGAACTGAACGCAAACACTTTATCACAGAAATAGTATTTTACAGTTGAAGTCATGTCCTCAAATAGACAGGTTCTGCACAAAAGCAGGACTGCATGTAAACCAGACTTACACCAGAGAGTTCTAAAAAAGAACAAAGTCCCTGGTGTACATATTTTGACTTTATCTACAGTGGCTAAATATCTCAGTGTTTTCTCTAAGTGTGCAAAATGGTGCATGCAATACCACGTCAGCTATCAGATTAAGAGCAGCAGGAAAGTGCCACTTCATTGCATATGCCTGGTCATGGTTATTCTGTACAGGGCATGTACCAACATGTAATAGAAATCTTTGTCAAAAGTCACTGTGCTACTTTGAGTGGGAGGCAGCATAAAAAGGGTCATTTCAGATGGCTTACCGGGACACTTGTTCAGAAGAGAGGTGACCTTTGTGAAACAGATTCTTCAGCTGGATACCTCTTAAGGTGGGAGAAATCATCACAATGGCTTCTGAAAACTTTGCTTATCTCAAGTGGGTTTTCTAATGCTGTCAAGAACTCTTAACAGTGTGCGGAGACCAAGTTAAATTTAGGTACAGCAAAATATTTGCCTATCTAAAAAACAGTAGGCTTGCATGATCAAAAAATTAAATTGTTCTAAATGGAAATTACACTATGGAGGTCAATACCATCGGGATGTCAAGGGGATATTCAAATGGAAAAAAAACCTCTCCTCAACTATATTGTGCTTTGCACTTAGCACCTCGCTTCTCAGGAACTCAGAGCTCTTAGTACACTAATACTAGGGAATTTAGCCTCACGCCGTCCAGTGAGGTAGGTAAGTTTAGCCCCATTTCACAGATGGGAAAACTGAGGCACAATTTTGAAGTGACTTGCCCAAGGTCCTGCAACTTGTCAGTGGCAAAAACAGGAATATATTTTCAGAAGTCCAGATCCCAGACCTCTGTCCGATTAAAGTCCCTCCCTACTACCACAAAGCAAGCAATACATGCAACTTTTTTTCCCTTCCTACTGCTGCCGTATTCCTGGTGACACAGAGGAAGTGAATTATTTTTCCTTATGGAATTCCCGCTTTCTTTGGCAAAAAGCACCTCGTTCTGTCAAAGTGCTGTGTTATGCTCTTCGCAGAGGCATTTCTTCTGAGGCACAATAGAAAAAAATATGGTTTCCCCATGGCAGGGAGACTGTACAGGTCCAAACAAAGTAGAGTCTTATTTCTTGCAGAAGACCTGCTGCTTGGCATTCTTCACACGCTGCTCCTCCTTCAGGTTCTTCTGCCGTGCGTGCTTGCTGGAGATGAGTTCCACGTGTTCTGAGGGGAACCAGCCTCTCTCCCGGTCTGAAAGTTTTACTCCTTCCATCCATCCTGTGGTGTGAGGAAAAGCACAACATGAGGCAAAACAGGCATTTTCTCATTCTTACCCAAAAACCCCCTCCAGCAAGGCCTCAAGATTGAAGAAAAAGAACCCTTTTGAGCCTCCAAATAAAGGAGTCTCTTCAGCCTCTCAATCCAACAATCAGGAATGAGAGGCTCCTTCTGGAGCCTGATCATGGAACTGGGGGTGTTCAGGCTGGAGAAGAGGAGGCTGAGGGGAGACCTCATTGCTCTCTGCAGCTCCCTGAAAGGAGGGGGTAGCGAGGAGGGGTCGGTCTCTTCTCCCAGGTAACAGTGACAGGACAGGGGGGAATGGCCTCAAGTTGTGCCAGGGCAGGGTTAGATTGGATATCAGGAAACATTTCTTCCCTGAAAGGGTTCCCCAGCCCTGGCCCAGGCTGCCCAGGGCAGTGGGGGAGTCCCCATCCCTGGAGGGATTTCAGAGCCGTGGAGATGTGGTGCTGAGGGACATGGGGCAGTGGGGACTGGGCAGTGTTAGGTGAATGGTTGGACTTAGAGGACTCTTCCAACCAAGGCTATTCTGTGATTCTGTGTCGTTAAAGCTTCACAGCACTAGAGTAACTTCCTACCCGTAACGTGAGATAGTTCATTCTGCTCACCATCATTGCTGTACTGCATAACCATGATGATATCAGCTTTCTCCAAAGCCAGCTCATCGTTTTCCCGAGCCTTGTAAGTCTTTATGCATTGAACCTGTGGTGCATCTAAAGGGAAGGAAAGATCTTAATGGTATACTAGAAAACAACAGTAAACCTGTGTGTGTCAGCCCCAGAGGAGGTAGGGGGTAAGGGACTGCCCAAACATTAAAGAGCAGAGAACTGGAAGGGAGACTAGAGGTCTTCTACCTAATATGAGGAGTAAAATAACTGGCAGAACTTGGCACTGAGGGAAAGCCCATGGATATCTTCTTTATTTACAAAAAGGCAAGTATTCTGCCTTGGAGTCACTTCTGGGATATTCCACCTCACAGTGTCTCCACCTCCTCTGTGCCAGACCACCCCCATTGCCGTCGTAGCAGAGCAGTCTCACCAGGGCATTCCAGGAGGTCCAGTTCTCCTCGTGGAGGAGCCAAAGCAGAGATCCACCTCAGCTTCTCACTGCTGGGAAACAGCACCAGAGAGGTGTCACAATTCAGTGTGAGGGACAGCAGTCTGATGATGGGAATGGGGGAGGGGGTACAGGTGTGCTCACAGGAGGGGTCAGGGAGGGGGTACTTAGGGGTAGCAGAGAAAGGTGAAGTGGAGAAAGGGGATGGGAAAAGGAAAAACCTCCCATTTTTGGAGGCTGATGGTATGACAGTGTGGTAGCATTCTATGAGCAGCTGTGATGAGAGAGGAGCAAGGTGGTTCACTAGGCTCTTGTTACAGCAGGAGGATGTTTTTCAAGTCCTCTGTTCAGCTGCTGCATTTGATATTTCAGCATTTGGGTAGCTGAGGGACAACCATCAGGTTCCCAGGAGGTGTCTGGCTATTGTAACGGGATAGACTGAAGGTAACCTTGAGCTCTTACTGTGTCTCTGTACGAAACAAAAACTCCACTCTCTTTCCCTGGTAGTTCTGAAGTAGAAAGAGACGGAAAACGTTTTTGTTTGTTCCATGCAGTTTCATCTCGCACTTCTCCCCACGCACATCTGAGAAAGCAGCATGATCAAACACAACAAAACGTCCACCCCTGCAGATAAAGGGGAGGAACAGAACAAATTGTGAGTTTTAAGGTGATGAGGGTTACAAAGTGAGTCCACGTAGTTTTCTGATGTCAGGAAAGCAAAAAGCTTTTAATGAGTCTTCATCTGCTTCAGCTTTGTACTTGCTAGAAGTCTCAGAAGGCCAGAGAAGAGAGAGGGTACTTAATGAAAAGGGTAGAAATACTAAGCTCTGTCCTGTCAGAATTTTATTTGATAGCTTACAGCTTAAAAACACAACCACCACCCCCAAAACCCCAACACAGCCAACCAATAACTCTCTTAGTTTCTTGACAAAGCAGTGATTTGCACATTCACTAATCTTCATACTGTCCTTAAGGAAGAAATTATTTACTAAGTAAAATTAAAACAAGTGGTTGTTATTATTGAAGTATTTCACATTAAAGAGATGAAGAGGCAGAACAGAAGTGTTGCACAGAAGATACCTCGTTATATTATCACGTGTTGTAATTAAGAGTTGAGAATACCAGATTCCACATACTTGCATGATACTCACATAGTGTAGGGTTAGGAGAGTGACGTGACAAATGCTGCCACTTGCTGGCAGGCAGAGGGAAAGGACTCTTTCACCAAAGCACAGACCCAGAAAGAGAGGTATTTTAGAAGGGGCAGCAAGAATTGTGTTGAAGCACTCACTCCTTCGGCCGAGACAGGAGCAGGCAGTCATTGAAAAGATGTAGGTAGATGGGACGGGTGGTGACTTTCCATTTTGGACTGAGGGTGTTGAAGTCCAGTGCTGTCAACTCACCACACTTCACAAGTCGTCTCGACTGTGAGATGAGTGGGAATATCTGCAAGACAGAAGTGAGCATTTATGTCAAGTGTGTACAAGGAAATCTGTGTTCATGAGTTCTGGATTTGTGTTTTTGCTTGTCTCCAGGGGAAGTGTGCTTTCCCCTCTCCAGATGGACAGGAGGAAGTCATGGTAGGCACCGTCAGCTGAAGGCTGACACGAACAATTGGGCAAGGGAAGCACTGATGAGGAGTTGACCTGTGTGTGATATTCTGGTTCAACAGTTCTGTGTATATTGGAGAGGAAAACAGAAAGTGAGCACAAGTGACTCTGTGAGGAAAGAGAGAAAATACATTAGGCTAGAGCAAGACCCAGGGAATGATGAGCTCACCTTGCACTCAAATTCAATCTTCTGGCTGAGGTAGATCAGCTCTTCAGTGCTCTTCATGCGCTGGACATTTTCATTGCAGTCTTTGATGAGCTGCAGAGGAAAACAGAGGATCAATGAGGTGGGAGCAGAACTGCCTGGTGGGATCAGTACTACCCCCAGGAGCCCCTCAAGAGTCACTGTAAATGACAATTCTTTCATTGTCCTCCTGCAAAAAAAGGTGTTTTTTCCAGGTGAGGACACAAAACTTCTCCATACCTACAGTGATCATTGTTCTTTCTTAAGGAAGGTATTCTTTAGATGAAGTCTCTGTGGTAAGTATTGTTTTAATTTTGGGATACTGGGGCTGGGGCAATACTAGAGACATCTCCTTTCAAGTGACAGAGATTGAATTACTGGTCATTTGGAAGTAGCTCTTATTAGGTGCTCCACTGTGAACACAGGAGGCTAATTAGATAAACATCAGCCCTGATGCTCCTACAACCCAAAGCTTGTTGCTAGTAACTGTGAGGACAGGACACAATGAAACAGAAGTACTTCAGCCTGTAAGCTGCCTACGTAGCTGCCTGAGGTGACACAGGGCACCTGGTTAACAGTGTCACAGAGATTAGGATTTTGGTGTCTGACATCTTTCCCACCCCCCTCAGACTGCAGTGTTTGAGGAGCTGTGCAGCAGGCAGGTGCAATCCTAAGAGTATTAAGGAGGTTTGCATCATGGTGAACTGGGCTTTAGGTAGACAATAAGGGAGGGATTGTAAGAAAGAGAGTGACACTCCAAGGAGGTCACATCATCGCTATGCAGAGCAGGTGCTGGCTACGAACAAGTCTATCTATCTGCAGTACAAGTTCCAGATAACAAGTTGTGCCAGAAGACTTTAAATCTTGCCTGCGTAATAAATAGGACAGAGGAAGAGATGCAATAGAGTAATGTCTTGCCAATATTTTTAGCAATATTTTTTTCTGGGGACTGAGGTAGTAGTTGATCACTAATTAGAGACAAAGGTAAGAAACACAAAGGGGGCACAGTGGTTAGGAGACTGTCCTTACACTGTGGAGCCCAGAACTGCACACAGTGCTCGAGGAGAGGCCACACCAATGCTGAGTATGGTGGGACAGTCGCTTCTTTCAACTGGTCAGCTATGCTGTGCTTAACACCCCCAGATACAGTTGTCCCTTTTAGCTGCTGGGGCACATTATTGCCTCACACTGAGCTTACCATCAACCAGAGCTCCCAGGTCCCTTTCTGCAGGGCTGCAGGATGGGTAGATGGCCTTACCTTTTCAAGGGCATCGTAGGCCTGTGTTGCTTGCACTTCCTCCTCAGACCCTGGCCGAGTTCTCTTCAGGATATTCTGCATGAGAAAAGATGTTTTTCATAATGCAGACAGGGAAAGCTGGATGTGTGGTATCTGGGAGGGGTAGGAGAAACAAGGAGACACCAAGATGCCAGCCTTGAGGGAGACTAAAGCAGTAGTAGATGACAAGATATGGAGATAGCAAGGCCAGAAATTTGAGCTGCAGAATGTCACTGATAAGCTGCATGGAACAGGGCATCCCTGAAAATCTCATCATATCATCGCGTACAAGTTGCATGGCACAGTAAGCAACTACTAATCCAAGCACAAACAGCCTTACGTACAGAATTGCTCTTTGCCTGATACTCTTTTTCTCCTGTTCAAAAAAGGCTCAAATAATCAAAAAGAACTTCACAGAAAGAGCTCAAAATTAATTTGCTGGTTCCCTGCCTGAAAAGCTCCCATTGGTCGATGTTGGAGGCACAGAGCAGAGACAGGCTGCCTTCCAGAGGGCAGCCAAGGAACCTTTGCTTTGTTTTCCTAACAGGAAGCCAAAAAATGTTTGATAAAATGTAAATCAACGTGTTCTGATAAGACTCCGTAAATTATTTATTGGAGTAGTTTTGCAACAAAGTCCCAACCAGCATACAAAGGGCACTGCCTCACGGAGGCTGTCACATCCAATTCATGGTGCTGGGCTAATGCACAGCAGACATTCACACAAAGACAAAAGGGGTTGGTTTTGCAGAGGTGTATTCACAATATATGCCACAGAGTGGCTTCAGAGCACCTTGCCAAACTTGTCACAGATTCAACACGAAGGGCTGTACGCAGTCTTTCCACCCAGTACTTGAAGCCAGCTCATATTTATATGACTTTCAGACTTGAAGAAGTGTCAGCTTGGAAGAAACTAAGAAAGCAGAGAGTCAACACAGTTACCTGTAGGAGGAGCTTAAGTCGAGTGATGCGCTGGAAAGGAAGGATGAGGAAGGATTTAAGTGAGAGGCGCTGGCATACTGGATCACTTTCCAGTCTCTCCAGGACTTGCTGGAACCCTGCATTTCCATTTCTGTGGGAGTGGTAAAGAAAGAAGACATCCAGGCATCACAGCAAATAAATAGTCTTTCTAGTATCAGATTTCAGGGAGTGCTGGAGTACTCCCAACAGTCAGGTTTTGTCCCTGGGGCAAGAGATGTCAAGAAACCACACCACTGCTGAGGAAGAGCAAGTATGGGTTTCTAACAGCTACAGGAGGAGGGCAGTACAACTGTGACCGTATCTTTCCTCTGTCTGCCACAGCCCTCTGCAATAGAAGCCAGAAGTAACATCTACCTTTTGATTCCCCCCTATCAATAGGGCACTTTCACAGAGGTAGTGGTGCCTTGTATGCTTTCCTTACACTGAGTAGTCCAGCTCCAGGGTCTGTGTTCAGGCTCTGGAAACAGTTGCCTCCCCTCTCTTGCTACTCCTGAGTGGAGCTGCCTTCCTCTCTCCTCTCTCTTACCCTCTCAGACCCAGTCCCTGCCATCCAGTTTTCTGTTGGGCAGCAGCAGATACAAGGCTGATAGTATGAGAGCAGGACCTGCCACCAAAACAGCCAATCCCATAGCCTTGAAGAGATGGGGAAGAAGGTTGTAGGCCCAGTAGATATTGCTTTAGACAATATCCCAGAGGTCCTTACTGTGTGGAACTGAGCATTCCCTGAAGGGAATCAATTGCCAGACTCTCCCAGAGACGGTGCCTGAATAGCCTGCTGGAAACTGTCTTCCTGGGGAATCACTGTAGCTTCACCAGAATTGGGCTGTTATGGAGGAAAGCAGTGCAGAAGTGGCAAGGAAACTGCTCAGGACTGGACCCGTGCCTATGCAATGCCTGGTTGTGCAAGGCACAGAGAAGGAGGGCAAGAGATTGTCCTGGTTTGGCTAAGATAGAGCAAATTTTCCTTTCAGTGATTTCACTTTTCAGTTGGGTCCCTTCTCAGACTGCACTTTCTGAAGTCAACACCATGTTTCCCAGACACTGTCTGCTCCTAGCAGTGATAACACTCCCTGGTTACAGTGAGTACTGAGCTCTCAGTACAATGGTGTGCAGAAAGGCTCTTGCTTATACTGAATCTCACAGAGACCAAGGGCACTGCTGAATTCTCTCGGTGCAGCCTTGGGGCCCCCCTCAGTGTCAGGGTGCCAGGGGTGGGACCTGCGGGGAGGAGCGGGCAGGACAGGGACCCACACTGACCAGTGCAGTGTGCCAGCCCATACACATCAAGCTTGGTATAAAGCTGAGGGATCATGGGGGGCAAGTCCCTCTTCTCTTGCCCTCCCTCCTGCCCTTGCTCGTCTTCTATGGCCGCTGTCCTGGGAGGATTCTGTCTGTTTGTCTGTCTGTGATCTGTGCATTCCTGAACCCAGCTCCCATCTGCTGCTGCATCCAGGAGCCCAGCCTGGGATGTTCCCAGAGCTGCTCTGCAGCACCAGCGGGGACAGGAGCATTACTGGAGGAGTGTGTGACTGGGGGGAGAAGCTCTATACTGGTTTTGTACATATTTGTAGGTATTTCATTATTTTTCTTCTCACTGTTATATTTCTCTTTTTATTGTTGTAGTTTCATTAAAGCTGTTTTAGTTTTATTCCCAACTCGTCAGTCTCTCTCCCTTTTCTTCTTTCCCTCCCCCTGCCCAGGAAGGGAGAGGGGTTAACAGAGAGCAGCTGTCATCCGTTTAGTGGCCGTCCCAGCCCCAAACCACAACACAGATGTTCCATTCCACCACCCAGAGCAAGAGAGACTGACAGTATTCTCTGGCCCCAGGATTTTCAATCCATGTTAAAGACTCCTGGACAGCCAGTTTCAGCTTACTGACAGCAGCCATATTTTTCTTAATTACAGAACCACAGAATGGTTGAGGCTGGATGTTTCACTTAAAATTATTATCACTTTCTGGTTCTTAGGAGTCTCAAATCTACTATCCAGGACAGTCATTTTTGCTCTCTTCAGTAGAGAGCAGACAGAGAATAGCCTGCAATAGAATCAGATATTAATTATTCTTTCCCTTTCTAATGCTATGGGAGAGGAGCCTGCAGCAGTTCTGTCCTGCTGTCCCAAATGCCACTGAACTGAAAAAGGTTCCTGCCTGTTCTGCTGAGGGTGTAGTGCAAGTGCTGGCCAAAAGCCTGTACCTGCTGCGTTCTCCATCGTTTGAAAGAGTGAATATTGAAGGTGCAGCAAGGCAGTAAGGGGAGGGGAGGGGGTAACAAAGGAGAAAACTTACAGCAAGCGCTGGAAGGTTTGCTCCTGATAGGTCTGGTTGGTTACATATGGCAGATACACCCTGCGGAACTCGGGGGCGTGTTTCAGAGCCACATCGCACACGTGGAAGGTGAACATGTCCTCCTCAAATTTCTCCTCCAAGTCAAAGAGGAAACTGCAGCACAAAGAAGGAAATATCAGTGTCATTTAGTAAAGTAGGAACATCCTCAGTTCTCTAAAATCCTGACAGCCTGCATGTAAATGCAAGACAGCTCTGTACTTCTAGAGAGCAGAATGCCTGTACAAGGACAGTTTAGGGGTAGGTATCAGCAAGGAAGAAGCAGAGGCAAAAGACTTCTGTTCTGGAGAGGTCATACCTGCTACTTCAAAAGGCATGGTCAGGAAACAACTGAAAATTAAGACATCACCAGAATAATTCCACTAGTAGAAATGGAAAAGGTAGCAGCAAACCTTTCTAGCACAGTGCTGTATGCAGCCAAGCCGTGCAGGAGAAGAGCAGAACAGAATCCGACAACATACAGGATTCCTTGCATGTGGGGTCATGTCTACATTTTATGACTTAAGCTCAATTGATTCACATTAGGTTCTGTCAAGTGATGGCTGTAACTTTTTTTTTTCCTTCTTTTTTCTTTTTGGTCAAGGCTCGTGCAGCTGCTTCCTTTGTCTTCTGTTTGGCAGGAGCTGCATTTGGTTTGTGCTGAGGCCTAGCTAGTCAAGTTTAATTGCAATTGGAGCCAATAGGGCATGGCCACAGTAGCAATTTGAATATTCTGATGCCTTGCCGTGAGCTCTGTGCACAATTGTGCCATACTGTCTGGGTCTTAACACCAAGACGCGCATTGCCCTGTCACCTAAAGAGATGAATGTTTCTTCCAGGGCAGCGTTGGCACGCTATCACACAATGTGTGTGTGTTATCTACCTCGAAGGCCAGCGAGCACGCAGGAGTGAGATGTTACTGGTGGAAGTGATGGGCTGTGTCTGTGCTTCATGGAGGGTGCCAGTCCTGGAAGCACAGGGCCGTATCTCACCTGGCGCTGACGTCGCGCACGTCGTGAAGGCGGGAGAAGAGCCACTGTCGCTCCTGATTGGTGAGCATTGCCTGCAGCTCTGCTGACCGCTGGAAATGATCCACTGCCACGTTTAAGCTGCGCAGGTATGAAGCCTCAGACATTATCAACTCAAACTTGGCCTTGAGAGATGAAAGAAGGGAGCACAGCATTAGTAGACCAGGCAAGTTGGTGAGGTCTTACAGAGAAGAGATGGGGCACAGCGAGAAAACCTCTGGTACCTCGTGTAAGTAATATGTAATTACAGAAGGGAGGCCTTAGGGATGAAGGGCAAGCCTGTCATTATATACAGTCTTTCTTTCTTTAGAAAGACACACTTGTGGTATGACTTAAAAGAAAAGTAGCTACCAGCTCTCATTTTACTTCTTATTCCCCCTCAACTCCACTGTCACTAGGCTCCCTGTTTCACATGCTCTCATAAATTTTTCGGCATCCACATCACCCCCACTTCTCTCCATCACGTTTCCCATGCTGTTGGTTTCTCCTCTTTTTTTCTGGTTCCTCTCATCCACTTCTCAATTCCTCTCATTTCCCTTACCCAGTTCCTCTATGTCCCATTTTGCTGTACCATATGTCTTCTGTTTCCTCTCAGCCCTACATAGGTCAATTTAGTAAACATACCCTACCACAGGAACTACAATTCACTGTGGTTTTATCAGCATCTCTTACAAGCTTATGTGTGGGAGATTGCTGGAAGTCTTCTACTTTAGTATTTTCTTCTGCATTGAATATGCTCAAAATTCCTTGGTTTATCTCATTCCAGTTTCTCCATGTCTGTTTTCATGAAGTTACTGATATGGCCCAGAGTCTGTCCTTCTGTGCTCCTTTTCTCTACAGTCCTGCACATCAGCACTGTGCTACTTCACAGGCACAGGTACCACATCCCCATACTGCTTACATGGGTAAAGGTGACCTCTGCATTCAGCCACCTGCATTCCCATGTCAGATGCTTTTGCTCTCCACTTCCCATCGCCCTTCTGGGGCCTCTTTCCTGACTACAGACCCCCAATCTACCTTGTTACATCTCTCCATTACCTCTTGCAGCTTCTGCTCATCACGGGACATATTGAGTAGCATTCTGCTGCCCCGTATCATGGGGATGTCCTGCCAGAGGGATGCATTAGATGAGACTGACAGGCGTTGCAAATATGAGTCCTGGGGAGACAGCACTTTCCTCCGTAGCCTTGGGGAGCTTGGGAAACTCGACTCTATATCCTCTGCGAAAGAATCCACTCTCTTCTGGCTTTGAATGGCCTTGTTCAGAACCACATCACTGTACTCCTGATACAGCAGTCTTGCTGTGAAGAGAGGCATATACATTTATACTTTCTGCAGCAGCGACTCGCCCTCTGCTTCAATCTGGAGACAACTGTGCCTGTCTTAGATTGGGATAACTGAATACATTAGACCACATGCACCTGCTGTAAGCAAAGCTCACCAGCTGCCCGAGTGTACTGCAGGACTCTGGTTTCACTGCCTCCACTGCACACTGCTCTCTAATGCCACCTCCTTGCTACTACATGGCAGGAGCCCCTTTCCTTTGTGCTCACTGCAAGGGTTCGAGATGATGGAGGAGAGGGCTCTGCCACAGCACTCAGGCAGAAGGTACTTACAGGAGTTGATCAGTTTGGAGTGCCGGCGTTTGAAGTTCTCCACTGCATCTGCAGGTTTCTTCTCTCTGTCAGGGAATGAGGATTTGGAATCAAAGAGCAAATGAAGAGCACAGTGCCAGAGACAGCTTATCCAAATCTCAGTAACAGACATGCACAGTAAGGACCTCTCTTTCCAACAAGCTCAAGCTCCACATGCTTTACATGGCTTGATAGAAACACTGTCCTAAAGGGACAGTAATACTTCTGTTGCAATGTGGTCCTCTCCCAGAGGCCATGGACTGAAACACAGGCCTAGAGTAATTTTATTATAGTTTTCTGCTCCTCATCATCATCTTTGGTCCCTCCAGGAACAATGGAGAACATCAGGTGTCTATGATACACAGGGACAAAGGCAAATTCTAAGGGGCCTTTAAGAGACTTACCGCAGTATAACTGTTTCTGAACTGACTGGTGGTTCCCTGTGTGCCTTGTGAGCTTCTTCCTCTGAAGGAACAGAAGAGATTTCTGCATGTAAGACAATTAAAAAGTAAATACGTAAGTCAGACTTTAGAGTTGAGCTCCAATCCTAATGATACACAAGTACCACTCACCTATACCCCACCTAAGTGGTGTGGTGGTCTTGGGTGGGGGTACAGGTGCTCTCCTGACCTTTATTTCTGGGTCAGAAGCTTTCTGGTTTTAATATTCCTTGACGTTGCTTACACCTTACATCTGTTACTTAGTCACATTTTCTTGTCCTAGCAAGAATAAGGCCGACACTTTCAGAGATGACAGTAACTCTAAAGCTTCCATCTCCTGTTGCCCAAGTGGAGATGCTGCCTGTGGGCTCTACTTGGTGCTGCCTTTCCCCTTTCAGCAACTTGGGCCAGGCATCAGAGGATCATCATCAACAGACCCAAAGTCATTAGTCATGTCTGAAACTCTCGTGTATGCCCAAAAACTCTGTGGCTTCTGGGGCAGAAATGCTGGACATGTAACAAAGTCACTCCTGTGAAGAGTCTTAGAAAGGATGTGTCCCGAGAATAAATGCTGTAATTCAGCTCTCACATGGATGTACTATGTGAACATTCAAAAACTGCTGTTTGAGTCATCTTCTGTGCATATACATATAAGATGAATATATAAAATTAATTAGAAGCAGGAGGAAGTGAGCCTAAAGACTGAGCTGCAAGTATAGGTCAGGGGAAAGACAGTACTGTTGCCTTGAATGTTAAAAGTTTGGAACCAAGAATTTACATGAGCAAATCTCGATTTGAATGCTGCCAAACCACTTACACCCCTCAACACTCCCCTCCTTTTCCTCTGTGCCAAGAATCCAGCATGTTGTGGAGCTTGGAAAATAAGCTAAGTAAGAGCTGAGAAGCAGCAGGTTTAAAGGTCATCTAATAAAGAACAGACCTGCATCTTGACAGCAAGTACTGTCTGAACAAACTGCATTATAGCAGATCCATGTTTTCCATTCATGCCATCAGTGATTTTGGCTTCTATGCAAGTTGGGACCTTGGATTTGACAAATTTGCATTCTTATCTGTAATCTCAAATCCCATGTTCTCAGGAAGATCATCTCTTTCAGAAGGTCAGATTGGAAGCTAAACGCGTCAGTTGCAAAATAAAGGGAGGCAGCAAATAAACAAAGAACTGAAACATGCCGTAACAGGTAGGGGGTACTGAGGGGGTGTGCATGCCTTTCCCTTACTGCTTGGAAAGCAGCTGCTGCTCAAGTGCAGCAAAAGGCAACGGCCGTGTGATGGCAGCAGAGGTGATGAGCACAAGCTCTGAACTGAGTCCCACCAAGAAACTCATTCCTGCAGGTAAGCCAAACACCTCATGTTACTGAGTAAGGGTGACAGATCATTAAGCATGGAGACACAACAAAAAGAGGAACTGGATGCAAAGGCAAGGGATGAGGGCTCGGTGAAGTGAGGGGACTGAGTCCCTGAGTGCAGGCAGGTTACAGGGCAGCAGAGAGGAGCTTGGGGCAGGACAGCAAGGAGGCTGGAGTGAGGAGCATTACCAGAAAGGCACAAAAGCAATGCTGAGCTCTCCGCTCTCGGGCCTCTCTATCACACTGCCTATTTCATTTAATCCTGTGGGTTTGGTAGCTGTAGTAAGTTTGGGTGGGGGAGTAAGGAGGGCAGAAATGGAGGAGAGGACTCACCCTGCAAGATCTCTGGTGGGACTGATGTCCTCTTCAGGCCCTGACGGTGCCAGTCCTTGCTTTTTACTCGACGTTTAATTGGGTTTTCTTGATTGGCTGTTGGCTCCTGTGCAACTACCCTGATGGTATTTTTGTCTGGCCAACTTGAGGATTTTTCCAAGGGTGAATGTCTGGGCATTTCCTCCTTTGGCTGAGCTACCAAGTGGTGTTCTCCTCTTTCTCCTTCCAGCCTTTGCCTGACCCTCCTCTCGCCTTCTGTTTTCCCCGTCATTGCCAACGGAACTTGGATGCTCTTTGTCTCCACACCAAAGATGCCTGCCTGTTGCTCCCACCGCAGCTCCCCCAGGACCTCCTCTTCTTGGCAGGTCGTTCTGGTGGTCGGTGGTGATGGAGGGCTGAGCTGGAGGAAGTGGATTGGGTTGGTGAATGCTAGCATTGGAAGTGGCTGTGCAGAGTCTCTGCTCTTAGAGTCTGTGGATACTATCAGGCCTTCCAGTGAGGGCCAAGAAGGGTGGTCAGGGGAGGATTTTCCACTCTGTATATCCATGTGCTGGTCTGCTGTTTCAGGGCTGGTGTCAGAGCAGACAGCCAACACTTCATTTCCAACAGCAGAAAAGCTTTTGGCCAACAAACTGACCCCTGAGTCATCAGAAGTCTCAGTATCGTGGGTACCTGAGTCACAGAGATCCCACTCTCTGGTTACTGGAACAAGGTCATCTTTCTCTGCTACATCTTCTCCATCAGCAGCAGAGACAGTAGTCCAGAGAGGATGTCTTACAGCAGGGTGAATGGCTAGTAACTTCTTACCATCCATATCACAGTCGAGATGTGGCCTGGAACGGGGTACAGGAGCCAGTGGCTGGTACCTGTCAAGGGCTGGAGGTTGGGCAAGATGATTTGCATTAAGTGCAGGGGCCGGAGCATGACTGGAGCTTTGGCCATGGGAAGGAGGGTGAGGAAGCTGTTTGGCATCAGGCTCAGACACTAGAGGTAGGCTTGAGTGGGACACAGGGGACAGAGACTGTTCTTGCTGGTTCACAGCAAAGACCATCTCTTCTTCAGAAGGCCAAATTAGGGTGCTCAGGACACTGGAGATTCTGGATCCACACTCTTTTTGGTTTAAACTGCAGTCAGACTGATCAAGTAAAGGCATCTGTTGTGCTTCATGATCCACAGTTGCTCCTGTTTCTTTCCCTGGCATAATGGCACTTTTTTCTGAGAGGTTTTGCTGAATTGTCTCTGGGTGGTTCAGGGGAGTGGAAGTCCTGCCTGGTGTTTGGGGTGGTTCCAAAGGCCCTGCAGTGGTAGCCACAGTCCTCCTGTCCTCAGGAGGGCTCCCCTCTGGAGGAAGACAACTCATGTATATTACAGAGAAAGAAGATGGGCCACTAAGGTCTTCATGAAAGCGTTCTTCAGAAGTAAGGAGTTCATGGGAAGTGTTGGCCTCCCCTGGATCAGTACTTACAGTAGCAGTTTCCCCTGATGCTAGGTCCCACCCTTGTACAGGAGCAGCTTGGTTGGCTGGCTTCTCTACAGAGGCTAGCAGTCTCTTTCTGCCAGGAGAGTCCTTAGGGGTCACAGAGGCTGCTCCATTAGCACCCTCTTGCTGTGGACCAGATGTTGAAGCCACAGAGGTGTGCTCTGGGGGTAAAGCTGGAATGAAGTCCTGAAGCTCAGCTTTTCTCAAATTTTCTGTAATGGGATGGGGATCTATGGGATCAGGTGGCTCCAAGTTCTTGCTACTAGAGGAAGGGTGTGCTGGAACAGAAGCCTCTGGGTTCACTGCACTAGAAGGTGCTGCCACTCCTTCATGGAGTGATGCATCTCTTTTATCAAACCTCTGGACAGAATTTCCATGCCCATCACTGTGCTCATCCTCCCTGCCCAGTCTTGTCCTGTCATCCCAGTCAGCCTCTCCAATATCTTGACCACCAGTGGAAAAGCGGCCAGAGTCTTCTAGCTCTTCTGCCAGGTCAGATATATGACATGTGTATGGAAGTGCCACTGGAGTTTCACCCACTGGGTTCAAGTTATTTGAGGACAGAGTGCTAACAGTGGGTGGTTGACATCCCAAACCTGCTTCTGTGACATAAGCTTTCAGCAGCACCACCTCACCAGGATGCTGAGCCACAGAGACAGGTTGGCCAGGAGGAAATGCTGATCCTGTTTGCTCAGCCAAAACAACGTTCTCTAAATCACCCAAGTCCACATTATGCCTGGGAAGAGAAGATATCTCTGGCCCAAAAGCTGATGATAGAGCCTCCAGTTTGAGCTCTTCCCTCTGCGGTTGTTGTTCCTGCTCATTTTGTTCCTTGTTTTTCTGATCTTTAGGCTCCAAAGATTTTCCTTCTTCCAGCAGATTCTGCTCTTTGCACTCTTTCTTCTCCTCTTCCTGCTGAAGTTCAGACACTGCTTCCTCATGCTGTGAAGTATCCACCTCTTCAATTTTTTTAGCAGTATCCTTTACTTGGAAGGCACCCTCTGGTGGAGACGCAGGTCTGCCCTCTGTTTTTCTGTCGTCATCTCCAAGATGAAGGCATTTGGAAGTGGATGAGTTTTCTTTAGGAAACATTACTGTCCCCTGGTCTTTGACCATGTTGCTATTCCTTGTTTCACCAGCTGAGGTGTTTCCTTCTGCTTGTAGTGAACTTATTTGGCTGTCATCTATTAGGGTGGAAGACAATTGATGGGAAGAGGAAGACTCTATATTCTCTTCCAAACTCTGGAGTGCTCTTGTGGTGTCTTCAGCATCTTCAGAAGTATAAGGCTTAGCCGTGTCCTCTACTACTTCCTCTGAGGTAGGCTGCTCATCAGTTGCTGGTGCCGCGTTTTTGCTGCTTTGCTTTTGCTCTGCACCAGCATCAACCTCTTGCAAAGAATCCGCAGAGATCTTATCCAGAAATGGCTCAGCCTTATAGTGCCCCTCTGAAACAGTTTTACATACCAGGAAGCACTTGGGTATCTCTCTCTGAGAGGAAATGGCATCAGCCAAAGGAGATTTTGGATGCTGGGCCTGAGGGCCTGAGCCACGAAAAGCCAGTTCTGCCTGGCACTGAGGAAACTCAGTGCTGAGATCCACAGCCTGCAGGATGGCATTGCCAGGGGCTGGCCCATCCTGGGCTGTGCTGAGAGAAGAGTCATCCTGGTTGCTTTCCAGGTCAACCAGCTCTATTTGCTTAAGTTTCAGAGAACAACCCAGTCCACCCTCCTCTAAAAGCATTTCTCCTTCCAGTTCTGAGAGTCCCTTTCGAGGCTCTGCATCACCTTGCTCTTGTTCCAGTGCTGCTGGCACTTTTTGCACAGGGTTAGAGGGTCTGCCCAGCATCTCTGCTGCTTTCCCTGGAGCAGAAAGACAGTCCTCAGGAGTGCTGAGCTCTGCTCCCTTTGCAGAGTCCGACAGGCTGGTGCTCATTTCGGCTGATGCGTGAGGGGCATGATGCTCTCTTTTGACTGCTGTAGAATTCCAGGCTTCCCCAGTGGCACTGATGGCTTCTGGGGGAGTGGTACCTCCCTCACTGGTTTCTTCAGACTCCATCAGTGACACATCCTCCTAAAGAAAAATACATTTTTCTGTTACTACTATAGAATGATATGGTAATTCTAATTGGCTTAAGAGTCTTTTAAAAACAGGTATCAATGCAGCTGAGAAAAAAACCCAAACATACTTAGTGGGTGATAAGAATTGGGAAACAAGTATCAAGACTGAGGGTAGGCAAACACCCAGTATGAGCTGGCACTGTGAGCGTCACACCAAAATAAAACTCCTAGTGTCTTTTAGTTTTACATACAAACTCAGACAGCACCTTTGGTCAAAGAGCAGAGATGCTGATCTCTCTGTAACAGCTGCAGTGCAACTTATGAAAAATACTGACCATGGCTAGCTATCTCAGCCCCAAAAGGTGATACCAAAAGGCATTCAGAGAACAAGAAAATCATCAAAATCTCCATTAATTTTTGTGCAGCACAGTGGACAAATACTACCAAATCTTAAAGATCTCTTTGATTTCGACAGGGAAAGGCCTGTACTTTGGAGCTGATGGCTCTCTGTAAGGATCTCTGTGCATGTGTGTGCCACACAGGGCCTTACTGCAACTGATCACAGGACCTGATTAACAAGATGTGCGAATCTAAGAATGTGATTAACAAATAACTAGGACATGACACAAGACACGAGATATTTGAATGCTGTAAATCACATGGGCTGAGAGGAGTATCTGGGGTGTGTGGACCTATGTACAGACTACAAAGAGAAACTACATTATCATTTAGTCTGCTGTTTTAGGGAAGAAAAAAAAGTCATCTCAGGATTGTTGGACAGTTTCCCAAAGGATATACTGGAATTTCCCATCCATTATTGCATTTGAAGTTCAGACATGACAAAGCACTAGGGAATGTACATTTAGGAAATGCCTGTGAAAAGGATGGTAGAATCTGATTCACTGCTTTTATTTTTCTGGCTTCTACCTATCCCATGACCCGCAATCCCTACCTTAAAGGACACGAGAGACAAACCTTGGTGGCTCCCTTCCCTTTTCTTCTGCCTTTGGGACACTTTTTCTAGTGTTCCAGCCTGTCTTCTCTATTCTGTATCCCCTGCTTATCAGAAATGGCTTATAAATTGCTTCTTTGGGCTGCTTCACATACACTGCATACCCTTGCAGTCCTACCAGAGCTTGTCATTTAGCCCTGAAGGATCTGCTGCAATGTGCAGCCACAGTCAGACTTCCCCCTGAATAAAGCTTCAGTGTTCTCCTCCTTCATCCTGTCTTATAGATGTGGAAGTTTCCACACATGAATGGATAGTCCTGCATCTTTTGGTCAGAGAAACCATCTCACATTTCTCCAGCTAAAAGCCCCAAGGCCTGGCTCTGGACTGTTCACAAAGTTTGTGCCAAAAATTTCCTTTTCTTGCTCAAAACAGACAACTGTATCTATATGGTTCCTCCTTCTCTGACATTGACATTCCTCATTTCCCTACAACTTTAAGATTAGCATTTTTTCCCAGAGTTTCAACTGCTGTTGGAGGGTTGTGTGTGACAATTTCAACTTGGGAGACTCACAGAGAAAGGAAAGTCTCTGCATGGAAAGAGAAATCTTCGAGATCAGTGGTGATTTCCTCGTGCTGGAGTGGCTCTGTAGTCACAAGTAACTTTTTCTGATCCTACCCAGACAGTAAAAGCAATAAGGGCTTGATTACGCCTGGACTAACTGTCCTAGTTAACTCTATGGCCAGAGCATGACTGACTCAAAAGCTGGTTTAATTTTATTTTCCCTTACATCAAGTGCAATAGAACACCTGCTCTGAAAGCAATGAGCCCAAGCTCTGGAGTGAGAACTGAAGTGTTATATATACCTTAGTCATGGGGATTGTTATCATAGCTTTTTAAAAAATGGAAAAAAATGAGTTAACTAATTGAGTTGACTCATCAGTTAACTTTATTTCTTCATATTTTTTCTCATGAAATCTTTAATTTTTGTTTATATTGAAAAAAATAGTCTTTCTTACCAGGCCAAAACTGGGATTATTCAACAATTAGGATTCCCCCCCTCCCCCGAGCAGCAAGTAGTTGTAAATAGCTATAATTTCAACAAACAGTACATTTCAAAGAGCTATGTCCATTCAGAAAGTTCCCACGGCGCTTCCGACACGCCTCGCTGCTGTCAGCTAATAGGAAACTACTTTGATGCTGCTAAACCATCTTTTGAAATTGTTGCCCATGGAAAGGTAGAGGAGTGTCAAGAAGAAGCTCCAGCACAGAAACAAGAGAGCTTGGCAGAGCACAGAAAGTAGCAGGGTCATAAACTTGTAAGCAGCCACCTTGTCCAAGGCAGGATCAACTTTACTTATGTTGTCTCTGACACGTACATCTACCCCTGCTTTAACAACAGTTCATGATCACATCAGATCACTCTTGGGCTACACTGCTCTCAGCTATTCCAGCTACCTAACTTGAGTCTCCCTTGCTACATGACTAGTACACTGCTACTTCTCACACCTAATACAGTTTTCAAAAATGGGCTCCCCAGGAGTAGAAAGGAGAGACGGGAGATGGGTGGCCTTGGACACAAGCTGATGGCTAAGGAAGGTTTACTACTACTAAAGACAGGATGGACTGTAAAGGTCTGAATAGCAAGATCCTCAAACTCAAACCCATACTCTGTGAGGGGAAGAACAACTCCTGCTCACTGTGCTGTTGGCAGATGTACACAACACCGAATTTCCTCTTAAGCCCGAAAACCCAGTTTCCACCTTCCTGGCTCTGTTGCAAGGGGTTTGGACAGGTGAAAGGACAAGTTTAAAGCTGCACTTGGAGCAGTTCCATGATGATACTGGGAGACAGGGTAGAGGGAGGTGCACAGCAGATCAACACTGGAAGCTGCCAAGTGAGATTTGTCTCATCATATTACTGCCAGGTGTTTTGCACACCTCAGGGAAAGCAAGAGAGAAGCTTTGGGAAGTGAGGCAGGAGAAAGGACAGGCAAACTTTCTCCAGAGACAGTGGGGGAGGACTTGTGCATGTAGTCAGGGAAACAGTTAAGCTCCTGCTTGAAGGCTGGTGCCCTGCAGTGAAAGCCACAGATGTCTCTGCAATGAGGATTTCATGCAGGTGGGAGAGGAAATAATAAAACAAGACTGACTACACCCATAGAGCAGCTAAGGAGAGTGCCTCTGGAGCACTGCCATGTTATGCTCCCACTGCAGGTCATCTTGGTCCTCCACTAGAGAAGGGCCCAGGAGACCCCCCAGGAGCTGGGCTAGCCAAAGCAAACTTTCCATTAGCCTTTGCAGCAGGGCCAGTTACATGACAGACAAGCAGAGACAGTCACATGACAGACCATATCTAGCAGCTGCCAGGTTCTATCAGGAGACACAAACTCTCCCAGAAACTTCACCGTTACCACTCTTTGGGGCTTACTGATCTTTCACATCTCTCTGGATCAGATGTTGAGCTTGCCATCACTCCCTCTTATGCTCTGACTCTGTTTGTCAAATGAGGTGATCTGATGTCCCCTCTTCACATAAAGCTAGCCACACTCTTCTCCCAAGAGGGCCTGGAAATCCAGGACTTCAGCTCACATGCACCTACCTCTGGGTGCACAAACTCACTGCAAGCTGGAACCATGAGAGGGTACAGCTGGCCACACGCCAGCATGAAAACAAAGGGGCAGTGCTTGGTCCTACTGCAGCAGGGAGCACAAAACCCGAGAGAGGAAGGGTGCAGAAGGTTGCCAGATAAGGAAAACAGGACAGGAGTGAAAGCACAAGTGGCTAAAGCAGTTCCTGCAATGATGCACACATCCATCCACGGCTTTCCCAAATTACAAAAGGCAATGGGAATGTCATACTTCCTCCCAGTGTGGGTTAACTCACCTGGATGGAGATGACAAACACTTCTGGTTTTAAATAGAAAGTACCTCACCTTCCCTCCCCCCCTCCTCCAACAAACAAGAAAGCAGAAACAAGTGCTATCAAGCACAGACAAGCCCTTCAGCTAGTCAGGAAACAAGGCAACACAGAATTAAGTGGAGCCCCGAGATCCTCCTCCTCCAAAACCGGGGAGAGACCTAACTTTCCGTGTGCCATCTTCACCCCCTCCGCACGGCGCAGGCCGCGCTCCCCATCCCGCGGGCACCATGGCGGCCCACACGCCCCAGCTGCTGCCAGCACACTCCCAGCAAAGAAAGCCCTGCCCTGCCACGACAGGCTGGGCCCAGCCACCCCACTGGAGCTGCAGCAGCAGCCAGAGACGCTCCGCAGCCCGCTGGGGAGTGCACCAGGGGCTCCTCTCCCCAGCCCTCCTCCTTTTCTCCAGTGCAGCAGAGAGGGATCTGGCTGTAAGAGAAGGCCATTCACAACAATGTCTGAGCAGCATGGACAAGGATACCCATCTTTTTACTAAAACAAAGGCCTTCTCAAGCAATCCATAGCTCAGGCATACCCTGGTGTGGCCACAGCCTGGTGTAGAAATACCAACGTGCTGCAGCTCAGGCAGGGAAGAGCTCCATGTAGGCTGTAACGCCCACCCGAGGGGCAACAAGGCTGCCCTGAGCCCCTTCCTGCTATTTCAGCTTGGCTTAGTCAGCTCCATCACACAGTTCAGAAGCACTTTAAAAGGAGTTGGGTCAGTGGGGGCTAGCTCAGAGCCTGCCTTTCTCCACATAAAATCCAGAGCTCACCATGCAGAACTGCCACCAGATTACCATCTCTCCAGGGAGCCCACGCTTTCCTTCAGCTGGGTGAGACACTTGGGAGAAGGGTTGGTGCAACAGCTCTAACACAAAGCCTGCCCTACTGCAAGTCTCACTTTTTATTTTGATACAGCTGCTCATGCCATGCTTGGGCCTGCTTTCTCAGCTGGATGCCCCCTCCACAAGAGAGATGCCCACTGGATGTATTCCTCTGCAAAGAAACAGTTCCTGATCTTCATGCATCACCCCCGGGTTGCTCTATCACTGTACAGCTCCTCGAGAGAGGTGAAGGAGCGAGGTCAAAACTCTTGAGCTCAGGAAGAGATTACACAGGGCACTAGAGATAAGAATGAAGGAGAGAAATAATGTTATGTGGAGACAGCTTTGAGGTTTTGCAGAGCAGATGGAGCTTGCTGAAGGAAAGAATAAAGAATAAAAGTAACCTAAAAAGGCATGTGCCAAAATAATGTGGAGTCTACTGCTGTGCTAAATGGCCTACATGCTCTTAGTGTTCTGGGAACTAGGAGCTGCTTCAAGTGTTTTAGGCAGGGGAGAAAAAAGCTTGGGAAAAGTGAATGAGACCTCCCAGTCACACTGGTGCAGAGAGTTTGCCTGAGTTTGAACACTCCCAGTAACATCTCACTAGCTTTCACTCATAGTAGGCACACTCAAGATACACCAAATCTATTAATTATCCAGCAATTCACTAACTGATAAAAAAATAAGGATATCTTTCCTACATTTGTTTCCATTTAAGTAGATTCTAATACTTAATGCTAACTTAAAAAAAAAAAAAAAAAAAAAAAAAGCGCCAAAGAAAGATTTTAAGTAGGACAAAATTTCACCTTGGAAGTTGCTACTGAACATTTGCCAAACAGCAAGTGCAGACCGTGGCTTGACACTGCAATTCCCAGAGATGCAATAAAAATCAGTCAGTCTTAAGATAAAACGGGGCCACCTATATATCAAAAAACATGGCTCACTTTAAGCAGAGCTTAAGTTTCATATTTATAGAAGCAATGGATAAGCCTTGATGTTCTGCAGTCTCCTGGTATGGGAACAAACCAAATCAGTGTGTAGTTCTCACTGCTGTAGCTTAGTAGAAAGACTATCGACGGTACTGGGCAGAGAGAGGAAGAATTCCCACGGTGAAAGCCGTGTACAGATCACTGCAAGCTGCTCTGTGCAGGTCTCTGCAGACTTTGGGGATGGAGAGACAACTGACAAACATCTGGGGCACAAAAGGAGGCAAGGACTTCAGAGATGTATGCTGTGATTTTTTTATGCAGTGCTGGCTGCTAGCAGTGTGCTGTACACATTCCTAGAGAGCAGGTTTGCTCTAAACTAGAGGAGTTCCCAGTTTCTCTTCAAACAGAGTGATTCAGGACCTAGATGGGAGAGATCCCCCAGTTAGCAGCAGAAATTTCACAGTCTCTTACTATTTCACAGAAGCATGAGCCAGAATCCCACGCTGCTGTTTCTGAGTCTCAGATTAAAGAATGCTAATGTTTGCACCAAACCATTCTGACAGATGCAAATGCCATTAAAACATCAAAGGGCCTGGAAACACATTTGAAAGCTTGGCCTTGCCCAGACTGCACAGTGGAACCATTGCTGAGCACAGCTGTTGTCACGTTGGCTGTACCAGTCCTGAGCACAGTTAAGCTACAGACAGATAAGGATGAACAATATTCAGCAAACTGAACTGGGACAAGCTGTCCTCCCCCTGCAGAAAGGGCCTCCGAAGTTATCCTGTCTGATGTTCTTGGGAAGCACATAGTATCACCTCTTTCACAGCCAGATCCAGTTCCACCTTGGATTTCTCGCTGCCGTTACTGACAGCTGTCAGACCCTACAGGACAGCAGATATAAAGTGGGAATATTTTAGCAATATGGGACGACTGATGAGCTATACAGCAAAATATACCCACCATGAATACACCTGCAAAATGCCACTCGTGTATCAATAGGTAAAGCATATCCTCTGCAACCAAAGCAATTCCTAAAATACCAACAAAACTGCACTCGTATGTCATACTGTGCTGATGACTTCTGTCAGCACAACTTCATCAGCCACTACAGCTATACCTACAGCAGAATCCTGTACCACAGATCTGGCTTAGATATTGTTAGTACCATCAACTGGAGATAACAATAAAAAAATCTTGGTGTCAACATATCATGAGAGAGCAGTGACAATAAAAAAATAGATATATTGAACATCTTTGTCCTCATTTTGTGCTTTTAGAATGCATGCTTTCAGCCTTAGCTCCCCATAGCATTTTTAATTACCTTATGAGTCCAGTAATGAGATTTATTAAAAAATGTGGAAAAAAAAAAATTATGAGATTTGTATCATAATCACAAATACTTGGCAATACTGTACCAGTGATGTAGCTTTGTACTGAGAACTGCAGCTAAAGGGGAGGGGAAAAAAAAAAAAAAAAAAAAAGCCCATCCAAAAGGGATGTGTGTGGGAAAACCAGGTTTTGGTACAACCCTCCCCTAACCCATCTTTTCAGGGAACAAACCATTCTTTCTTTCTTGGAAATTTAATTTGTGTACTTAGATTGGAGAAGCTAACAAGTACAATGAGACATGTTTGCTATTGGGAGCAAAGCATATTAGATATAAAGAAAATGTTATAAGAAATGTAAATGTGGGAAAGCACCAGCGAGGACCCCTTCCCTCTCCCCGTGGAAAAATAGCTTCACACACCCAAAGCCACAGGAATTGTGTGGGTGCTGAATAGGAAGGTACTAACGCAAACACATGGAAAACTTGTTGTTACTCACGGTGTAACGCCTGCACGGCCAACTGGCATGGGCTTATTGTGCACATCACAATATTTTCTGGTTTTCATGTAGTCCCACTTCCTAGAATCGTGTGGTTATGTGAGAATTTCAGTTTACAACTAAGAAAACTGCATGTCTGGCCTTTAGGGGGTGTGTGGAAAAGGCCTGAAAAACCAAGTGTGGCTCAAAAATTACATCCTGCTGTCTGGGTTTATCTTAATTTTTTAAGCCAAAACTTTAAGCCTTAACTTGTGACTAACGAGAGCAAGGACAACTCCCCATTCTCCCTCTACCTGATTACTGGTTTTCAGCAGTCGGGACTGATGAAACTGAACATGTCTGCAGGGTATTTAGACCTGAGCCAGTGAGCTCCACAAGCTGCCAGAAACTCTGACTGGCAGAGAAATATGCTGTGGTATAACTGGGTTAACAAAGATGAATAATCAAACTCATCAGGCTCAATTTAGGTATTTGCAGATATTCTGCAAAGTTCATCTGTTTATGGTCCAGTCCTAAAAAGCTGTAGAGTTCCTTCAGTTCCTCCTGCCGCTGCTGACTGCACAGACCACCCAACACCACCTGCAATCAGGTCCTAATAAATTCTAATTAAGACTTGACACAGCGCCCTGAAATCCCGAACAGATTAAGGCAATACCCATCCAGGCTGCTGCCTTCTCTGCTGCGCCAGCGCACACGTGACCCTACGTGAGCCAGCCCAGGGAGTTATCTAGCCAAAAAAACAACCCAGAAGCAGACTGATGGCAGCTGCCATAAAGGTGTAACACAGGAGAAGAGAAATAACAAGTGACAGCTCCCTGTAGTAGCTGTACAATGCAGATATACAAGCTGTAGCAGCAATTGCAAGGAGCGGACAGGAACAAGAGGCTAGGTGACATGCTGGTGGGTGGGAGAGCAGAAACCTGGACTTAGACCTAAGTGCTGGCGACACCACACCCAGGCTCCAGAAGCGAGGCCCCGACGCTGCAGCAGAGCTGTTCTGGGGTGTGTGGCTGCCAAGCAGTTGCGCCCTCGCCCACCGGCTCACAACAGAAGCGCCAGAGCGGGGAAGTTTTACATTTCCAGTGCTGGTCCTCTGCTAGGGACATGTTTGCTACCCCCCCAGGTTAAGCGGGACATGGGACATTCTAATTGGATTTACAATCATTTCCAAAGAAGAGATTACTTTAGAGTTTCACATTTCCTTGTCTTTTTATTGCTCTGACTCTACCATTCCCATGAACCCAAACGCAGCTCTCGCTGCTCAACAAAGGATCGGGTCTGAGAGGACTCTGCATGGCAGCCAGCTCAGTTCAAAGGAGCCACCACCCTGTGAGCAACTCTGAAACGAGTAACAGCGGGAAGGAGATGCTATGGAAAGCCCTGGAAACCTCCTCAACCCCCCTGTGAAGCCCAGCATGGAAATATTCCAATTGGAAGGAGAGGGGGGAGACATGTTTGTGACCTTGTCTTGCAGAATGAGCCCTGAAAAGTTGTATCTGTCAGGGTTTTAAATGGTGTAACTGATACACATCAATCTTATGAAATCTTTGGATAACTAGCTTCACCAATTACCACTACCCTCTTTCAAAGTTTACAGTAGTAATTACAGCTCATAGCTGATGTAGTTAAGATTTAGCATTAATTCCTAATACTGTAATTAACACAGCATATTATAAGAAAAAAGTAAGTAGAGCCCTACAGGTACAACCTTTAAAAAAGATTAAGAACCAGATCAACAATACTGATATTCTCTATTTCAGCAATATTTCCCCTTATTGGTCAATGGGCAAAAATTATGGCCACATACTTTCACATGCAGTACAGCTCCAAGTCTGTATTACTTTAAAGCACAGCTTTTGTACCAACTCAGAAATATCACCAGCATTCCCATGATGTATTACTTAAAGTATTTAATAATTAAATGAGTTTCAATGAATAAGGAACTATTACAGATATTTTAATCCTTCCTCCATTTTCATTTTTCTCCATATCAACGAGGGAGCAGACTGCTTCCCACCACCACCCTTCAAGATTGCCTAAAAACCTTGATGGCTCTTCAGATATTAGCCGAGCAATTAAAATCCTGAGATTGCCCCTTGGCAGTCTTTGAAGACATTGACTCTGCCTCTTGACTGGCCTAGGGCTTCCTTCTCCAGGTAAAACTGCCTCTCTGTTCCCCCTCCTAGGTCCCACCCTACCAGATGCAGAGAAGTAAAATCAGGTCTGTGTGCCTCAAATTCATCCCAAGCTCATGACTTGCTAGTGAGAAATCACACGGCAACTGAACTCCTAACAGTCACTGTGACTAACAGTGTAATACAGACCCAATACAATTTCCTTTACCTCTTTTATGACACGACCACAAAACAACGCCAGCTCTGGCTGAGGAATGCAAAGTCCCAGATACACTTGCATCCACTGACTTATGCAAGCATGTGTGCTATATTCTAACTGAAGTTGTGCATACTAC
The DNA here is from genome assembly GCA_028020825.1 of Podargus strigoides. Taxonomy (NCBI): domain Eukaryota; kingdom Metazoa; phylum Chordata; class Aves; order Caprimulgiformes; family Podargidae; genus Podargus; species Podargus strigoides. The sequence continues at coordinate 951,928 of CM051642.1, read as the reverse complement.
AGCATGAATGAGAAACTTCCCCTGGGAAGCTACAGGCACTGGTTAAATGAAACCTAAGACCTGGCTCTCTGTCTTTCCCATTACCTGCAACACTCTTTGATCAGCAGGGCATAAATAAACACATAAACCTCCCATCTCTCCCAAGTTAAATGAGATACAGCAGAGCTCCTCCAGTTTAGCCTCAGAGGTGGCTCTCAGTTGTGAAGTCTGACACTGCCCATCAGACTCACCTAAACAAGTTTATCGGACTTGGCACATGGTAGAATGCTTTGCTCTGCATAAACCAATTCACTACAGGCAACAGCAAAGAGCACAACGCGGTGTGATCGCTGTAGCTCAGGAAAGCCAAGAGCAACAAATGTGCGTGAAGGGGGAAGGACTGGGAGGGTACCAGGAAAGGGGTGTGTATGTGTCGGTGTTCATGCCCAAGAGGGAGGGAACAGTCAGAGCTCTCCTTCTCAGCACTTTCTTCCCAAAGGCCCTCCCATACAGAGAACAGGTCTCCAGGCTCACCTCAGCCAGCCTGATGCATGTGGGGAGTCCAGCTCTCAGCACAAGTGTTGGCTGACTGGCCCTGAACCCAGCACCTCGCCTCTGCCACACGTGACAGCCAGTGGGTCAGCACAGTGGTGGACAGGCAGGGGCACAAAGTGAGCGAAGCTCAACAGGACAGAAGTGCAAGCGAGGCAGAGAGGCGAGGACAAGGCGAGAAGACAAGCCAGGTCCCAGCTTTGCAGCAGGCAGAGCAACAAGCCGAGGCAGCAGTCCTTGCCAAGGAGGGGTAGCAAAGCAGGAGGGTTTAACAACCCAAATTCAGCTACTGTTTTATAAGCAACAGCTCTGCCTTTGCTTGCTGGCAGACCCTGTAGAGCTGACAGTTGTATTGGCTCCAACTCACTGCCGTGAGGCTGTTGAAGTGAAGAACAACAACACACACCTTGATGTGACAAATCTACTCCATCAGGCTTGGCAGCGCTTGACGCGGGAGGTATGACACAGATCACAGCAGACAGGCTCCCAAGGAGCAATTGCATTAAAGAAGGTGTGATTACAGCTATACCCACAGCAGGAGATATCAGCGTTACTGCTTTGGTCACACACGTGGGAAACACCCTGTGCTCCAAACTTTTGGCTATTCCTGCTCTGCTAGCACTTTCCCTAGTAGGAGGTGATGAAGATGTACCCACAGGACTGCTGTTTCAAGTCATGTCTCTACTAACAGCTACAGCTTACAAAGAGTTAAACATAGTGTGGTCACCTAGAAATTTTAAACTAGAGGGTCCACAAAGGACGACTGATCATCAGTAACATCATACAGGATGAACTGGGAACATGCATATTAGGATAGCAGGAGCTCTCCCTCCTTCATTTCCCCACTCTGGTCATTCATTAAAGGAAGGATCTACAAAGCTTAGATTATAAGCAGGGTGTTTTTTTTTCCCCTTAAGGCAATCAAGAATGTACCTTCATCCCCAGACCTCATCCAGCTGAATCGCCTGTTCCTAACTCTGGCGGTTTCCAGCAGTTTCTGCCCATCTGAGGGTCATCTGTGCAATTGAGGTAATCCTAACCCCTCCTACCTTACAGACATACTCTGAGGATTAGTCAGGGAGTGGCTGCTCAGTGCACTGAATATGCAAAGCCCTGTTATAAACTCTGTATCTGATTGCAAAGCCTTATTTAAGCAATCCCTTCACCAACAAAAATACACCGACTGCTCATTCTGTTCTTTCCTTCTGTGTCTTTTGCCTCCGAGCCCTTTGAGATACAACACACGTTATGTTTTCCTTTTGTGCTGCAGAGTTGCTTAGCACAAGTGACAGACACAACGTTCACACGAAGCAGTGTCCCTAATTAGTGGTTCCAGCTCGTGCTGGCACAGTGTTACTCAGGTGCTGCACTGCCAGGTGCCCCATAACCTCACATACCTCAGATATTCACAGCTGGCTGTTTCTCACTGTGTTCACATTCAGGTGTCATCCCTTCTGCAATTCTATCAGTTTTATGAGCTTAGGACACACAGAATTGGATATTTCTTGCCACCTCTAAGCACAAAACTCTCTCTACCAAACCATTCCTTAAAACCAAGGTGGTGGTTCTGCACATCCTTAGCTCAACACTCCTGCACGTTCATGCACTTTTTTTTTTTTTCAGATGTACTTTGCTCACTCATTTCCATTGTCACAGTCAAGCTTTGTGCAACACTGACTTTTAAATTAACTTTTCAAAGGAAACACGCTAGTAAAACATATTTCAGGGCAGATTTGCTTTCAGATTGCGTTGCTGAACTCAAGATTTCTGTTCATGCCAGTTTTCATTGCATTCCAGCACATCTCATCTTTTCTTGTTCTGTTCTTTCTTAAAGTCATTTTGCTGTGACTATCAGACCTGGAGTTAATCCATTTTTCCCCTAGTTACACTTGGATGCCTATTTTCATACTTTTGACCTCACTATTATTACACACTCAGCAGCTGAATAGGTAAAAATGATGCTGCCTACAGAATGAAGGAAAAATGGCTCTGGTATGTCCAGTAACACCCACTGGGCAACTCAGCTGTCATGATTTTTCTATACATGCAGCCACAATTTTAGGCTGCTTTTTATGGCCCTGACCCTCCCTCGTGAGTGGTCAGAGTATGTGCTACAGTGACATAACTGGCATGCCTGGCCTTGCTCTTCCAGGATAAGACACATTTCATTGCTCATCTTCCTCTCTCTGCGCCTCTCTGAAATGAAACAGCTCGTTTTACTCATTGTGCAGGGGCAGGAAGATAAGGTGGACTGCATGAGCAAGGTCAGAGAAAGACTGCCTTCCCAGATGGCACAAGACTCTGACCCTGTGGCTACAGGAACACATTATAGCACCCCTTTCAACCCCCTCCATGCGCATGAAGAGAACATCCCCTCTTCCCCGCAGTGCCCAGGGATGAGGAAGAGAGTGGCAGTGCTGTAAGGTATTTCCCGCCCCTCAACACAGCACCAGATGGTGTCAACAGGTTATTGGGTGACTTGAGGGGTGAACCCCCCTCTCTCAGTCACTTGTGCATTTAGGAAAACACAGCAACCCATAATTTGCTATAAAAATAGAGGTACGACCACTTCTTTTTGCCTGTCTCCCCACGGCATCCTCTCTCTGCCCCTCGAGGTTTGTCAGAGGGTAGAGCCTTGACAGGGTTGTGTGTAGCCTTCTCAGTGCTACCCCCACCATCCATCCTGAGCCTCTTCTTGCCTATACCTGAAACATGCCTCTCCAGGAGAACCCACCTTTCTGGGGAGGGGTAGAGATGGGAAAGGGAAGTGTATCGTCGTAAAACCACCCCTAAGATCCATCAGCTATATCATACTCAGACAAGCCTGAAACCTCTTCACACACTGAGTTACAGGAGAGCTGCAGAGAAGCATCAAACAATGGGAAGAGTTATTTGAGCCATCTGTAATAGCAAAAATAAGGACCAAATCCTCACCGTTCTAAGTATCACGCAGTGAGACACCGTCCCTGTCCTGCAGGGCTGGCAGCGTACGCAGAACATCTCTTCTCCTATAAATCCTGCAACAGAGGGGAAAGAGACACACACTGCACCTTCTCAGCTTCATTGCTACGCAACCTGACAGTCCTCACCTGTAGAAGCAGACAGTGACCTCAGTACTTCAGAAAGGAGATGGACTCAAATGTTGCAGTGAGGTCACATTTCACAGGTCTAGAGTTACCCTCGGACGCCTGCACTATGGAATACCTACAGCAAAACCTCTGCGTCTGAACAGCAGCCCAGGCTTAATCCATGCTGAAAGGACTTTGCCTAGAGACTAGAGACACTAAAGACACATCAGAGCTTTGCTAGGCACAAGTACGGCTATGGCAGCCTTCCTTCTCCTCTGAAATGAAGTATACCAGCAAAGCTGTGCTCTTACTGGTGTAGTCTGCACAAAGTTTCTGCCAGTACCTCCTCAGAGGACAGGAATCTGTAGCAAAGACACCCCTCCTCCCAGCAGTGATGTACATGCCAGTTTAACACTGCTCTGGCCACCCCTTTCCATTATTAAATGGCTGTGCAGGCGTAGCCATCGCAGCCACCTTGTGGCAGCTGTGAACGACGATCACGTCCAACAGGTTACAGGTCTTCCTGTGACCCAGACTGGGGCCTTGCGCCACATGCCCCCTGGTTATCTCAGGGCTTCTGCAATCTGAGCACATCGTGCCCTGTCATGACCAGGATCCTAATCTCCTCCCCTCTGGAGGGGTGTATTTTGGATCCTCACACTCTACTCGTGGATTTGTCAATGAAGGGGCTTTCCTCACCTCTCCTCCTCGTCACACCCCACGCAAGGCTGGGTCTGCTCACCAGTGTATGACTCTTGCTTTGCCCACGGGTGGCACACGCAGGGGACCACCAAGCTTGTGGATCCCACCGGGCACCACCTAGGCCTGACCCAGGTAAGGATTCAGGAAGTTCTGAGTATGATCAGCGGCAGGAACTCCAGTGCTGAATGCATTCAGAGCACCAGCAGGGCCAGGGGCAGCAGACCACCTGCCGAGCACTTGTGTGCAGCTAGATGTTCAATTCCAGACTACAAAGAGGGGGTTTGATGTCTGAATGTTGCACACTTCTACGTGACTTCCTGCAAACAGGATACATTCACAGGAAGCTAATTTATGGCCAGCTCTGCTTTAATGCAGTGTTCTCTGAGCAGCAGAGAACTTCCTCCCACTTTGGTGCATTTCTCCTATACTATCCAATTACAGTTTCTCTAGCCACTCCTCCTCAGCCTCTTCTAGCATCAGAACACCCTCTAGTTTGTATACGTTTACATATGTGTGTCTATTTACATACATACATTTGTATACATGTCATGGTAATCACCTTCCCCCCTTCTAAATTTTTCCCACTATCAAAACCAATAGCCCTCCCCCTGACCTTGCACTGAACTTGTACTACAGTCATGGGAATTTCTTTGTTGACTTCACCCAGCTGTAATCCAGTCCCCTGACCGTGAGCTCAAAACTAGTCTCCACCACAGGCCGAGGACTCCACATCTCCTGCAGTGTTCAGCTCTGCACCTGAAGGAATGGCATTTAAAACAATAGATAGGGAATGGGTTTTGTGCCAGCAAACTAATTCCACCAGAAGAGCAAGAAAGCCGGAATCACTTGTTAATGGAGGAGACAAGATTAAGGAAGCTCTCCCAAAAGGGTACCCCAGCTGGCTCAGGCACTGAAAACCACTGAGAACCTCCCATCAAGAACACACAAATACATTGGCTTGCAACTTTTCTGCACCGATGAACCTTTCACAGGTATCAGTACATCTCAGCCAAGGCACAGACCTTCTTCTCCACACATTAAATGCTCTTTCCCACACAAAGTCCAACTCCAATACACACTTCTGGGCCAAAGACATAAACACAGCTGGTCTAAACCCAGTCTTGGCTAAACCCAGTTCTCCCAAGTCACACAACAGACTTAACCTGGACTGCCGAGCACATCAGGGCAGCTATTCTCACACCTCTGCTGCAAAGGGAAGGTGAAAACACACATTAGCTTCCATTACAGTAAGGTGTGCTTGTGACAGTTCCTGTATCTCAAGCCTTAGTTTCACAAGCTCTTCAGCTTGCCAAAAGGAGTCCCATCCTCTGCTCTCTTTATTCCCACCCCCGCACTGCCCCTTCTCTTCTGGCAGTACAGGCATGCATGTGGTCGCACCACAAACCGGAGCAGGGCACTGACGTGTATGACAACAGGTAGGTACAATGGCTGCGTTCAGTGGCAGTGCCAGCTGAGAGGATTGGTGCAACCACAGCCTGTTTATCCGGGCATAGAAATGTAGGAACTACATGTACAATTCCCTCTCGCATCTAACCTGGCACAGGCATGGGGCTGCTATTGAGAGAGGTAGTCCCTCTCTACGTTTCTCGTGCCCAGTGGCATGCCACCCTTCTGCATCAGACCTACTAGCACCACGTGGCCACAGAGCAGGCTGATCCAACTTCCAGACCCAAAAGTCGTATTTTTTCCCTAGGGAAAGGGGTTAATTTTCTGGTGGAGCAGTGACTGATCTGATTTGAGGCTAGATCCAATGCAAGGGAAGCAGCAGGAGCTTGCAGACAGGACTGGATGAGAACTGGATCATCCCACTGGATTAACCCTCACGTGAAGCCATACTCCAACAACACAAGTTATTCAGTTAGGTTTCTCTGCAAGCCCTGTCTGCACACAGACACCGCAGCTAGGCGCAATTAGCCGCCACTTTAAATCATACCAGTCACCCTATGACTACAGCTCCATGGCTGCCTCTTCCCAGCAGCAAGAGGTTAGTGTGGATAACAGCTGTAAGCTTGCGGTACAATAGGCCATCTTTTTGCTGGAATGTGTCATCCTGGCAGCAACAGGCTCTGTCATCTGGCATGAAAATTTGTAGCAAGACTTTGTGGTTAGGAACCAGGCTGGACAGATTGAGATAAGAAATTAGCCAGGGTAATCAGCCACTGGAATAATTTACCTGGGGAACCAGTGCAGTCTATCACGTGATATCTTGAAATCAAGACTGGGTACTTTTCTAATAGAATTTTGGATTTGGTACAGTGATAACCAGTTGGGAATGTAAATACCTGCTGGGGGTCAGGATAAAGCATCTGTCCCCAAACAGCTGACACTATGAACATCAACTGTGTGATCATCTCACAGAAGAAGGAAACAATTTCTCTCTGTACAGCCCAAGTGCCAAAACAATAGAGCACAACTACACTTGCACTGAAGACACTTCTCTAAGTATTTCATTAGAGGGTACAAGGGGAGTTCAGTGGCGAGCTGCAAAGCTAAAAGGAATTACAAAACTTTGCAGGCATGACCACTGAAATAAGCTAGCTATGTGTAATTTAGCTAAACAGTAACTCAGTAGCCAACATCAATCTGGAAAGATATCAGATGACAGAAAGCATCATAATTCTTAGAATTAAATGCTAATAGGGAAAAAAAAATCCCAATTATTAATTTGAAATCCCTTGCGGGTTGTTTCTTAAATTTTGCATGGAATAATCATGGAGAGTGACATAATTAGTAAATACAAACTAATTAAATAGAAAGCCCATTTTAAACTAGAGTCCAAAGTACAGAACGTTAAAAAAAGCCAAAAAAAACTATAGCAAAATTTGGCTCTCTGCCTCTAGAAAGCACTCGGAACAAGTGAACCTTAAGAAAGATGTTTGTGCTCCTGTTCTACTGAGTCTTCTGTCTAAAATTAACAGGATGAAATACAAGTCCCAGGAGAAGACTCTCACCAGGAAAATCTATCAGGATGCAGGAGAGGTTCCCAGGGGAAGCATTCGGGTCCCACTATCTCAGACAGCAGGAGCAGGGGGCTGCAGCAACAGGACCAGCCTCAGGTCTCGTCACGTGCTGTCCCTAGCAATTACATGGTGTAACCCCATGCACAGTTTTATCACGATCTGCAAAGACAGCACAGTACAAACCTTCCATCACAACTGGGCAAAACGAGGTTCTCTACACAGCTGTTCCAAATATTAACAGTAATTGAGAATTAAGAAGAATTTGGAGTTGATACAACTTTGAGCCTGCTTTATGGATGCCTCCTCCTCACCCAGTTCAGTCGCAGTTCCGAAATCTGGGTCACCCATACATTATCCCTCCAAACTGAGCCACCTCCCTCCCATGCAACCCTTCAACAGGACTCTGCCCCTGTCCAAGCCATCGAGGTTACAGGAAACTCCAAAACACCAGAGAATCAGGTGACAAAACTCCAGCAGGAGGTTACGGATGTGGCTGGGTCAGAACGGGCACACGGCTCCCACATCCAGCGGCTCCTCAGCCCCGACCCCTTCCCCTGCCCCGTGTCCCTGCCTGGTGTCACCCAGGCTCACCCAGCCTCTGGGCAGACACACGCATCGGGCGCAAGGATCACAGAATGTGAGGGATTGGAAGGGACCTCAAAAGATCATCCAGTGCAATCCCCCTGCCAGAGCAGGAATACCCAGATCAGGTCACACAGGAACACATCCAGGGGGTTTGAATGTCTCCAGAGAAGGAGACTCCACACCCTCTCTGGGCAGCCTGTGCCAGTGCTCTGTCACCCTCACTGGGAAGAAATTCTTCCTCACATTTATGTGGAACCTCCCATGTTCCAGCTTGTACCCATTGCCCCTTGTCCTGTTATTGGATGTCACTGAGAAGAGCCTGGCTCCATCCTCATGACACTCACCCTTTACATATTTATAGACATTAATGAGGTCACCCCTCAGTCTCCGCGGTGCTGGGGGGCCGGGCCAGGCCAGGGCCGTGGCAGCTCCAGGGCCCCCGCCGGCTGTTCGGGGTGCTGGGGCGGCCGTCGGAGGTGCCCCGGTGCGCGGGGCAGGGGCCGGGCAGCGAGCAGCCCGCAGGTGCCTCCCCTCGGACAGGCCACGAGTCCCGGGGCCGCCGCCCGCAGGGGCACGGCACAGCCCCGCTCCATGGGACCCCGCGCCGCCGAGCCCAGGAGCGGGGCTGTGCTGCGGAGCCGGTCTGCTGCGGGCGGCGGGAGGAGCGGGACGCGACGGGACGGGCGCTGCCGGCGGACAGGCCCCCGGAGCCGCCCCGCCACCGGTGGAGAGGCGCCCCCTCTGCCGGGGCTCGGCCAGCAGCGCCCTCCCGGCGGGAGCGGCCCCCGGCGGCAGCCGCCCCGCGCACCCACACCTGTGCGAGGCGGGCCCGGCCCGCGGAGGCGCACAGCAGGCCGCCGGCCGCCTCGGGAGGGGCGAGCGCTCCCTTCCCCGAGAGCCTCCTTCCCGGCCCCTCGGGCCCTAAAATGGTGGGGCCCCTCGGGCCCTAAAATGGTGGGGCCCTCCCTCCCCTTCTGCCCCCGCCGCCGGCTCCCCCAGCCCGCTCGCCGCCGCGGCCCCCGGGGGCAGCCGCCCCTCCGGCCTGGCCCGGGCTCCGCGGGGATCCGGCGTCAGGCCCGCGCTACGCCGCTCCCGCCGGGCCGGGCCGGGCCGCCCCCCACAGCCGCCCTTACCTGCGCTGGCCTCACATGGCCGGGCCGGGGCCAGCGCTGCCCGCCCCGCCGCCGCGGCCCCCCGCCCTCGGCAGCCGGCCGCCGTCTCCCCGCCGCCCGCGGGGCCGCAGGTATGTCATGAGCGCCGGGCTCCAGGTGCGCCGGGCACACCTACAGGAAGGCAGGCGGGAGCCTGATTGGCGTGCGGGCCCAGCCCGGCCGGCAGCGGCCGCGTCCCCCCGCACCGCACCGCGGGCACAGCGGGGACCGGCCCCGGCCCCTCGGACCGGCCGGGCGCGGGTCGTCGTGCCCGGGGCTTGGGGCAGCGGGGGCGGTGGCTGCGAGTCCCGCGGGTGTGGGGGGAGAGGCTCAGTGCTGGGTGGGTTCGACTCCAGGGCAAAAGCACAGGATCACAGCACAGCCCTGTCTGGAAGAGACTTCCGAGATCACCCAGTCCGACCATTAACCCAGCACTGCCCAGTCCCCACTGCCCCATGTCCCTCAGCACCACATCTCCACGGCTCTGAAATCCCTCCAGGGATGGGGACTCCCCCACTGCCCTGGGCAGCCTGGGCCAGGGCTGGGGAACCCTTTCAGGGAAGAAATGTTTCCCAATATCCAATCTAACCCTCCCCTGGCACAACTTGAGGCCATTCCCCCTCGTCCTGTCACTGTTACCTGGGAGAAGAGACCGACCCCCCTTCGCTACCCCCTCCTTTCAGGCTGGGTGCGCCTGACCCACCCGTCCCAGGTACCCGGGCAGGCTCCAGAAACAATGTGGTTTTATTTTTAATTTTTTCTTCATTACCCGAGTTTCTTTTTCCCTGCTCCTTAGGGTCACTCTAACATCGCATGCGGGACCCCTCCCCCTGCCCAGAGGCAGCCACCAGAGCTGTCCTCCCTGCATGGCCCCGGGGCTTTGCCCCTGAAGCAGCAGACCTCAGACATCCAAAGATCATCAAGCAAATGTAAATGAATTAAAAATGAATTCAGAAGAAATTGAGCTGGGTGTGAGTAGAAAAACACGGTAAGTCGTATTAAAACCCCAAATCCACAGCTTCCATTCCCAGATATCCTGCCCCTGGGTTTATACCCTGAGGAGCCCTACTTGCAGCAAAGTTCTCTCCGGTGGCTGTGCAGAGCTGTGGGCTGAGAGGAGACAGACAGCATATCTGTCCCTGATAAAGGAAATTCTGTCCCTGACTGCCAGGGACTGTAGCAATAGGGGCAGACAGTCCACAGGGACACTGCCCCCATGCAGGAGAGTGGGAAAGAGCTTGGCAGGGAAAAGACATAAATAAAGCGAAGAAGAAAAGGGGAGGATGGCTGATTACAAGACGTGTTTGGGAGTAGCAGGGCAAAGGGAAACCCTGAAACAGCTGATTATTGTGATCATAAAAGAAGAGGCAAATTCAGAAATGTTGGGATTTTCATTCAATGGCAAAATAAGCAGGGTAGGTTGCTTGGTTCTCCACTGTTCAATTTACTTTGTTTTTTAATTTGATGCACAGGTGCCTGGATTTGCGTGAAGGAGTACAGGGCTTATGTGAGAATTTATTGCAGTTCAGATCTTTGCTCACAAACAATGCGAGGTAAGCCAAGAATTATGCTAGAGAGGCGACAGAGGAAGGAGTTACTGCATTACATCCTCGGATCGACAGCCAGTGCCATCTCTTTGCTGAGTCTTTTTTTCCTGATTATTTCCTCTGGCTTGCAGGTCTGTCCCCTCCAGGATGTGCCCTGAAGAGTTCAGCCAGAGAAAAGGGGGAGCTTGACCCAACCATTGGAGGAACGCTGTAGCCTACACCCAGGCAGTCCTCAGCCCTCCTTTCCCTGCGGGACCGGTGAGGGGTCTACCAGGCAGGAAAACTCCTCCCAGAAGCCTCTCCCTGAAAGCTCTACCCAGCCAGCAACAAAATCCTACTCATGCTTGCTGCTGCTTTCCGATTCAATTAATGCTTTCATTCGTTTATGTGGATGAATTATTTCATCATAGTGGATTAGCTTCTGCAGTTGAGATTGCTATTCCACATTTACAGCCAAATCATCTGGGGAAATCAGCTCAGGGCTGTGTCTCTCGGGTTGGTGCTCAGACCTCTGGGACATAAATAGGCAATGCCTCTTCCTACTGCATTTTGTAAGTTCCTGGCAGCTGGCAGCGGGCTGGAGTTGGACATCCTGACTGGGAAATGGCATCTCTGTCATCCAGAAACGGACAACTCATTGTCCCCGCTCCTTGGCACCTCCAGCAGCTGCAGAGGCAGTTTGCTATTTGCTTTTGTGAATCATATCCTGAGGTACCTCTCTCTCCCTGCCTGTTGCATAGAGCATTTGTGTGGCTGACTTTTCTTCATGTGTTACTTTGGGTGAAGAAGTGCCTAAAAGTCATAACATGCAGCTCTCAGTATCACAATATCTACATCCTCCTGTGGGCCAAGCTATTCTTCCTCAGCTTGGTGGGAGGTGGACTCCTGTGTGGACCCACGCAAGATTACTGCAGTGCTGTTAAGGTATTTCTTTGCTCAGTGGTGTGGAGGGAAGGTCAGTGAAGAACAGGTGTGCTATAGAATTGCTGAGGCTGGATGGTACTTCTGGAGATGATCCAGCCCACCCCCTGGCTCAGAGCAGGGTCAGCTCCAGCAGGCTGCCCAGGACTGTGTCCAGTTGGGTGTTTAATATCCATGGACAGAGACTCCACAGTTTCTCTGGGATACCTGAGCCTCACAGTAAAATAAAGGAGTTTCTTATGTTTAGAACATCTGCACATCTGGAGCTCTGCATGGTGTGAGCAGGAGAGGTCCTGTCCCGTGCCAGGAGTACTCCCCCTTCTCCTTTAGGAAGGTGAGCTACACTGAGTCCGTGCTTTTTGGCCAGTAGGTCCCACAGCATGGGGGTCCTCTCCCAGCAAGTTGAGAGCCACCATTAGTGGGAAGCAGGGGAGAGAGCAGCACAGAGGTGTCCCAGGTGGATTGGGCTGCATCATCTCCCATGTCAGCTAACCAAATGCCAGCCTGCACCAAGGGAGTGCCCAGTGTATCCATTTCCCCCTGCCAGCCACCACTCATACTCCGGAGAGGCCCAGCAGTACCAAGAGCAGGGTCCTCCTGTACCCTCCTGTGCTCCTCGCTGCAGCACCCTGTCCTGAGCACACCACAGCCTCATGGGCTGAGAGGCAGTTGGGACACTAGCCTCCCACTCTCACTCTCTTTCCCTGCGCAGGCATCCTCCTCCTGAACATCCCATCCAGCTAGAGACCTCTGGTGTCCTCGCCACTCCACAGCAGACATTATTCTGAGTTTAACTTCTGCTGTATGCAAAGCACGGGGTTGTAAATGTAAAGAGCCAGACAGACAGCAGGACAGAACCTGGAAGTTTCAGTAACTTAAGCTGCTGACATGTCAGAAGTACCATGGCAGGGGCTGGGGGGGAAGTGTGTAAGGGTCTTCTTAAATTTGACTAAAATTATCTAGGGAGCCCTCACTTTGGAAAACCAAATAACTTCCCTGGGTGTGTTTAGCATTTCTACTTTCCTCCAAGCGGATGCAAACCAGTATATAGGGCAAGAAAAACCCTCATAAGAACAGCAAGAACCAGAGCACTGAGCTTAGAAATGGAACCATAGTGAGTTTAGACAAGCAGCAAGTAAAACACCCATGCCCAGTGAGTCAGGTCCTAGCTGTTTCCCTCCTTTTCTCCGAGGCTTGCTGTGAACATCCAGTGGGGATGGTCCTTCTGACACGCAGTCATCTCTTTTCCTGTCCCTTATTCATAGCTGGCTCTCAGCAGTCCCAGCATCACTGGGGATGAAAAGCTGGACGTGACCCAGCAACATGCACTCACAGCCCAGAAAGCCACCCCCCAAGGGAGGGGATTCTGCCCTGCTCTGCTGAGACCCCTCTGCAGTGCTACATCCAGCTCTGGAGTCCTCAGCATAGGGAAGACATGGACCTGTTGGAGCTGGTTCAGAGGAGGCCACAAAGATGATCAGAGGTCTGGAGCACCTCTGCTATGGGGACAGGCTGAGAGCTGGGGTTGTTCAGCCTGGAGAAGAGAAAGCTCTGGGGAGACCTTATTGTGGCCTTTCAGTACTTAAAGGATGTTTATAAGAAAGGTGGGGACAGACTTTTTAGCAGGGCCTGTTGCAATAGGACAAGGGGTAATGGTTTTAAACTAAAAGAGGGTAGATTTAGACAAGACATAAGGAAGAAATTTTTTATGGTTATGGTGGGGAAACACTGGCACAGGTTGCCCAGGGGTGGTAAATGCCCCATCCCTGGAAACATTCAAGGTCAGGTTGGACAGGGCTCTGAGCAGCCTGACCTAGCTGAAGATGTCCTTGCCCACTGCAGGAGGTGGTTGGACAAGATGGCCTTTAAATGTCCCTTCCAACCCAAACCATTCCAGCACTGCATTTGCACAGGCCCCTTTCCAGCACACCAAGAGAAGTGCAGACTCCCCCAGACCTCAGCTCAGCTTTGGTACCACAGCTCCCATGCTCTTGTTGGATTTATAGGTGCTAGTGCCTTGTTGAGCTACAGTAAATGTGGAAAAAATGTCAGATTGGCACAGTTCAGTCACACTTTTTGGTTTTATCTTGAACACAGCCTTATTATTGACAGGGGCTTGGGCCTGTCTTCATCTCAGAATCTGCTTCAGTGACAGTCATGGATGCTGTTATAATGGTGAGCTACTGTTTGGCAGAGCTGTCACTTATCCCAGGAGTCCAAGAGACTATGGACTTCACACAGACACTGATTTCTGGGATCTCTTCTGAAATGTGCTCCAGTGTATGTCCAGGAATAGGTGGCCATGCCAGAAAGGATTAGGAAAATACAGAATTGGTAAAGTCCTTCAGGAGATCTGGCTGGAGATGCTTTCCTGTGCAAAACTATGCATTGCTGGCATGATCTGAGTTAATAATAAGTGCCCTGAGACAATAACCCATATTGTCAAAGAGCATGTACAGCCCAAGAAGAGCAGGCACAGACTGAAGTGGGCTTCCCCCATTTCTTTCTCACGTGCTTTCTCTCCTGGGAATCCCAACTAGCCAAGTGACCTAGACACAACACCGTGTTTGCTCTTACAGAATAAAACCAGGAGCAAAATAATCCACTTACTTAAATTATATATCTTTATAATCCTTGTTCAATCTCATCCATTTTTTTTTCCCCATACAAAAAGCCTTAAGGACTTTTTGTCCAAATGGATACCTATGTATGGAGTGATGGGTTTTTGTCACAGTGAACTATGTACCAGTTATGATGAAGGTCCACACGGGGAGGATGGTTTAAGAATGAATGGGCCATTTAGTGTGTTGTACAAATTTCTTCCAAAACGATAGCAGTGGTCTTGCCTGATGTGCAAATGATTCTAAATGAGTTGCTTGCTAAACCCCACTTTCTCATAGGTGCTGCCAGAAAAAATTAAACAAATGGACAAGACTTCAGACTGACAGAGACAAAGGCTGCTGTTAGAGGCACGAGGGCAAGGGCTCGTCTGGAGAGTCCCTGCCTCTCAGCTGCATAAAATGGCAAAAGCATGGTTTATCTGCTTAAATCCATTTAACCCAGGCATTGCCCAATAATTCATGTGATTATAAGCTACCCCCTGGTTTAAAAGGCAGGAAGGTGGATCTTACACGTGGAGGTGGGCCTGTAGGAGGCTGATGGGCTTTCCCAGTGACAGTGCAGCTCACTCAGTTCTATGCGGACTGCTGTCAAGGAACATGACTGCTCATGCCAGGGCTTCAGAAAGGTGTGCTGGTTTCCTTACCCTTTCCTGGATTTGCTTGAATTTGAGCTATGAATGGCCAGCCTCTCATAGCAGAACCAGGCAAAATAGCCTCAGCTGTTATTTTTTGCTGAGGGTGCAAATATTGTCCACTGAGCACAAGGCAAGACGAACTACTGTGAGCTGCTCATAGCATTAGGTACAAAACAAAGAAAAGAATTCCTCACAATATACCTCCTACATAGGATTTCATGTGATTAGCTGAAACGAAACACAACCCAAACCTTCCCATCTATTTCCTGAGGTACCCTTTTAAAAGATGGAAGGGAATAGCTTAAGGGTTAATCTAAGCAATTAAACATCCTTTTCGTCAAGATTAATAAAATATGGACTTCTTGCACAAGCAGGAAGCTCCTCTGAATGAATATTGGGGGGAAAAAAGCTATTAACTATATGAGGTATATTCTCTGAAGCAGTTACCTGGCCTTTGATGACATTGTGGTCAAAAGATGACCTGTTTCCTCCAGACCTTCCACTCACCAATAGTACTTGGCAACTCAATGACTGCATTTTCAGTGAAACAGTAGTAAGTTTAACATTTTTTAGGAAGATTTTCCTCAGCCAAAATTACAAAAATGACATGTGATATACCTAATGCAATGTGACATCACACTTCTTCCTGTTGAATACTGCTTTTCAAGCCCTATTTTCACCAGATTAATATGCACACAACTACATGGAAGTGTCCTGTGGCTAAATAACATGAGTTTGAGATAAATGTACTTTTTTTCCAAAATGTGAAGCTTGAACTAGTGCAGGGAAAAGATGGTTTATGACCAAGAACAGCAATGAGGACATTCCTTGGTGCCTTACACTGAATATCAGTGTAGGTGTCTTTCACCAAGTAAGACTATTGCAGTAATTTCTAGCCTGTTGTCCAGACCCATCAGGAGGTCCATGGGCTATCTGAAGAAGATCCACAAAAGGTAACTAAGAAATGCAAGGCAGTATCTGCAAACAAGGATCCTAAAACCAAAAACATGTTAAAAAACAATGTTACATATTATTAAGATGCCTCCAAAAGGACAAAAATGCATTATGGAGAAAAAGCTTCTGTACTGGAGAATGAGCAGTCGGAGAAGGAGAAAGGTAGGAAAGCTTTTAATGGGCTTTGCCTCTACTTCACCATCAAAAGTGTTAAATTCCCGGGAACCCAGAATACACAACATTGATCTTACTATCCAGAAATACCACAAACAAATTTTGAAAAATCTAGACAAAAGCTGGTTATGCAAACATTTCTGAACAACTCTTCTTTTACACCAATTGACAGAGGCAACTTCCAGCTCAGTTGCAATTCTGATGAAGTCTTTGGGGTCATGCTTTCTCCCCACTGAGAGGCTACATGCAAAGGATACTCCAGCTACTGCTTACTCCCAGCAGGTGCCTCTCACAGGCTGAAATCCTCCACTGCAGCTCCCAGGGACGCTTTAGGAGACAGATCTGTTTCCTGCAGTGATCTCAATGTATGCATTTGTCATTCTGAATATTGCAAGAGGAATGCAAAAAGCTATTTTTTTTCCCCCAAATCCTTTGGTAATCTCAGATACGTGTGGCCTTCGAGGACCTGGGAGAACAGCTGAGAACACTGTGGCCCGCAGTGCAGGGGAGCAGTGGTTTGATGAGGATACTGCAGTCCAGTCCAGGCAGTGAGGCTGCTGCGATGATGCAGCTCTCTGTCTGGGATCCAGTTCATAACAGCCCAGTCTGGAGTGTTGCCTCCCCAGAACAGGACAGCTTTGCTCTTACATGCTTGTTTTCTGGGGCTCCCCAGAGCTCAGGCTGCAATGGCCTTGATACATTAAAGCTGTTGTTTCCTCTCTTTACTCCTGCAGGACTCTTGACCCTATGGATGCTGAAGAATCAAATTCTCCGTGCAGCCTGGCGGGGTGGATGGCCTGTGACCTTGGCCTCTTGGGATGGAGGAAGTCAGTGGAGATCAGCATCAGCAAACAGGTGAAGGGACATTTGCCAGTGCTGTGTCCAGCCATCCTTGCTGCCTGGTGGTGGCCAGGAGGGCAGCTGTGCAGAAGAGAAACGCTTGAATTAGATGCAGCTAAATCCTTGTGCAAACACAAATCAGAGTTCTAATGCTATATCTTGATGCAGAAAATTGTTTCCCAGCCCAGACCATACGTGTGTCTCTCTCTTACACCCATATGCATGCAGATAATTGCTGGATCAGAGCCTCTGACAGCCTTGCTCTTCACCTGGACCTCACACACTGACATTTTTCCTCCTTGGGAGTGAAAAAAGGCCTAAACAGAGAGGATCAGTGACAATGGCTATGTTCTCCCTTTTGCTTCCCCAAGTGCCCTTTGAAAAGCCCAGGAGGTGGCTACTGGGACTCAAAAAATGTCCACTCCATTTGCCAAGGCAAGAACTTAAGCTGCCTTCCTCTGTACTTTTCTCATATATGGGTGTTCATGGCAATAACTTAAGTTGGGGGGGTGCGCAACACTCAAAGCCCTCTGTAGAAAGGATGCTGACAACCAATAAATCAATTCACTACCAGAACAACTAGGAAACTTCACTCCTCCCTCCTCTCTTCAGAGTCAGGTAGGCCTATTATCCTGTGGTCATTTCTTCAGGCTTCCTGTTACAGTGTGAGCTCTAGAAATAAGTTACTGTAAGTGAAAGGTGGGGTACAGATGAGGTCACACCACTGCAGGCAATCTTGCTTTAATCCAGAGCTGCTCAAGTGGTGAACTATTGTTAGGACCCTAGAAAAACCCAGCATGGAGAACAAAAACGAACGGAGAAGTATGCTGCCTTCAAGGGGCTTATCAAATAGTCCTCTGGTTCTACCTGAAAGGATCTTGCTGTGTGGAAGCTGGAGACACTGCATGTACAGGTGTGCAGGTTTTTACCCACGCAGGCAGCCACAGCACCTCGGTGTGTGCAGTGAAGGTGGGAGGATGACATTCAGAAGCCATCCCCTGTGCCCCAATCAGCAGGGCTGCCTCTGCCCCCACCCCATCCTGCCCGTCCCCACTCACTCAGAAACCACTGCAGGGAAGCTGCTTCTTCCTAATTGAGATCCTCATAGGATAATGTCCATCCAAGTGGTGGTGTACTTGTGGTGTAGGTCAGCAGTAATGACTCAGAGCGGACCTTCACTTTCCTTCTTCTTGTTGGCTAGATGCAAAATCCAGCCCACAAACAAATTAATCTGTCCCATGCACCAATAAAGATGATTCCTCATTAATTAACAAATTGCACACAAAAGTCCCTGGCCTGTCTCTGGAATGGCTGTGAAATCAAGCACTTAAAAGTTCAGAAATTCAGAATTCTCCCTGCAACCCCCTGTTTAGGGGTTTTATTTTGGCTTTTTTTGGTGGATAGAATTACCCATAATAACTTCTAATGAGATAAACACAGTAATTTTTCATCAGCTTAGCTTTTGCAGAGAACAAAGCAAGCTGAAATGTGCCTTCCTCCACATTCAGTGTCTGCACGAGAGGCATCCTTGAGGTGATCTCAGAGCCTCTGTATGTGATCATGGAGTGCCCTCTGTTGGGAAGCTGTTCCTGAAGCTCTCTCCTGGCTGTGTCCAGGTGAGAGAACATCAGCTCAAATACCACACTGTCATACATGTTCCTGTACACCTGGGAAGTCTGAATGGTGTCACACCAGCAGGTTTAAGAACCAACTTACTTTTTCCTCCCTGAGATATGTTTCATTAGACCTGGACAAGCGCTTGCAGTGGATTACTATTAAGGCTTTCTGTGACAATGTTCAAGAAAGATCTACAGTTTCAGCTTTTTAAAACTAAAATCTCTGTGATTTTACCTGCAGAAGGAAATGAGAACCTCTCGTTCAGCTCACTGCACACAAGTTTAGCTGTCTCACATCAGCAGGGAGATGTCTGGGGCTGCAGTCTGGCTGCTTACTCCAGGTTTGTAGATGGTAGAGATCAGCTTTAGCCAAGAGAAACAGTTCCCAGTCTTTGCCCACACAAAGAGGGGTTGTTTGGTATAGGAAGCAAATCCTACTGCCTGGGGTACCCTCTCCTTTAATGCAAGTTACTTCTTCCATTCCTGACAACAACAGGAGACACCCCTCTCCCCTGGGTTTTGCCCAATCCCTCTTCCTCCCCTACCCTGGAGAAGCAGGGCCATGGTTGTCTCTTTATCTCCCACCACATCCTCTCATCCTCAACATCCAATCCTAACCATACATCAATGAATCCTCACTCTACTCCAGTATTTGCAGTGAGATTAATGCTGTGGTTCTCCAAAACACCTGCACTGTGTTGGCCCAGGATAATGTAACTTGGCAGGGTCTACCTCGAGAGCACAGCCCCAGTCACATACGTTTCTGTGGGCCAAACCCCTTACTCTAACTCAACTCTCAGCTAGTTTCTGATCCTTAATATTGGTGACCTTGTTAGGCCTTGAAAATACATGTTCTCTTCTGGTCCATACTAGCACAAGACCAAAACTCAGCTAGGCCACTCATGGTGGCTTTCCTGCAGGCCCTAAACTTAACATGAATCCTATAATGGCACACAAATTTAATAACAGAAAAGTGAGCACACGTTCCTGAAATCACCTCCACAACATTGCCCTGTTTTATACCCGTGCCCCTCACCTCTGTACCTCAGTCACAGAAAATGAAACCTTTCCCATATGGTGAGCTGTAGGGAAAGATGTGAGCCTGCAGTGAAATATGACTGTCCACACAGTGGTGGGGAAGTACTGTTTGTCTGGAGCTATGATGCTGTTGTTGAAAGGGCAGACTGAAACAGGATTGTTTCATATGAGCAAAGGCACAGTTTTCATGAAGTAAACTTTTGTCCCTAACTCACAAAAAGGGCCTTTTTTGTGATTCACACCATGTGATATTTTCAGTTTTCTTTGCATTTAATTAAGAATGGGACAAGCATAATACTGTGAGTAAAACATAAAAGCAGAATGACCCTATAAAAAAATGTTTTTTCTACCTTAGAAAAAACTCTTGGTACGTTGCATTGGAGGCTTAGATTGTAAACTGGCTGAGGTGGGAACCACATCCTTGTCCTGTACCTGCAGTGCATTTGTCACAGTGAGAGTCTCTTCTGTCTCTTCTGCAATGATCACATCCCCTGGGACGGGTGAGTTGCAGTCCCCAAAGCATCTGAGAGAGTAAAGAAACACAGACCAACAAGTTGTTTAAAGGTTACCTTGTCACAACTGTGAGTCAGTGGATATGAGATCTGGATATTTGACTTCTGTCAAGGGACAGAAGGTGAGGGAAACAAACCTTGTAAGGTCTTGTGTAGGCTAGGATCTGAAGTACTTGCAGGCTGCAGATATCAATGACTAATGAAGTGCAAATAATGATTCATGCTAAGTCTAGAATATGCTGTACTGTTTCTCAGGACAGAACAAGGATAAATTTACCTTCTTTCTGTTTTGGGCAGGTGCTCCAGATGCCCAAGTTAACTACCAACCCCACACCCAGACAGCTCTTTTAACATCCCAAAGATCCCATTTGCTGTCCTGCTGACTCCATTTACCCTGATCCCTTGTTAACTCTTCTCTTTCTCTCTGAGCACTTCAAGGTTCTCTCTTCCCTCCCCTTCCTCCTCCCTCACTAGTGATTCTCACAAAACCAGCATGACCTCCCAAGGCCTATCACCTTAGGAGGGTACTCACATCCAACCAGTTACCCCAATGCACTGGCTCAGTATCAGGTTGTTGTCTGTAGTTCGGTGTTGTGCCTTGTACTCCTTGCAAGACTCCCAACAGCTGCTTGGATACCTTATCCCATCTCCAGTGCAGGAGTGAATGCCTGCCCTGCAGGACTCACAGTTACCACTCTCCATTCATGGGCTGATTTCTTGCTGAGGTGGGTTCATTGATGCTGAGGAAGGGATGAATCCTGGCTCCAGCTCTTCCCACAAGGAACACACAGATCAGGCTTCTTTCCATTGTGAACCAGCTGATGTTGAGTCAGGTCAGAATTCCTATCAAAACCCTTTCCACAGTCACAGCACCTAAGGTTTCTCTCCCATGTGAACTCTCTGTTGAATATAAAGGTCAAAATGTGTTAATTTTCATATGAATTTTTAGATGACAGGTCTCCTTATTCTCAGCTGGAGCAACATCATCATGAGCTGGAGTAGAGGGGAAAAAAGCTCATGAGATGTGATTATTCCCCCAAACACCCCATGAAGAACAGCATTTATGAGAGTGAAAGCCATGAACCAGTTTTTCAGGTGAAGGGTTCTCAGGCTGAGAGCTTGCAGCCTGGAATTCAGGGATTCTCACTTTCCATCTGCCACCAGTTCCATTCTAGCCTTCATCATTGTGTCTGTTTTATGTAGTGCCTCTTGCCACCAAGGTGCATGCCAGTTATGCAAGTGGAGCAGACTGAGAGGAGAAAGATGGTGGTGAAGAGACTTGCACGAAGTAGCCCATCAAGCCAGAAGCAGAGATCAAACAGCTCCCCACAGAGTGAGGTCGGACACAGCGAGCTGTGGCTCAGCATCGTCACTGCTGACTCTGTGCTGGTCCTGGGGAGGGAGCCCTGCAGTGCAGTCTGCAGCACACTCCCCCAAATTCCCAGCTCCCAAAGGACCTTTTATCCCGTGTACCCAACAGATGTGGGCTACCTGTGTTTCCATGTAGCTCACAAGCCACGTGGGCATCAAAGCACTGGTGAGACAAGAGTCTCACCAAATCACCCAGATCACTGAGCCAGAGCCAGCAAGCTCTGCCGAGCCTGTTCAGTCATTCCAGTGTTACTGCAGCATATTTCCCAGCAGAGGAAATGGTTTGGCAGTGTCAGGGTAGTTTACATTTCTCTGCATGGGATGGACTGAGGAGTACCTCCCAGTATAGCCCAGGGACTGCCAGCAAGCTGCCCAGTCAGCACTCAGCCCCAGCCAGCTGTGCTGTCAGCACTGGACAGTTGGCTGGCTGAGCTTACTGGAGTTATTGGTAGTGGGACCATGTGGTGGTGAAAGGCCAGACTGAACTCAGCATCTGATCAGGGGATTAACATTAGACATCAATGCAAACATCTCAAAAAACCCTCCCTACATCTGTGGCTTTTAGCTAATGGCATTCAGATGCCCTGATGGACTTAATACCCTCTGACTTTGAATTTTAATGCTTGCATTTGTAGTAGTAAAATTAGGATTTGTAAAACTATAGTAGTTTTTTTTTACCTAAATGCTCAATATTTTTAGTTATTGCTCATACATTTAACAACCCATATGATATGTATGGATTTTTTAAATTTCATTTTTGAAAAGTTGAGATGGTCCTTTACTTTCCAAAGGCTGACAAACAGCCTGGCAGTCCATCTCTTACTGAGAGAGCACGGGGGCATTTGTATAACTTCTTACAGCTCTGGGTGAAGTGGGTCTCACACCCTCCCCAGGTAATCTGTTCCACCACTCCCTTACTCAGAGAAAGTTTTTGCAACATCTAGCCTTTCTCTTTCTTCCTTTCTTCTTTTCTTTCCTGAATATTAAGCTGATTAGATCTTTGTCCTTCCAGCAATGTAATCTCTGCCTCTCTTAATAACCACCTCTCATGCACTGCAACAGCATTACCACGTCCTGCCCTACTCCCAACCTTCTCCTCTAGGCTCAGCAAACCCAGTTCCCCTGCTTCTCCCACGAGACTGTTTTCCAAACCTCTTCCCGCTGCAGATGTGCTCCTGTGCTCCCTGCCTGGACCAGCCAGGCTGTTTGCTCTCCCCTTGTGTGGTTTGGTGGTGACTTCTCACTTCTCTCCAGCCACACACTGCTGCCCCACAGCCCCCAGCCCTGCAGCTCGCCAGCGCTGGGGTTGCCTGGGATGCTCGCTGGGGCCAAGCAAGGGTGCTGCGTGGGTGCGGGGGCCCTGCGGGGCCAGGTGCTGGGAGCAGGGTGCCAGGCCCCCGGGCCCCGCCGAGCACAGGAACCAGCATGTGCAGTTCTCTCCTCTGACCTCCCAGCTCCGCCGGGAAACCACCATCCTTGCTTTCTGGGGCTTGTCCTGAATTCGCAGGTTCAGGAAAATCACCGAGTCTCTCCTCAGGTGCTTTCAGATCACAGGATCCCAGAATGGTTTGGGCTGGAAGGGACCTCACAGCTCATCTCATTCCAACCCCCCTGCCATGGCAGGGACACCTCCCACCAGCCCAGGTTGCTCCAAGCCCCATCCAACCTGGCCTGGAATACTGCCAGGGAGGGGGCAGCCACAGCTTCCCTGGGCAACCTGGGCCAGTGTCTCACCACCCTCACAGGGAAAAATTTCTTCCTAATATCTAGTCTAAATCTCCCCTCTTCCAGTTTGAAACCACTGCCCCTTGTCCTGTCACTACAGGCCTTGGTAAAAAATCTCTCTCCATCTTTCTTATAAGCCCCCTTTAAGTGTTGCGAGGCTGCCCTAAGGTCTCCCTGGAGCCTTCCCTTCCCCAGGCTGAACAATCTCAACTCTCTCAACCTTTCTTCATAGGAAAAGTTAATTAATTTCCGATGAATTTTTGGTAATTTGCTTTTGAAATTCTCTTAGGAGGCAGAGGTCTCTATGCTTTATGGGTTGTGAGCATTCCAGGAACTCCTAGAGAAGAAAGGCTGCCAAAACCCAGGAGTAAGTCCTCACCAGCTTCCAGGCATAGTTCAGGTTATCTAGCCCCACATTTGGTTCCTGACAGTCCTCGTATCAGCTGCTCCAGTGGACGGCGATGGAAATCCTGGTCACGTGCAGTGTTACAGAACCAAATCCTTACAGTCTACATCAAGACCCCAAACATACATAGTTAGCTCATTATTACCAGTATTGCCATTAATGCTTTATTACAAAAGTGGCACATTGCTGTTTGTTATTTCAGCCTGAATAAAAGCAGCTTATTAGCACTCCCTCTTCCCAGCAGTCCTCTCCCTCCAAATCATCCTTGTGTCGCTCCCACATTCCCAGCAGATTCAGTGTCCCTCAACCAAATATTCTGACCTGCTGCCTGGACAAAATATTGCATGAACTGCCAAACAAAATGGATAAAGGCTGGTCTCTCCCTGCTGATCCTCCCATGAGGGTGCCAGTAAGAGCTCTCTGCTGCACCCATCTGCTGATCTTCTGCTATAGGAGCATGCTCATCTTTGATTCCTCTACATGGTTGTTAAATGTGATTGAAATGAGGTTCCTAAGTGACTAATGGGGGACTGACAGTGTGATTAAAAAAAGTTATTTCCTCAAGAAACAACAGGAAAAAAAACAACCCAACCCATGAACCTGTCAAAGATCTATCATGAAATTGATTCTCAAATCTGAAAATATGTATTTTAATAAAGATCAAATAGAGTTTTCGAACTGTCTGCTGATTTTGAAACTTCCATCTTGTTCTGAATACATCTAAGTGGAAAGAAAGTTTAGGATGAGCAGACTGGCCCTGTATTCACAGGGAAGAGGGGGTAAGAAAACACTTTTAAATTCTCTTTTCCCACTTCATCTAAAACCTCTTGGTTCTTAAGGGGGAGGGTGGGACAGCAGAGCTCTGCCCGCTTGCTGCAGCAGCTCTCCTTGAACACTTTCCTTGAGAAAGCTGGGAAAGGGCAGCATGCAACCAAAGGACCAGGCAGAGCTTTGGCTCCCCTTCTGTCAAGGGTCTGCTCTGTGAGGCAGCTCCTGCAGGAACTGCAGTGGGTTTGAGGTGACCCAGGTGAAGACTGGGGCCGAGGTTCAGCTGTCCACATCTCAATAGCTGCAATGTGGGTTTCTCCATCTGAGTTATGGTCTGGGCTCCCTTCACAGTCACTGGAGAGAAATGGACACTGTTAGGTGGTGATTCATCCACCGATTTTAGATGTCTTCCTTAGGAGGAGGTGAATCATGCCCTAGAAATGCTTCATGAATATCTGAATAAGGGCCTTTTCTTGTTTTGTTCCCTTATTCTCCATTTCCTATAAGTGAGATTTCTTGCTTTTAAGTAATATTTTTGAGTTCTTTTCATTTCGAATACAGAGTTACCCTTTGCTCAAGAGGAGGATGTGCTGATAAAACATCTTTCTCTGAGAGCTGGGGTTTCAAAAAATCAGCAGTTTCACTCCTGTGATTTTGCCATTTCTCTTCTGGAAGGGATGTGGGTTATGGAAACAATGAAGAATTAAGACCAAAGAAGACAGAAACCCAGAGGGGAGAAAGATGAGCACGTTGGAATCTGAGACAACAGAGTCAGAGGGCACAGCTGATGTGGTTTCTGTAAAAAAGCTTATTTGTTCAGTCAAGGGAAAGGGAATTTGTGTATGAGAAGCTGCAGCTTAATAAACTGTAGGAATCACTGTACGTACACAAAAAGGCAGATCCACCACCTGGTATGGTACTACTCCGTTTGGTACTATATAACATGGGGTACACTATTACAGGTTTTACAGACACGTGCGTGTGTACTGTTGCAGACTCCAAATCTCTCTGCATTAGGTGGCAGAGGAGTTTCACAGAGAAGGGTCTGTGTATGGAAAGGGGAAGGTGCTGGAATAAATAATTTTTTTATTCCCTCCAGTGATCCAGCCAGGTCTGTGGGTTTTCAGGTTCCATTTCTGACCCTTCACCGTAGCTGTGAAACACTTGAAGATGGGACCGAGCTTCAGAAATGGTCCTCCTCTAATGTAAAGATATCTGTCTGGTAAAGTTAAGGATGATTTCTCTGGACCCCTTCGGCACCGGGGCAGCACGTGCCACAGGAGATCGGCGGCTGTTGTATTTTGAAGTAAGTATGTGGGGATGCTGTGCCATTGCTCCTGCCCCTCCAGAGCTGTCAGGTCTGCTTGATTTTCCTGCCTTCGTGTCAACTCTATCAGCATAGGATCATGCAAGGAGCAATGTGGGAAGTGGTTTAACTCAGTGGGACATAGACCTGAGCTTTAATTCTGGTTCCTGTGTAAGCACAGTTGTCTCCCAGCTGTTGGCCAGGTTTAGAGGTGGTTCATCACAGACCTTTTATTGTCTCTATTGCATTTGCTTTCCCTCCTTTTGAGCCCTTCTCAAGAGATACTGGTG
Source organism: Podargus strigoides (assembly GCA_028020825.1). Taxonomy (NCBI): domain Eukaryota; kingdom Metazoa; phylum Chordata; class Aves; order Caprimulgiformes; family Podargidae; genus Podargus; species Podargus strigoides. Next base: position 926,186 of record CM051642.1, on the reverse strand, counting down.
AGCTGCATTCATTGTTCTTTTTTATACATAGTTCTATGAAAGCTGTATCTTAAAGTATATGGCACATAAAATGCAGTTGTTTATAAACTTTACTTATGAAAAGGGTTATAGACTGAGGTATAAAAGACATTTCATTGGGCAGAAGACAGAACTTCATTTGCAATGGATAAATGCATTGTTGTCACTCAAGCTAAGCAGCATGCAAGCTATTCATGGAATGGCATTCATCTTTAATAAAGGTTTTGTGTAATGCTGAGCACTTGGGAGTCCCAGGAATTAAAGACTGGATAACAGCGTGGGCTCACATCTTCTTTTCCTGGCTTTTGACCCTGGTGCTATAAAAGTGGTTGTAAGGGGTTTTTTTCAGTTCCAGACCCCCTGCACATTTCCAGTGTACTGGTTAACTGCTATACAGTACATGCAAGCCTATTAATAGATCTTTGCTTTTTTTTGTGACCTTTCATAGATACCTCAGCACTTGTTTTAACCCCCCCCTCCCAAAAGCCAAAGGCTTGTAAATTGAAAATTTGTAGTGCATTTGTGATGACTTCTATTTTTGGGGTTATGGGACGCTATTTTAAAACACAATATAATTGGGGGTGCTTTCCTTGTTGCAGTTACTGATGGCAAATCATCCTGGTGCCTTCAGTAGTTCAGATATTAATCTTTGGGCAAAGTGAGGGTCAGGAGCCCAGTTATGAAGCCGTGGGGACGTTCAGCAGCGGCGCTGACACTGAGCCTTTGCTGGAGGTAGGTGTGGGGCACAGCAAGCTTTGGCCAGGAGGAGCAGAAGAAGATGTTTTGCAGACTGAGTCATGGTACTAAATGTGCTTTTTACAATTATTTACAGTGAAATTCATTATAAGAATGAATCAGGCAATTGGTATTTAATCTGAACTAGAGTTGTGAAACTTCAGATGCCTGTGCAGATAGGTGGCTGTGATGACGTGTATCACCCAGGGCTGTGCAGCTCTTCTGGGCAAAACATGTCTTGTGGTGATGCCTTTTCTTGTGTTTCTTTGTGCTTATGTAAAAAAACCTGTATATGTACTAATTTGACAAAATGTAAAGGCTTTTAAAATTTCTTAAATAAAATTATTTAGTTACAAATAAATGTCTCAATGTAGTAGAATGTAGTTTAATAAAGAGTTCACACTGGGTCCCTTTTAAACTAAATTACTTATTATCCTATAGAGCCTTCTAGCCAGTTTTCTTCCCTTTCTATTTAATTTCTTTTGTTGTTTTGAGTTTGTTTACCCATTCCTGCTTGCCACTCTGGATGCAATTTTGAGATCAAAAAAGCCAGCATTTTCACAGCTTTTTGATTTCCTGGGACAAACTCTAAATATATAAGCAGTGGCTTTGTCCACAGTTTCACAGATTGGCTGCTGCTGCTGCAGTCATGATCATGGTAAAGGAAGGAAAATAGACCCAAATGGACCATGCAAACTAAAATGGTTTACAATTGGACTCAATGATCTTAAAGGTCTTTTCTAACCTAAATGATTCTACGATTCTATGACTGGTTGGGGGTTTTTTTCTTTATTTTTTTTTTATTTTTCCCCTTGGTTTTAAAATATCAAATGTTCCCCGCTCCAGTTCTGCTCTTTCCATTACCTGTTGCAATGGGAGTGGTAATGTAAACCTGGCAGAATGTTCTGTTTCCTCTGCCAGGCCCAGGTGATGGCCCAGCTTCTGACCTGTGCAATACTGGCAAAGGCCACACGAGGGGTATTGCAACAAGGCGGCTGAGGCACATCATCAGGGAGCTCTGCAGCACTGAGGGCAGACACTGGGCCTGAAAGAGCCTAGGCAAAAGTCCATCTGCAACTCTAATGAACCCATTAGCCTTTAATTTTGTTATTTGCAGGCTGAATTAGGTCCTCTGTAATAATTCCAGAACACTCACAAAAAGCTAGTGAATGACCCCGCGTAGTCATTAGAGGCCACAAAATATTTGTGAGTGAAAAAAACCCTACCCATGGAAGGGAAAACTCTTCATCCACAACTCATTTCTAAACGATTTCACAGGAACGGGTGGTATCACTCTCCTGACCTCAGTGATCTCTGAGAAAAGTCACAGATCTCTGCTGTCTCCCTTAGACGAAGAAAATAGGTGCTGCAGGTGATGGGAAGGTCCCTGCCAGAAGGTGACTGGCTGGTGGAAAGATGAGCAGAACGCTGCGCACACACCGGCACAGCAAGGAACAAGGTTACTTCTGTCACCAGCCAATTATTCTGTTGTTGTTATTGGAAGAACAGACACAGCCTTAAGCCAGTAAGGTATGATTGAGGTGTGACTCCTAATCCTGATTCTGTATAAATCAACTTTGGTTTAAAATTTTTAAAATTTAAAATTTTCTTTTACATCGACAGGATAAATCAAGAGTTAAAACAAAATGGGGTTTGATGAGACTGAGTGCATCACCCAGGTAAATACGCAGGGTTCAGCCACCCTGCTTTCTCCTGCAGGTAAACCTAAACCGATGGATCCTCCTCTGTGGCTTCAACAGCACCCAAACATTGCTGGCCTCCTCTGTCCTGAAAGTAATTCTGGGCTGGTTTGCCTTTGTCCATCACTCAGCCTGGTTTCTTGGGGACAATTTGCCCCCCTTTCTTTTCAGGGAGTGCGATGGGGGCTGTGGCTCTGCGTAACAAATCCTCCTGCCTTTTCCAGTTTCATCCCTTTCCTCACATTCCCCATCCCTCCTCCACTCCAGGCACTCAGGGGCTGGGGTTACTGCCCTGTTGTGAACAGTTCCCTGGGGAACAGCACGGGGTAAGAACGGATAGGGATGTGCTGCTGCTTGGAGGCAGGAAGGGTTGGCTGGGGCCAGGGAAGGACGGACAGTTTTTGAACTGGCTTGCTGCCAGAACGACCGCACCGTAGAGTTGCACCTTCAGAAACACCAACACATGAAACAAAAAATTCCTCATGTTTTCCCTTCTAATCCCATTTGACGCTTCCTCAATCCACAATCACCTAAACACCAGGTGATCACCTTGGGAGTGCAGCCCCCCAACAACTGGCAGGCCAGTTTGCTGCTTGGGCTTTGCTCTGGTTTCCCCCATCTCCCTGTGCCCCATCTTGGAGCAGGACAGTTCCCCCCTGGCTCTGCCCCAGCCTCACAGCAGCCACTGCCCAGGCACACAGGAGCAATCCTGCACCCGCAGCTGCTCCTCTGCTTGCTGCAAGACCACTCTTCCAAGGGACAGGCTGCCTCTCTGAAGAGATAACATGCCAGGATTCCTCACAACTGCCTCGTCATCTTCCAGAGAAACTTCCTTCTGGCCAGCAGATGAAATAATGGAGTTTTGCACATCCCTTTTTCTGCACTCTTACAGCAAATGCTGTAGGAGCTCAGGTGCATCCCTGAACCACCACTGCTGTGGCATTTCTTCTTTGTCTGACAATTCTAGGGGCTATTTTGAGTGGAATCTGGGCAGAAGTCACTGTCACCTGAAATCCTTTCTGTACTTGGGCCTTTCAGTGGAGCAAAGCCTTCATCCACCAATATCCCCACTGTTCCTTGCCTGCAGCAGCAGCTGCTGAGGGGCCCTACAGGAGGAGTGTGTCAGACACCCCATAAGTGATTTCAATTGACAAAGAGATTATTTGTTTTCTGAATACATATTTAGATTATTATACTTTGCTTCTTTAAATTATGCTTCAGGATCACTGCCTATTGGTAGTGGTCAGTACTTAGCGTGTGTCTCAGGCATGTTCTAGGACTGCTGTGCACTGTGTCAGCTGCTCCGAGCCTGCACTTTGGAGCCCAAAGTCAGCAGCACCCTGGCAGTGCAGAACACAGACCAGTGGGACACAAGGGGCCAAAAGCATCCTGGGGTTAAATACTTGGTGCTGTAAAGAAATAAGGGAACCAGGGGTGTGAAACAAATAGCCAGAAGGAGTGGCCAGTCTCTAGGAGGGCTCCTACAGCTGGGGCTGCTCCAACAGCCTCACTGCAAACACAGCATCAGTTGTGTTTGGATCCAAATGCTTTCCTGTATCTCCATCACCTCCTCTCTCCCCAGGCAGGTTTGACTTGTCAGCTGCTCCCTGGCTCTTTCTGCCAGCAGAACACAAAGCAAGCCCTTCTCTTGTAAAGTCACCAAAGAGTTTGGAATTCCCAACATGGGAACCTCCTACGTGCTCCCGTTCCGTCACGAGGCTGCTGTACATTTCAGTAATCCCGTCTGTTACCTACGTAGGTGTGTGAAGATTTTACAGAGATCACACGGAAATGTCCAGGGCAGTGAGAAAACCTTCCCGTCGGTTCGGCCACCGCCCCGTGTCCCCAGCAGTCCCAAACCTGCGGGAGCCCCGCTGCACCCCAGGACACAAACCAGAGCGGGGCCCTCGGGCATCCCGGCCGGGAGCGGCACAGGAGCCGCCCCGACACCGCCAGCACCGGGGTCCGGTACCGCCCCCACGGCCCGGTCACTGGCCGGACTGGGAGCTGCTGCTGCCTCCCACCGCCCCGCCCCGCGGCCCGCCGACTGCCCCCGGCCCCCCGCCGGCTGCTTCGGCCCCTCCGGCCCCGCAGACGCCGCCCCCAGCCCCGCCACCTGCGCGCCGGGGCTCGCCTCCCTCCAGCAGCCGCAGCGACCCGGGGGCTCCGCCGCTCTCCGCCGCCCGGCCCCGGCTCCGCTTCCCGCAGCGGCGGCTCCCGCCGGGGCAGGGCCGCCCCGGCCCAGCCGTTCGCCCTCGGCGGGGCCGTTCCGCGGCCGGGCAGCCTCGCCTCAACCGGGCCGTGCTGCGGCCCAGGGGCCGCCCTGACCCCGCCCGGGACCGCGGCCCCTGCCCTGACCCCGCCGCTCCCCGCCCTGCTGGGAAGTCCCGGCGGTCCCGCGGAGCCCCCACGGCTGCGGCCGGGGAAAGGCAGGGCCGGGGAGCTGCGGGCCCGCGGCGGGGCCGATCCTGCCGGGAACCGCACCGGGCCGCGCGGTGGGCGAGGGGCCCGCACGGTCCCGCTCCCGGGGCTGAGCCCACGGCGCTGTCGTGGCTTGGGCGACGCTCGTGGGAACCCCTCTGCGTGCCCGGGCAGGGACAGCAGAAGAGGGAGAGACTGAGGGGCTGGAAAACAACTAAAACAGCTTTAATGAAACAGTAACAATAAAAAAAATATATTACTAATAACAACGAGAACAAAAATAATGAACTACATACAAATATTGACAAGCCCAGTACTGAGCTGCTCCCCCCGGTGACGCTCCTGTCCCCACTGGTGCTGCAGAGCACTGGGCACACCCGGGCCGGGCTCCTGCAGCAGCAGCCGATGGGAGCTGGGTTCAGCACGCGTGGGTCAGCACTGAAGGCAGAAGAAACAGAGCGCTCCCAGGACACGGCCATGGGAGAAGAGCACGAGCACGAGCTTGTCCCCCAGCATCCCTCGGCTTTACACCGAGCTGGGCGTGTGGGCTGGCACACTGCACTGGTCAGTTTGTGTCCCCTGTCCTGCCCGCTCCTCCCCGCAGGTCCAAGGGTGCCACCCTTGGCACCCTGACACTGAGGGGGGCCCCAGCGCGGCACCAAAAGAATTCAGCAGTGACCTTGGTCTCTGTGAGATGAAGTATGAGCAAGAGCCTTTCTGCACACCTGGTGGTGCTATGAACCACTCGTCCTCTTGCTTCACCTCTGCCTTGTATCTGCCTCCCTTCTCTTTGGCTCCACCTCCACCCTTACTACTCTTGAAGCGATGACATCCTCTTTTGAGGTGCCGGCTCCTCTTCCTCCCTGCCCTTCCTTTTCTGTTTTACTCCTGGTTCCCATGGTTTGGTCTCACCATGCCCTGAAGTGTTCACCTCCAAGCCACCAAGGTCACTCCATGTTGGGAATTTGACCCCGTGTCCTGGGGATAACAGTCTGCCTTCCCATTCCTCAGGACTGAAACTCCATGTCCCCCACAAGATTATTTGTTGTTCAGAGGCAGAGCAGGGCCTGAATGGGCACAGAGGGACACCAGTGTGTGCTGCTTTTTCTCTTTAGCTCCGGCAGTGGACATCATGGAGGGAGGAAACAGCAATTAACCCCAGCCACGTAAGCAGTGAACAGCTAACTGGACCAATGGGAAGCAGCAAGATTCTCCACCCAAAGAAAGAGGTACAGGAAGAAAAGCACTGGGCACGAAGATTTGGCTTTAAAACTTGTTTCTAAGACCCCCGTCCCTATGGCAATCGTTGGGTGTTATTTAAGCCCTGCTAATTGTGTTTCTTCCATTTCACATGGCGGAAACACCAGAACAAGAGAACCCTTTGCTCTGAAGCAATGGAGATGAAGGAAGATGTTCAAGATGGAGGGGTCACAAAGCACCATCATGGCAGTGGCACCAGCTGGAGCAGTGCTAGGCAACCATGGAACAGTAACATTCTAAACTGCCTGGCAACCGCCTGCCTTGGGCCAACAAGCCCAGAGAAAGTACCAGCTCCTTCGTGCTCTCAGCTGGGAGTCTGCCTTCACATGGACTGGTCCTCAGTTTGAGTCCTCTTTGAAAATACCAGCAGAGGTGAGGTTCTGAAGGTCCGGTTCTTGAAAGAAAACTGCTGCTTTCAGCATAAGATGACCGTTTCCCTGAATGTTGATAGGTTTAACATTTTTATTTCTGTTCTGCTGGTGTGAAGAGAGCGGAGGAGAAGCCCAAAGGTGAAGATGGCCACAGGTCGGACTGACTGGTCTTTCCATCCTTGTTCCCCCAACGCACAGGTAAATGCTGCAGAGTTGACAGTGGTTTGATCCCCGAGCTTCTTGAGATACCCACGCTGAAAGGGAGGGTGGTGATGGGAGGTCAGAAGCTGGTATGTCACTCTGACTGGAGGATGGCCGCAGCTGGAGATCACGGAGCTGATTTTGAGAAGTGGTGAGAGGAGCTCAGGATCCTCCAAACTATGGAGGTTTCTCCTGTGAACTGGCCTCAGACATGCAAGGAGCACAGAAGCTAAAAGTCGCGCACCAAGATCTCGTATAACTTCAGAGGTCTCTGGAACTTAACATAACGTTAAAGAAAACATTAAGTGTTCTGAAATATCAGAGCACGGTCCCATAACATCTTAGTCAGACGCTCACAGCGGTGCATGTCATACTAATCCATTGTCTCTTTTTTTTGTTCTATTGGCAATACCTCAAACCTGTTTTCTCCTGCAGCAAAAGCACAGCAACGTCTCCTGCTTGTGGGAAACCGGACCCTCGGGCTGCTTGAGGACCAATTGCACATTCCAACACAGCAAACCTCGTTATATAAATGGAATTTTTTTGCCACCTACTACCTGTGAGTAAAAATATTTTCTCAACAATTTGGTCATCAGAGTAAGTAAAGACACAAACACGTCCTTCCAGAGTGTCCTGGTGGGACTAAAATAGAACCCATTTTCCTCAAACCCTGGCACAGCACATACACACCAGTACCACTATTGATGGGAAAAAAACCATTCAAAGCTTGTTTGGTTTTTTCCTCAGTCCTTTCTACTACTACATCTGCTGCTCTGAACCTGCATTTGATATTCTAGTGCCCTCCTAATAGAGAGCTGGGACTCTTTAGCCTGGAGAGGAGAAGGCTGAGGGGTGATTTAATTAATGTTTGTAAATATCTAAAGAGGGGGTTGAGTGAAGATGGAGCCAGACTCTTTCCAGTGGTTCCCAGTGACAGGACGGGGGGTAACGGGCACAAGCTGGAACATAGGAGGTTCCATTTAAATATGAGGAAGAACTTCTTTTGGGTGAGGGTGACAGAGCACTGGCACAGGCTGCCCAGAGAGGGGTGCAGTCTCCTTCTCTGGAGATTTTCCAGCCTCGCCTGGATGCAGTCCTGAGAGATGTGCTCTAGGGGATCCTGCTTTGAAGCAGGGGAGTTGGACTGGATGATCCCTGGAGGTCCCTTCCAACTCTGAATATTCCCTGAAATACCGTGTTCTTTTCTGCAGATGCCTCATTAGAACAGGGGGTCCAAGGAGAGATTCTGCATCCAGCCCAAGGTCAACAATCACTCGGAAATCAAGGGATTATTTCACTACCAGTTCACTGTCCAGTGATTATAAACCTCAGCGACACAGATGATGAAGAGGAGGAGGAAGAGGAGGAAGAGAACTGTAAACAGTTTTCTTTCTTTTACAAGGCAGTAGAACGGGGGGCTGACACTTCACAGCTCATCTGTTATAATAACCATTACATTTTTAAAAGAGTTGTTGTTAAGTGTCACTGCTGCTGAGGCGACAGTCCCTGTGTACCATGGTCTGGGATCCCACCCCAGGAGAACAACCACAGGCACGAACATCATGGCTAGCTGCTCCAATTTAATGCTGCTCCACAAAGGCTTTTACACCCGTACACCGAACGCCCCCCAAATCGCCCGTGTGTGACCGACCCCCTTCTCCAAATGTGTGAGCTGCCCCCCGGCGTGTGATCTACCCCCTGCTCACGGCCGGGATCGATCTCTTCCCCTTTGTCTCTGCAGGGACGACTCCCACACATTCTTGTGACTTGCTGCTTCCAACTTTGCAACGTGCTGGCTCCATCTTGTCTGCTTCAGGCCCTGCTTAATGACAATCAAACATTAGCTTTTACACTTGTACACCTGTTATGCCCACAGTCAAGTTTTTGAAATAGTTTCCAGCTCATCCCCCAAATACCAGACCTGGCCGTCACCAGATGGGAGTGAGGCACCATTGTCTGACTCCTGGGAAATGCCTGCCTGTGCATCTCAAGAGTGGTGCCACTCACAGAGCTCTGTGTCAGTCAGTAAAGGTTAAAACGTGACCCATGGTTCAGGAGGCAGTCAGTCTCATTCAATTACAGAAAGTTGTCCTTAAATCTAGCAAAGAGAATCCCTACACAGCTCTTCACCACCATAACTGCATGTCTATGTCTAGAGAGTTCTTTATATATATGTATATAATTGTTAATCTTTTAAATGCCATGAACCTGATGGCTGTATTTCACTCGGAGATGAGAGGTTCACAGGGAAGGAATGAATTGCACATTCCCAGAGAGGGCAAGTGAGGGAACGACCTGCCGTGGTGCCTGCACTCCACACATCCCTGCGCTCGCTCTCAGGCAGCCCCAAGCTGCTCTTCACTGTCCCCCTGCCCTTCAGGTTGGTGGCAGGGCGGCCTCTGAGTGCTTCCCCACTCTGGTTCAGGCTGAGAAACCCACATGATGGGAAAAACCTGCAATTCCCTTGCACTTGGAAACACCTGATATTAAGGAACCGTTTTTCTGCCCAGAAGCAGAGGTTGCCCTCTGCAAAAACAAATCCTGACCAAAATGAAATGCTTTATGGTACTGGACTAGTCAGAATTGTCCAAGGTCCTTGTCTGGCTATCTACTAATCTTTTCAAATATTTCCTACAGATGTTTCTGCTTGGGTGCCCAGGACTGATGCAGATCTTGAAGAGATCAGAGCAATAAAGGAAATCTGCCATCAGTCTGGTAAATATGAAAATAATCACTCTTTCCTATATGCAGCAAGGATGCCAATAGAGGAAACTTATTTTTCCCTCTTGGGCTATGTTTAGGAGAGTATTACAGGACTCAGTGCTACCCTGTACAACAACCATCAAAACCTGCGTCATCAAAACCTGCACCTCAGGAAAATGAGCTCTCACCCTTGAAAATTCCCAAGCAAGACCTGCAGAAAGGCAAGTACTTTTCCTCTTCTTTGACAATTTTTACCACTCTTTAAATTACTGCTACAGGGAGAAACTATTACATAGTGACCTCCAATGTTTTTTAATTTAGGGATAATAAAAGCATATTACACAGACTGCATTACTTTTCCCCCATATATGGATAGAGATAGATAGATAGATAGACAGATAGATAGACAGATAGATAGACAGACAGATAGATAGAGAGAGAGAAAGACAGACAGACAGACAGACAGACAGACAGATTTCTATGGTCACACACGCGGTGGCCACCTGTATTGACTGCAGATGGAAAAAAGGCAGAAATGGGCTGTAACCCCTATGTGAGCTTCCCCATGATACACAACATGGGTTTTTCACATCCTTTTCCTTTACCAGCAAGATTTAGGCAGTCTCATTTTAACCACCCTGAGGTTAGGAATGCAGTTTGAATTTCTCACCTAGGCTCCCTGTTGTAAATGGAGAGAGACAGGCACTCTCCTGGGGCTATTTATTGCATCCTAAGGTGGTGCCAAAGAAAGGGGAGAGGAGTCACTGTCCCAGAGGAGCTCCACGCTCTCTGCTGGCTCTCTTGCGTGTCTGGGTGATGAACTGCAGCGATACCTCAGCCTTTCCCATACCTAAATTTAGATTAAGCAACTAATTAAAGGAAATGGCACTAAACTCATCCCTAGCTGCCAGAGGTGGGAGGAAGAGAACAGCAGTGCCATGCCCTGTGCTTACACACAAGCAGCTAAAACACACTTTCTGTTGCCTTTCCAGCTGATAGCCATACAGTTCCTACAACTGCTAATAATACAAAAAGACAAGGGGAGAGGCCAGGAAGGACAGCACCAACAGGGAGTGTTCCCAGAACAGACAGCAGACCGGGGGAAAATGGAGGTAATGTACTTGAGCATCAGCTCCTCATTGCTGAACATCGTGTGGCACAAAAAATAACTGAATATGCAGGCGTGCAACTTCACCGTGTTACATTTCAGTCATTCTTTGTCCTTTATGTTCTCTTTAGGTCACTCCTCCTCATGCTGTGTCATTCAGTATAACAATCCAAAATACTGTTTACAATTCTGCTTGGTTTACGTTCATACTAGAAAAGAAAATCCTCCGTGCTGATTCCAGTTGATTTTTTTTCCTGCTTAAGTTTGGAAAAAAAATGGTTCTGTAGAGTTACACAAAAGACATATCTGTAGTATAAAACTCTAGCCACGAGGTACGTGGACATCAGAGGTAAAGCTAGGATAGGGAGGTTGAATCTCCAGCCATTCAGAGGCATTCTGCAATGCTGTTTGCCACCACATCAGCAATACCAGTTCAGCTGTTAAACTACGTGTGGGCCCATGCTGGGAACTGAATGCCCTTTGCATTGGGTTCCATTTCCATTTTACACTTTGACTTTGGAAAAGGATTTGTTCCCCCTCTGACACGCACATGAACAGCCTGCAACTTCTGATTCACAGTTACTACAAATGTGTATGTGGATTCAAGGAAATGTCTGTAGTTTTACACTGTACACCCTAAATACAGTACTCATGACCATTTTCTGATCGATAAAGCGAAGCATTCTGAGCCAGCCCTGGGCAAAGCAATTGCACGAGTTCTAAGTAGTGTTGGCCTTTGTCTTTACTGTCAGTTCTAGAGTTGCTTTCAAGAGTTTGTGACCATGACTGCTGCTGGAGGAAACACAGCCACTTTTCCTTTCCTTTGGGGGAATGATGCTTTTAAAAGAATTAACACGTAAAACCATGTTCTGCCCAGGAAGAGCTGTGCATGAAGTGGGAGACTGGGGTTTCAGAACACCACAGCCCTTCTGGAGAAGGAAATTTGGTGTGCTTTTTGAAAAAGCAAGTCTGTGTCGCTTTAACCCCTCAGGAACAAACCCCACTGAGCTGGTAAAGAAGCATCACTGTAAAGAAGGAAAGGAAAAGAAATGGATTCCTGAGGAGCCAAGGAATTCACCTCAATCAGTAAACAGTTGGCTTCTTCATTGTTATTAACTAAGCTGTTGGATGCCTTAGCACCACCTAGTTAATTTCTGTGCTTAGTGTCAGACATGGACAATCCATATCTGGACTGCACTATCCACAAAGAACATTTTTCTGATCTTGTCTTCCACCCTCCGCTCCGCTGCAATCTGTCAAACTTTGGGTGATAGCACAACACTTTTGTTTGTTTTTTTCACTTTTAGGAAGTCACTCTTCTGAATCTGGAATCAAAACAAATTACCAACAACAGGCTCCAAGCAAAGACAATGAAACTACCTCTGTTCCTCCTGTGAGATCTTTTGGAAGAAAGGATTATTATGAACATTCAGAACGTCGACGATCAGCATATGTCGTGTACCGCAGTGACATCAACACCCAGGAACCAAAGCTCAGTGGAAAAACTGTGTGACCTGACCTAGGTGTTCCTGCTCTGGCAGGGGGATTGGACTGGATGATCTTTTGAGGTCCCTTCCAATCCCTAACATTCTGTGATTCTGTGAAAACAGGTGGGTTCCTGCTTAAAATGGAGGATTTTTAAAATGCCTCCAATATGCCTGCCTGTATTGTGCTGCTCTTGACTTTTTCTCTGCAGTTGAGTATTGAGTTATTGATGCCTAAAGACAGGCAGAAGCAATTTCTATCCAGCTTAATTTTCATACAGCAGACTGCAGCACTTCATCAACAAATCTAGTGATAAATAATTGACATGATCATAAGTTAAGAAAGGGAATTCACCTTGCCAGTCTCGGTCATCTTTCCTCACCTGGGCTGAAGCTCCATCTTGAGGTGCCTCCCTGTCTTCATTTCCAATAAAAGGAACCTCCTTCAGACAGAGTGAGGACCTCCTTTAAGATGAATGAAGTTAAGTGAAATTAAACCCAACATCACTGCTTTACCTCGGGGACAAACAGTTGTGGGGTTTTCTTTTTTATCTTTGAATTTTTGCTTTGGTTAACTGTGGAGGGATTGGCATAGAGATCACAGAACATTCTCATGGTGAAGAATACATCTTTTCAAATTTCCAGGTTAAAAAAGAATAGAGCATTTAAAACCACAGTTGGTCAGCATTTTTGCCATCAGAACACTCATCCTCATTTGCACTGCCTTCCTTTTCAGCTGGACCTGAGCCACGTGGTGGGAAATACTCCAAACAAAAGAATTGCATCCACACGAATGGGTGATTTGGGAACCACATGGAGGAACTCAGGTAAGACTTACATGTTGTGTAGAGACTGGACATTTCAGGATGAGTGTGCAATTTGTATTTTGAAGTAATGGAACGAAGCTGGAATTAACAGAAAACATGGCTGTTAAGAATAATGCTTTGAAATCAAATTTCACAGCACATGGTGAGTCATGCAGCACCACACTCTCATGCAAAACCAACTGCCCAGCACAAAACCAGAGCATTGCCTTGCATCTAGTGCTTTCACAAGCAGAGATACAACAGGAGATTGGATGATGGACTCGTTTACTCCAAAAGCAACTGACGCCTTTGGGAAGAAGATGTTCCCCACAGGAACATTCACTTTGTTCCAGTCAAGGCTCTCCGAGGCCTCAGCTGGAAGACCCTGATGGAAACGCTGCGAGATTATGAGTGATCTTTAAAGCACTGGAGAGAAAGTCTGTATTTAATATTAGCTGCTTGTCCTGGTTTGAAAGACAGGTGTGTGCTAAGGAAGGCAGGAGTTGCTATCAGTTGCTATCAGCTGCTATCAGCTGCTATCAGTTGTTACATTCGGCCCTGTTCAGCAAGCCATTCTTCTACAGTTCCCCCTTTTTCTTTTTGAGCGAGCAGTATCTGGTTGGAAAGTTGAGCTACTTGTTTCATTATGCAGTTATAAGCAATTTTAGCAACAACTACAATAGCAATGCCTATTCCTATCCAGCGCAAGCCTTCTTTAACAAGCGAAAGCAGCCATGGTGTTAATCCCCCAAATATAGAGAATAACCATTTATCAAATGGATTGTTATTAACAGTGATCTTATTGGCGTGTTGCTTTAGCCAGTTTAATTGCTTATGGATGGAATTACTATGATCAGATAGATTAAAGCAACACATACCCTCAAAGTCTTCACAACCATGGCCTTGTGCTAAAAGCAAAAAATCAATAGCGGCGCAATCTTGAAGCAAAGCGTGTCGCAAACTATTTTATCTACTAACAATTCATTAATAATATCTGTGGTAATATTTGATTGCTTAACAGACCAACAAGCTAGCCTTTCGATCTCTTTCAGGGCACGGGCAGCTGTTCTGAGACAAGTGCTTGGGCCTGCAGAAGACTTTCCTGTTTGAGCGGCCACTGCTCGACCCATACTGGTTCGTCGGTGAGCCATGTTAACTGGATCGGGAAAGTCCACTGGGCAGTGACCGCCCCTAAAAAGGGTCGTTCATGAGACGCAGTCCCAGCTGAGAAAGCACATCCCGTCCGATGAGAGCGTCGACTCCGACGGGCAATGATGAAATGTTCACAACTGTGTGGGCTTTTTTGTCGTCGATGGTGATGCACACAGGAGAAGCGATGCATTTTACTGTGGTGGTTCCTCCCACACCTTCGATACCTGTGGCAGCTGGGTGACATGGCCAGTCAGGTGGCCACCGTGTGGAACTAACAATGGTGACATCAGCGCCAGTGTCCATTTGTTCACTCTTATCAGTTCACTCCTGCATTCCTTAGTGAAGCAGTCATTGCTCTTTTTTTTTTTTTTTTTTTTTTTTTTTGAAGTAGCTTCTAGAATGTGGCTACCTGCCTAGGCCAACATCCCATATGGCTGGTTCACTATTTGGTTATTCTCTTTTAGCCAGCCATACGTTCTTCATGGTATATTTAATCATGCTTGTTACCTTTTTGAAAACATAAAGTACAATCATTGATACAATAGCAACCAATAATAGGTGGAATTAACAAAGAAACAAAGTCTCCCAGTCAATAGGCTCATCATATAGAAGTAGTCCCGTATTGTTTTCCCACGAAGCCCCATTTGCAAATGCCAAACCTGACCGGGGCCCAGTTGCAGGGAGAATCAGGAGGTCCTTCCCCTACAGGAAACTCTGCAAGGTGCGTCCACCTCACAGACAGACACTGCACCCTTCCTGCAAGTGGCCCCAGCCCCTGTCCCCAAAACAGGACAGCTGGCAGTCATTTATCCAGTGTGGGGCACCTGGTGTAATAAGTGTGCATAATAAATTTGTTAATCAAACCAAACCATTACACCTTTTAGCTCAGTGGGAAATGATGGGCCTTGAAACAGGCCTGGACATGCTTTTTGCAGGACCTGCTTGGATCATGCTTGCCTTGCAAGACAAAACCTGCTTGGATCATGCTGACTTGCAAAACCTACTTGCTTGTAGAACCTGCTTGGATCATGCTGACTTGCAAAACCTACTTGCTTGTAAAACCTGCTTGGATCATGCTGACTTGAAAAACCTACTTGCTTGTAAAACCTGCTTGGATCATGCTGACTTGCAAAACCTGCTTGGATCATGCTGACTTGCAAAACCTGTTTACCCTGCAAAACTTGTTTGCTTAAGTTATAACCACGGTATTCGGCTAAAATGTTTGTCTGATAAGGAAATAAGTTGAGTCTTTTCGCAATGAAGGCGCATATCTCAAGAAACCAGGACATGACTTACGGCGCAGAGGAAGACTACGGCCTTTATCCCACGACCACCTACGACCTTCAGAGGGCAGAAAACGACCGCCTAACAACACCACCTGCAGCCGTAGAAGATACCGAGTTGTGAAAGCCGTGCCCGGGAACCAAGGACTATAAAGAGGGGACTGGCGAGGAACGGGCTGTGCACCATCGGTGGAGCGGAGACTCCCGTGGCCGCCCAGCGCTGTTTTGCCTGTTTACCTTCTTCAATAAAATTACCTTATAATTGGAGAAATCTTTGGCCCTAATTTATAACAAATTTTGGTGCCGTGACTCGGATAAAGGTTAACTCGATTTGGATTCCAAACTCCAGGGAGGCGCCCCGTCCCATTTTTGGACGGCCCTGAAGTGGGCGAAAGCCTCTTCGAGACCTTTACCTCCAAACCCCAAATTCGGTAAACAGGCAAAAGGAAACTGCAGCACCCCGTAATTTTTGTGCACAAAGAGCCGGACGAAGACCCCAGGGTGGGTAAGTATGCTGCGTGATGCCGTTCGGTCGGGGTGGGTTTCCTGAAGTGCGCATGAACGAGACGCTCCCCCGAGGGGCGAAGTGAGTGCGGACCCTCTTGTAGTGCGGTTCTCACTGCCCGCGAGGGCGTGAGCCACGAACGAGGGGCGCGGGTGTGTGTGTGAAAGAAAGCACTTTGGAAGATGGGGCAGAAGCAGAGCAAAGCCTTCTGACTCCATGGGGAGCCCCAAGGGTGGGTTACCCGAGATACCGCTAGACAGCCCCCGAGGGTTAATGACTGCCCATTGGGATCGTTGTCTGGCTAGGCGAAGGAAAAGCAGAGCATTACTGTATGGTAGTTTGAAATAAGAAGAGATCCTTTGTTTTGGCCGATTTTTGGATCATTCGAAGATTGGATATGTCAGGCTTTAAACGTTTATGTAAATTCCAAGGAACCTTTTAGTGTAGAGGAAAGTGAATGTGCTCAGTTGTGGTTAAGATCGGACCCGAGAACTCACTTGTTAGCATTAAGTGAAAAGAAACCTAAAAAAAAAGAGAAAAGAAAAAAAAAAAAAAAAAAGTAAACACCCTGAAGACCTTCCCACACCTCCACCTCCTTACACCTCCCCCACTCCCGTTCCTAACCTGTCCCCTCCTTCACCTCCCCCTCTCCCCACAGCACGGAACCCCGAGTCAGACTCAGACTCTGCCAGTTCCCCAGAGGAGACCCGCAGGGTTACACGAAGTCAAACCAGAAAACAGAAGCAATTAGGAGAGGGGCTATATCCTCTAAGGGAAATAGCAATGGGGGGTCCCCGGCCCGGAACAGGTTTTGTGTCGGTGCCCCTGGGTTCTGGGAATGTGGGGGAGATGATTCGAGGAGCGGGGGTGGGAGTCTGGGATCGGCGGGGTCCCGGCGCGGATATAGGATGGGCACTGCAGCGGCCGGCCTGGGACGGCCGGGGCGCGGAGCATAGAGCCCGTGTGGCGGATCTGCGCACCGTGGTTATCCAGGGGATCGGAGGGGCTGTTCCCAGGGGACAAAATATTAGTGGAGCGTTTGGTGAACATCAGGGGAGGGATGAGGCCCCCACTGGGTGGTTGGAAAGGTTGCGGAGAGGTTTGCAGCTTTGTTTGGGGCTGGACCCGGCTGCTCGGGTGGGGCAGGCCTTGTTGGGGACCCGGTTTGTGGCGAGGTCTTGGACAGATATTGGAAAGAGATTGGAGGGGTTGGAGGACTGGCAAGAGAGAGGGTTGGAGGAGCTCAGAAACTGTATGTTAGACAGGAAGAAGAAACTCAGAAAAGGCAGACAAGGATTCTTGTAGCAGCAATCCAGGAAGGACAGAAAGTGGCACCCCCTAAGGAGAGGCCACCCCCGGCAGGGGGCTTTGGGAATTCATGGCTGAAAGACAGACCTCCGGGAAAACCAGCTGGTCCGAGAGACTTGAGAGAAGTTGAGTGCTTTTATTGTCAGAAGAAAGGACATCTGAGGAGGAATTGTAGAAGACGCATGCAAGACGAGAAAGTGTTTAATGCAGAATAGGGGTGTCAGGGGCTCTATTTGCTGGGGACCTCAAAAGGAACAGAGCCCTTGATAAAATTGAAGCTGGGTCCCCAGCACCAAGAGATAGAGTTCCTTGTGGACTCTGGGGCAGAAAGATCTACTGTCCAAGTTGTACCCTGGGGATGTACACCCTCCTCAGAGAAACTAAGAGTAATAGGAGCAAAGGGGGAACCCTTCCAAGTACCGGTAATCAAAGAAGTAGAAATAGAAGCTCCGTCCCGGTTAGGGATGGGGTCCTTTTTACTAGTACCTGAAGCAAAATATAATTTGTTGGGGAGGGATTTAATGATTGAATTGGGAATCAGTTTAGAAGCAAAAGATAAGGAAATAGCAGTAAAATTATGTGTTCTGACAACGGAGGATGAAGCCAAAATTAACCCTGAGGTATGGTATACTCCAGAGTCAGTGGGGAAATTAGATATTGCTCCTTTTGAAGTTACCATTACAAATCCAGAAGTACCCATTAGAGTTAAGCAGTACCCCATATCACAAGATGGCCGACAGGGACTGCAGCCGGTGACTGACCGACTGCTGCAGCAAGGGCTACTAGAACCTTGCATGTCTCCACATAATACCCCTGTCTTACCCATAAAGAAACCAGACGGGTCCTATCGATTGGTACAAGATTTAAGAGAAGTAAATAAAAGAACCATTGCTAGATTCCAGTAGTAGCCAACCCTTACACCCTGTTAAGTCAGCTCTCCCCGGAATTGCAATGGTATAGTGTGACAGATTTAAAAGATGCATTTTGGGCTTGCCCTCTAAAAGAAGAGTGTAGAGACTATTTTGCTTTCGAGTGGGAAAACCCCGAGACCCATCGGAAACAGCAGCACCGGTGGGCTGTGCTCTCGCAAGGGTTCACAGAATCACCAAATCTATTTGGGCAGGCCCTAGAGCGAGTACTTGAGACTTTTGAATTAAACCCAAAAGTGACTTTAGTATGTAGACGATCTATTATTAGCAGGAAAAGACCAAGAAGCTGTTGAAGTGAAAGTATTAAATTACTAAACTTTTTAAGTTTAAAGTGGCTAAAGGTTTCGAAATCTAAATTGCAGTTTGCTGAAGAAGAAATAAAATATCTGGGACACTGGCTAAGCAAGGGGACTAAGAGATTAGACTCCAAGTGAGTAAATGGTATTTTATCCCTCCAAGCCCCTAGAAATAAGAGACAAATACGGCAGTTACTAGGTCTCTTAGGTTACTGCCGACAGTGGATTGAGAGTTATAGTAATAAAACAAAATTCCTATATCAAAAATTAGTAGGGGAATAAAGTGGAGCAAGGAGGACGAGGAATGGTTAGAGAATTTAAAAACCGATTGGGTGAATGCTCCAGTATTAAGCCCCTTCTATTTGTTTGTAAATACAAACAAAAAAAAAAAAAAAAAAAAAAAAAAGGTGAAATTAAAAGGCACCTAACCAAATTAATGATTGAAACTAAAATGAGCTGGGTAAAGTGTCTGCCATTAGCCCTCTTAAATGTGAGGATGCAACCCAGAGCAGACACTAGAATTTCTCCTTTTGAAATGTTATATGGGATGCCTTATAACTTAGAGAAACCCATCGAGCATCCAAAAGTAGAGGAAAAATTTTTGCAGAAATATATTATAGAACTAATAAAAAGACGGCAAGAGCTAATAAAACAAGGACTGATAATACAAAGACCACCTCTGGACATCACGATACATAAAATTAAACCGGGAGACAAGGTGCTTATCAAAACTTGAAAAGAATCATCTTTAACTCCCCGTTGGAAGGGACCTTTTCTTGCCTTGCTCACCACAGATACTGCAATCCGGATGAGGATACTGCAATCCGAACTGCTGAGAGAGGGTGGACTCATGCAAGCAGAGTAAAAGCTCTCACTGGAAGCCACTGGAGATCCGATACCTTGAAAGTGACTTTTCGGAGAAAAACGGATGAGTATCTCTAGAATTAGCATCAGCTTTAATTTTGACACATTATTTCGTACAACTCCTAAATTGTATATGTTATCCCTTTGTATGCTTTCAGTGTAAATGGTGCAGAGAAAAGTGGTGGGTTCACTGCCGGAACGGGGCTACTCTTAATCCTATTTGCGACCAATATTATAAACGTTACCGAACAGGCCCTAAGGGTAGGGGTAATTATGGGAAAAATTGTCAAAAATTCTCACGAGTGGTGAAAAGTTTTTTTTTCCCAGAGAAATAAACCCCGAAGTATATTGTTTCCACTCTAACGAGCCCAAAATAATAGAAGCTGAAATTACCCAAATAATCTGTATAGGAACTGTGATTTAAAAAACGTGTGGAGTTCCAGAAGTAAAGAATAAAAACTGGGAGGCATACAAGTGAAGGTGAGCTAAAAATGAAAGAGGTTCCCCTGAAGAATACGACTGCTGCCAAGAAGATGGTATGCCTTGCTGCTCTAAGCAACAGAGTAGGCAGAGGAAAAGGCAGAGGCGTACTGCGGTGGGGATTGAGGTTAATGAACCGCCTCTGGAATAAGCAAAAAAGGCCCTTTGACTTAAAACCCCCAGACCAAAAGACCCCTGGACTCCTCCAAAATACTCTACCCCTCTCAGAAAATAAGATAAAACACCAAAATAAATATCTAAAAACTCAAACCAAAAATAGAAATACACCACCTTCCTCGGACCTAAAGATAAATCTGTGGATAATATGCTTATTAGAAATGGCTTTAGGAATTGCCCAAGGAAAGGAAAACTCCCACCAACCCTGTAACTGGACCCTAGTCAGACGGGAAGACTCTAAGGTTCTAGCATTTAATGTAACCGCAGGATCGCCTTCCTTTAATGTAGTTAATAATAACTTATTTGACATAATAACGGGAAAGATGTGGGAAAAGGAAGTATTTACAAAAGCTACCTACTGGTGTCCTAGATCAAATCCAGGAAAGAGGTACTGTGACAATTCAGAACACTATTTTTGTCCTTCTTGGGGTTGTGAAACAATCGCCACTGCCTGGACTGTAAAGACTCCAGACAAATACCTTCAAGTTAATTGGATCCCCACAGGCTGTCGAAAGCCTACTTATCACTGGGATAGCATAGTTCGTGATGGAGGTACTTGCAAGTCCTTAAAACTTAAAGTACTACAGCCCCAAGTCCCTGGATAGTTAACAGGAAAAACCTGGGGTGTAAAACTCTGGAAATATGGGACGGGCAGAGGAATACTAATATTAATAATAAAAAAGGAAGTTAAATCTATACCAGTAGCAGTAGGTCCCAACTCTATAGTCAAGGGCCCTAAAATAAAAACTATCTCAAATAATACAATGATAAATAATTGCCTTGGTAGATGAGGATTGGGTTAGGGATCAGTTGAGCAATCTGGATATCCATAAATCGATGGGACCAGATGGAATGCACCCAAGGGTGCTGAGGGAGCTGGCAGAGGTCATTGCTAGGCCACTCTCCATCATCTTTGGTAAGTCATGGAGAACAGGAGAGGTGCCTGAGGACTGGAGGATAGCAAATGTCACTCCAATCTATAAGAAGGGCAAGAAGGAGGACCCGGGTAACTATAGAGCGGTCAGCCTCACCTCCATCCCTGGAAAGGTGATGGAACAGCTTGTTCTTGGCACGATCTCGAGGCACATCAAGGATGAGGGGATCATTAAGAGCAGTCAACATGGTTTTACCAAGGGTAAGTCATGTTTGACCAACCTTATTGCCTTCTATGAGGAAATAACTAGGTGGATAGATGATGGTAGAGCGGTAGATGTGGTTTATCTTGATTTCGTAAAGCATTTGACACTGTCTCCCACAGCATCCTTGTAGATAAGCTGATAAAGTATGGGTTTAGTGATCAGGTAGTGAGGTGGATTATGAACTGGCTGAAGGAAAGAAGCCAGAGAGTTGTGGTTAATGGGACGGAGTCTAGTTGGAGGCCTGTGACTAGTGGAGTCCCTCAGGGGTCGGTACTGGGACCGGTGTTGTTTAATATCTTCATCAATGACTTGGATGAGGGTACAGAATGTATCCTCAGCAAGTTTGCTGATGATACCAAACTAGGAGGAATGGCTGACACACCAGAGGGTTGTGCTGCCATTCAACGAGACCTTGATAGGCTGGAGAGTTGGGCGGGGAGAAACTTAATGAATTTCAACAAGGGCAAGTGTAGAGTTTTGCATCTGGGGAAGAACAACCCCATGTACCAGTACAGGTTGGGAGCTGACCTGCTGGAGAGCAGTGTAGGGGAAAGGGACCTGGGGGTCCTGGTGGACAGCAGGATGACCATGAGCCAGCAATGTGCCCTTGTGGCCAAGAAGGCCAATGGCATCCTGGGGTGTATTAGAAAGGGAGTGGTTAGTAGGTCGAGAGAGGTTCTTCTTCCCCTCTATTCTGCCTTGGTGAGGCCACATCTGGAGTATTGTGTCCAGTTCTGGGCCCCCCAGTTCAAGAAGGACAGGGAACTGCTCGAGAGAGTCCAGCGTAGAGCCACAAAGATGATTAAGGGAGTGGAACATCTCCCTTATGAGGAAAGGCTGAGGGAGCTGGGTCTCTTTAGCTTGGAGAAGAGGAGACTGAGGGGTGACCTCATTAATGTTTATAAATATGTCAAGGGTGAATGTCATGAGGATGGAGCCAGGCTCTTCTCAGTGACATCCAATGATAGGACAAGGGGCAATGGGTGTAAGCTGGAACATAGGAGGTTCCACATAAATGTGAGGAAGAATTTCTTCCCAGTGAGGGTGACAGAACACTGGAACAGGCTGCCCAGAGAGGTTGTGGAGTCTCCTTCTCTGGAGACATTCAAAACCCGCCTGGACATGTTCCTGTGTGACCTGATCTAGGTATTCCTGCTCTGGCAGGGGGGTTGGACTAGATGATCTTTTAAGGTCCCTTCCAATCCCTAACATTCTGTGATTCTGTGATTCTGTGATTCTGTGAAATAAAGAAAATATGACCAAGAAGACCCTGAGAGGAAAGAGCCAACCCAATCCTCTGTGGGAAATCATACAAGCCACCTATAAAACTTTAAACTATTCTAAGCCAAATCTGACATCAGGCTGTTGGCTTTGCTACGATGTTAATCCACCTTTCTATGAAGCAATCAGAGTGAATAACATATATCATTTAAGCTCCGAAATTATGCCTCCTGACTGCTCCTGGGGAGATAGGAAAACGGGAATAACTATGCAACACATTACGGGAATAGGAACATGTATAGGTAAAATACCAAAGACTATGCAATCAGTCTGTGGCACTATTAAAAACAACATTAACAAAGCTAAAAGTAAATGGATTATTCCTCAAAGGGAAGCTCGATGGATCTGCTCAAAAGCCGGGCTTACTCCCTGTATATATCTAAATGTGTTTAATCCTTCTCAAGAATATTGTATACAAGTTGCTATTATCCCAAAGGTATTATATCACCAAAAACAGGTCCTTTATGACTATTGGAACACAGAACCACAACACAGAGCAAAAAGAGAACCTATAACTGCTATTACAATAGCTACTCTATTGGGCCTTAGAGCAGTAGGAACAAGGACAGGAGTCGCTTCCCTCATCCAACAAAACCGAGAATTTAGTGCCCTAAGAGCTACAGTGGATGAAGACTTAGAAAGAATAGAAAGATCTATGACAGCATTAGAAAAATCTCTAACTTCATTATCGGAGGTAGTACTGCAAAATAGAAGAGGAATGGATCTTCTCTTCTTACAACAAGGAGGATTGTGTGCAGCCTTAAGGGAAGAATGTTGCTTTTATGCTGACCACACAGGAATAGTCAGAGATAACATGGCAAAACTACGAGAGGAATTAGAAAAAAGAAAGAAAGAAAGAGAAGCCCAACAGAGCTGGTATGAATCATGGTTTACCCAATCCCCATGGTTAACTACCTTATTGTCTACCATAGTAGGACCACTAACAATATTAATGCTTATTTTAACCTTTGGGCCTTGCATATTAAACCGGATTACCAAGTTAATTAAAGATCGCTTGGAAGCCGCAAACCTTATGTTATTGAAGCAAAACTTAGAAGATAGCACTATAGAACAAGAAGCTATCGATGTTTCATTGGCTCAGAAAATAGTTGCTCAGTTTGATCAACAAAATGGTAAAAACAAAAAGGGGGGATTGTAATAAGTGTGCATAATAAATTTGTTAATCAAACCAAACCATTACACCTTTTAGCTCAGTGGGAAATGATGGGCCTTGAAACAGGCCTGGACATGTTTTTTGCAGGACCTGCTTGGATCATGCTGACTTGCAAGACAAAACCTGCTTGGACCATGCTGACTTGCAAAACCTGTTTACCCTGCAGAACCTGTTTGCTTAAGTTATAACCACGGTATTCGGCTAAAATGTTTGTCTGATAAGGAAATACGTTGAGTCTTTTCGCAATGAAGGCGCATATCTCAAGAAACCAGGACATGACTCACGGCGCAGAGGAAGACTACGACCTTCATCCCACGACCACCTACGACCTTCAGAGGGCAGAAAACGACCGCCTAACCACACCACATGCAGCCGTAGAAGATACCGAGTTGTGAAAGCCGCGCCCGGGAACCAAGGACTATAAAGAGGGGACTGGCGGGGAGGGGGGCTGTGCGCCATCGGTGGAGCGGAGACTCCCGTGGCCGCCCAGCGCTGTTTTGCCTGTTTACCTTCTTCAATAAAATTACCTTATAATTGGAGAAGTCTTTGGCCCTCATTTATAACACTGGGGCTTGTTTACCCAAGGGCTCCCCCCACAAGGCCGATCGCACCTTGAAGGAAAGCCAAAAGGCAAAGTCATCTCCTCCTTTTACATTTTCTCTTTACCCGGATCAAATCCTTTCCCCGCATTTCCCGCCTCCGCCCCCTCCCCTTTTTCATTTCTTGTCCCAGCCTGCCCACCCTCAACCACGCTCCTTTTGAAATCTCGCACTTGTTCGTATCTGTGGGCGCCGCTGGAATAGGTGGGGGGGCGAAAAACGGAACAGGCGTTCGGTCGGGGCCCTGAAGCTGCGAACGTTCCGGCTGCTGCCGCAGCGCGCGCGCGGGGGCGGGAAATGCCGATCGTGCCGCTCCGCTGCGCCAGGCACGGCCCCGCCGCCGGCCGCCGCTCCAGCCGCTGCCGCGGCGCTCGGGGGGGAAAAATTGGAGGGGCACCGCTCACCTCCTGCCACGGTCCCTGCAACTTTTACGCCGTTTTATCACCACCACCAACATTGTCCCGCAGAGAGTCCCCACACTTTCTCCACTCCGTTACATCAAACAGCGTATTAGGGTCTTGAAAGTGTCCTCTGGCATACCCCCAAGCATATAGGGAGCCCAAAGTCTTTTTACTTATGTCCAATCCCCGCTTTTCTAAAAAGCATAACAATAAAGCCACAAGCCCCGAAACATGCTTTAGGCTTTCTAACCCCTGCTTTTCCTAAAAGCGTAAAAGCAATTCACAGGCTGCCTCACGCTCCACTGTCTCTTGGCTGGCCAGCCATAACCCCTCGAAGCCTCTCTCCGCTTCGGTAAACCGGATAGCGACGGGAGGGTTCCCTCTCAGGGATCTCCCGCTTCAGGATGACCCCTACACCGGGTCTCCCGCTGTGCAGCACGAACGCCCCTCGCTCTGGGTGTCGTCCCCCGGTGAGCGTAGCCTTAAGCGGATAGCGGGTCAAACAGGCTCTGTTCTGTCCCCAGGCGCGGATGCGGAATCCCACTGCATAGCAGATCGCCGATCTTTCGCCCTCCGGTTCGCTGCTAACCGGTGCTCTTTCCGCTGTCGCCTTCTCGGTCAGAGTTCCGGACCCCTGAGATGTAGAGTGGGGTCCCTGTTCGGGCGCCAGATGTTGCAGAATGTTGGAGAAGGTGAGGGAAGCAGGACACAACTCAGTATGAGTTATAAGCAAGCTTCAACTTTATTCGAGTTCTGCTATGCCTTTTATACACTGGAGGTTAATTATGCCTACTTATGTTAAATTATGCCTACATATCTATATTTGATTGGCTAAGCATAAAGCTACATTTGCATATTCCAGCCTCTTGCAGTTATCTTCTTCTGGATTCTTCCCGCAGGTTCTACCTTGGAACTTTCCACCAGATTCGAGCTTGTTCTGACCTGGAGCTTTCCACAAGCTTCCAGGTCAGAGTGACCCTGGGAAGCTACAGCTATCAGCAGTGCAGCTCCCGTTATCAGTACTGCTCGCTCACGGCTGTTACATTCGGCCCTGTTCAGCAAGCCATTCTTCTACAGTTAACCAAGTCAGTCTCACTTTATCTCTGAAGGCCCAGCAGAGTAGGCCTATTAGCAACACATGGATAGTATCTAGGGGAAAACTAAACCCTTCGAAAGCTGATGGAGCATACCCAAAGAACTGGTTGAATGGTTGGGAGAAACCTTCCCCTGGTGTTATTTCCTCACAGAAGGTACCATTTTTAATGTAATCCCAGAAACATATGCTGAGCGTGTGATAGCCCTTTATCCATGTGCCCACATTCCACAGGAAACTGAAAAACCATGAATTCCTCACCTTATCAACCCACAGTGCAAGCTGGATAACAGCCACAGTAGCCTTAGTCAGAGGACCCATGTTTAGATAAGGGGCTGCAAAGGGGAACAGTATAGCCACGACCACGTGCCACCCGAAGCAAGGTAAACGAGACCACATGGTGCTGCCTAACAAAGATCCCACGTCCAGTGCACAAATAATCAGGTTAGCCAGGAACTGTTATTCCTTTTTCACCCTTTTTCCTCAATGCCCTCAGGCCCCACGTTGGGCGCCAAAATCTGTCCCCGTTTGAAAGACAGGTGTGTGCTAAGGAAGGCAGGAGCCCCCCTTGGAATGGAAAATACAACCCCCTCCCCTCCGAATTGTTATAGAATTGAAATTAAGGGGCTTTCAGGCAAAGATATGAGGAAAATGGGAATAACAGTTTTTACTAATGTATACAACAAAACTATAATACAGAGAAACTGGTTACAGGCCTGACAGAGTCAGGGATACAACCTGGCCCCTGCCGGGCAGGGTGCTGGTACCAGTCCGATCCAGTGGCAGCTGCAGCTCTCTCCGAAATGGTCCGGTTAAAGCGGTGGTCCGTAGGAAAAGAAAACAAAGTCTGAGCAATCCGATTTCGGTGGCAGCTGCAGTTCTCTTTTAAATGATCCCGTTGAAGCAGTGATCTTGTAGAAAAGAAAACTGGTCCTCCTCCGAAAATCCGGCGGCGGTGCAGTCCCTGTCCTCTGGGATCCCAGCGGGTAAGGCCCCTCACGCTGCTCCAAACCCCCAAATATCTCCGGCGGGAATGCTTGGCTCCACCCCTCCCCCCCTGGCCGGATGGTGTCTATAATCGCTGTCAGAACTATGGGCACCATGGTAGTAAATATTGCTCCAAAAGGAGAAAGAATAGGATAGCGAATGCTCGCAGGCCAGGCGCAATGACACAAAATCGGTCTCAGGCTGCTTGGATGGCGTCGCCGCCGCCACAGCAGGGAGTGCCCGAGTGAATATGAAAACAACAATAGAAACAACATTGACTGATTCACAGGTACGATGTATCCCAACTAATATGAGTGGTCCGCTAGGACATGAGTTAAGTGCCCTGTTGTTAGGGCGTTCATCTACAACCCAAAAAGGTCTTTTTGTGTTACCTGCAGTAATTGATTCTGGTTTTACAGGCACTATCTCTATAATGGTATGGACGCTATCACCCCCATACACATACCGGCAGGAGCAAAAATTGGACAACTCGTGCCATTCAAAACAGCAGTGCCTGTGGCCGGTAAGCGCATAAGAGGAGCAGAAGGATTTGGCTCTACAGGTCAAGCAGAAATTTATTTGGCAATGGATATTGGTAAATCAAAACCAACAGAGCAGGTAACACTAAAAGAACCAGGGGGCAGTACCTGTGTAATCACTATGTTGCTTGATACTGGGGCTGACGTCACTATCGTCAGTCCAGATGCATGGCCAACATCGTGGCCACTTGAAGTACCTGCGTCATCAATCATGGCAGTGGGAAGTATACACTCTACCAGAATTAGCATGCGCTTGTTTCAATGTACCTTGCGGAATGGCAGTGTACGTACAGTGCGGCCATACGTGATGAATGCCCCCATATGCCTATTGGGATGTGATGCACTAAGTCAAATAGGGGCGCGATTGGTTACGAGCAATGAGGGTTTTTAATTCCAAAAAACTGGGACATATTAATTATTGATTTGAAAGATTGCTTTTTTACCGTTCCCCTGCACCCAGATGATTATCAAAAATTTGCCTTTTCAGTACCGTCAGTAAACAAAGGTGAACCCATGAAAAGATATCACTGGGTAGTATTACCACAAGGAATGAAAAATTCACCCACAATGTGCCAATTGTATGTGGCCTCGGCACTTGCTCCTGTACGAAAAGCATATCCAAAACTACTCCTATATCATTATATGGATGATATTCTGATAGCAGGGGAGCGACTGAACGGGGAGCAATTAATAGCTGAGCTGGAACAAGCGCTAAAATTAGGGGGACTGCAGATAGCTCCTGAAAAGGTACAGAAAACAGAGGTATGGAGGTACCTTGGCTGGGAAATTACCAAGGCAACCATTAGGACCAAAAAATTAGAAATTCTAACAGAAGTATGTACCCTAAACGATGTCCAGAAATTGTTAGGAGATCTTAACTGGGTAAGGACAGTATGTGGCCTTACCAGTGCAGAGCTAGCGCCGCTAATGAAACTGTTGAAAGGAGGAGGTGGTGCTGAGGCACCTCGGACATTAACAGAAGAACCAACGCAAGCTTGAAATCACATAAGCACTAAGACTGTCACAGCTTACAGGCATCGCTGGAAGCTGGAGTACGGGATAGGGCTATGGATTATTAGTCCTGAACTACATCCTTTTGCTTTGATAATGCAGTGGATTACAGGGAAGGACCCACTGCACATTTTGGAATGGGTGTTTTTGTCACTGCAGCCAAAACGCACAATCACTACGCGAGTAGAAGCTTTTGCACAGTTAGTAATGAAAGGTAGGCACACAGTTGTAGAAATAGCTGGCTTTGAACCCACTTTTATAGTAATACCTTTAGTAGCTGAATATTTACAGTGGTCATTGCGTCACTTAGTACATGTTACAGGTACTCCACATTCTCCAGCGGGTCAAGCTAGTGTAGAATGGATGAACCAGACACTCAAGTGCCTGCTTCAAAAACAAAAAGGGGGAGAAATAGGACTGCCACCTGCGGATAGATTGAATAAGGCTATATATGTACTGAACTTTTTACGTCTGCCACAGGATAGTCTGGTACCACCAGTCGTGAAGCATGAAGCAGGATTGGAAGGGCAGTTGGACAAGATAAAACAAGGACAGTGTAAAGTTATGGTTAAAAATGGAGTGACAGGAGCTTGGGAAGGACCGGCACAGCTAATAACGTGGGGAAGGGGATATGCATGTGTCGTTACAGATCATGGATCCAAATGGGTACCGGCAAAGTGGGTGAAACCACGGCTGTCAGAACCAGATTGGCAGACGTCCTAGGCTGACATATGGGTGGTTCCCATGGTCCTCTGAAAGGAGGGGATGAGTTTGCCTTTTGGCTTTCCTTCAGGGTGCGGCCGGCCTTGTGGTGGGAGCCCTTGGGTAAACAAGCCCCAAATGCCCCAAATTGGATGAGTGCCAGGTGTCCTGTTTTGGGAATGAGGACTGGGGCCACTTGCGGAGAGAGTGGAGTGTCTGTCTGTGAGGTGGACACACCTTGCAGAGTTTTCCTGTTGGGGAAGGACCTCCTGACTCTCCCCGCAACTGGGCCTTGGTCAGGTTTGGCACTTGCAAATGGAGGCTTCATGGGGAAACAATTGAGGACTACTTCTGTATGATCAGTCTATTGACTTGGTTATCTCCCATCTCTTCTGTGAGAGACTTTGTTTCTTTGTTAATTTTACCTATTATTGAATTCCACCTATTATTGGTCACTATTGTATTAATGATTATACCTTGTGTTTTCAAAAAGGCAACAAGCATGATTAAAGACACCATGAAGAATGTATGGCTGGCTCAAGAAGAAAAAGGGGGAATTGTAGGAATGTATTTAAAAGAAAATGACCATATAGTGAACCAGCCATACGGGATGTTGGCCTAGGTACGCAGCTGCATTCTAGAAACTACTTCAAAGGAAATAAAAATAAGAAAGAGCAATGACCGCTTCCCTAAGGAATGCAGGTGTGAGCAGGTAAGAGTGACCAGTTGGACACTGCGGGAGAAGAACTTAAGAACCAACGGGAACTGAACTAAGCTGTATGTTTACCTTGTGCTAGAGACTTTTAACCAATTAAATGATGCGTGACCGGGTCTAGGGAAAGTAAGATTGTATAAAAGGGACAGACAAGGTAAATAAAACGTCTTCAGTTTGATTCACACTGAATGGTGTGGAGTCCAGTTTTTTCTCCTCAAAAACCTGTCCCTGCCTTTCCAGTGAGGTGCTCCAAGCAGTGGGGTTGGGCTGTGGCACTGGACAGAGCACAGGAGAGACGACAGGTGTGTGATCTGTTTGTCTCTGATCGCTCGTGAAGCATCTGCACCAGCTGAGCGATGATCAGCTTGAGGGTCAGATCCATAAAAGGACTCGGGCTACACAAGAGTCAGAAGAAATCCCAAGGACCAGGAATACATTTTACAGCTGCCTTCAAAGCAGAGACCAGAACCTCTATCTGGTGTTTTGCCTTGAAAATCCAGTCCTTAAAATGTTTCTGAAAGAGCACACAGTTTTACTCTAATAAATTATGCACTAAATATTCTGTATCTCTGTTTTGACAACAGAGCCAAGGAGATGTGGAAGTGAACAGAAGAGAGGGACCTGTAGAGAGCAGAGAGAGATGAAGAAATACGTCCATTTACAAGGGAAATCGGCACTGAAAGAAGGAGATGAAATAATGTAAAAACAAAGTGGATGAAGTCCCAAAGTCAGATGGAGGAAGTAGACTACAACATTTAAAAACTCATTTGTAACGTAAGAAGTATACACTGTAAGTTCACATATTAACATCTTCCTTGATTTTCTATAAGTTTTTCTATCTTTATATTTCCTAAGTTTATTCTGTTATGAAAATGTTATGGTTGAAATAGTTTTACACACTGTTTTAATGCATAATTCCTACTATGAATAAATATTATTAGTTTTATTCAACAGTTTCAGAGGCCTTTGAATGTAAATGCAACAGTAACGCACTCTGGAAAGCAGCTGGTTTGGGGTGGAAGGCAGGTTCTGAGATGGTTCAGCTGTGTGCCAGATGTTTGGGGGCTCAGTCCGAGTTTGGTCTTGAGATTCTGCCATTTTAGCAGGGCAGCAGAACCGTCCTGTGAGCTCACTGAACTTCACACCAGAACTCTCAGAATTAGCTGAAATACGCTTTTACACTCATTTAAAGACTGGGTAAAGGCTGAGAGGAAGACTGAGAAGAAGGATGCTTTAATACTGCTTTCTGAAGAACCAGTCTGTTACCCAGATATGACTTCATATCTTTGTCTCAGACATGGAGTACCTGGCTTAGCTGAGAGTTAGAAAATGCACAAAAAAGCCAAGAAACATCTCTTGAGCTGGGCCTGACCCTTAGCTGGGATCCTCTGCCAGGAATACTGCCATATGAAGGTGCCAGAAAATGAT
This sequence comes from Podargus strigoides, assembly GCA_028020825.1. Taxonomy (NCBI): domain Eukaryota; kingdom Metazoa; phylum Chordata; class Aves; order Caprimulgiformes; family Podargidae; genus Podargus; species Podargus strigoides. Next base: position 895,316 of record CM051642.1, on the reverse strand, counting down.
TTCCTTTTGGCTTGGGCTTGCTGGGTTGGCTTTTCTGGGTGGGGAGGTGGGTTGCATTGCACCAGGAGGTGCTAGTTCTTTGTGATCCCAGTCGGAAAGGCGCTCAGATTCCATAAAGCATCTCTTAGGATGGGTGGCTGCAGCACTGATGGCAATGAAAGTGAAGCATGAAGAGCTTCAGAGGCTGAGGAATTTCAGGATCTTCTCAGGTTACAGGACTTGAGAAAGGAATTCAGCCTTTCTTTCCGTGCATGCGTGGCTCCAGGCACACGGAGGTGGAAGATGCAGTTGAAACCCACAGTCAGGTTACCATTAGCAGCCACATCCCATTTCCCTGATCGGGGGGTCTGTAACAGACTCCCATCAGGGTATCACCTGCCTTGGTGGCCTTCCCCCTGATCCTTACCCAGAACACTCAACCTCATCATCACCACCGAGCTCTATACAGTCCAAACACTCCTTAACGTACAGAGCCACCTCCTGCTAGCAGAGCTCCTGCTCAGGCTGGGCAAAGGCAGTTCCAATGCCAGAGGCCTGTCAAAAGCTCTGCCTCCTGTCGAGGCAGACCCACGTTATTTGTGCTTTGGGGTGATCTGAGGTAAGCAAGGTGAGACTGCCCTTTGGAGAGGGGAAACACTGACAGAACAGGGACTGGCACAGAGAAGCCTCTGCTCTCATTCTGTGCTTATGATGGGAAAGCTCACCCATCCAACCAGAGCTAGGGAAGAGGTCAGCAGTATTTTGGTGACGGTCAGCTTGAGGTAGAGACAGAGCAGACAATGGCCCAATGCAAGATATGACCCGCAGAGGAGAAGTGCAAGAGCTCTGCAAGCAACAAAAACCAAGTCCAGATGGGAGGGAGCAATTACTTGGGGGGTCTGGGGAGCAGTGACCCTTCTCCCATGCAGCTGTTACCACCTCCAAATCACCTCCCCTTCCCAGCACCTTCAGGAAATCCAGCTCCCCAGTTTCTCCCTAGCTCTTCATCCCATTTCAATCTCCTCTGCTTACCTTTGTCCTGACATGGGGACTGGTTCAACCATTCACCTTTGCAATGGCAGAATGCCTTGTGACACCTTGACTCTGGCTGTGTTGCCCCACCATTACCCGTCCCCTTCCTCATGCCCCAGGCAGGGAGATTGGCTTGGGTTGGCCAGTTGAGCTGGTGCTGTTACCAGAGAAACCTTTCCAAGGAAGCTTTGGCAGGGGGCAGACCAGCTGCATTCCCAAGCAGAAAAACCTTTTTTGCTCCAGCCTCCTGAGGCCTGCTTTGAGTCCTGGGAACAGCTTTGCTTTTTTGGCTGAGGGTTACTTTGGTCACTCCCTTGAGGCTGTGCAGCTAAGGTGTGCTGTGGTGTGGTGGAGGTATTTTGAAGTGCCTGCCTCTGGCTGCTCAGACAATTGTCTTTGAAGCAACGCTGACCTTGACATCCACCAGAGCTGTGCTGCGCACAGAGAGTGCCAAAGGGAAGGGAACAAAGGAGTTCACACATCTTTGCACTCCCTGCATCCATGAGGATGTTCCAACCTGGTATGGCCTGCTTTAATTGATGGGTGCTTCCGCTTACCCTTGAGGGTTACTGTGCTCTGACCGTGCTGTCTCACCCATCTCAGTGTGTCCCCCAGGCACGGTATCTGCAGCCACAGACACCTCCACTGCAAGCTGCAGGAGGAAAGAGGAAAACTCTGCTTCCCTAACACGTGAGGCTCCTATGCTCCCTGGTTCCTAGGCTCTGACATCTGTTCATGTGAGTGAGCGTCCCAAACAGGCCAGGCCTGTGAGAAAAAAAACAACAGTTGTCACAGTACATCAGGACTGCAAGAGCAGTGTTTGTTTTCAGGTGAATTCATGCATTTTCTACTAAGCAAGCCAGCAAGGACTTGAAGGAGAAAATGGAGGGGACAGTTGAAAGGTGGATCAACCTACTTGTGATATGTATCAGGTTTGGCAGGGAAAGGCTAAAGGAGCTTGGGACATGAAGGCCTAAGTAGCAAAGCAAACTAGTCCAGCCATGCCTCTTTTGGCCTCCATTTGCTCCATCTCCTGAAATAGCCTGTATTTTCCTTTTTTCAGAGATGGGGGCTCCTGCTGTTGTGTCTCTGGTTATTCAGACCAGTGTTGGGGTAAACAGGTTGAGACAGAGTTTGCTGCGCATGCAGGGGCACTTTTGTTTGTATGATACATCTCAAAAAAATGCTTTAGAGATTGCACATAAAATACTTTTCAAAATTTATTAAACACGCAAAAATCTTGTCCAAGATCAAAATAAATGTGTTTTACCAGTCATAAACAATGAAGCAGAGAGGAATGTAAAACAAGTTGCATTTCAGTCATCACTATTACATATATTTTATCAGCAGCGGACTGAAAAACTGGATCCCATACAACCCAGAACTGGGAAGATAATCTCCTCAGAGCAGCTGAAGCTCTGCTAGAACCAGGTTCATCTATCAGCAGGATGGTGTGTTGCTGCAAAATAAGTCCTTGTCACTTTCCCTCACAGAGGAATGGTGAGCACCAAGTGCCGTCTTCTGGCTTTTCAGATTCATGCAGAAATGTTAGATAAAAATGGAGACCAATTCTAAGAACACCCCTCACCTCTGGATTTTTTATGTGCATTGCACAGCAACTGTGCTAAGCAATGGTCACCCCTCTGCGAAGGATGACCCGTGTATTTCCAAATCTGGTCCTGCCAGGGGCCAAGAAACTGATGCTCAGGAGGTCACTCTGGGGAGAAAGAAAGAAAAAAAGATGGGATAATGGAGAACACTAGGGTGGAAAATTTTATTTCAGACACTTTGTTAATCCATTGGTCTACCTTGAGTCTTTCTAAAGTGTCAGTCTCACCGTAGTGTCTAAGCACCATTAGCACAACAGGAATTTACAGTATCCCAGAGCTCCCTCAGCTGCCAGGAGGATCTGGGCACCAGCTGGTGACCAGGGGTCTGTGATGGAGTGTGTTGGGGATGGTCTTCTGGAACGATAGTAGCTAATTACCTTGTCTTTTTCCAGTAGCCTCCCACTATGTTCCTGAGGGAGGGGATGGCTGGTAGAGAAGGCAGTGAGCTGGCTGCTGTGAAAGTAAACCTTCTGGTTCTTGACTTTTTGCACAGGCCCACACCTCTGTCTTCTGAATTTGGCTTGTGGGTTTGTGCTGCCCACAAAGCAATCAAATCCCTGGAAGAAGGGGAACATCCCCTGAAACTTCTGCAACAGCAAGGGAAGGGCGGTGCCCAGATTCTCCTCTCCAGCTAGATGATCACAAGCAGGAACGGGCAGACAGGTATGGGGAAGGGAATTATTTCAGCCAAGTGACACTGAACAGGGAGAACTAACAATGGCTGTGGGAAAGAACTCCAGAAATGTGCTTACACCAGTGAGCAATCCAATCCTAGCTGGTGAGACTACTGCACTGGCAGTGTCCTGTGAGCCCTAAGGCCACTTTGATTTGGCATACAGTTTTAAATAAGTTAGAAATAAATGCACGTCAGTCCTTTTAATTTATAGAGCACTGTTAAGTATACACAGCACTTCTCAAAGCATGTAGAAAGGAAAAGACATGCTCTGAGGACTGCTGCAAAGGCATATTCAGGGGCAGCTGGCTTCTCAAACCAGAATCTTGAGGTGAGAGGGTTTCCCTTTGAGCTGAGCTCAGCTAGGTGCAGACCTGGATTTGATTTCATTGATCTGCTCCAGTGACTCCTTTCAGTTTTCCAAAAGTAAAGTTGCATTCACAAGATGCCCTTCTCAGCCAAACACACAGTTTTAGTGCTGTAGATTTCCTTTAGGAAACTTGAACTGGAATGGGACAGACACACCCAACGCTGGAGCGCAGCACAACCTCTGAACTCAGTTAAAAATGAGCCTAGCAACTGAGAGCTGCAGTGTCCCTTCCAAAAGTGTGCTAGCAAATGAAAATCTTAATGCTTCTGGAACCAACTAGATGACCATTAGTCACATTTCCAAAACACTTTCCAGAAGTGGAACAGAATTCAAGAAGTCATTGGTTTGAAGGTGTTCATAAAAAAACCCAAACAAACACAAAACTAAAAGCAAAAATGTGCATTTGCAAACAAAGCCCACCCCATTTTTGAAAGCTCCTTCTTCTTCCCTGAGCAGCTGCACATAATGGTGCCTATTTCCTCTAGGAGCTGCAAACAATTTCGTGCTCCCCTTAGAGCTCCTTTTTGTGAAACTATATGAAAATAACATTTTATCAGCAGTTGAGTGTCAAGAAGTGGCTTGGGGCTTGCAGATGGGATCCCTGCAGTCCCTTGGAGAGCAGCAAGTTCTGCAGAGCAAGCCACTCACAAGCATCCGTGGCCAGCAGCCACTCAAATTCACGGATCTTCTCAGCATCTTTATTTCCTTCATCTCTTTCCCACCACAGCTCCAGTCCTTTCACTGGCTTCAGTCCACACTCCTTTTTCCAGAGACCTACTGAAACCATGGAGCCAGCTGCAGGATCAGTAAGGTACATTGCAAAACCCAAAATCTTTTCCAAGCTCCAGCAGTGCTGGATAAGCACATCAGTCAGTACCATCACTAAAACAATCAGCAGCAAACCAGTCCAAAATATAAACAAAGTGTTGCACAGCAATCCTTGTAGTGAAAACCACGAGGGGGGTACATCCTACATCTGCCACTGCTACGTACCCGTGTGAAACAAGGGGGAGAGTGAGAAGTCATTCCTTGCAACCATAGGGGCCACACATTTTTATACAGATATATAAATAAATCAATTCCAGATCTTATACACACACACACATACACAAAATAATCAATGTAAAACAATGTCCTGATGTGAAAATTCAGATGTTTTGGTACAAAACATATTTCTCCCAGCTCCTTATTGAGCAAAGCTAGTTCATACAGTCTGGTTAGCATTTTGACAAGTACTGATATGGTGTAGTGTTGCACAGCTAGTCATTTTGACCACTGCTGTGGTGTGTGCACGCATTGTCGCTCACATGTGAGTATGAAGACACACAGTATAAAAGCTAGTTCACACATATGTGAATACATACACTACACACACACACTGGTCAAAACTGGACTTGAGAAATACTGGTATGGAATCAGGTCAGTTCTAGTACACTGTTGTTCTGCCTTATTTTGCAGCACAGCTTACACCAGCTCACTTGAGCTGTATCTCTGAAGCTGAATTCTGCAGAAGGAGGCAGGTACCTGTACAAACTCAAAGGCGACCTCCCTACACCTATCAAGGTGCGTACCATAATCTTAGCAGCAAGTATAATTCTGATTTATTTTTTTTTAAGCCACCAAGTATGACAGCTTTCTACATAAGTTACCCACCAGTTCTGAGATTCCAGAACAGGCCACGTCACTATCCCACAGCTCCCTCATTCCTACCATCCAAGCAGCATTTGCAGAAGACCTTTGCAGGCAGGCATGCCTTCCTTCTCTGGTTAAGAGCATGCCTACACGTTCCTTTTACAAGCAGACTCAAATGGTCTTTGCCTGTGCTTCAAGTTGGCCCACACGCTGTATATGCATAAGGCAGAGTCTCCAGCTTCTCAGCAAGACTCACTTAGCTTTGACCTTCCTGACTGCTCTGAGACACAGAGTTGGCTTAGACCACAAGTGTGGTGAGCTTCCACAGACCTGTGCAATATTATGTAGGTCACAACATTTCACCTGCGAGTGGAACAAAGCCTCTTAAGGACCCATCTCCCATTTTATTTCCCTTGACACGACCACACATGCATACATTGCATGACCAAGCAGCTTCTCATCATGTGACCTGACCTTGTGCATTCTCACCCCAGGCTCCCAGGCTGACATCTCTCACGGGGAGGTGGGAGAAAACATCTCTACCTTGGCCACGTGGCAGATGGCATCCGATTCTAGTACCAGGGAAAGAGGATGACAGGGCCTTGGGATGCAGAACTACCCACTGCAACCACTGCTCACTCTGTCCATGCCCGATGTGCATCGGGAGGAGGAGGTGACTGAAAAGGGCAACGTGGGCCAAAGGAATGACTTTGGCCAGCTGCCCTGGTGTAGCCACACCCGTGTCCACCCCCCTGTCCCTCAGGCACGTTTTGGACAGGCCTGGATTAGAAGCTGCATCCTAGGCCACACTGGGTGACACTGCCTACCACACGTGCACCCGCTGGTGTGAGACTAAGTACGAGTTGCGGCTGAAGCTCTTCCCACAGTGTGAGCACTTGAAAGGCTTCTCCCCAGTGTGGGTGCGACGATGCCGGATGAGGGTAGAGTTGTCGCTGAAGCAGGTCCCACACTCAGCACACTTGTAGGGCTTCTCCCCGGTGTGGGTGCGGCGGTGCTGGACCAGGTGCGAGCGCTGGCTGAACCTCTTCCCACAGTCAGGGCACAGGTATGGCTTCTCGCCCGTGTGGACACGCCGGTGGATGATGAGCTTAGAGCTCTCGCTGAAGCACTTGTTGCAGTCAGCACACTTGTAGGGCTTCTCGCCTGCGTGGAGCCGCTGGTGGGCAAGGAGGTTGGAGCTGTCGCTGAAGTGCTTCCCGCACTGCGGGCACCTGTAGGGCTTCTCGCCCGTGTGGAAGCTGGCGTGGCGGAGCAGGCCCGAGTTCTGGTAGAAGTTCCTGCCGCACTTGGCGCAGACGTACGGCCGCTCGCCGCTGTGGTTGCGCTGGTGCTGGACGAGGTGGGTGCTCTGGCTGAAGCTCTTCCCGCACTCCTTGCACTGGTACGGCCGCTCGCCCGTGTGCACGCGCTGGTGCTGGACGAGGTGCGAGCGGCGGGAGAAGCCCTTGCCGCAGTCGGCGCACACGTACGGCCTCTCCCCGGTGTGGATGCGCTGGTGGCGGAGCAGGTCCGAGCTGCGGCTGAAGCTCTGCCCGCACTCGATGCAGATGAAGGGCTTCTCCCCCACGAACGCCCGCTGGTGCACCGCTGCCTCCTTCCGCTTCCGACAGCCGCAGCGGGATGTCTGCCCCGGCCCGGTCAGCGGGGACAGCTCTGTCCGCGGGCACGACGCGTCCTGCTCGCAGCCCGCGGCCGCTTCCCGCAGGAAGAACGCCGGGATGGCCCCGCAGGGCGCAGCTGCCCCCGGGCCGGCCCGCCGCAGGTCCCGCTCGCTGCCGCTCATGCTCCCGTCACCTGCCGGGACACAACCAACGCCTTCACCCACCGCCCCAGGTCGCGCCCTGCCGCCGCCGCCCTGCCGGGGCACGGGGAAGGCGCCGGGACCCGCTCCATCCTCCCCCGCCCGGCACGGGGCTGGGCAGGGGGCGCACCCCGCGGCCCCGGGGGTGCTGGGCCGGGCACGGGAGGCCGAGGCGCCGGGCCAGCCGGGGAGGCGGAGCGGGGAGGCCGGCTGGCGGCGGCGGGGCCTGGCGGCAGCGTCCGGGCAGCCCTCCCCCGCGGGCAGCCCCGGCGGCCACGCTGCGGGAAAACCTCCCCTGCCCCCGCAGCCCGGCTCCTCCGCCCCCGCCCGCCGTCCCCGCCTCACCTCACCTCCGCCCGGCGGTGCGGCCCCGGCCCGGGGGGCGCGGAGGGGGCGCCGGGCGCGGCCCCGGCTGGGCGCGGGCAGGGGAAGGACCCGCCCCGCCGCACTTCCTGCGGCTCCCGGGAGGCGGCCGGGCCGCTCTGCCGTAACCCCGCCGCGCTGTAACCCTGCCGGGCCCGGCCGCCGTGCGGAGGTTCCGCGGGGGCCGTGTCTTTGTGTCACAGCCGCCTCCGTTCCTCACCTCACGGTTCTTTATTCTAGCACTAAAATAAAGAGCAGCTCCGCGGGCTCTCAGTGCATAAAGGGGTTTGTAAAAAAGACCGAGAGAGACTGATCGCCAGGGTCTGTAGTGATGGGACATGGGGAGATGGTTGGGATGGGACATGGGGGAGAAATCCTTCCCTGTGAGGGTGGTGAGACACTGGCCCAGGTTGCCCAGGGAAGCTGTGGCTGCCCCCTCCCTGGCAGTGTTCCAGGCCAGGTTGGATGGGGCTTGGAGCAATCTGGGCTGGTGGGAGGTGTCCCTGCCATGGCAGGACTAAATGATCTCTGAAGGTCCCTTCCAACCCAAACCATCCTATGATTCCCAAATTCCAGCACCTGACACATTCCCAAGCTGCTCTGTGAATGAGGAACGGTGACTGCTTTGATGCAAGGGAACTCGGAGTGCATGGGAAAAACAATAATAATAATAAAAATATTGGATTTACCCAAAGGTAAGAAAGAAGCCTTGATTTTCATGAGACTTTCATACAGCTGAGTCACATCCTTTGGAAGTACTGAGTCAACCAAGCGGACAGGACACACCTCCTTTTGGTTGGGGATGCAAAGGTTTGCAGAACCTGAGCTGACACTTGTCTGTGGATGCTTAAATACTGACACGAATTAAAAAATTGACTATCATCGTTCAGTGCTAATGTTTGCCACAGTTACTCAAAGCAGAACTAAAAAAAAAGACTTTTATGCTTTGGTGGCCTTGAAAAAACTTAGCACAGCTTTTCCCTCTGACCTGATATGGTGGGGAAAGAGTTCTGTTGTCCCCCTGTGCATGCTGGATTGTTTTCTGATTTATCCCCTGTCCTTTTAAACATCTCTGTCCAGTAATTGTTCTGCAGGGCTTACACCCAAATGTTGCTTCATTGACTAAGTGTTGTTGACCAGGAGAATTAGCCGTTGCAAGAGGAAGGATCAATGAAGTCCATGCCCACGGGGTGTCTGGTGGTGTCTGCCAGGGGAGGAGAAAGCCTTTGCTAAAGGCTCTCACAGAGGCTGTGAGGGAGCACAGCTTAAAATACTGGAAAATAAATTTTAAGGAGCAAGTGGTAAATGTAGAAAACACGCAGTTGTGTTCAGTCTGTTCTCTGCAAGCTGGAAATCTGGTGCTCGGGGTGTATTCCTGGAAAACAGTCATGGGTAGGGAAGGTGGAACCTGGGATCAAACTGTGGGTAGGGCAGCTGTAGGGGTACAGCAGGGGGACAGTTATGTTCATATTGACATGCCAGTGCAAAGGAAGACGCTGATCCTAGGACAGGACAACATCAACCTCACAGTGTTGGAGGCACAAAGGCAGTGGGTATGAAAAAGAACGAGGACCTATAGTTGTTTGGGAATGTGTTTTTTCTGTTGCTCAGAAGTACTTACATACCTTTGGAGCGGCACAGCTGAAGAACATGAAGATGAAGGCAGTTGCTCAGCGGGGAAGGAGGAGCTGGAAGATGGCCAGGGATGATGCACTGCTAAAAGCTTTGAAACATAACACAAAGGTGAGCATGGTCAGAGTGACAGCAAGAGAAGGCTGGAGGATGACAGCAGGATGGTCGATTGGGAATCATTTATAGCAGTTTAATTCATACCAAACTGATTTATAATAAAGATTTTAATCATCATTTAAATCACCAAGTGAGCAAATTTGAGTGAAGTAAGCGATGTGAATCAGCATACTTTTTAGGGGTTTTCTGCACTAAAGGGAAGATCGAGTCTCATTGTTGGCTGAACATTCCACAATCTTAAATTAAGAGTAATCTTTTCACAAAATAAGCCATTGGTTTTTGTTAGTGAGGAGAATACACATATATACACAAGTAGTTCTAGAAGTTAACATGCATTCAATTATTTATTTAACCCACATAAATTTTCGATGCCATGATTTTGTAAACTGTGGAATTACACTTCCTATTTAATAAAGAATTCCTTTGTTTATTCCTGACTTGACAAGGTGTTTGTGGAATTGGAATAGTTGAGAAATAAGACAAACTGAATATTCTGGTTAAGTGAAATATGATTAGTAGATCTAAGAAATGCTTGATGTTTAAAGTTGATATATTTATTAAACAAAGCCTAAGAAAGTGAGATGATAATTGTAATAAATCTCACACCTAATGGTTATTCAGATTGGAAGGGGAAGCTAAGCTTTCTGACTGTAACGTTGTCTAAGTTCGTGGTTGATTTTCTTTGAGATCTCAGCAACAGGTATACCATGCTTCAATTTATCTTTCAATGCAATATAAGCCAAATTATTTTTATAGGTTACTGTATATCTGGGCTTTAAAGCAGATGGCCATCTTTTAATGTTTAATTTCAATAGGTTTAACCTGGTGTCCTGGTTTGGCTAAAACAGAACCAATTTTCCTTTCAGTGATTTCACTTTTCAGTTGGGTCCCTTCTCAAACTGCACTTTCTGAAGTCAACACCATGTTTTCCAGACACTGTCTGCTCCCAGCAGTGATAACACTCCCTGGTTACAGTGAGTACTGAGCTCTCAGTACAATGGTGTGCAGAAAGGCTCTTGCTTATACTGAATCTCACAGAGACCAAGGTCACTGCTGAATTCTCTCGGTGCAGCCTTGGGGCCCCCCTCAGTGTCAGGGTGCCAGGGGTGGGACCTGCGGGGAGGAGTGGGCAGGACAGGGGACACAAACTGACCAGTGCACTATTCCAGCCCATACATGTCAAGCTGAGGGATCATGGGGGGCAAGCCCCTCTTCTCTGGCCTGCCCTTCTTCCTAACCTTGCTCGTCTTCTATGGCCGCTGTCCTGGGAGGATTCTGTCTGTTTGTCTGTCTGTGATCTGTGCATTCCTGAACCCAGCTCCCATCTGCTGCTGCATCCAGGAGCCCAGCCTGGGATGTTCCCAGAGCTGCTCTGCAGCACCAGTGGGGACAGGAGCATTACTGGAGGAGTGTGTGACTGGGGGGAGAAGCTCTATACTGGTTTTGTAGATATTTCATTATTTTTCTTCTCACTGTTATATTTCTCCTTTTATTGTTGTAGTTTCATTAAAGCTGTTTTAGTTTTATTCCCAACTTGTCAGTCTCCCTTTTCTTCTTTCCCTCCCCCTGCCCAGGAAGGGAGAGGGGTTAACAGAGAGCAGCTGTCATCCGTTTAGTGGCCGTCCCAGCCCCAAACCACGACACCCGCGAAAAATTACACTCAGACAAAAAACAATTTATATTTCTAGTTAAAAAAGCAGAACCACAAAGAAAATATTTATTAACAACTTGGCAACTTGGCTGGCTGCTCTTACTTTCACACCGCTCCCTTCCCAGGCTCTCTCCAATTTCAAGTGCTCCATGTTCTCTGATATGTTGACAAATAATGTGCAGCCTCCTAGTTCCCAAACTCAACAGTCTTCTTGTTAAGATAAAGTCTTACAGAAGGACCGGGTCACGGACACTGGCTTCTTGATAGCTCCCTAAGTTCTTCCTTCCTCTCCTCTGAAATGTTGTGTGGATTCCTCCCCTTTTAGCAGTTCATACCATGTCATGTGTAGCAGCCCGTGGTGGTTTGCCATGGTTCCCAGGGCACGATCCATCCCCGCTCTGTGGCCATCAGCTGCATTTATACACACACCTCTTGCCCTTTGTTGGTTTGCTGAAACTGCTATGCTTGTTGGCTACTGATGTAGTTATTTCATGGTTATATACAGTTGTTGCTCATCTGCCCATAGCGTTTTGGGCCTGTTGCTGCAGCAGGCACCCTGGCTGAGAAACTTCTGTCCCCCTTGTGGTTTGGATTAGTGATTATTCCTCTTTAAACAAAACCATGTGTCAGACACATAACTGGGACTTCACACAGAGAAGCGGGAACACTTGCACCTTACTGTAAGGTGGAATGAAAAATATATGGTTTTAGTCAGTATCATCCCATGCTGTTTGAAATGTGGAGTCCCCCCCACAGTAATCTTGTCATCTACAATCTTGATGACTGAATCTTTCTTATGCCTGAGTTCAGTTTTCACATCCGGAGTTTACCTGGTACAATGATGGACAGGTGTAGCTAATGAATGATTGCCAGCTGCATAGATGTCTTATGTAGCTCAGGATGACAGAGTTAATTTATGATCTCACAGGCAATGAACCCTCTGCACTGGGTATATTGGTCATTTTTTACTGTCAGTCCTTGTCCTTGTTCTTGCTCTCCTCCACTGTTCCTGGAATATGGACCTGGAGCCTCAGTATGTGGCAGGTAAAACACATCACAGCCCTAGACGAGTTATATTCACAATTTCAGACAAGCTACCTCTTCCCTCGGAGGTAAGGAAATGTGATTTTTACAAATACCTGACTGAGGAACAGAGTCTAGGTGCACCAGTCAGCAAATGGCAGATGATTAAATATGAGTCGCTCTGGCACAAGGTACCACTGGCAGAGCAGGGAAATGAAGCTGGCACTCCAGAGCCTGGAGGGAGCATCTCAGAACTCTTCTCTCATTTGTGAATATGAATGCCATTATTGGTGTATCAGTGTCTTTTCTGTGTGTGCGACTTGCAGCATCTATTAATAGTGCTATAGTCTTGGGGAGCAAGTCCCAAAGCCGCAACACTGACATGTGCCCATCAGTAAGTACTGCTAAATGCCTCAGTTCATCTCTGATCTGAACTGATCAGATCCTAATGCCGCTGGGCACAGGTGGAGGGAGCACTGGCAGGTCTGTGAGCAGGTCTGTGTGCAAATGTATCTGCATGTAACTACTGCAGTGTGTGTTGGCACTTGGATTTATGGGCTTCTGTCTTCATTGCAGAACCCAGGACTGAATCCTACTCCCCCTTTTTGTTAAATAAATTAAGAAAAGGAATGGGTGGTGAAAGTCAGGCTTCATATGGTGTCCCTGAGTACCTGTTCCGTGCAGGAACTTCCTCTCACCTGTATTTTAGTCCCAATTCAGCCAGAAGAAATTAATTCTCTAGGAATGAGCAAATTTTGAGAAACATTATCTGGAGAAGCAAGTCTTCTTAGGACTTCAGACATGAAATGGGAATGCATCTGCTGGATCAACGCTAACAGCACAACACTATTTTCCTGTATATACATGTGTCACAGCACATATTTTATCTTTGCAGGTAAGTTACATGTGCCAGTATGTAGGCTGCAAATGAAGATGTGTCACTATTTCAGATCAAAGCTTTGTTGGCCCAGACTGTGGCTTCACTGCATTATCATGTACCCTGTCTGTGATTCTTTGTCTCCTGAGTCATCATGATGGCTACACCAAAATCAGGGGTAGTTTCCAATAATTTTCCTTTCATTCACTTCCTCTAAGCAGAAAAGAAGAGGTCCTTTTGCTTACCCTGACTCTAATTCCATTTACTGGCTTCTTTACTGTGAGGATGGCAAAGAAGTCATTTTCTGGTCTTCATACTACTGTTACTCATGTACCTTAAAAATCAAATTATACCCTAGTCTCAGGATATATAGAGTAAGTGTGGGATGTGACTGCACTCCTGTGGAGAAGCCAAGTGATCCTAAGGGCTTTAGATCCCCAGGTCCCACTGAGATTTACCCGTGACATGGGACTTCTAGATCCCTCTGAAGTGCCTGACTTAATGCTTGCCACACAGGAGAAATCTTACCTGGCTTTTCAGAATTTACCAACAAATTTACAGAGTGTGTGTGTCAAATTAACTCCTGTGGCTGTTGTACCACGCAGAAAACCCACAGACTGGCTGTCCAAAAGTTCTGGTGGGTCAGGACTTGCTCCTAGAAGGAAGGATCTGTCCATTGGTGCTGGGAACACTCCCTGAGGCTTTTAAACGAGAATCTCCCGTGGACCCATGCAATCTCTCAGCCTCACTCCTTGTTTCTTGAAGGCAGAACTTCCATCTTTCTGCATTTTCACCCTTCTCCTGCTACTAAAGTTTATTCAAGCATGCAAGGTTCTGATATCCTTTATTTATTAGTATTTCCATAGATTTTAGGAGGATACCTGCAAAGTAAGTTCCACAGAGTTTTGGGGTTGGGTATGCAGAAAGGATGCCTGTAACAGTTTGACTTCTTGCTTAATACATGCCAAGGGACTTACTTGTATTAGTTCTTTCTTCAAACACAGCAGCTAGTCTAGTGCTGCTTTAGTAATTGTCTGAGTGACAAATATGGGGTGAATATTTGGAATATCCTTGGGTTTATGCAATGCTCTGTGGTTTATCCTTCTGTGGGTTATGTTAGCTGTTTTACCCCAGCATCACCACTGGAGCTTGTGTTCCACTGATACTCATCACAGCTTTTGAAGTCCTTTCCTGCATCTGTGCTTCCCATGCGTCCTGTCCTGTAAGCGTGGTTTACAGTCACCAAAAGTCAAGTTCTCAAGCATCTGAGAAATTAACTTCACTATTCTTCCTTGAAAAACAAGAAAATCCTCAAAACCAGGGAGCCTGCCACACGCCAAACTCCAAAATCTGCAACATGCCACTGAAACCAAAATGTGCGGAGTGAAAATAAATGTGGTGAATCACGCTTTAACCCTCATCTTAAACTCCTTTGATGCTTTTGCAGTTATTCACACATGATTAGTTTTCAGGCGTTGTTCAGCAGCGCTCTGGGCGTCCCTCAGCCAGCCATGCTGTGTGCAGCCAGGCTTCGCCCCATTTCTTCATTCCCTTGGGAATGTGGCGAGCCTTTTTTGTCCCGAATCATTTTGGAAAGCTGAAATTTGGGCCTGATTCACTGACAAAAGGGCAGAAATTTGCGATAAATCATGCTAGAGTTTATTACCTATGGAAGTCCTTAGACGAAGGCCCCACCAGAGAGCACTCGGCTCCCGGCGTGGGGCAGCCCCGGCCGGCCGGAGGGGTGCGGGTACCGCAGAGAGGCCCCGGGGCGCGCCGTGCCTGGGCAGCCGTTGTGGCCCCGCCGCCCACCGGCCGCCACCCGCCGGGGCAGCGCTCACTGGGCCCGGGGCCGCCGGGCAGGCCACGGACGGGGGACCGCCAGCCCCGGCTGGGCGGCAAATGACGGAGGAGGCGGCCCCGCGGCTGCCGGGGCCGGGGAGCCGGGCTGGCGGCCCGCACCACTGGCTCGGGCCCGCCGCCCTGCACCTCTCCGGGCCTAGGGGCCCCGTTCTGGCGCGGTCTGGGATGGTGCAGCGCTTCCCCGGTGCAGGATGCTCGCTTGCCCCGGGCGGGAAGGGCCAGAGGCAGGGCTGGGGAGCGCCAAAGCCCCAGCCCCTGGCGCAGCCCGCGGGAAGGAAGGTACGGGCCCGGCTGGGCTCGCCCCGAGGCGCAGGCCTGGGGTAGGCCGCGGTGCTGCTCGCGGCTCTGGGGCAGGGGAGGCTGGGTGTGAGGGTGTGAGGCTGGGTGTGCCAGGCCCACACGGCCCTCAGGCGGGGCCTGGTGCTGGGGCAGGGGCGGACCGAGGTGGGACGGCACTGCTGTGTACCACGCTGGGCTGGTTGAGCTCCTCAGCTTGCAAGTCCCCAGACTTCAGCTCTTCCCTCTCCCCGTGGCCGTCAGTAGCGTGCGGGTTTGCCTCTTTTTGGCGGCAGGTGGGTGCTGCCAACATGCCCTGCACCTGTGCCTGCCCTCCCCGCCTCCATGGCGGTGGGGAAGGCTTTACACTCCAGGCCTGCCCTCCTCCATGGACCTACTAATAGAGTCGGTGTGCTTTCTCCTCCAGGAGCCGGGGCGAAGTGACATGGCAGGATATCCAGGTAAGATATAAGCTCCGCTAGGTAAATCCTGGAGGGAAGCCTGAGTGGTGCTGGGGATGTTTCATTCCTTCTCAGCTGGCTGCTCTGCCCAGCTCACGAGGCTGGTATGGCATGCTGGGCTGGGCAGGGTGCTCAGGGGTAGTTTGTGTTTCTTTCTGCCCTGGGTTTCTAGCAGCTGTTTTCAAGTACAGTTCATTTGGAGTGAAGGAGAGCCAGCATGCTTCTCCCTTTCAGGCCTTTTGGTGGGTGAGGAAGGTCCGAGGGAGTTGTGTGACTCCAGCAGCAGCTCTGGATGGGAATGGAGGGTTGTTCGGTTCCCTTCTCCCTCTTACAGACCTGGGGTCTCTGCCTGGGCCTCTGGGAATCATCAGCTGCTTGGCTGGAGAGCAAGGATGCTCTGTGAGAGGCTGCTCCTGTGAGAGGGAGTCTTCCTCGTCCCTCTGGGAGAAAACTGCCTCTTGGGTGTAATTCCTTGGTGTAAGAGATGAGCCCCCCTGTCCCAGGATGCGTTTTTCTTTTTCACTTGTATTTAGACCTTGGCAGTTGTGGCCATGTACATTGAGAGCATTTTGTCCCTTCAAGGGCACATTACTTAAGAATTTTATTTCTTGATGTCATAGACCTAGGACTGAAATGGCACTGCAGAGTTTTAGAGTTTTACCTTGAATGTAGAAAGCCTTTTTTTTTTTTTTTTTTTTTTTTTGCTAGTGGCCTAATCAAACTTGATGTGTTAAGTAGAAGTAGTGTGAGTAACTGAGTATTTTAATGCTAAATCAGAGATGCTAATGCCTGAGTCCTCTATCTGAATTAATAGTAAACAATTAAGATGCCTGCAGAAATGAAGCTTGGATAAGTATGTGTCAGGTGATACCTATAGTTCTATTAATGCTGAATTGTTGTAAATATAAAATTTAGTCAGCAGAGTAAGATAACCAAAGCTTACTGTGGGGTGCATGATCCTACATCCTCATTTGTAAAATACAAGTACATTGGTTGCACTTTTAGGAATGGAAGGGTGGTATTTGAAAGATTCCTGTGAACTCCCTTGGAATGCAATTCATTTAGCTTGCTGCTTCAAGAAAAGTAGGTGTTGTGCCAGATCTAGATATGAAAGAAATAGTAATAGTTAAATGACAATTAGTTAATTTTTTAATCAATAAATATCTAACTCTGTTAACTTCTGATGCATGAATATACAGCATAATAATAACTACAACTCTTCTTGTGATAATTAGAGAAAAAAACTGATGTACTGACCTGTCAAAGAAGTAATTTTAATTTTTTTTTTTAATAAATATTAACTAATAAAAGTAAGAAACAACCTAAACCTCCCTGTTGATTTTGCTGAACAAAGGTTAAGGGGACTTTTTTTTGTGTTGAGCCATCCCCAAAAGCACAGCTTTAAACCAGAGTTGTAATAGTAATTTAGAGGCTGGAAGGCTTTTGAGCAAAGTCTGCAGGAACAAATAGCTAAAAGTAGGTATTTGTGATGGCTAAAATGTTTCAGCCTGTTCTTTTTCCTTCATTTTGGCAGTCTTCCTTTGCCATTCCCTGAGGGGAGGAAGAACAAGGAAATGAGGAGGGGAAGGAAGAGAAGAGGTAGTTATTTTTTACCTATCTCTTCTTCCCTGTACCACTTTTTCTTTTTTTTTTTTTTTTCTTTTTTTTCTTTTTTTTTTGTCTTCATCATTTCCTTTCCTCTTTGGAAACGGGAAGTCTGGTGCAAGGTGATGGTAGGCCTGAGAAATTCAGTTATTTTAGGAGGAGCAGTTTCTCTGTCTTGGGGAAGGAGTGTCAGATTGCTCTCTTACTCCATCAGGGCACTGGATTTTGAGTGGTGATGAGGAAGAGAGAGGCACCCCTGAAGACTTTAAGCAAGAGGTACTGCCTCAGCTATCTGAAGCCCGCAGCCCAGACTTGGGGGCAGCTATGCTGCAGGAGGCAGCCTGTAATAAACCCCCTCACCAAAAAAGAGGTTTCAAGAAACTTGTTCTCATCGCTGATGACCAGAAACCGCCTACAGGAGAGAAACCCTACAGGTGTACAGAATGTAGGAAGTGCTTTAAGGGGAGATCCAGGCTGCTGAACCACCTGCAAACCCACATGACACAAAAAATGTTTGTGTGCGTAGAATGTGGGAAGAGCTTTAGCAGGAAGGCCAGCCTGATGGTGCACCAGAGAATCCATACAGGGGAGAGGCCTTACAAGTGCAAGGAATGTGAGAAAACCTTTAGCCGTAGGTCAAACCTTACTGCTCACAGCAAAACCCATGTGAAAAAGAAAACCTTTTCCTGTGCCACATGCAAGAAAAGCTTCTGTGGACGTGCAGCTCTCTTCCAGCATCAGAGAGACCATGTGGATGAGAAGCCCTATATGTGTACTGAATGTGGAAATAGCTTCCTTCTGTGCTCAGACTTCATCAATCACCAACAGATTCACTTGAGAGAGACAACCAATGAACACACAGCAGGTAACTGAATTAAGATTGTTGAGTTTTATTTCAAGCTCTACAGGCTTGCAGGGTATGTCACACACTGTGGTCTCCATTTGTTCCTAAACACTTCCCTCTTCTTGCTGTGGATATGAGTGGAGTTGGTTTGTTTTTTCCCTTCTTAAATATTTATCTCTGTCATTTGAAGAAATGTCTTGAAAATGCCAAAGTTGAAATTTAGGCTTTGCCTGGGACCTTAGACTCAGCAAAGCTCCGAGATCCCACTACTTACTATTTCATAGTGTTGCCTGGTGTCTACCCCTAGGTCTTCTGAAGTGCTTAGCCCAACCAGATACTAATCTTAGGGAAGTGGAAGGGATTTAGACAGTGAATTTGGGCCTTGGTAATTTCTAGCTGCTAATTTTTGTTATATATGGGTATTAAATGAGCAGCAGCAGTGGGAAGTCTCCCTCTGCTGGCTATCCCTCTATAATACTCTTAGTATAGCACAAGCTGTGAGGCAAGGTGATTGTTTAAAGTAAGGAGTTTTCTGGATTTTGCAATATTCCATGTTCTTGTATTGACCAGAAACACTGGGACGTTGTGTTTTTTTTTTTCTGTTGTTATACCTTTACGTGTGCAGTCCCTTTATACTTGGTCAAAAACTTGCTGATTTTTGATCTTGGGTCTTGTCTAGCCATCCATAGAATTGTTCTGGGTATTGGGGTCTTGACCACCAGATCATGTAACAGCAGGGCAATTGAGACATGAGGCCATGTGCAAAGAAGTTTTTTGTGAGGTTTTTATTTATTTTTTTTTTAATTTTGGTTTTCCTCCTGAAAAAAATTTTCTGAGCAGGAGAGCCTTTCATCTTAATGGAAATGATGATGAAGTTATAATGAATAATAATGAAGTTATAATGAAATGGCAAAACTGAATTCCTAAGGTAGGGTTTGAGACCACTCAGTCCATAGATAGAGAAGTGGCCTGGTAATGAGCCCTAAAGATGGAACCTTATGTTCCAAATATATTTGTGTTTGGTTTTTTTTTTTGTTTGTTTGTTTTTTTCTTGAGAGCTTTTAATAGTATTTTTAGATGTAAGAATTTATAATTAATAATAATAAAAAAAATATAGTCTCATTTTTACCCTGGCAGTTGGCCAGTAGTTGATATCAAATCAGCATAAAACTACACCTGCTTCAAAAGAAAGTGTGCAAACTTATTCTGGAGTAACTATAGCAACTGCATCATTGTAAGCTCCATAATACAATTGCTTTTATGCTCAAACATATACCACGTTGGCCTTGCAGTGTGTGGATTAGGAATGAAACTTGATTTCTGGACCTGATATGATTTCAAAGCAGAGGTTTACATATTTATAACTTAAGAACATTTTTACTAAATCTCAGCTGTCCGATTCCTTAACAGCTTCCTTGTTCCAGCTTTGCTTCCTCCCTATACCCCATCCCCCCCAAAAAAACCCCCACCAAAAAACCATAACCGAAAACCCCAAAAACCCCTAAACCAAAACCGGTATGGGGGAAGCAAGGAGAAGGTATCTTGCTTGTGATAAAACCCAAGTCTGTAATGTTTTGGGGCCTATATCTGCCTAGAATTTATATCTGGTTTGTCTTAGTTTGGGCCGACGTAGGACTTGAATGAAGTTTTAAGTTTAAAAAGTGGGTGAGAGCAAGAGTTGTTACTGAGCTGCCTTTTCCTTGTGTGAAAGCATACTTAAAGTGCTGACCTACTAATTGCTGATAAAGTGGGCTCTTGACTTCCACTATCTTCCTTTTAGATGCAAACCAGTCTGAATTTACATCCGAATTTACAGAGCAGATGTGTGGTGTAGAGAAACTTGAGACGGATCACTTCAATTTTGTTGTTGAAGAGTGTAAGTATAAAAAGGCTTCTAAATTGCCATGCAAAGTATTCTTACAGAGCAAGCATTAACATTCTGTTCTCTTCGTACAGTGAAGAAAATGAGGGAAAATCTGGACATGCTTCTTCTGAATCAGCAAAGTCAGCTGCAGGTCCTGCAAGAAATTCAGAAACAACTGAATATACTTCTCCCAGGCAATGATCTCATTAATTCCAACGTCTATAGCTTAGGACTTCTGCTAGGACGGCAGGCAGCTGCAGCGGCGTCTCTTGCTTTTCCCCTTCTTCATCCCAGCAGTCTCCTCCCTGAAAATGTCCATCTCATAGCCCGGTCACCTACTCCTGGAATTCTGCCTGCCACTCAGCGTCCTGTCTCTCAAAATCCTGCCGCTTCTACAGCTTGATCAACATTGTGCTGTGGATGTATCCCACGTAAAGAAATGTTACTACTGTTCTGTACTGTTTTCTCCTTTGAACATATAATCTCTGTGTTGTAATGTTGAAATTGTAGTACCTGTGAAGATGCTTACCATACCGTCTTGGAGAGGTGTGTGCCTCATGCCTTAGCAAGCAGCAGCTGATCAAATCCACACGTGGCTCAGTCATGGCAGCAGGCAGACATTTTGGCCAGTTAAGGCAGCTCAAGAGATCTTTACTGGGATGTAGTTAAGTGCAACATCCATAGATAAAGTAATGCATAAAACTTAAGCATATTTTTCTGTCTGCTATGTCTTTAATATGTACTTGGGCAATTAGACCTCTCCTAACGAGCTGAAGCTAATGACATCATCAAGGGTGCTTTAAGCAACTCCAATTAAGTCTGACTGAGAGGTAAGCAACTTGCTTATGTAAAGGTGTTCAATTTAACTAATCCCAGCATCCATTTGCAAAAGCTTCCTTCTTTCAGGAAGGCTGAATGAAGGCACTACTAAAACTACAAAAAATATTTTCTGGTTTTTGTTTAAAGTGAACAAACAACTCCCCCCTCCTGCCCTCCCTCCCCCCCCAAACCCCACCACAAAACCCCTCAGACAAACAACAAAAAACAAACCCCAAACAAAAAACCAAACCACAAACACCCCAACAAAATACCACCATGCAGGTGTACCTCAAAGGCCAAATTAGTTTACAGAACACTTGTTCTTTTGTTCAAATGTGAGCTCGCCTGAGTCTGTCTGTAGAAACTCTGTCATACCCTATTTGGATTATTACATGTTAATTGACTGTTATCTGTTAGTTCATTGGGGGTAGGACTGGGGTAATTAATTACTGTTTGGGGAGGGACACTCAGGTGCACCATCTTGTGAAGCTGGGGGTGGGAATAATTCCCCCATCCCCTCCACCTGTGCCCTCAGGACTTTGTCATGGGGCCTTCTAAGGGAAGGAACTTCTAAGTTTTAAGGAGTGCCAGTCTTCTACCTCCTTGTTTCTTGCAGTGACAGAGACTAGAAGCAGTGTCAGCCTTTCAGCTTCAAAAGTGCAAGAAAGCAAACTATGGTTTACCTTTGGACAGCTGCTGGCATAAAAATACTTCGGGGCTTGTGCCAATGCCAAACATTGTTTGTTACGAACTGATGATGTGTTTGTGGGTTCTTGGTTTTCTGTTTTGTTTGGGTTTATTTTTTAATATATGTTGTTAAAAGGATGCACTGTTAGTAATTAAGAAGGTATGGCTTGGATTTTAAGAATGGGAAATACTACTGAACAAGTCAGCTTGTTGGTGATAGCGCAGTGGTGTCAGATTGTGGTTCAAAGATAAAACTGTGGGATCAGATATGACCGTGTGTGAATTCAGACTGCAAACCACACTGGTTCTTATTCTGTAGGATTTTGTATTAGTCTTAACTTGGTAGGATATTCATTTAAGCCAAATTGAGAGGCCTTAAAAAGCATTCCTTCGATGTGAACTTGTACTGAAATGTTTGGGGTGTGTTTTCCATCAGTGGAGCATATGGGAGTCATGTGGCTCTAGACTTAAAAACTCCAATAAGATTTGCTAACATTCTATGGAAGCTCAGGGTACTGTTCATAATTTCTCAAATGTTTAATGTCATTTTGCTATGAAGCAGAATCCTTCTTCAAAGCAATGGCTAAAGTTTGTATTTTAGTGGGTTTTAAGATGTTCAATATTAAAATGTTGCATTTTTGTTAGAAATTAATCTTCGGTGAGCTTCTGTCCTTTGTGAAAGAGCAGCAGTGCTTAGATACCTGAACTGGTGTTTGATAGCCTCAATGTACACGCCTGCCTTGGCTCGTTCTGCCTTTCTCCTTCTATCTTCCCCTTTTCCCTGCATCAGGCATCTCCTTACATTTCTGTCTGTGGAAACTCCAGAAAAAAAACCCCCATGTGTAAGTAAGTCTGCCACTTCTGCAACTTTGGCCTGGTAGGAGGAATCTCATTTGAGGACTTAGGCAGGACTTCTGCCTGTAGGGAAGGAGTTTGTACATGATGTTTCTGTTTGTAGCTGGCAGGCTCAGGAGCAGTTTGTAGCAAACCTAAGGTGAGTTACATCCTCCTGCACTGCTGTTGTGTAATGTGTTTGTTGCATCCCATCTGAACTTGAGCATAAAGTCCTGAGATACCTCGGAACTGAGGTGTACTGGGGACTGGAGGAGGTGTTGATATAGAGGAGCACAAAAATCCATTATACTTCCTATTTTTGGGTAACCTGTCTGCCCTATGTAAGTGAGAATAGTTGCCAGAAGTCTTTCTCCTCCTGTCCTCCCAAGCACTTAAGTGGTTCTGAAAACCACATCTGATGCTAAAAGTACACCCGTTGCTAGGTGGAGTGGGGCTTGGGGGCTTATTGCCTGTGTTGGGAGGCATCTAGAATGCTGCTTTGCCTCCTTTTCTTCCTTGCAGTGCCCTGGCAATGATGTAAAAGGGTGTGTGGGGCAATATCTGATGGCTTGTCAGAGATACTGGAGAGCTTTACAGTGTCCAGGAATATGTAAGAGGATACCACAGGTGCTCCCCTGGTGAACTTTGAGCCTGTGCTCTGTGCAGGTGTATTTGATGTTGGGGACTGGACAGTGTGTAGACAGGTGAAAGGTAACCTGAAGGAGATGTGAGCTTCTCTGTCAGTTGTCAGCTAGGACTGAAAAAAAAAAAAAAATCTACCAACCTAAATATTGGTATGCTAGGAAGGGGCTGGTATTCATTCAATGCTTATAATGTGGGAGTTCTGCAGGTGGGAAAATACAGACCTTGTTACAGTCTGTTTTCTGAAGGAAAGGTCTCTTAAAACATCCTGGGTTTAGCCGTGTGAAGGAAGTGGGAATCTATAGATCACATTTTTGTATTTCCATTCCATTTTAAGTTAGAGTGGCTCAGGAGCTTGGCACCAGTGAGAAATGTATTTGTAAATACAATTGCTCTCACTGCTTCAGCACTGCTCTGCTGACAGATGGTAAATAGCTTGTTCAAGGCCTGTTCTACAGGAAGGTACATTTTAGGTAGAGGAGGTGACAAGAAGAATGAGAGACTGTGGATAGGGCTGTAGCAGATGCAGAGAGATAAACCCAAGAAAAATACTGATTCTTTAAAAAAATCCAGCTAATTATGGGAAATAATGTCTTTCTATTCATCTGGTCACCTGGCAGCTTTTTTCACTGGGACAGCTCAAGAACAATCTCTGCTCTCTGATGTGTATTCTGCACTGTTTTGGGACTATTTGTGGCCTTTTCTTTACATCCCATTTGCAGGGTGCCAGAAACATATTAATCCTTCAGTCCCATTACCAGTTTCCCTGCCAGCAAGTGGATTTGCGGCAGGCTCCTGCAGTCCTAGCAAGTTGTCCTCCTCCAGCTATTTGGAATTTCAGTCTCCAGTAAGTAAAGGTGATCCTCAAACATGCCAGATTCTCCCTGGCTGCAGAGTTACCTACCAAGAACAAAATAATATAGTAAGTTTAGCCCCAGTGGTAACAGTTTGTTGGGGTAAATATTAAGAATTTACTCCACAGCTTATTAACAAGCACTCCCAATGATTTAATTCCTGTAATCTGTCATTGAGAGTCATGGATAACTTTCACCAGCATTACACAATCCCTTGGTGATTTACCTGGAAATCAGGAGTAACGTTAACACTGACCACACATTATTTCATGTATACATTTTAATTATTATTTTTCACCATACTATCATGCTCACTAATAGTTTTCTGATGAAAGCAATGGTTTTGATAGGTGACTTTGAGATTTTTAATTTTTTTTTGCATCATCTGAAGAAGACAGCTTTGTTAGTCTGTGTCACCTATACTCAGACAGACATGCCAAAGTAGGTACCAGATAATCTTGAGGGTCTTCTCCAGTCTTATTTTCTCTAAGATTTGTCAGGAACTGCAACACCTTTGTCTTCATCACTCTGTCTTCAGGGGCAGTTAGACGGGATTTGCTGCTGTCCTTAGTTCTTTTTCTTCAGTTACCAAACTTGATTTGTCTTTATGAATGGGATGCAGGATATGCATTTAAAAATCCACTAATAGTGGCAGCATCTTATCAGCATTAAACTATTGTCAGAGGAAGATGATGCCTGTCTTATGTTAGCATATAACTATAGTTATATATATTTTTTCATGCATATTTGGGCAAAGTGTTACAGTGCTTTACTGCTGTTCCTATTACAGCAAGACTAGCAACTGGCTTGCCCCCTTTTTCTAAACTCTGCAATTACTTAATAAAAATAGTAGTCCTTGTTTTGAAGAGAAAGCCATTCTTTACAGACTTTGTAATGCAAGAAATCCTGACAAATGAAGCAAATCTAGGACAATGTGCAAGGCAAAGAAAGGAAGTGAGGGAAGAAATAGAAGGCAGAATAGGAACAGCAGCCCCAAGAAACCTTGGCTGGGTTGGAAAAACCAGAAGAGATGTATATGGCATTCAGACAGCTGAAGAGGCATAATGCCTATAAAGTGCTTGGAGTCCCAGCAGCCCTCCCACAGTTCACTCCCCCCTGGTGTCCTTCCCCTGTGACCTTGCAGCCCGGCTGGGCAGCACACAGGTACCTCTTCCTGTGCCGGAGCTGGCTTGGAAATGCACTCAGTGGGCAAAGCTCTTGGTTGTGAGAACAGGAACAGCTGGGGGTGCAGAGCTGCCTTAAGGCATATGGTCTGTTAAAATTGTGCAGCTGATGGACAAGGTAAACACCTGCTGTTCTCATTTCTCTGGTAACCAAGCAGCTGAGAAAAAGCCATGATGTCCTGGGGTGCAGAAAAATTCTCAGTGAGGGACTTCTTAGATTAATGCTCACAATATTCTAGTTGATTTTCTGGACACTGAACTGTTAAGTCTAGGTTCAGCATCCTGAATTGTGGCCTCCTCAGTCAGCTTTCTCAGAGCAGGGCCATGTTCACAGTCTGGTCCATTTTTCCTCCATGGCTTCTTCCTGCCCTGAATTATTTGCCAGTTATAAACTAGATCAACCACTTTCCACTTCCATGGGCAAGTTGGATGTCATTCAGACAACTGGAACAGAGGAGAACGTGGAAATGTTCCTACTCCCATCTGTTACCTCCTGTTCATCATGATAAGCATTTCTGGAGGAGGAGAAGAGAATACAGGTGTCCTGTCTCTGCTGCACAACAACGGTACTGACCCAGCTAGGGAAAGCAGCTGCTTGTTCAGGACAGCTATCCGGGAAACTTGGGCTGACGGGCATCTACTATCAGGTAGAGGAACCCAGTTACCAAGATCATCTTCAAAACAAAACCTGAGAGCTCCACACAGAAGACCTAGGCCCTTTTGTGAACCACTGGCAGCAGAGAATGACAGCAGAAGCCAAATTGTCACATATGTAAGGACAGCCAGAATAGATT
This sequence comes from Podargus strigoides, assembly GCA_028020825.1. NCBI lineage: Eukaryota > Metazoa > Chordata > Aves > Caprimulgiformes > Podargidae > Podargus > Podargus strigoides. The sequence goes on along the minus strand of CM051642.1, from coordinate 869,808 downwards.
GTTGTGGGGACTTCCTTCTCAGACGACCAAGATGCTGTGGTCACAAGGGGGAGTTAAGTAGCCTTTGTGGCGTAGATGCTTGAAGAAGAGACCTAGAAATTCACGCATTACAGTTCCTCTGCCTCCATTCAAGTCTGATGTCTTGGCAGGTCACTACAGGGCTTGACGTCGGTGATTTTTTTAGACATGCAGCTGCCAATCTGACATCCCTGCTCAGCAAATGTCTCATCTGGAAAATGCCTAAACTCTGTAGGAAACCCATAAGCAGTTACTGAAAAGAATGAAAAGTAGCACTTTCTCATCACTCTGAGGCATCTGAAGCACTGAGCCACCACATTTTGAACAATACCTCCATTCTTCCTACTTCCCTTCCTTGCTTTTTCCTGTGAAACCCTGTTGGTGGCATAATGACACAGCTTTTCTGTTGGAGTCAAATCCTATCCCATCCCTCACTGAGATCAGTTGATGGAAGGTTGTGCAAAGTGAGTTCTTTCATGAAATGTCGTAACAGGTCTTTAAAGTAAATAATGACATTGGGTGGTCCTCAGCATTGCTGAACTCTGGCAGTAGCTTCTAATGTGCTTTATCAGTCCAGTAAGCATGGAGCAGAAGCAGCAGAGCAAGAGATGACAGCATGTTCTAAGAACAATTAAAGCATTGCAGATTTTCTGCCTAGGGGGATGATGATAAATTATGTACATATGCTTACCATATTTGCCATAACTCAATTCATAATAATTCAAGTTTTTATTAGAAAATAGAGAAGAAGAGATGGGCTTTGCCCTGGAGCAGTGTTCTGGCAGTGAACTCCTGTTCTTACTGAGGTTTGAACCTGCAGGTAACAAAAGACTCTGTTTTCCTTGCACCTTCACTGATACATGGGCGAGGTTTATCCCAGCTGGCTGGCCACCCACAGCTGTTTATTTCCATCTTCAAAGCATTTCTATGTTCAGACTGACTGACTTTTTTTTTTTCCCCTGGTTTCTTTATAACATTAGACTATTCCTATATTTTTCCATACAACATTTTTATTGCATTATTTTGACTTTTCTAGTCAGTAATTAATATTTCATAATAATAATGGTTAAAACTTAGTTCTTTGAAATATATATATATGTATATTTTTTTTCTACTAGAACTTGTTCCTTAAACATCTGTGGTTCTGAATTTGTGTCAGTGAATGAGTAAAATTAGTGCCCAGGTAAGGAACATTTGCTTCTAGCTTTGCTAGGGCCAGGGATTTAAGGATTGTTCCCTCTTGTTTAGCTGACTGAGAAATTGTGGACTTCATGGATAAATCATTGAACTGATTCTCTTTGCCAGGAGGAACAGGTAAATATTCACGCTGTAACAAAATGAATTTTTGTTCTCTGTGTGCTGACTGAATTAAGAGTAGTCTTACAGTTTCTGTAAGTTTTACCAGAGAAATATGAGGTTAGAATGGATGATTTCTGCCAGGGAAATTTGATTTTTTTATTTGGAATGCTGCAGGCTAAATGAGATCATTGAAAGTAATCAACATACAAAAATCTTGCAGTTGTGCTGTATGAAAAACTAGAAAAGGTTTAGGTTGCTGAAATTGGTGTGCTGAAGTGGATTCTACTGTTATCTAGGGATAAATTTCTGATTGTTTCATTTTATAATGGCACATATGCAGAAAATGACACCTATTCATGAAAATGCATAATTTAATTGCACAGTTGAAAGGTGTGATTCTGACAGGGACAAAATGCCCATACAACATCAGATTTAATGCCTGGTTCCCCTGAGCTGTGCCGTTCAGCCAGAACAAGTTTCATGCCCCTGCTCAGGGCTGACCTGGCGGGAAAGGAAACATTTGGTTGTAGCATCCTCTGTCAGTCCTGAGGGTGCAGTTTCACCCTGTCTTGGCTTTGGAGATTGCCCAAGCCATGTTAGCTGGTAAAGTCACATTACTTTGCAAATTCCTTCTTATAAGAATGATACTTAAACTTGCACTGCTGATGTGCTGCAAAAAGAATTGTTCAGTCATTTTTTTTGCTGATGACAGCAACGACTGGATCTTGCAATGTTTGTATGTCTCCAGGGCTGGTCTGTCTTCCCATGAGCAAGCTGTTTCTGTCTCTCTCTGAATTTACTGTGAGATCTAAAACTTTGCTTCGATAATTTAACTGAAACTGGTGTAAAAAGGTGTGGGTAGTGAGTATCTTAACCTCTAACTTATGTTCCTGATATTTTTTTTTTTTTTTTTTTTTGGTAACTATCTTGGTTCTTTACTTGATGGTGGAAGACTGCCAGTGTGCAGAATCAGAGGGTTCACGACTGTTTTTATTGCTGAGAAGTAAGTAAAAATGAGGTATGTGTCTAGTTTTGTAAAACTGTTTTAATGCTTCAGCTCCAGATTTGTCATAGAACATCGTGCTTCCAAATAAAATGCCAGCTGCTGTACTAAAACAGATCTTGACAAACAACTTGTCAGCAGAGAGTTCTTGCTTTACGTACCATTGCTGGTTTGTATTGCTCATTGGCTGATTTGATAATGCTTTCTAGGGCTAAAGAATGTCCCAGTTAGAAGAAATACTAACAAAAGCTGGTTTAAATTTAATACATATTAGATCTAGTTAATTCTTTTGCTTTCCTTCATGTTCTTTATCACTAATCATGCAAATGAAGTCTTGGAAAAATATTTCTAAAAAATTATTTCTAGAAATATCAGGCTCACCTTAGTGCCAAAGATTAAGAAATAAATAACAATAATGTAGCTGTTACTTTTGTTGTATGGTGGTGGTAGATTGTGCATGGACCATCACTGGGACTGTCCCTCAAACATCTAAGCTCCCATTTTCTCTCCCAGCTTTCTCCTTCCTTTCACTATTACTTGATTCAGGAAAGCTTTTCAGAATCTTCCTGATGAAGGGATTGCTTGGTCATCAGTCAGGAGAATACCATCACTTTCTCAGTTTCATCTTGTTATTTGCTTGATTTCTACCTGGTAGCGCTTCCTTTGGAGCAGGCTAGGTAAAGTACATCCCAGTCAGAAATGATCATACAGCATCATTTTCTGACAAAGTGCTTTTTGCCTTGCTTTGATAAAAGAATTCCAGATAGATACATTGTAAGCTGGAATTTGAGGGTGACACTTCCTATCTTAGGTCTTAGAAAAGCAGGAACGCTTTCTGAAAGCAGGTTCTCATTTTCAGAAACTGGGTATTTGCTAGTTTATGATGATGTGTCCTGCTTCAAAAGCTAATGCTCTCCCTCGCTATGGCCACCTTAGTTCTGTGATTATTTTGAGGGATAATGTGTGTCCAGTAATTATAAAAAAAATGTGCTGAGGATCCACTCTGTCCCTTCGTCCAGGTTGTTAATGAATATATTGAATAGGACCGGACCCAGTACCAGCCCCTGGGGAACAACACTGGTCACAGCCTCCAACTAGACTGCCCCACTGACCACTGCTCTCTGGGCTCTGTCCTTCAGCCAGTTCCCACCCCACCTCACTGCCCAGACATCCACTCCACACTTGTTAAGCCTGGCTGTGAGGAGGCCGTGGGAGACAGTGTTGAAAGCCTTGCTGAAGTCAAGGCAGACCACCACATCCTTCAAAGAGTTCCAAAGCCCAGCGTTTCTTTTTTCACTTGTCTTTTATTCTCAGAAATGATTTTGGACAGCAAGAAATAAAGTCAGAGAAAGAGGCTATGAGATTTGATTTGAACGGAATGGACAGTTCCAACCATTTTTTCCAAGTGAGGTGTGAAAGATTTTAACCTTGAGTCCCCAGCTGTAGGGAGAACATCCCTTAGGGTTTCCTATTCCCAACCTGTCCACGGATGTTCCGCCTCAGCTTCTCCACCGAGGAGAACATTATTTGTGCTGCACGGAGCAGGGTCAGCTCCCCGCAGCGTGAGAGGCCAAAGCAACGTCTGTGTCCAGGGCAAAGCCATTTGTTCCAGCCCCGCCCCGCCCGTGACGGCACAGGCGGCTGCACGGGGGGCGCCTCCCCCCGGCTCCTGGAGCTGCCGCGGCGGCGGCGTTGTGGCGTCAGTCGGGGGTGCGAGCTGAGGGTGCTGCCGTGCCGCGCTCTCCTGCGCTCTCTCCTGCGCTCTCGTGCGCTGTCCTGCCCTGCCGGTGCCGTGCTGTGCCGGGCCGTGCCAGCATGCCGTGCCGCACCATGTGGCTGGCGCTGCTCGCCCTCTGCCTGGGGGCTGCTGCAGCGGGGCCTTGCGGCGGACGGGCAGTGACCGGGATCGCCGTAGCCCAGGGCACCCCCGCGCAGTCCGAGCGTGAGTACCGGGCCGGGATGGGGTCCCGCGGGCAGGGCAGGGCGGAGGGCTGGGCCCGGCCCCTCCGGGACGCGAGGGTCGCCCCGAGCCACCGGAGAGCGGCGGGAGGCAGAGCCGCGGCCCCGCCGGGTGCCCCCCGGGTGGCATTTTCTCTCCCTCGGGCTCCGCAGCTCGGCCCTTCGCTGCCCCTCGGGCTCGGCGGGACCCGCACACGTGCCAGGCTGCGGGGCAACACCCGGTGCCGATGCCCCTTCCTCCCTGCCTCTGCCGTCGGTGCCTCCAAACTTCTCTTTCCCTTCCCCCCCAGAGACCTGTTTCGATAACGGAAAATACTACAGGATCAATGAGCAGTGGGAGCGCGTGTACCTGGGTAACACGCTGGTCTGTACCTGCTGCGGTGGAAGCAGGGGGGTCAGCTGCGAGAGGAAGCCCGAATGTAAGTTGGTGGCCGTGTTTCGTCTGCATCCAGAGCCCGGAATGGCTTTTGATGCCGAGGAAGCGCAGCCTTGTACCGGGTTATGACTGGCAGGCTGGGCTGTCAGCTGAAGTTTGGTCCTGGGGGTCAGTAAGGCACACTGAAGATGTGGCTTGGGATTTGAAGAACCCCCAAGAGCGGGGCAGCAGAACTGCCACTCTGGACTTCCAAAGGGCAGACTTTGACTTGTTTAGGTGACTGCTTGGCAGTCAGACCTTGGAATGGGCTGCCCAGGGCAGTGGGGGAGTGCCCATCCCTGGAGGTGTTTCAGAGTCGCGCTGACACAGCGCTCAGGCTATGGTGGAGTTGAGGACTGTCAGTGTTGGGTTGGTGGTTGGACTCCGTGATCTTCAAGGTCTTTTCCAGCCTAGATGATTCTGTGAACTGCTTTTTATGAGCAATGGACTTGCCACCAGAATCCCGAGCCACACATGTAATGTTTAGATCCATCTCTGGAGGATTGGATCTAAACATTAATGTCGGAGTGAGCCACCTCTTTATAATGAGCTGAACTGACTCCTGGACTCGCCTGGGGAAGTTCCGATCTGGAGTCACTTTGCAGCTCTGGCTCTGTGCTGTTTGATTGCTTCACCCCAACTTTTCAGAGCTGTGCAGTGCCCTCAGCTTGTTTCAAGATATTTCAGCTTACAACTTTCCACGGCCCCCCAGCCATGCTGTGAGCTTTCTATAATTGAGTGTAAAATGAGATTGTTTAGTCTTCTGCAGAAAAAGATTAGGTAACAGAAAGAATTTTAAATGCAGCCTCTGCTGGACAATGCATCTCTTTGGGATCCAATGTAGTTTGGATTACCAGATGCAGTCTATCTGTATTTATTGTTCTTAAGCCATTGGTTTGCTCCTTTGCTCTGGAGATAGAAGGGAGGAAAACTGGTTCCTGGCTGATAGTGTTCATGTAAGACAGCTGAGAGGGTCCCAGCGACCTGTTTTGCAGGGCTTGTGTGCTGCCTGCCTCATGGCGAGAGTATGTGAAGGAGTACTCAGTCCCCTTACTCCTCCATAAAAGGGGTTTGATCCAACTTTCCTTCCCCTGCAGGGATTCCCGAGTCTTACACTTTCAAAGTGCACTATGGGGTTTCCCTTATGGCACGGTGAACTTTATCTGTCCCGCAGTGCAGAAGGTTGTTCTGTTGCAGATCTGACTGACACAACCATTGTGTCGTCACTCCTGCACGAGTGTGGACAGCTCACAAGTAGTGCCCTTGACTTCGGTGGGATTGCTGTAGAATTTGGGATTTGGGTACTCAGGTTTTTTTGCCGAGTCAGAAGGAGGAGAATTAGCATGACAAAGCACACAGCTTCTAGGGGATGTGTGCTCCCTCCTGTCTCCTGGTCTGTTGCACTGCAGACAGCTGGGACTGATCCTCTCAGGGCATGCCAGCCCACGTGCTCAACCTCTGGCTCCCTGTGGGAGGGAAGCAGAGGTTATTCAGCATCATGGGGACCTTGAGGGGGTGAATTTCACCCAGCTTGCTTTCTGCTGTTCCAGCCCTGGAAGAAAGAGGAGGCTGATATGCATTTTTCCCCCCCAAAAAAAGCTCATCTGTGTGAGAAGGGGAGGGATGTGTGTTTTTGTTCAGTGTGCCTGTTACTGGCATGGTTACATGAATTTGGTTTTTTCTCCTCTCCTAGCTGAAGAAACTTGCTTTGACAAATACACGGGATCCACGTACCAAGTAGGAGAGACTTACGAGCGCTCCAAGGACTCCATGGTCTGGGACTGTACCTGCATTGGAGCTGGCCGTGGGACAATCAGCTGCACCATTGCCAGTATGGAACTAAGAGCCTGTGCCTAGAGTTGTTGTTCCTTAGGGTCATATTTCCCAGAGCAATTTACACAATATTCCCAAAGCCCATTAGCTAGAGCTGGGGGGCTTTAATCAAAAGCCCGTTAAAATCTTGGCGTTGAAAGTCCTTGCCCCGTGTACATACATTTGCACAACCAAATTCCTCCTATGTAAGAGGTAAAGTGCTATGTGTAAAAACAGGCCAAAAGATTACTGTTAGTAATTTAGTACAGGTTAGTACGTTTCCTATGTACAAGAGTGTGTTACATCTTCACAGGTGCATTGATAAGAGTAGTTTTTTGAGTGGAAAAACAGTGAGGGTCTGCTTTTCAGCTGGTGAGTCAGAATAACACCATCAGCATTAATGGGACTACTGTGAATAAATCAGAAGTAAATACCACCTGAGAGCCAGTCCCTGTGTCCTCCAAAAATGTCATGCCAACACTTCTCACTGAGGGATCCCTGTTTTGGTATGCAGACAGCAGCTCCTTGTGTTTCTGCAACTCCTTTTTCACCAGCCTGACCCCTGCTTTCCTCTTGTTCCCTTGGTCCTTTCTCCCCAGCTCTCCCTTTTACCTTTTTGTCTGGAAGTCCTTTCCTTATTGAGTCACTGAATTGTTCAGCACTTCCCTTCAGTTCGTAATTAGACTTTCTGTAAGCACAAATGAAGAGTACTGCATGTCCGGACTTTTAGACTGAGATTTCAAAGTCCGTGAGGCACCTCTTGAGAAAAGTCTTGTTCTTAAAAGTATCTGGTTTCTTGTTGAAGACACACACGCTGACCCTAACAGTATTGCCCAAGAGGACAAGGAAGTCAGCCATCATTATAGCATGGAAAAAATAATGCATTGCATGTAGCAGGTAGAGCTGAAGCCCTTCTGAATTTAATGGCATTTTCTTGGGCAGGTTTCTAAGTGTTGTAAGGAAAGAAAGAGTCAGTAAGGAAAGTGCAAACATGAGAGCAGTCACCTTTCCTCCTCCTCAGCCTGGTTTAGAGCTCTCTGAGAACCTCATGGACTGCAGCTGGCTTTGAATGGGTCCCTCACCTCAGCTCCCCTCTCTCCTGCTGCAGATCGCTGCCATGACGGTGGCCAGTCCTACAGGATCGGAGACACCTGGCGCCGGCCCCACAAGACTGGTGGCTCCATGCTGGAGTGCGTGTGCCTGGGCAACGGGAAGGGCGAGCGGAGCTGCAAGCCTGTGGGTAAGTGGCAGCTCCCTCCTCCGTCAGCTGGGCCAGGGCTTTTTCCTCCTTGTCTTCTCTGAGGCGTCCCCGTGTGGGATAGCCCTGGGTGGACTGTGAACCCACTTCCCTCTCACAGGCAGGCAATGCTACGACAACACGACCAGGACCTCCTACGTGGTTGGCGAGACCTGGGAGAAGCCCTACCAGGGCTGGATGATGGTGGACTGCACCTGCCTGGGGAAGGGGAGCGGCCACATCTCCTGCACCTCCCGCAGTAAGTGCTGGCCTGGCTCCGCTTTATTGATCTTCTCTTTCACATCTGTCCTGCGTCAAAGGCAAAAGGTCTTCCTTTTCCTGCCCTGCTGCGAGTGACAGTAGTTTCGGAGGGATGGCTGTCTCCTGAGGAGGGGTGGCAGACAGAGCCCTCTGCCCCTCACCATGTTTCCCTGCCTGAGCCTGGGCCGGCTGGTGGGTCCGGATTGCCTCAGGGCTGCGGGGCACCGGCGGGCTGGAGTCTGTCTTTACAGGGCAGGCTTTCCAAACCCAAGGGGACTGGTGTCCCACCGGGGTGTCTTTTTTTTTCACTGGTGGCATGGCCCCCATGTCCCTTATGCTGTGGAGGTACACCCCCACCCCCACCCCCTGCACCCCCCAGCACCCTTCACCCCCCCTCTGTGCATCCCCCAGACCGGAACTTCTCGGCAGTGAGCAGCGCCCTGGAGCCCTGCCTGAGGCTCTGAGGGAGAAGCAGCACCTCCTTGGGCCCTGGCGTTCCCCTTTCCCCAGGCAGGTCTCAGCTGTGGGGTGAAACCTGGAGGGGGTGAGCTGAGGAGAGAGGACAGGGGCTGGGAGGCTCCCAAAAGGGCGGGGAGCAGTGGAAAATGGCGGCGGCCATTTTGTAGACTGGCGAAGGTGGAGAACATGGCCGGCCTCAGTTCTCCTCCTCAGCGCCCCCCGCCTCTGCCCCAGCTGACCCCCTTTGCCCCTGGCTGGCTGGCCCTTCCCTTGTCCCCACGATGCTGTCCCGGCTGTGGTCCCTCGCCTCAGCTCCCCTCTCTCCTGCTGCAGATTGCAGGAGGGGCGGCAGACAGACCCCTCTGAGGTGACAGGGGAGTGTTTGCGTGTCCCGGTTGCCATTTGCAATCTGGGGACATGCTGGAGAGCTGGTGATCTGTGCTGGTGACAGAGTGGCTGAATTATGTGTGGTTTTAACCTGATTTAGAGAGAAAGGTTTAGGTAATGGCAGGCCAGCTGAGTCACAGTCGTGCGTCTCCCAGGCAGTCGGGGGAATCGCTTCGTCCACAAAATGGTGGAGAGTTTGCCTGGTGTCTCTGTTTCTGGGGTGGGTTTTTTTCAGTAGTCTCCTGAGGGAAAATTAGGTGCTTTTAAAGAGAAATAGTTACCTGTTCCCACAGCAGGATCTGCCAGATTAAAATATCATCTTATTCGTTCTCTCTATTACTGGTTAACGTATATGTTAGCTAAAACAGGGTTTGTGCTGCCTGCTCTGCCATCTCCCCTGTTCGCTTTCCTGCCATTTTGTCTTCAGTGCACACATGCTTCAGCAGCACAGGTGACTTTTTTTAGTTTTCACATCATTGAAGGACGTTACCATAAATATTCCGTTTTATTTGTATTTGCAAAGCAAACGGGTTTTAAAATCCCAAATCTCACTTGTTTATCTACCTGCTCTGTTGTGGAGCTATCATGATTTACACCCGTTCCCTCAGGAAAATTTAACTTTGTACTTTATGCCTTTGTTGTGCAAGGTTTGAGAAACTCTTCTGGAGCCTTTGAATTGCCTCATATTCACTTGCCTCGGGGCACACAGATAATGGCTTTCTGCTGATATAAACAGGAGACCTATAAAGAAGTAAAACACTAAGGAGTGCTGGGATTAAAACTGGAGGTCTGGAGAGACTTGGTCAAGAAATAAGCTGTCAAAATTGAAGCAGCCTTGACAATATTCAATTAAAAATATATGGGGGCAAAGCATTAACTGTCAAACAGGCATGAATAAGCCAGAACGTGGTGTTTGTGAATTTTGGAGGGTTATTATTACTACTAAAAATGATCTGGTGGTATCGTTCCTCCCATAACTCAGGTCTGCACTGTTGAACCGCAGGGGAAATTGCAATAAAATGACCTGCTTGTTTTTCATTTTGTTTTTCAGATGTAATCAAACAGAGAAATTCTGTTTCTAAAAGCAATTTAATGTCTGTAAAATGATAGCTGTAGCCCACAAAGTGGTATTATGCTTCAGTATGTGCTGCTGTTACGTAGCTTTTATGGCCAGCATTTGCCAGAATCACAGCTGATTTCCTGGGGGACATTTCAGCTTTTCTTTGCTTAACTTGAGAATCTGAGTGTCTCTGAGATAGGTTGTTTTCACATTTGCAAAATTACATGATGAATAAGACTTCACCAAGTTACCTGTCTTCTGGCAGATGTTCCGTTTTTGGTCATTTCACCTAGTGTGAACTAGTAAAGTGTTTTCCACAGTCATATTCTATCCCGTGTGCTCTTTTAGTGGCAACCTGGCACGATCTGGCTTTAAAGGTGTGTGCTACTAGACAGAATGGGGTTAAAACAGCTGTCCGAGTGACTAGCAGGAATGTTTTCAATCCCGAATGTGCATTTTCATGTGGATTTTAAATACAGCTTACCGTGTTCACACTGGGAATGTTGTGATGCCAACTTTGACACTGGCTACAAAGTGAAATCGCAGTTCTGGAAGTAAATGGGAATTTTCCCTTAGACTGAAGCACCAGGGTTTTCAGATGCTCTCAGCCTATGCAGTTCCATGCAGGCTTTAGTGCATATGGGACTTGTCATAGTGGGCTGCATAAAATGCGGTGGGCTTTCAAGGAAGGCTTTTTATCAGCTCACTGGGTAGTGTTGGTGGTTCAGTGCTATAAATTGCATGCTGAAGCAATGCTGAAGTGAATGCAGAAGTAGCTAACAGCCATGTTCCTTATCCAGATAGGTGCAATGACCAGGACACAAAGACATCCTACAGAATTGGAGATGCCTGGAGCAAGCCGGATGACCGTGGGAACTTGCTTCAGTGTGTCTGCACTGGTAACGGCAGGGGTGAATGGAAATGTGGAAGACACACGACCATCACTGGTAAGTGGGGCATCACAGTGTGTGAGTAGGGGGATGGACAAGGAATGGGGCCTTTTGAATGCCTAGGACTCGATGCTGAGTTGTACCATTCTAATGGAGGTATTGAAGAGTCCTGTCAGGGAAAGATCAGCAAGAAAGAGGGTCAGAGTTCAGGAGCTGCTCCTTGTTTGGGCATGTGTAGCTGAGATGAATTTATCCCTTGTTTCCATACACAAATGGGGCTTACACATAGATGTGATTGCCTGCACAATCCCAGTACAGTAAATCACATCTGGGGCCAGGCATCTGCAGGAACTAGCTACTAGCTTTGTCTTGGAAGCATGGCACTTAATATCTGAATGTATGTATTTGCCTCAGGGTAACGTTGCAAAGTGGTGCAGGACTTTGTTTCCATTATTATTTCTCCTCTTTTAGCAGAGTAGAATTTGTGGAGATTCCTGTGGGAATCGGTAGCAAAAATTTCCCTAATGTAGACAACAAGCCTCTGTGTCTCTCAATATTGTTCCAAATGATAACGGATCAAACCCTTTGATTCAAAGTTTAAAATTCCAGGGTAAAAGAATGCATTTGTGAGTTTTTCTGTTGTTTGCTTAATGAAAAATTCAAACTGAATCATTTGTGCCTTCTCTCCCTGCGTCCTTGATAATTATTTATTGTCTTGTCACTGATCCTGATTTTTCTATTCTATAGTTCATGCAGTGGAATATCTTTTTCCCCCAAATTGCTTGTAAACAGTTCCTGTGAGAAGCAGTTAGTGCTTTTAAGCCTTTCTAAAGCCATTCTAGAGTGACAGAAACCAGAGGCTATCGTTAGCAGAAATGGGAGTTGTTTTACTGTTGAAGTTTGCTAAGTGGAATAATTCCAGTGTGTCCAGGGAAGCTCAGAGAGTTGTGCCTTTGATCTGATGGAGTGCCTAAGCTTTTATTATCTCAGCATTTAATGGAAGCATTCTGTTCTTTAGCTTTGCCTGTAACGTCTCGCTTCTCTCCCCTGTTCTGCTGCAGGATCTGGCTCTCCTAGCTTCTCGAGTGTGAAGACTCCATTATACCAGCCGCAGCCTGAGCAGCCGCAGCCTGAGCAGCCGCAGCCTGAGCTGCCGCAGCCTGAGGAGCCGCAGCCTGAGGAGCCGCAGCCTGAGGAGCCGCAGCCTGAGCTGCCGCAGCCTGAGCAGCCGCAGCCTGAGCAGCCGCAGCCTGAGCTGCCCCAGCCTGAGGAGCCGCAGCCTGAGGAGCCGCAGCCTGAGGAGCCGCAGCCTGAGGAGCCGCAGCCTGAGGAGCCGCAGCCTGAGGAGCCGCAGCCTGAGGAGCCGCAGCCTGAGGAGCCGCAGCCTGAGGAGCCGCAGCCTGAGGAGCCGCAGCCTGAGGAGCCGCAGCCTGAGGAGCCGCAGCCTGAGGAGCCGCAGCCTGAGGAGCCCCAGCCTGAGGAGCCCCAGCCTGAGGAGCCCCAGCCTGAGCAGCCCCAGCCTGAGCAGCCCCAGCCTGAGCAGCCCCAGCCTGAGCAGCCCCAGCCTGAGCAGCCCCAGCCTGAGCAGCCCCAGCCTGAGCAGCCCCAGCCTGAGCAGCCCCAGCCTCAGCCGTATGGCCAGTGCGTAGCTGATAACGGAGTGCTGTACTCCATGGGTATGCAGTGGCTAAAGACACAGGGCAGCCAGCAAATGCTTTGTACCTGCCTGGGCAATGGAGTCAGCTGCCAGGAAATAGGTATGAGTTTGTGGTTAGTGCCTGCTCAGTCCAGTGAGATCTTTGGGGCTGCTTTGTGGTTTAATTTCCAAGTGGAATCCTTTTGTGTGTGTCTCAGAAACGTCTTATGAAGAAGGCGTACTGGAGAAAGGTGCACGGGGTGAGAAATAGTTGTTTTGGTGATGTGAAGCCTGGTTCTGTAGGGCTGAAACATTTCCCAGTGAGATACAGATAACCTACTGAGGGACTACAGAGCCCTTGGGAAGCACCATTCATAACATTCTTCACAGTGAGCTGCAATAATACATGTTTGGAAAATAATGTAAAAGAATGACAGAGCTGTGCAGCTAAGTCCTCTGTCGGTGTGTCTTGGCCCAGGTCCATGGCAGTCGAGTGTGGGTTTGCAGCACCCAGTGACTTGGCCCAGAGGGGCTATTGCTGTTCTAAGAGCCCTAAGGTTTGAGGATTGCTTTAAAGCAGAGTCTGATGCTGTGATTTGCTTGTTTTAAAGCTGCAACCCAAACGTATGGTGGCAATTCAGATGGAGCGCCCTGTGTTCTGCCTTTCACCTCTGGTGGGAAGACTTTCTATTCCTGCACCTCTGAAGGCCGCGTAGATGGGCGCCTCTGGTGCAGCACCACTCCTGACTTCGACCAGGACCTGAGTTACTCCTTCTGTACCGAGCAGAATGGTAAGTTCTCAGAGGATCTTCACATGCATGTGAGCCTCACGCACAGGTGGTGGAAGGAGCAGAGAACATAAGGACAGGCTTTGTGAACAGTTTGGGCAGTCTGGAGGGACTCTAGGCACGCATCAGCAGCACAGCAGTGCTGTGAATGGAGGGCTGCCTGGTGTCGGGGCACTTTTGTCCCCTTGGCATCTTTGGAGGCCGCTCAGGATGATGCAGGTGTAGCCTTTGAGTCCTGTTCTTTCTCCTCTGAGCTGTCCTTAGAACGGGAGTACCTTGTCAGAATAGAGCTGTGGCCCAAAGGAGACTTAGACTTTGCCTTTGCTTGGCTGAGTTGCTACAGCAATGCCCGTACTAGGCTGCAAACCCTGGAGTCAGTTTGTGCAGCCCTCTGTCACTCCGTCCTGACTGTCTAGCCAGGCTGCCATATAGAGCAGTAATTTTCATGTGATTTGTGATCACTGATCACAGGCTGGTGCACGTGCTCCCTCTTGTCTGTGGATGGTCAGTGTTCCCTTGGCAGCACAGATCTACCTGTGTGGTTGCACTTCCTGGAGAGCCCATCAGACATCTGTGGAACAGCATCCAGGCAGCTTCTCTGGAGGCTGACCTTGGAGAGAATTTTTCACATTCCCACATGGAAATACTGCGTCTCACTCTGCATAGATTTATTTTTTTAAATCTCTGTTCTACTTCAGTGGGTTTGGGGTTTTTTTTGATAAAAGTCAGGCCTTTCCCTGCAGCACGTACAATGTTCTTTCTTTTATGAAAAAGAAAAACAAAAAACAACCAAAAAAACCCCCTACAACCCACTGTCCCTGTGCAGGCACACGTTTTTATTTTAGTGAGTCTTCTTGTAATACACTGGGAGGAATGGGAAATATCAACATAGGAGAACATGAGCAAATGCCTCGTTCTGCATTATTTGCAAAGCAGAGTTGCCCAAGAGGTGAGTGGTTCGGATAGACTGCGGCCCTCTTTCCACTGCTGTTGGCAAACCCCAAAGCCTCCAACCTGCAGAAAGGTTTTGACTTGTCCTGTTGTACATAACCGAGTTGTAACCCTTTCCTGAGAGCTAAGGCTTTACTTTAAGTGAAAGGGCACAGCTGGGTAATAGCCTCAGTGAGGTAATACAGATATGCTGAGAAGTGTGAGATTATTTGATTCCCTGGGCCTTGGCACAAAGGGTCTGCAAAGCTGCTGGATTAAGTAAAGGCAGGAAAAGAGGCCTGTGGAACCTCTCTTGACCTACTAACCACTCCCTTTCTAATACACCCCAGGATGCCATTGGCCTTCTTGGGGCCACAAGGGCACATTGCTGGCTCATGGTCATCCTGCTGTCCACCAGGACCCCCAGGTCCCTTTCCCCTACACTGCTCTCCAGCAGGTCAGCCCCCAACCTGTACTGGTACATGGGGTTGTTCTTCCCCAGATGCAAAACTCTACACTTGCCCTTGTTGAATTTCATTAAGTTTTTTCCCGCCCAACTCTCCAGCCTATCAAGGTCTCGTTGAATGGCAGCACAACCCTCTGGTGTGTCAGCCATTCCTCCTGGTTTGGTGTCATCAGCAAACTTGCTGAGGATACATTCTGTACCCTCATCCAAGTCGTTGATGAAAATATTAAACAACACCGGTCCCAGTACCGACCCCTGAGGGACTCCACTAGTCACAGGATAATATACAGGGTACACGTGGGAAAAAGGAGTGCGAGTCGTTTGTTTTCCAAGCCCTTCTGTGCGTGCTGAGGGACAGTACAGGCTTCACTTGCATCTGTTTTCTTTTCCCTTTTGTACAGTTTTGGTCCAGACAAATGGTGGCAATTCCAATGGTGCTCTGTGCCACTTCCCCTTCCTGTACAACAACCGCAACTACACTGACTGCACTTCTGCGGGACGGGAAGACAACATGAAGTGGTGTGGAACCACTGAGAACTATGACGCTGACCAGAAGTTTGGTTTCTGCTCTGTGGCTGGTAAGGCTGAGAACCATGAAAGGATTATGAAATACCTGTAGAGTGCTCTTGACTTTCCAGCCCAAAGAGCCAACTGCTGTAGATCCATTAGAAAGCATTGGACTCCAGTGCTTCATTTCAAGTGAGGTTTTTATCTTGCATCTACCAAAGCTTCTCCCTTGTGGCTCATTACTTCCTCTTGCCCAGTCTGTGGTTAGGGATAAGTCTGTAGTTGTAAATTCAGTGTGTTGCCCTGAAACAGGCAGTAATGTCAAAATCAATATTGTGGTCCATTCCTACAGTCTCTGCCTGTCTCTGTGATGTCAGGAGGGGACGTGTGGGAGGGGATGTCACTGCAAATTCTTAGGTGCAAGGCCTTTGGTAACTAATGGCAATGCAGCATCTGAGTCCTTCAACAGCTTGTGGAACACGCAGGTCTTCAAATGGCTGTGTTCATATAAAGGCATGTATGGAACAGGAACTGATTCTTTCACCCAGCACCCCCTGGACCTTGTACAGAAGCTATTTCTAGTAGCTTTCAAATGGAAGTCCTCACTGAGGTATTTCAGTCTACACCTTCCTCAGAGGAGGGAGTGAGAAAGTTAGTCTGTTGTTTCAGACGTGTCAAAAGGAACAGTCAGGCAGTCCTGTAGTTGCAGTAATGCATTGTGCTTTGGACTGCTTCCCACAGGCTTCTTTTCTGCAAGGGTTGCTAGTTAGCACACTGCTGACAAATGAACTCGCAGTGGGGTGTGTGCAGCACTAATCCATGATGATCACAGATGTCAGGAGGGCTCTCTTTTGCATGAATGGAGCTTGTTGTGGAAGCTGCTCCAGAGGAGGCAAGGATGTGCCAAGAAAGATTTTGTCTTGACGTTTAGAGCTATTGCTGACAAAAGTGTGTCTGCTCCTTCTCCAACAGACCAGTGCATTGTGGACGGTGTCACCTATGCTGTGAACCAGCCCTTCCACAAGCGTGACGACGAGGGGCACAAGCTGAACTGCACATGCTTTGGCCAGGGCCGGGGGAGGTGGGAATGCGATACTGTTGGTAAGTCACCAGCTGCTCCTGCTTGCTCAGCACAGACCGTGGCTGCGTAGGAACTGGTTATGGTACGGTGAAACTGGTGTGTGAATTTGCACCCATGCTGCACCCACTTTCTGCCCTGAGTTGCACAACTGCAAAAGCAGAAATAACATTGGGTTTGCTGGAGGGTAATTGCAAGGGGATCCCTAGATTTAAGGAGAGAAGCCTGGGTTATCAGACATGCCCCAGAAGAAGCTGATGATGAAGTGGCAGTAATGGATTGTGGCCGCGTACCTCTTAACGTGTAGCAGGTTGTGGTAAGAGGGCAGATGAGCCCCAGGCTGGGGCAGTTTGGCTGAATTCTGGTACCTGAGCAGCCAGGGCTCTCGGCCTGAACGCTGATAATATGCAGCTGGGTACTGATGGTAGGATCAGTTTTATCTTCTCTGTCCTAAGAGCTTTAGATTTCCTCTTTGAACTGAGAAAGGAGGACCAGCATATCTTAACTTCCCTTGGACTACATTGGGTTTTTTGGCTGCCCTTTGTTCTGGCAAAGAGAGAAGGCTCAGGATAAGAAGACGTGTTAACAGCACTCTGGAGTTACTTAAAACCATCACGGTTCTCTGTGGGAATAAGGAGATTTCATCTGTTCTTCTTCCCCCCTTCCCTAGGGAACCTTGATTGGTAGATAAGACCTGGCTGTTGGGTTTGCAATTACTAATCCAAGAGACCTTCAAATTATTGCCAAGAAAATGTATTGGAAAGTACTAGTGGTTAAGTTCTGCTTTATTTACAGTGATATCTGTACAGGTTTACTGGAGGAACTTGGATTGTAAAGCTCCTGAAATTTCCTGCTTTGAAAGAAGGGGAGGGAGGATGATTTGAGCTATCTATAAAGCTGCAATCGGTGTAATTTGTTGGCTCTCTCTGAACAAGGCTCCTGTTTATCCAAGCAAGCGTAATGCCAGTTCTCACTGAAAATTTCCATTGAGCCAGAAACACAGGCATAGGGTCAGACTAGAAAGTGTCCTGAAGCACTGGTACTGTGTTGTATTCACGCTTGCTAAGCTGACTTCAGGATTTGATCTGTCCTCCTTTGGTTTATGCCGTGGTCAGCCTGGAAGGACTCTGCTGAAAATTAATAGGTCACTTGGGACTTAGAAAGTATAACTGAATTCTGCTGAAGCCAGTAGGAATTCTGGCATTGATTTGCATAGCCTGGTGTAGCTTTGGATGAGAGGTGAACTTGTTTGTCTGGAGCAGAATTGGGCTCTACAACAGATAGTTCAAAATAAATCCTTTTCTGAAGGGACACCCCATTGACTTCACTGGGAAGCTTGCCAGGTGGATGGCCTGCATTTAAAGTCTCTTCTGCCTTACTCTTCTGTATTGGGCATAGATTTTTCAGTCCAGTTTCAGGAACACACTGTAGTTAACTGTCTCTTTTGTGCCTTTAGATGAGTGCCAGGATTCAGAAACCCATACCTTTTACCAAATTGGAGCTTCATGGGAGAAGTACATCCATGATGTCAGATACCAGTGCTATTGCTACGGTCAAGGTGTTGGAGAATGGCAGTGCCAGCCTCTGCAGTCCTCTCCTGGTAAGAAACTCAACTTGTCTGCTGAGTGGGACGTGAGAAAAGCAATCTTTCCCTCCCTGACCTCTTCAGGTTTCTGTACATTATTCCTTTTGGTTTCCTTTTTAAACAGAACTGCTTCCCCCCTCCTTTGGCAGACACAAACAGGTGTCATGATAATAGAGAGGGGGCCAGGCTCTTACCAGCTCTTCCTGCGGCCAGGGTTAGTTTAGAGAATGACTGTCAGTTCACACCAGGACTTGGGTTTACATTGCCTCTGGGTATTTAGCGATGTCACACCTGCAGCCTCTGGTGTCTATTGCTTAAAACTCTTACCTGTGTAGCCTTTCCTTTTTCAGTTGCTGCAGAAGCAAAATCTACGATAGAATGAAGCATTTTTCCTGATGGGTGCCCTAAAGAAATTCAGTGTTTGAGCTTTTGTTTGTTCAGTCAGTTCCAGGAAATCTTTATAGGGACAGGCAATGCATGTTTGTTGGCTTGTTGTTTCAGTTCCCTAACAGAACATAAGGGGTGGAACTGCTTTCCTGTTTAAGGTTTCAACTACCACTGTCTTAGTCTGAATAAGATGAAAGAGTAAGGCTGTGTTGTGGCTCCCCTGTTGGGAGGAGCAGACTGTGCTCAAGTCATTGGCATCTCTGAACATAAATGTGGAGGAACTGCATACAGATTGGATGTAGCAGCTTCAATGGTTGATTCTCTGCTTTTGTATCGAGATAGGTTAAGCAGCATCTCTCCACTTACTAGCTGCAACGTATTTGTCCCCTAAGTGCCCTGCAAGGTAAGAAAGAGAATGAGGCTCATTCAGAAAGAGGGTTTTAATATAGGTGCCCCTGCTGTAGAAGGGGACTAGCCCCTTTGAAGCCCATTGCAACTAAATGCTTCACATAAATAAGGTGAGCACCTGTTCTCTGTGACTTGTTTCACACACGTCATACAGAAGGTGGTTGAGACAGCCCCTGTTGAAGCTGACCTATACCCAGCAGTGCTGTCAGTGAGCCAACTGCGTTTCTATCCGTGGCCATACAGCCAGTGAGCCAGAGCCAAGGGAACAGGACACTTGGCAGACAGAACTAGGGAATACCTTTCTTTGAGGCAGTGACCTAAGGAGGGCAAGAATAGGAAGCAGGCCTTCCGTGGGCTTTTTGTCCCGCTGAGTTTATTACTGGGGGGGCTTGCTGAGCTTCATTGACTCCTGTCAGACTGCTTAAACAAACACCTCCCTGAGCTATGTGAAATGTGTATGGCTCCTGACTGGCAACCAGGGCTTTGGGCTGCTTTAGACACAAGAGTGACTGAAAATGTGCAAATAACCCAAATCCATGTTTCTGTCTGTAGGTTTAGGGTTAGATGAGCTTTGAAATTTTCTGGCTGTGGGCACAGGTTTCTTTGCCTGGAAGTCCTGTTAAATGTGGAGCAGGTGTATATGTTACACAGTTGTCCAAATAAATGAGAAATGTTGGGAGTGGAAGGAGGGTGAAGGTATTGAATGGCAAAACCAGGACACTTTGCTGCAGGTTCTGTGCTGCTCTTTGCTGGGATTTTCTGAGAATGAACACAAGGACAGTGCTGCTGGGTGTTCAGTGAAACCTCCCCAGCAAGGCTGGGAGGGACTGAAAGGAGAACCATGAGGTCATAAATCCTTTCCCTCTCTGACTGCTTTGTGGAGAAAACACGCCTGGGCCTGATCTAGCTAACTGCGATCGATAGTCTGAAGCGTGAGAACAGTGATGAGCTTGTGTTTTCATGAGTTTACAGGCCTGATTTTTCTGAAAACTTCCATCAACACTTGTGGTGTGGTCTGTGTGCAGAAGACATGCCTCACTACCTGTGGGGTGCTCCACAGAGTCACGAAAATTTGGTGTTTCAGATCGACTGATTAAGAAATTTAGTAAAATAGTAAAAGCCTGGTGCCTCTTTGGAGGGTGTATTCAATGGCAGATCAGGAGTTTGCCCTCACCATGCCACAGGGTTAGACCTGGATTGGGCAGACATTTCTCATCTGTTTCTCTGCTCCCGCTGCAGAAGATAGGAATTGATGAAAGCAGTTAGTTGCTGAGAAGCTCCCTCTCTTTGAACAATATGACTTTGCTTTGCAGACTTTTTCTATGCCAGAGCGCTCCAGTTTTCTATTTAATTCCTAACTCACAGGAAATTAACCCAAGCAGCACATGTTAACTCCCCCACAGAATATCTTCTGATTCGCCAGTTGTCTAAGTAGTGATGGAGCATTAAGGACAGAAAGACAATATAACTTATTTCCTGTGCATAGAAATAGTAGGTGAGCCACACAGCTTTCTTGCTTTAGGTGACTCCACAGCAAAGGCAGAAGAAAAGCATCCCCAGTGTGTAAAACATGGCAATTCTGTTGGTTTTTTTTTCAGGGTCAGCTGTTCAGGTGATCATCACAGGGAGTACAAACCAGACAGACTCCTACCCTGTCCAGTGGAAGGCTCCTGAACAAACCGACATCACCAAGTATATCTTGCGCTGGAGACCGGTGAGTGCCACGTTCATCAGAAATGCTTTATTTGGCTTTTTCTGGTGTCTGAAAGGAGTAGCTGACAGTTCCAGCAACCTTCAGTTGGTAGTTCAGTGTCCTTGTCCTGCCGAGGCCAACAGTTACTCTGAGGATCAGAGACAGGCAGTGATGTGTAAACACTTGATGTTTTCCTGCCCAAACTTTACTGGTCACTGTGTTCATGACGTATCTTATTAAGCAAAGCACTAGCACAGTAAGCAGGTGAGTTTATATCCTTCCTCACTGTGTGTACATCCTTGTGGAAGCTTCTTCATCCAAAGAAAGATTGTTTTAGTACCATGTGCATATGCAGAGACAATTGGGATGGATTTGATCCCATTAATGAGGAGGCAGAAATGAGTAGGATATGAAGATATGAACAGCTAGCTAGCAAAGGATTAAATAGCCAGTCACCCCCCATCTTCTGTAAAGTGTAAACCAAAGCTGGTTAACCACTGTGTGTTGGTTCCTTCATATTTGAGGAGGGATTCATTTTAACCAATGATCTGTGTTGTAGTTCCCCTGGGTACAGCTTCACAAAAGACCACTAAATGATTAAGAACACCAGCACCTTGATGCTGCCTGTTTGTAAGAGAATAACAAAGGCCCTGATGCAAAGCCATGAAAGGCACTCAAGTCTTTTTACTGACTTCAGTGTATCTTGGATCAAGGCCTGAATGAAACAGACTTTACAGCACTGGAGTACAAACCTCAGAGGATGGGGCATTATTTTGGATCTTCCCAGAGAGTTCAGACACAGGGCAGAAGGGAAGAACTTGTCTGTAAATACATTACAAATAATGCTTCTTTCAAAAAGTTCAAAGCTAGATTGTTTTTCAGTTTGTCCCAGTCAAACTTAATCACCCAAAATGTCACTAGCCTTGCTTCCTGGCGTTCCTTTCTCATCTGCTGTGACTTGGTTCTGTCTGTGCATTAGCCATTGGAGTCACACTTGTGTTTGAATATCACAGTGCTTGGTAGCCATGTAGCAGGTTGCAACCTCTGCTTGCAGGCTAGGCAGTCTCTCACGAGTTGGGTGTCCTTGTCCTTGCAGAAAAACTCTGGGAGGCAGTGGGAGGAAGCCACCATCCCTGGCTACCAGAACTCCTACACCATCTCAGGCCTGACGCCTGGTGTGATCTACGAAGGACTGCTCACCACTGTTCACCAGTATGGCCACAGAGAATTCACCCCGTTTGATTTTACCACAAGTAGCAGCACCGCAGTGCACAGTAAGTGGAACAGTGGGGCATCCAGAAAAACCTGATCTCCTTCACCAAAGTTTGTTTCCTATATCCCCCTGAACACAAAAGTAGCTATGGTTAATTAAACCTCTCTTTCTTCTCCCTTGTAGGCAGCACTGTTTCAGGAGAGACAACTCCTCTTCCTCCCATGGTTGCGGAAATCACAGCCAACAGCTTTGTTGTGTCTTGGGCATCTCCATCTGACACGGTTTCTGGATTCCGTGTTGAGTATGAGCTGAGCGAGGAGGGTGATGAGCCACAGTACCTTGGTGAGATGATATTTGAGTCTACTAGGCCAAATAATTGCTAAGAGTACCTCACTGCTTTCTGTGACAATCAGTATCCCTAGCGTAAATAGTGAGGATCTCGCTCTCCTTCAGTGTGATTCAATTAAGATACAATCTAGCTCAGATGAAAAGCTCACATAGTTCATCGTCCCTTCTCCATCAATGGCCGTGAGTTCACATCCAAGGAAGAGAATGAGAACAAGGCAAGTGTACACCAGTGCTGCCTCAGAACACTGTCCCAGGATCCTGCAGAGGAAAACTCCCTGAGCCAGGGCTGGTGGATTGTTCTGACTGTGGTAGATATCTTTATTCTTTTTGGCATCCTGAAGTGGCCAGCAGTGCGGATGAGAACCAAGTCTATCTTTCAAACCTGCCACCTGGCTCATTTCCTTTACTCTGTTTTGTCCTTCCATCAGAAAGGACAGAGGGAAATCTTTCCCAAGTACCCTCTCCTGGATTCTTGTCACGTCATGGATGTCTGCTCTAGTCCGCTCTGTCAGTTGTTTTGTTTGGATCGGATCTTATTCATCTTTGATAACGTGACAACTTAGCTAAGCCAGGCAGCTGGTTAAAGGCCCTAGACCCAGAACTAGGAACTGAATCCAATTTTCCAACATCTACTGTGGAGTTCTCCACTCATGAGTCAGTCTTTCCACATGTAACACATTCATGTGAAGATTTTTCCGTACGTTTCTGTATTGAAAATACAACAGGCAGGGTATGAAATGAGTACTCAGCTGAGATGGCTGAATGCCAACGGTGTGCAGGGGGCTCACGTTGCCCTGCCGTGTCACACATCAAGCCTTGCTGTCCTAGGAATTGTCTGACTGCTGAGTGTGGAGACCTGTTCCAACTCTCCACGCGACTTTTCTGATGTGCACTAAAGACACAGTGCAGAACAATTGCTGGTTTATTGCAGGAAGACTGTGATTCAGCCCAGATTAGAACAGAGGTCTTATTTCATTTGGAGAGGAAGCAAGAAGATAGAATTGCTAAGGCAATTTTTTCTTTCCTACCTTCCTTAGATCTTCCAAGCACAGCCACTTCTGTCACCATCTCTGGCTTGCTTCCTGGTCGCAATTACATTGTTAAAGTGTATCAGATGTCTGAGGAAGGAGAGCAGAATCTGATCCTGTCCACGTCACAGACTACAGGTATGTGTGGGTGGGTGTTGCTGCACTTTGAAAGCTGTTTTGACTGTTTGCTCAATACATTTCTGTTACCTCTTATCCTCACGCTTGCTGTCCTTCTCTGTTTATTCCCTTAAACAGCTCCTGATGCACCTCCTGATGCCACTGTGGAAAGTGTAGATAACACCTCAATTGTCATTGGCTGGAGCAGACCACAGGCTCCCATCACAGGTTTGTCTCATCGGGGCGCACCTATTTTGCACTAGTCTCAAATTGAGGTAAAAAAGACAATGAAATATCGCTCTGGGACAGGGCTGGTGCCTGCCCAGTCTGAGAGACCAGCTGGGAAGCACATGGGCAGTTTAGCATTTGTTTGGTTTCACTGTCTGAAGGAAGCAATTCAGGAGGCTGGATGGAAATTCCTGCAGGATTGGTGTTAAATAAGAACAAGCCCCATGACTTCTCTTTGTATCTCTCATCCAGACCATCTCATAACAGGCACGGGAACTGTACAGACCCTAAATGCACCTGTCAAAGCTCAGAAATATTCTAATCCAGGTCAGACTGTGCTTTGTGAGGCATTATGAGCGTGTGCTCTGTAGATGGGACGTGAGCACAGGCAAGCCACAGGTCCTGCTGAAGTTCAGGACTGTTTTTATGAAACCTGAGTAGGGAGATGAAGTTTAGCTCTCATTTCTAGCATTCGTGTGCTGGCTTATTGCTTGTGGCTCGGGACTATCTCTCCTTTTGCTTTAGGCTACAGAATTATCTACACACCCTCCATGGAAGGCAGCAGCACAGAGCTCCTCCTGCCTGACACTGCTACCTCTGTAGCACTCAGTGACTTGATGCCGGGTGTTCTGTACAACATCAGCATCTATGCAGTGGAAGAAAATCAGGAGAGTGCTCCTGTCTTCATCCAGCAGGAAACCACAGGTGTCCCCCACACAGGTAATGGTCAGCGTGTTCTGGAGTCTTCTGTTAGTACAGAGAGGCAAATGACAACACGGGCTCACATTGCTCTAGCTAAAGGAATCCTTGCCTGCAGATGTTTAAGGTTATGTGCTCAGACAGCACAACACAACTTGAAATTTTTCATCTGACTCCTCCCACTCCCTTCCAGTCCTAACCATTGTTTTCCAGTGCAGTCACTGGGGATGGGAGATTGCTCAGCATTGTCCGATGTGCCAAAATAACACCGTACGATCTAAACTTGAGACACCCACAATTAAAAAAAACCTGCTGGTTTCAGAGTTCTTCAAGGATCCACTTGGGCCAAATAGCCAAACCAAAAGGAAGGCCAGTGAAAGAATTGGGATCTAGTGTGGTAGCAGTGGGATGTGATGGTCCTGCAAGTTGCAAGCATGTGTTTGCAAACGGGAATTTACCAGGAAACGGCTCGTCTCAGTGATGTGATGGTTTGGCATCTGTATCTTCCAGAAATGTGCATTGGTTAACCTTAGGGCAGGGTCAGTCCTAATCTGAAGAAACTTAATGTGAACATAGGAACTCAAGGGTGCAGCACTGTGGAGCAGCATAGGGAACTGGATTTTGTCTTTGGTTACAGGAAGGCCAGATCAGCCCCTGTACTTGTTTAATTATAAAAGATACATTTTAAGTTAATTATAGTAATTCAAAACATGCCGTGGGTTTTGAAAACCCTCTCTTCTAATTTTAAAAGGAGGTTCCTGTTTCCAACCCTTGGAGTGTTCTTTTTGTTGTTTGTTTTTTTCCCCGAGCTTTTGGTTCTCCATATACTTGAAGGTCTGTAGCACATCACATCTGGCCTTTCGGTTCTCTTTCTGTGACAGCAAGATATTTTTTAGGACTGGAGGAGCAAAATATTTAAAACTCTGTAGTGACATTTTGGATCGTAGTCTGCTTGAATACTGCCCAGGAGTGTGTGTGTGCATGTTTACAGTAAGGTTACCGTGACGCTTTGAATTTGGTAAATATTCTTGGGATCAATCAAAGTTAACTTTTTTTTTCCATGTAAACTTATTTTCTCCTGCCAGTTGCTGAGGACTGCCTCTAACGCTGTTCTGTCGCTCTGCTTTCAGATGAAGTTCCTTCACCCAAAGATCTAGAGTTTGTGAAGGTTTCTGATTCTGAGATCACCCTCATGTGGACCCCACCACAGAGCCCAGTGTCTGGTTATCGAGTGGAAGTGACCTCTGTCGGTTACCCTGACCAGCATGACCAGAGACTGTATGTCACCAAGAGCTCTTTTGCTGAAGCTGTTGGCCTGCTCCCAGGAACGACCTATCTCTTTAAGGTCTTTGCCATCAGCCATGGCAGGGAGAGCAAAGCTTTGACTGGAGAGCAAACCACCAGTAAGTGTCTTTCCTTCATGCCTTTTTCAACCTTTTGAAGTGCATGTTTCTGTCACTTAGAGAAATACTTAAACAGAGCACTTAAAGTGCCATGGTTATAGCCCCAGAGGTATCCCATAACTTGGATGGCAGGGCTGGGAATTCATTCCCTCAGACAATGAGCTCTTCAGCAGATTTATCCTCCTCCAGGGCTTTCCAATGGGAGTTTACCTCTGATGGCACTTTCAAACAATTTAGTGTGGCTGGAATTCAACTTTTTTATTACTGACTGAGAATCGATGGGCCCTGCAGTTCTTCTACAGCACAGATCGCAGCCTGCAATAATTTCTTTTTTTGAGGATACTTTAGGGCAGATTTCAGCATGACTTAGGAGCCTGGCTGAGATTGCTCTGAAAATCCCTCTCTCCTGTGACAGCTGCATACCTGTTTGGCTCCACTGTCAGCAGCTGGAGTTCTGTGTGCACATGTAAGGACAGGCCTTGTCACTAAAAGGACTGCATTTCAGCTCAGCCTGGCCTGGCTGGGCTTTCCACAGGCTGTCTCACCCCCCCAAAAACTTCACTGTCATCCCAGTGAAACCCGGGGAGCTGGTTTGCAGTGACCCCAGTGGACTGTTGGCAAGAGCCATGGGGAGCATCTGTATTTTCCAGCAAGGGTCATTGGGACCTAGAAAAGGTGGGGAGGCTTGCCATGTAGAGGCTATAAACTCTGTGCTGCAGCCAGTGCTTCCCACTTGTGTTAGCAAATTGCTGCAGTGTCTTTACCCCTCCGAGCCTCATCTTGTCTCAGCCAAAGGCAGGGACATCTCTGCCATTCCCTGGACTCCAGTGCAGTGCTGAAGAAGCTGTGTTGCTTCAGCCTCTTGTTGATGTAGTTTTCTGGGTTATCAGTTTCAGCAGCTTCCCAGAGGTGGTGATAAAAAGGGGAGGAAGCCTGATGAGAGCTGTTGCCTGGGCCCCATGGGAGACAGGAGCATGCTTAGAATTATTGTGTCGTCGGTTCCAGGGTGTGATTATTTTTAAGTAGATCTAGGAACTGGTTTTCTGTGGGAAGTTGCTGCCTGTTACTTATTTTTACATTACAGTGACAAAGTGGGGGTGTTTTGTTTTGGGAAGGGATTTTGAGAGGTCAGGGTGTATGACTGGGCAAGGATTTAAAAGAATAAATCTTTGTAATGAAAAAGGGCTAAAGTTAGGTTTCCGTGCTTATGCTGACAAGTCTAAAGTGAGCTGATTTTGAAGAAATGTTCGGTGTTGATGAGAAAGGACTGAAATTCCCGAGTGTGGTTGGGTTCCTCTGTGTCCCATCAGCCGTTAGCCTGACATCCCCATGGGACAGGCACGTGTGGCAGTGACCCAAATCGCCTCAGCCCTGCCTGGCCCTGCATGTTTCCAGATGGCACTGAGGCATAGATATAGTTATTTTGCTTCTGTTTCCAGCTCTCTCATGGTCCCCACCTTGTCTCTTCCCTACTGTTGCACTTGTGCCCCAAGTGAGAAATCCAGGCTCAACAGCCTCATTGTACACCCATGGTTTTGGCATGGTGATGGACGTGCTTTGGAAGTAGAGCTGAAGTTTCAGCTGGAAAATTGATGCACGTTATGCTTTTTCTTCCCCAGAGCTCGATGCCCCCACCAGCCTGAGATTTCTCAATATCACGGAGCATTCAGTGTTGGTTTTGTGGACACAGCCCCGTGCTGTGATCACTGGGTACCAACTGACCGCAGGTCCCACAAGAGGAGGTCAGCCAACGACCTACAGTGTGGGACCCTCTGCCACCGAGTACCTTCTTGAGGACTTGCAGCCTAGCACTGAGTACACCGTGTACCTTGTGGCAGTTAAAGGCAGCTTGGAAAGCCCCAGAGAGACTGGAGTCTTCACAACTGGTGAGTATAATAGGCACATGTTCCTCTTCCTTAACGCCCCGGCCTTTCTGCAAGACTCGTGCTGAAAGTGGCCGTTGTGAATGGGTTTACAGAAGAAGCCTTTTGAAGGAGCGTTCCAGTAGAAGTGCTTGGGAAATATTCCTTCTTCTTCTTTCCGAACTTTTTGGCAGGCAAGAGAGTCATTTGCATCAAAAAGCTTTTAGTAAAATGCATTTCAGCTTTTTGGTGATCAAAGCAGAAAGGAAAACTTAGTACTCGTACCTCAGTTTTTGTTTAAGTGAATGAAAAAGAAAATGAATTTTACTTGATCTTTCCAGTTGTTTGGCTTTGGCAGGACAAATCAAGGGAAGCAAACGGCTCCCTTCAAAGGGACAAGGAATAATTAGTCCCTTGTATAAAGCTGAAGGCAGCCATTTCTCAAGCCCAGCCCTACCATCTCAGGCAGCTCAGTTACAGAAACTAACACAAACGTTGCATCTATCCTCCTTTTGTTTTTTAATTTGTTTTTTTTACGTTTCATTCATCCATACTTGTACTGCTGGCTTGGAAGAAACACTGAGCAAATTTTGGGGGAAAAGGGAGTTCTGTAAGAACCCACACATACTTCTAGAAAGAACAAGTCGATTGACTGTTTAAATGATGATGAAGCAGTCACATAAAGTAACAAAATTCAAAGCCATCCAAGCCCAGAACCACATCCTCTTTTCAAAAGAGAATGTGGTTTCTTTTGGAACAATGTGGAATTAAAATAAGGGTTCAGACTTTTAATCAGAGTGACACCGTTGCCATTGGCAAGGTGCTTTTTGCTGACAGCCTTATCTATAAATATTTCTCAATTAGGATATGATTTGATATCTTTGATGAATACTGCCTTCAAATTCTGGCTTATCTGAATGAAACCAGTCCAGTTAAAGACTATAGATGAGTAGACCAACTCTCCTCATTAATAACGCGGTCAATTCAGATAAATCTCAGTGGAGTTGCTTAGGCTGAAGGGGAAAAAAGCTGTTTTTCAAGAAACACTTTAGATAGATATTGTGGCAAAACCAATATTCCCCAAATTCTTGGGGTTGGATGAGTGGAGGAGCGATGAGGCCCACTTCAGTATTTTTGTTTTCCTCAGGAACAACAAAAACACTGACTGTGATTAGACACTTGCATAGTGTCTCTCACGCCCAGCAGCAGGCAGAAGTGATCTGTCAGCTCCTTCCCAAATCACTGGATTTTCAAAAGTAATATAGTCGGCTGTCTTATTGTGTACCTGTTGCTATTTGGACTGCTCTAGGTCAGGTTTTGTAACTGTTTGGTGCCATCAGAGCTGCTAGAGTTCACCTCTCTCAATTCACTTCACAGGTGAGCCTGTTGTCTCTGTTCCACCTTTTAACACAGAAGTGACTGAGACTTCTATTGTCATCACCTGGACACCTGCCCCAAGGATTGGTTTCAAGGTATGAGAACCTGAAGTCCTGCGTTTCTTTTTCCTCTTGCTTCCCTGTGATAGGGAGGACAGATTAAAGCTGGTTACTGTGGAGTGCAGTGAAGACAGCAGCACGAAGGAAAGAGATGCGAAAGGCGTGCCGCTTACGGGGGGGGTCTAGGTCACAGTGGTCAGTGCAAGCATGTCCTCTGGGCTTCAGGTCACGTTCCTCAGTGGGACATCTAAAACACAAGTTACAGGATTAACAGTTGGCGTGAAGCATACAGACCCGTGAAACTGGTGGCAGATGGTAAGTCTGGATGCTGATAGTTCCTTGAGGTAGGAGTATTTGAGACTGAAAAGCAAACTTTGCTGCTTCTCTGCAGTTGGCTGTGCGCCCAAGCCAAAGTGAAGAGGCTCCTCAGGAGGTCACCTCTGATTCTGGCAGCATGGTGATATCTGGCCTGACCCCTGGAGTGGAGTACACCTACAACCTCACAGTCCTGATTGATGGCCGGGAGAAAGAGGGTCCCATCATCAGGAAAGTGACTACACGTATGTCATATTTGCTTTTCCACAATTATTCCCTCTTCTCCACTTGCTTCCCTCATGCTCCCCAGATCAGTGGTTGTCCTGTGGGAGTCAGTTCTAGTCTTCTCCTCCTGTTGTGGTCTGGAAGATGTTTTTGGTTTTGATGCCTAGATGACAGTAGCACTAGCTCATGTAATGCAGAGTCACAACTTCAGGCAAATATTTGTAGCTAATTCTGAAGGGTGAGGACATAATGTGTGGAGGAGGGAAGCTGAGGGAGTGTGGTTCTCAGTGCCCCAAATGACTCATTTATCTGAATGCTTGCAGCACTGTCTCCACCAACCAATCTGCACCTGGAGCCCAAGCCTGGTACTGGGATCCTGGTAGTCTCCTGGGACAGAAGCACAACTCCAGGTAACTGTGTGAACTCACACGTTGCTCAAACCTCCTGTTGGATCAGAATGTGAACATGTGTTCTGGGGTGCCTTGCAGTTCATTAAGGAGACTTGGGTAGGAAGCTTGCTGTTGAGCCATTGAAGGCAAAATGTAGATATTTATAGCTATATTCAAGGATATCATTCCCACTTACATATGGGTTTCCATAGGACTCTTTGATTTACATTCCGTGTCAAGTGCTGTTTTGGAGTATGAATGTGTTTCAGTATTTCACCTGGTTTAGGTATTTGTAGGATTTCTTCAAATATCCCCAGTGGTTTAAAAATAGTCCAAGGGAAGGAAAGCCAAATGGACCAAAAAGATTTCTGGCAGTGAAGAATGAGTTCATGTCATTGGGAGTCAGCGTTCAAGATGAGCTCTTCTCCAGCAGTAGCTGATGGGAGCTGTACAGCTGACTGCCGTAAAACAAGGGCTGAAAGCTTTGAACACCCCACTCAGTAGATGTACCTTTTCCTGGTGTGCCATGAGATTCTCAGTTTCGTAAGGTCTCCGTGGGAACAGCAGCTCTACTGTGAGAGGAGGATGGCTGCCTGCTGGGGAGCTGGTTCTGGGGTGCTTGACAAAGCAACCTCTTGTCTGCTGGGCTAAGGGTGGCAAAATCATTTGTACAATGTAATGTGTTTGCTTCAGGTGTTTAACCTGAGGCCTGATGTCAATCAATAGAGCATGAGATCGCTGCACACTGGTATATCTGTATTTCAGGCATCGGTGGGTACCGAGTGAGCACTGCTCCTACCAATGGGCAGCGGGGCTCTACCTTGGTGGAATTAGTAGGTGAAGGTGAGACCAGTTTCACCTTTGAACACCTAAACCCTGGCGTGGAGTACAACATCAGTGTTTACGCTGTGAAGGACGACCAGGAGAGCATCCCCGTGTCTGATACCATCACACCAGGTAATGAAAGGATGAGCAGCAGTTTTAGCTACTTAAAGTCAAATTGGTGAGCCCGAGAGCTCTACAGTGCAGAACTCCTACTAGTCTGATGGCAGAGGGCTTGGAGTGAGAAGCAGAAGAGCCGTGTGCCACCGCAGTTGTTAGGCCCGTGTAGTTCTGTGCACGGGCAGCCTACACTGTGTGTCAGCAGGCTGGTGGTAAAGAGGTGGACCTGTGGTATCAGTACACTGAGCTGAAAAGCAAGGGAGACTGAACTTGGCCCTGCAGTGCCCCTGCTTCTGGAGCACAGCTGGTGGGAATGGGAAGGAGGTGAATTCAAGTTTATGGATCAGAGAACTAAGATATATTTGTTCTTTGCTGCGTAGGTCTGCCTCCTCCGACTGATCTCCAGTTCAGTTACGTGGGGCCTGATACCATGAGAGTGAATTGGACAGCACCAACCTCCGTTGTGCTGAGCAGCTTCTTGGTGCACTACTCGCCTGTGAAGGAAGAGGAAGATGCTGTAGAGTTGATAATTTCACCGTCAGAGAACATGGTGATCTTAACAAGTAAGTGGGTTACCTGCAGAAGTCAAACCAATATAAGAGGCCCCTTATCTATGTGATGAGGCGTAAGAAAAGTTACTTACTGTAAGTGTAACTGACCAAATTCTCAGCCGTTCCAAGCTGATGTGGAAGTAGCCTCATACAAACTCACACTAAATGAGGTTTGGGCACTTGCTTTACCCAAGTTAAAGGCAAACCACAGGAAAGTTTTCCCATCAATCCAAGGACAGCGATGAGTCAGACTGTGGGGCAATTGCATTGATTTGCAGCCTGCTTAGCTATTAAGAGTAAATATGTATTGCACACCTGGTTTGCCAAAAATATCCGGGACTTGCAGTGCAGAGGCTCAGGGAGAGATCAGAATGTGCAGAAGGTCGCTGCTCCTTTGGCTTTGTACGCTCAGGACGAGGAAGCCAATACTGTTTGGAACCTTACAGGCCATGGCCACAGAAGGTAGCCGTTTTCAAAAAGCTGGCATTTGTTTTTCCTGGTGCAAAAGCTGTGTTATATTTGAAGGTTTTTTTTCTCCAACCTCGAGTCGGGTTGGTTGAGTGAGAGACAATGCCCACTTTCAGGAACAGAGAGCAGATCTGGAGCTCATCTGAGTTAGAATAGCTGCGTTGGAAATCCTTGGCCTGTTCCAGTTTTTGTCAGCTAAAGCTTTGGCCTGGTGCATAACTAAACTAGTAGGTAACTAGAAGGGGCCTTGTAGAAAACTCCTTGCTTCTAGCCAGTCTCCACAAAGTAATGAAGCAATGAAACAGGATAGCATGCTCCTTCAGGCTAAACCATTGCAAGTAACTGTAGTGCCACAAAAAGAACTGATTTTTGGCTGTCGTGGAGGCTCAGATCTTCCATCCAGCAAAGCCTGATTTTTACCTGCCTTAAGAAACACAGTTAAAATTGTGTAGGTTGAGTGACTGGTAGCTATTGGTAAAGAATTAGGTCTAAATTCCTGTACTTAAACTCCACAGATCTGCTCCCTGGCACTGAGTATCTGGTGAGAGTCTACAGTGTTTCTGAGGAACACAAGAGTGCACCTTTGTCTGGAGTCCAGAAAACAGGTACTTCGATGCACCCTGAGACACAGGTGTGATGAATGCAAGCCATTAAGCATTCATTAATGGGACTTTGTTGCTCTTTCTTGTGTATTGCCACCTCGTGGATGGATATCAAAGCTAGATATCAAAGAGCAATGGGGATGCACCTCTTGGGGAAACACTAGGAGTGGCATTTGGCTTAGGATCTGTCAGTGTCACGGTACTGAGCTGAATGAAATGGGGGGTGGTGATGATGACCAGTAGTTCAGCTGAGCTCAGTCTCTTGTCTCTTTGAAATACGCAGGTCTGGATTCCCCCACGGGCATTGATTTCTCGGATATAACTGCCTCCTCTTTCACCGTCCACTGGATTGCTCCTCATGCCACCATCACGGGCTACAAAATCCAGCACCACCCAGAGCATGGTGTTGGCAGGCCCAACGAGGACCTCGTGCCCCCCTCACAGAACTCAGTCACCCTTACCAACCTGCTGCCAGGGACTGAGTACACGGTCAGCATCATCGCCTTCAATGGCATGGAGGAGAGTGTGCCCTTGGTTGGCCAACAAACAACGGGTAAGGTTTGAGAGAGCACTGGCTAAAAGTTAGCATGAGGATTTTGGGTGTCCTCTAGCAAAGTAATTGCTGTTAAACCAGATCTTCCGTACCAGCTGGTGAAAATCTGCTCATGAGGAAGTGCCTGTGATGCTGAGGTAGGGCCTGATTTAGAAAGAGGTGGGAGGGCCCATGCTACTTTCAGATCAAGTCTGTAGGGCCAGCAGAACTTTCTTCATTAAATCTAGTCCAATGGCGGATGGTTTTTAACCAGATATATCACTTGTAGAGGGGGGTGCCCTGGGCTAAAACTAAGGCAGATGAGGAGCAGAGGAGCACGGTAGGATAGGTGGAACATGTGCTATTTCCTAACTCCAGGACTGTCATCTCATTCCTGATCTGGCTGTAGCCTAGTCCTACTCCTACTGTAGCTGCAGGAAAGGCATTTAGTAGCCTTTAAACCAACCAAATTCCTCAATGAACGTTGATAGGAGGTCACTCGCCCACACATCACGATTAAAGCTTTTTTGCTCTGGGCTAGCATGAGGGACAAAGAAATAGCAGCATGTGTTTTCTGTTTTAAGAAGCACAGCCTAGAAAAGGAAGAGCAGAATAAAATTCAGCTTGGAGGCAACAGGGAAGGGAGCGTTTCCTGTACCAAGAGGCTCCGAAACAACTATTTTTGTTGCCCAGAAATAGACACACACCATCCCAGATGTAAGTTACCGACGTCCAGGACAACAGTGTCAGCGTCAGATGGCTCCCTTCAACATCGCCAGTCACAGGGTATCGGGTGACAGCTGTCCCCAAGAGCGGCCATGGGCCTGCACAGACTAAAACTGTCCCTGCAGATCAGAGTTCATGGTGTCCTTCACCAGATCTGTAAAGAATGCAAGATGTAACCACTAGAATCAACACTCTAGGGCACTCAGCATAAGTTTGAAGCCAGACTTTCTCCTGCTTTTACCTTTCCTTTGCCATCCTGCTGACTTCAGTTGGGTCTCATCCAGGAGAAGCTTGGGTAAATTTTTGCGTCTCGTTTTCATGATGTTTATTCGTGGTATGGTTTCTACAGGCCCTTCATTCAAGGCAACGTTCTCTCCACCTTTGTGCAGCTGCAGACAGACTAACGTTGTTCTTTCCTTCCAGATCAAATGGAAGTCACTATTGAAGATCTGGAGCCCACAGCTAAGTATGATGTCAGCATCTACGCTGAGAATCAGAACGAAGAGAGCCTCCCTTTGGTTGAGACAGCTGTCACCAGTACGTATTTCACTTCATGGTAACAAAACAAAGGTTGTCCATTCATGTCTGATTCTAGCATGCAGTGTCACATTCCCAGTGAAGGCAAGTGGCAGGTAGCTGGTCTCCAGGAGAAGGCAGGGTGGTCTGCCCTGTGACAAGTACCGTGCACCTGAATTGCAGGTGCTGGCCAAAAAGCAGTCTCTCTCCCTCAAACACTGGCTAAGTGCAGTTCCCCACCCCCTCAAAATGCTGCGCTTCTGATTTTCTTTCGCTAAAGCTGCCAAATCTTTTGGGGTCAAATGGGTATAGCTGTGTGGTAGCCACACTAGACTTCTGTGGAGCAAGGCTCACTGACCTTCCTGTCTGGCACAGAGCTCCCAGCTTGCTGGGAAAATCGGATTAATTGGTCTAATTAGGAAGCGTGCGTATCACCCAGTTGCACATGTGGACATTCCCTGTGCACTCAACACAGGGCTGAAAAGTTTGTTTCTAACTGATTTTAAACAGTAATACACTGAGTAATGTGCTTTCTTGCTAAGTGTGTTAATTGACTGCGACTTACAGCAATGGGTTTTACTCCTGGGTTTGAGAAGGGTGTCAGAAGATGCAGTTCAGCTGAGGAATATGCTTGCCTTTCCTGCATTTGACTTGTTTCCTTTTGTTTCCACCTAGCTGTCGATGCTCCTTTGAACCTGCAGTTCTTTATAACGACAAGCAGCTCCATCCTGATTACCTGGCAGCCTCCACAAGCCCAGATCACAGGCTACATCATCAGATATGAGAAACCTGGCTCACCAGTCGAGGAGCTTCTGCCTCACCTTCGGCCCAGCACCACCGAGGCTGCTCTTACAGGTACCCGTCTCTTTGGTTTGGGAGCTCTTTGCCTGAAACACATTTGAAGAGAGAGTGGGAAGGCCTAATAGTGAAATGTATCGGTGGTCAGCTAAGGAAAGCTTTGTCCCTTTATTGTGGTTTTGAATGACAGGCAGCAGTTTGATAAGCTGTATTGTGTCCTACAAACACAATGCACTTCCTGGATCGGATCGGCCATGAGATCTGAACAAACCACAGATGTTTGTTTCCACTGCCACCACAACTGTCATCCATTCAAGGAAAAAAGCCCATGACTCTGGCAGCCCATCAGTCACACATTCTGAAGACTTGTTCTGTTTTGTGTCTGCAGTGTCCATGCTGCCAGCTGACCTGGTCAGATTTCAAACTCGCTCTGAGGAGCAGGGGGCTGGGCTCTTTGTACTGTCCTGAAAACTTCAGATCCAAACAACACACACCTGTACTACAGCCATACCCACCTCTCATTCTGCCTTAGATCCCACACAAAATCATAATGGGAAAGCAGCTCTTAAGTTTAAGATTGCTTTATGTCCTTCTTCCCTCCCTAGGTTTGGAACCAGGAACTGAATACACCATCTCTGTCATTGCTGTGAAGAACAATGAAGAGAGCAAGCCACTGGTTGGCAGGGAAAGGACAAAGAAAAGAAAGCTCTGGATTGTGCGCCAGGTGGAGTCGATGTGTTTGATGGTCTCAGGACAGAAAGACTAGAGTTATTTCAGCTGTGTTCGAACACTAGAACAGAACGACATGCCTGGTGCTTGATTCCTGCTTGGGTACCTAACTGATAATCAAATTAGGGTTAACACTGACATTTCTGTCTAGCACATGACAGCATCAAAGGCAGAATCCATTTGTTTGTTGCCCACTGCATTTCTCTTACTTCACCCCCTCCACAGTGGGAGATGGAGATCCGTGCAGCAAGCCGCACACCAGCCAGCTGTCTGAATGGGATCGAGGAGCCAGTTCCTTCCTGCACACCAGTGGTTCTCCTTAAACTGATGGCCTGTGGATACCTCTTGTAATCGTTTCTCCTCAGTTTGACAGTGGGGGCGTCTCTGGGTTGCAGTGTTCAAAACTTGCTCAGCTGTATGAAAATCTCCTACCAACACACTTCTTATGCCTATGTGTGACAGACAGACATGTATTGATATAGTGTATAAATGGTGATTACCTTCACCATCACAATGAGGAAGAAGTGTGTTGCATCTTGGGATGACTGCTGATGTTTGATGCCTGGAGCCGTGTACAGCATCCACTCTGGCTGTTTAATTTACCGCTGTTAATTTGCCACGCGTTGCTTTATGGCTTCTCACCTTTCTTTGGCTGGATGACCTTCCCACGTTGATCACCGGGCCACACCCCAACCAACCCGACATTCTTGAGGTACCTTCCATTGAGGAGGGGACCCCTTACCTCAAAAACAATAGGTATGACAATGGAAATGGTATCCAACTTCCAGGCACCTCTGGGCACCCACAGCCAATAGGACACCAGGGTCACCAAGTCGTCTTTGAGGAGCATGGCTACAGGCGGCCCGTACCCACGACAGCAGCTCCTCTTAGGCCGGGGTCAAGATGCCAACCACCAAATGGAGATGAAGCAATTGAAGTCCCTGGGGACCAAGTGCCTGTCACAGTGGAACCATCACACCCTCACTCCCGTGGGCCCAGGCGCAATGACACCACAGGTCAAGAAGCTCTTTCTCGGACAACTATCTGTTGGAGGCCATTGCTGGAGAGCTCTGAATACATCATCTGCTGTCAGCCAGGATGAAGATACTCTGCAGGTAACTGGGCTGTCTTAGCACAGGAACAGTGTCATCCTCCCCTGTGGCAGCAGATGTCTGGTGGGAATCCAGTCCCTTTGCTGTGTCCCGTCTTGTCTCATAGGGTTTAAGGGTTAAGGGAGGGCAGTCAGAGGTAGCTTAAAGAGTCGTCTTAACATGGAGCTGAGAGCAGGTTAAATGGCTCCCTCCTCTCCTTCATGGAGAAGGGCCCCGCACCAAACTGCTCAAACAGAAAGCCCTGGCAGTGCTGGCAGTATCAGCCTTTCACCAGGGGAGGGGGCGGTCAGGGAGGCGACTGGGAATTTTGAGGACTGAGGTGCTGCTTCTCCAAGCCAGGAACTCCCTTAGCCCTTCTCTGTCTGCCTTTGGTTTCCGTTTCCCTGAAGTGCCAGTAATAACATTGCCCTCGTGAACCATAGTCCAGAGTGTGCCAGGTCAGAAGGAGGAGTATTAGCAATGACAAAGATCCTTCAAACAAAAAGTAGTTGCATTATGATCCAGTGCTGCTGTTATGCTGGCCCCATAGCACACATACATCCCACCTAGGGACACTCAGATTTTTCTTTCTGTCTCTGAAATGGATATTTTTGTGCCTGGTTTTTGTTTCGGTTGATTTTTTGTTTGGGTTTTTGTCTTTCTAGGAAATCATCTCTAGCATATCATTATCATATCATAGCATATCATTGTTTTTCCGGTTTTAACCCGACGGTTTTAACCCGACGGTTTTAACCCGACAGTTTTAACCCGACAGTTTTAACCCGACAGTTTTCAGCAAGTCTTCCAGTACAGCTGATTAGTTTATATTTACTCCAGATCACTGCAGTAGAATAAAAAAATCAATATGCTTTGCCTTAACCTTTCCTCTTTGTCTGTTCAAAGTATATGGTTTGGCAGCAGCTGACCATCTCGCTTCAAACCTTCCCATGGAAGAAGAGGGCATTATCCAAAGCTTTTTAGGTACCAGGATTTGTCAGCCCATTCTCAAAAGAGTTTAATGATTAAAGCTGAAAACCCCAAAATGTTCATCTCACTTCCATGGCTAGTTCGAAAAGAACAAAATATTGAACTTCTTGACTTACTACCATGAGAGCTACATTGACTTCATCTTGTACTAACACCTCTACTAGGGGAACAAAAAAAATAATTAGGCATGTTGTCTGCCTTTAATGAGAAAATTTGATGAGGAAGATGCAGAGTAGTCACAGGTCAGACTCAGCCCCGGTTTAATACTGAGTTTAATAATGCCCCAGAGATGTGAGGATTAGCATGCAGTCTAGAGCTGGTTGAAGAGCAGATATTCCTCTGGGAGAAAAATTCAAAGTTTTGGCATCATTTTAAGTTACCATAAAACCATTTTACATTTCCATAGTTTTATGGTAACTTAGAGAAGAAAAAATCTGGAAGATTTTTTGGAAGAAAAAAAAGTGGAAGAAAATCAGAAGAAAAAAAAGTTGGCCTAATAGCAACATTTTGTTTCAAATCTAACTTTAAAAATTCATTTTATTCAGTATGAAATAAATAAAAAATAATTTAAAATACAGAAAAATTTTTATTTCAAAAGTCTTTAAATGAGATGTTTCAATCAGACATTCACTCCATTCCTCATCTCATCATTGCTTTCTGGTTTCAACCCTGAACTTACAAAGAGTATGAGAAAGTGATCTGATAATTACAAACCAAAACAATCTAATAATCATGATCAGAGTTTTCTGCTGAAATACATTTTAGTGTCCAGTTGGTTTGAGGAGGATATGTACATACTCGTGTTGCCAGCTCAGGTTCCAAATGAAAACTACGTGTGGGCTGAAGGTCACAATTTATGAGAAAGTTGATAAAAATTGCAGCTAGACTTTTTTCAATAGAGCATGCACCAAGAGAAGGGGCTAAGAATTAGGAACTGTTTATCAAAGGCTACAAGGTGAGAATTTACATTTAAAAAAAAATAAATAAAGTATCTAGTTTCCTTCCGTTTTACAGACATCTAAACATTTCTTTTGACCTTATGTGGTGTGATGGGTGGGGAGAGGCCAGAAAGGATGTAGTACGGGGTACTGCTTCTTCAGTGAGTCCATTTTGATTGCAGATCTGAGAGCATCTTTTCAAAATGGCAAGTGAGGTGGTTTATGCAGAGGTATCAGCCAAGGAAAGAGTGCATTTTACTTCACAAACTTCAGATACAGGTAAAAAATGATCAGCTTAATATTACTTACTTTTCCTTTGCTCAGAGACACATTCTTAAAATTTTCATTCCTTCTTAAATTGAAGCATTCATAAAAAGCTAAATTCATGTTGAAAGCACTTTTATAACTATTAATATCCACCTCTGTTACTGGTTTGCTTTGCAAATTCATGTTTATTAATAGAATACTGAGTTCTAGTAAAAGTAAAGAATGACCTTTAAAATCCAATTCTGGATTTCAGTATGGCTGAAATGTGCTGTTTCTGAAACACATTAATGATCAGATATTGAAGATATTAATACAGATTATTGGAAACTCATTGGCAGCTACAGTGCACTGATGACATTGAATGGACTTGCATTTTATATTTTAATTTGATTCCTTTTCTTAGACACCAGAAATATTTTTAAATTGTAAAATGGTAGGTCTGATTATCTTCTCTCCCTCCTTCTCTCTGTCTCTCATTTTTTTCTCTTCCAGAAGTTCTATGTTGAGAAAAATACAAGTCAAGAATCAATAGAGGTTTCTGTAATTCTGAAAACTGTTACTCCTACAATTTGTGTATGACCTACTGATGTCTTCAAATATAAAACTGCATTACTTAAAAGAAATATTTTCAAGAAATAAAGTGCAAAATATAGCCATTAATGGATACAAGTAGGAAATTCATGTTTTTAAAACAAAAGTATCATATTTTATTTTTTTAGATTCTGATCAAAAAATAGATCTTTTCTACTTATAAGGCAATTAAGCACGGAAAATTAATTTAAAATTATAATATTGAGAGGTCACAGCATGAAAGAAAAATGTGCCCTGAATATGCTAGCAAAGCAACATTTATTCTATGAAAATAAGTTTTGTAGATGCACTCCTTGGGACACTGTACTAAAAGCATCTGTACAGGTACAATGTCTTTGTCTTGCAAGTGTTAGCTCCATTTGCCTCTTAGATTGTCTGATCAGTTCACTATAGCAGAGCTGCATTGCCGGGACGATCTTTGATACCCCAGTATAGAACTACCCCATAAGTACTTACTGGACATGCAACCACACGGCCAGTACAACCATCTGTATGAAATGTTTCAAAATTTGAGAACATAAAAGTCTGTTCTATCTAATTATTTTGTTTCCTCACCTGAGATGATCCTTTAAATTCCCAGTTATATTTTATGGTTTTAAGTGCTTTCACACAGCTTTAAATACACTTCAGTATTTATGCTTGGAAATTGCTGCTCTAAGTTATCTGCAGAGCCCTCTAACCCAACAACATACTTAGGAAAGCTGCCAGTATGAGGTACTTGGAAAGACAGTGCCTAAAAATGTTTGATGGCCAATTATGAGGCTAATTAAGTAACGAAATTTCAGGCAAAATGTTTTTAGTTGCGCTTTAGAGTGTGATGGCATGGTGTTTACCCTGTCATAATCTCTTTGAAAACTCTTTTCAAAAAAATTGTAATACCAGTATTCTTGTCACTTCTGTGAATCTTGCATCCTTTTTGTTGTCCTCATAAATACTTTACTTTAATAATAACCTAAAACAATGATTTCTACAGGCTGATTCTAATATCTTGCATGAAGAAATACTTTAAATCAAACATAAATTTGCCAACTATCAATATTGTCAGTGTCCTGGCAAGATACAGTGGAAAAACACCTATCTATATAATTAAGGGGGGGTTGTGTTCTTATATCTATACATTTCTATTATACATTCTTACGATCTCTGTCTTCAATTTCTACATGTGCACCATTGCTTTCATAGTTGAGAGCACAAGTGCAGGAAACTGTGGTCCTCATGTCCTGCCAAACGCTGTCAACTGTTCTGACACCTTGGCTGCTGCACGAGAAAGATGCTTTGTTGAACACGACAGGGATTCGGTAATGCTTGGTACTAAAACTGGTCTACATTCAACATTTTTTGTAATTCTAAGGCAGATCTCAGTAGCTCTGGCACCCTTAGGAGGTTGCTTTTCTTCAGGCAAAACCTTGGTATTTGCCATGCTACTGTGAGTTCAGAGCAGTTAAGTGGGCTACCACCCCCCTGCCTGAAAAAGCTCAAAGGAAGCTCTCCGACTCCATGCATATTTTACATTGGATCATTGACACTGCAAGACATGGAAAGGTTAAAGTTGCTCCTATGAGACAGGAAAGAAAAGGGGGTTCATACTGCCCTGCCTCTAAGCATTTTTTTGAGTTACAGACTTCAATATTTGTGCTGTCTTACCTGACTACATAGCTTGGAGTTTGGTCTGCTTCCCCATGGCCACTATGCCTGTCCCCTGGTTAGTCCACACCCCACTTCTCCTCTCCCTTCAGCCCCCTTCTGCTTCCTTGAGTTTTCACATGTGGAGGACAGGGCTTTTAATCTCCACGTCGCTGGGCTTGTCCTACATTTTGCACTGCTTAAGTTTGCATTTGCTTGTCTTCCCCGTGGCACTTAGAGAAAAATCTGTTTTCTCTCTTAAGAAAAAAAATAATCTAATTTCATACACTATCAGCAAGCAAATTTGATGTAAGCAGCTCCTGGGAAATGAGGCAAAACATGCAGAGCAGGCGACCTACAAGGTGGTGTGTAGCAGTTGATACAAAAATACAACTTCTTCCTTCCTTCCTCTGCCACACCTACTGAAAACTGCTGGGTTCAGTCGGGCATGTCCCAGTGCTCACGGCTTTCCCTCTCCGTCCCACTCTGACAATTCATCTGCGGATTTGATATCACAACATGGAGGAGAAACTCAGAGGGCAGTTCACCCCCTCATTACACCTGCAGTCATCTTCCCATGAGCTTTGCTGATTGTACAATATTGCTGATTCGCACAGTCCTGTAGAGACCCTCCAGGCAGGGAG
Source organism: Podargus strigoides (assembly GCA_028020825.1). NCBI lineage: Eukaryota > Metazoa > Chordata > Aves > Caprimulgiformes > Podargidae > Podargus > Podargus strigoides. The sequence goes on along the minus strand of CM051642.1, from coordinate 828,262 downwards.
ATGTCTTCTGGGCATACCTTTAATGAATTTGAAAGCACTGCCTACCTGATGCAGCTCGACTACATAATAGATGTCAAGTATCTCTTCTGTTATGCAGATGGTCAGTGTGAGCATCCATGCATAATAACAGACAAGTGTAGGCTGGGCCTCCAAAGATAAGGACAAGGATGCTTACTTTCTTGGTGTTAAAGCAAAGCAATCTCAGCAAACCACTCTCTTTCTTGGGAAAAAGAATGGCAGCTGCTCAAAATCTTATTGCCAGTTCCTTTTCCAGCCCAGCTTGCATTATCGTTAGTGAATCCACCCAGGTGATCAAGCACTCCTGATAGTGCAGCAGACAGGAATTCTGCCCTGTTGAGGCTGGGAAGGCAGGGAACACGCAGTTTGCCAGGCAGTCCCATACCTTTGGGGAAACCCACCCTGACATTTTTAACGCACTGGTTGTAAAAATCTTGGTACGCATGGTGAAAACATTTCTTTGAATGGTTATGATCATGAATGTCACAACCATGCAAGTGGTTACCAGGGCATATGAGGGTTTTCTACTGACTGACCACCAGATACAGAATGGGGAGCTTTCCAGTAGCCCCCAGTATAAGCACTGATCTCTGCCATGTCACATTTGAAAGCCTAATGTGAGACAGTGCTATAGGAAGTGCTGCAGTGCTTGCCACAGGCTTCATGCATAGCAAGAGGCAATTCCCTTGCACTTGGAAGGAACATCTCCCAGGAACAGAAAAGCCATGGTGTATTTTGCCTGAATGTGCTCTGTCTCTGGGCAGTTCTTTCAGTGCAGCCATGTCTTAGCCTGGTATAATTTACACAGTCCAGTATCTCCAAGCAATCCGGAGGTGCTGGCTGGTTTTTGGAGGGAACAGGTTCATGCTCTGAGGCATAAGCATCTGACAAAGACTTCTTCCTGACATGTGCAAAAGGCAATTGTAAGGATAGAGGAGCTTTTTAAAAAAAAAAATAAAATAAATCCTAAAACCAGATATTTGAGAACAAGGATGGTCTGGGAAGATCTTTATCCTGAGAAGCTGATAAATGGGAAAAAAAGTCATGGAGGAGCATGACAAGTAACACTTGGAAGAAACAGAGACGAAAGCAGTGACTGGAGGAAGATCTCTTGTTCTCTAGTTTCTAGAACTCATTACAACAAGTAGCATAAACATTCACCATGGGAGAAAGACCTGCTCCATTGCCTTGGTAGGGGGAAAAAAAAAAAAAAAGCTGCTTTTGGGCTATCTTGGCTGAGAATTAACTACAGACAGACTTTCCTTTCCCCTTTTGTAGAGAAAGTTGTATTAACTTTCAGTTGTATTAACTTTCAGTTTGTACTGAAAATCTGGGCTCTGTCTGCAGTGGTGCTTACCAACCATTAACTAAAACCTCATTTAAATACTTGGATGAATGAACTCGTGGAAGAAAAATCTGTGGATTAAATGAAAATAGTATGTTTATATTTTGCATAATGTTTTACATTTGGTGGTTTACTCTGAATTGTTAAAAATAATGTTTCCTTCATAAGTGATTGAAAAATAGCTTGTCTCCGCTCTATGCACATGCACAGCTTTGTTCCAACAGGAACTGTGCTCCCATTCATGAAAGAAGAAACAGTAGAAAACAAGCATGTAAGTACAACATCTGAATTCACCAGGAAAAGTTTACTGAGAAGTAAATTGAAAAAAAGAAAATAGAAAAAAATATTTTAGCAAAAAAAAGTTGCCATTGATTAACTTTTGCTTAAAGATTGACAGAATATATACATGTGTGTATAAGATAGGGAATAATAAGAAAAACAGAATTAATAATAGAGTAGTTCAGTGTGCAAGTGACCGAGAGTGTTGGTTTTTTAAAATTTTCTAAAATGTAGTAACTGACTAACATTTTTTATATTTCTTTGGCAAACTGCACGGCAGGACAATTATTTGCATGAACTCTTCTAGTAATTTTTTTTGGTCACATTCATTCAGCAACACACAAGTCTTATCAGTAAAAAAGAAAACAACCTCTCTTCTGTGTTCTCGCTCTTCCCACTTTCTCAGAGAAGGTCTGATGCTGCAGGGTACTGGATGCAATGAGAATGGCAAGGGCTCTAATTGTAGCACTTTTTGTCTCTCCAGGTGATCCAACCACATATGCCAAGGTGAATGTGACATGGCGATCTGGCAGCCCTGACAGCCCTGACAGCACACCCAAGACTACACACACAGGTACTGCAATACTGCAGCACACTTCACATTTTCTCACTGCAGTTTATCCCCATTGTATACTATCATAATTATATAGTTACACATAGTGGAGGACCTGCTTAGGGCTGGGTGCCCAAAGATATGCTGATATGATCTGGGCAAATTAAAAGACCTTCAAAACCTTCCCCAGCTACTGGTTTTTCCCAGGGGTGCCTGAAGGCTGCTGGTGACGGTGTTTTCCAGGTCAGCAGATAGAGTCACAGGGCGCCAGGTTTGCATGAGGCTAAACTTTTTGTGCTTCAGCCCCAGGTGAGCCTGTGAGGATTCACAGTGTTGGTGTCCCTTGCCTCTGGGGCTGTCTAGCAAGCCTTTGGCTTATGTCTGTGCTGCTGATATGGATTGTACCTGGGAGCAAAGGGTGGCCTCAGGGCCCCTTGGTACAGATGGATTTGTGGCCATGCTCCTCAGTGCAAGCCACGCTGGAGTAAACCAGCTGCTTCTGTCCAGCATAGCCCGTGGCCACTTCCCTCCTTTGGGCCCTCTGTGAGACTTGTTTGGTTGTGGCGTTCTGGTTCAGAAATGCCTGAATTTAAAAGGCTGTGTTGTACCTTGCCAAAGTACTTGTTTGGGTTTTTTTTAAAAGCACGGCACAGAAAACATTGCAATATGCTGCTGGGAACATAATAAGAGGTCTCATGTAGACCACGGTAATGTCCCCTGGGGATGCTGCTGGAGATCAGTTCTGGGCATGGGGGGTAAAATTTGACACTGCCTGTATCTGCACTGTGGGAAGGGAATGGTTCTTTGAAATATGACCAGCTTTCTTCTGAGAAGGGACCAGACAGTTCATCCTAGAAGGTTCCCAGAAGAAAATGAACATGCAGCATGCAGGCAGTGTGGTCCACTGGAGCACCAGGACTGGTGAGCAGGACAAACTGCCATTCCAGGCCTTTAGTGAGTGAGCCCCACGCAAAACACAGCAGCTCCCCACCCGGTCAGCAGCCCAACAGCACACTTTTCCAGGGTATGGGACAGTATTACTTTCCATCTTTGCTGCAGGTGATTTCAATCCATTTTTCCCTGCTCCCCACTTCTGAGGGATGCTCAGAACACGTGGTTAAAATTAATTTTCCAGTTGAGGCACTTGCAAACTTTTCTGTTCTTTTTCGCAACACTTTCCATGTGTTGTTTTTCATTTCCATATGCATTTGGGATGAATGAACAGGCCAGCAATAGTATTTAAAGCACAGAAACTGAGATAATTTTAGGAAGTGATAAGCAGAAAGTAAAAATGAGGTTTTGAACAGTTATTTGATAAGTTCAGATAAATTGTCTATATCTTTTCTTAAGTGAAAATTTTAAGATACATTAAACTATTTTCTCAAGCTGTGTAATCAGCTCTGAAAGTACATTTTGTCCTGCAAAGTGAAGTAATATATTGGATATGAGTTTTAATTCTCCTGTATGAGGTGAAAATGAAGAAGGAAAGAAAATATTGCATTCGTGCAATGCATAAGAACAATTAAGATATTTATAGAAAAAGTGTTAGCTGCAGAAAATGCTAGTGAGAACAAATGTTTCCATTGGTGGGTTACTTGGGCCTTACCACAAGGAAAAAGAAACTGAAAGCTTCAGATGGTCTTTCTGATTAAAAGTGGCAGCCAGGCAGACAAGAGAGTGGGCCAAGTGGAGACCTCGGTCCTTCTGTTACAAAGGCAAAACCAATTTCCTGGCTTCATTTCGATGCCCTCTGATTTTATGCCAGTTACCCAGGATTGGACTGCAGCATGAAAACTATTGTCAGTAATGCAGCTTTGATAAATTGCCATCAACCCATCTGTTTGCTGGCTGCTTTTTATACCCCAGTCCTCCCTTCCTTCTTTCCTTTCTCAGATTCTGCCAACACTGTCGTTATTTCCAGGTTTTCAGAATTTTTTTCTAGGAATATCAAAATCTATATATGGATAAATGCTATAGGTGAGCTCTACCCCTTCACATTCACAGAATCACAGAACAGCCTTGGTTGGAAGAGACCTCTAAGATCCTCAAGTCCAACCATTAACCCAGCACTGCCCAGTCCCCACTGCCCCATGTCCCTCAGCACCACATCTCCACGGCTCTGAAATCCCTTCAGGGATGGGGACTCCCCCACTGCCCTGGGCAGCCTATTCCAATGCCTGACAACCCTTTCAGTGAAAATGTTTCCTAATATCCAATCTAACCCTGCCCTGGCACAACTTGAAGCCATTCCCCCTCGTCCTGTCACTGTTACCTGGGAGAAGAGACCGACCCCCCCTCACTACCCCCTCCTTTCAGGGAGCTGTAGAGAGCAATGAGGTCTCCCCTCGGCCTCCTCTTCTCCACACTGAACCCCCCAGTTCCCTCAGCCACTCCCCATCACACTGTGCTCCAGACCCTTCCCCAGCTCTGTTCCCTTCCCTGGACACGCTCCAGCACCTCAGTGTCCTTCTGGGAGTGAGGGGCCCAGAACTGAACACCGTATTCGAGGAGCAGACTCACCAGAGCACAGGGGGACAATCACCTCCCTGCTCCTGCTGGTCACACCATTGCTGACACAGGCCAGGATGCTGTTGGCCTTCTTGGCCACCTGGGCACACTGCTGGAAATCACAGAACTCAGGTGTTTGTTCTAATTCTGGTTTAGATTGTGGGTTTTTACCATACAGATAAGCCTGGAAGGTGTTAAGGAATGGGGATCAAAAGAACACAGAGATCCTAGACAAAATCACAGTTGAAGCAGAAAATGATGGATGCAGGGACGTAATCATCAATTAAACATGCTTTTCTTTGTTGTGCTTAAAAAGAATGATAATCTGGAAAAAGAGTCTATAGAATTTCAAATTACCTATAAAACCTCTTCTTGAAGCCTGAATGTGAACTTTAAGATTTCCTCGTGGGTCTTCAATTGTGTAACCTATGATAAATCACCCACAATAGGACAACCATTGCAAACCATTCTTCAAGGGGAAGGCACAGAACACTCCAGAGCAAGAAGGACTGGCAGTGCTGTGCAGGAGCAGCAGACAAACTTCATGGCAAAGCATTCACACAGCAATGTTGGCAAAGCTGTGCCCTGCCACAGAGGGTGAGAGGTCATATTTTTAGGCATCTTCTCAACAGCTGTGATGATAAAAACTAGGACTGGCCAGAAAAAGGGTTCTTCTGACCCTGAAAACCTGATTTTTTATATATAAACATAGATATATACAGGTTTATATGCATATATAAATATATACAGATTTTTTTTTTTTGTCACTTAATAACTAAAATGCTAGAACCCACAGCTTTCCAGTTTTCAGGCATTTGGATTTTAGTTAAGAAAATAATTTCCATAGCAAGATTTAGCTTCTACAACTACCTTTAGCTGAAAAAACTCCAAAAAGTTTTCAGTTGCATCTGCAGCATACCAAGGATATCTTCATAAACTTGCTCTTCACTTTCTACAGGTGCTAGATCTATAGCACACGGTGTAACACATTCCTGCTGAAGGCCTAGCTACAGTGATTTTGCACACTCCCATCATAATGATTTTGCATACTGCTAAGAACAAAAGTTGACTTGCTTCAGCCTGTGGTGAGACCCCTCTCCCTTGTCCCGTTGGCAGCAATCTGCTCAGAGAACTCACACTGGTGTTATGTTGCTGTGGCCCTGTACTTCACTGCAGTGATTCTGCTCATCACTGTCATCCTCTTGGCAGTAAAATGTCACCGTCTCTGAGGTGGACCCTGCCATCCTGCTGACATACAGGTAAGCCATTTTTAGCCATGTTTGTATTTTCATACAATATGTTTGCATTTCTCAGAGGAGGTGCAAGGAAGCATCCCAAATGAAATCCTAAAGTCGTCGTCACAAATTCAACCAGCCAGCAGCTCACAGTCACATTCGATACCGTGTCACTCCCTGCGGCCAGTGCCTGCTGCACTTCATGGAGCACATCTGAATCCACAGCAGCTCTGGCAGAACTGCCTGCCAGAGCAAGTATTGGGTTCTGCTGCTTTTACTCAAAGAAAATTCATCACTTAATCATAGGCATCTCCCAGCTGTGGAGTGAAATAACCCCACAAGCCAGCCATGATGTGGAACAAGCACATGGCTGGGTGCAGCCGGAGGTGATTCCCATAACCACTGTCCAGGCCAGGCCTGACAGTGACCTGGTGAAGTGACAGGAGACAGGCAAGCTGTGTCCTTCGGTTTGGGATCTGAAGGAAACCAGGAGAACAGCTATCCTATTTGGACTAGGAATGGCAGTGAACAGCCCTTCAGAGAAAACCCTCCCATCCACACCTAGTGCTTTTTGTAGAGATAGAAAGCATGTTTAATCACTCCTCTGGATCCCTCTCCCTGAAAGTCATTACTGGCCATGCTGAAGACACCATGTCCCATCCTGTGCCAGAACCAGTGCCTCTGTCACTAAGCAGCTTACAAGTCATATCTGCACTACCTTCCCTCCATCTCGAGGTACTTGCCATGGTCCTCATGGCATACAGGAACCGTCTCGTTACTCATAGGACACTCACAGCAGGTTGAACTTCAGTAAGATACTCTGCTTCTATTAGTTTTTGTCTTTTTTGTTTGCAGATAACTCAGCTTGAGAAGGCTCTGCTTCTTCAACAAGACATAATGCTTGTTTACTTTTACATTATTTTCTCTGAAGAGACCTTTATGAAAGAAGAAATGCCATGCCTGATCACTCTTCCATTCAACCTTTAACCTCTCCATTTATGGACAAAACATATTATTTTTATTTGGAATTTGCTTAATCCTGTAATACCAGCAACCATCCAATTATATCAGTGTGTGTGCCAGGGCATGGGCTCAAGCTGCTGCCTCAAAAGTTGGACTGGGTCTTTTCTAGTCAGCACAAATGACCAAGTGGACTGGTTTGAGACATCACTTTTAATCCATACCTGACTTGATTTTGCAATAATTCACAATATATATAAGCTTTTTTATTCCACATGTACATGTGCAAAAATTCATGGATAAAACAGGGAATGTGAAAGGTTGCACTGAACTTTTTTATGAAGCCCATAATGATGTGATTTTTTTTTTCTCCTGACAGCTTTTAGCGGGATTTGTATGAAAGGGGTATTGAAGGTGCAAGACACTATATTCATTTAGTAGAGAAGTCTCATCTCCCCATTGGCTTGAATAAAATTATTTTGATCTATTTGTCCAGAAGAGTGTCTCACAGAGATACAATATCTTGTTTCTGTCGTGTGGTAGCAATTACTTTTGGTTTGGTTTTTTGATTGGGTTTTTTTTTGGGGGGTGGGTTCCCAAAATGCTGTAGCTTCAGTTAAATCAGAGTCCTCTACTGGAACTAAGCCACTCCAGGTTCAAATGCATTTGTTTGTAATTATTATTTTGCTGTCTGTTTTTATATTATTTTTAGTTCTCATTAGTTATGTTGTAACTCCTTTGGGGCAGGCTGATACCAATGATTTGTAGACACTGAGTAAGAGGTGTATAGCAATTATTTCTAGAATTGTTCCCTGTATCTAAGCTTATCTGTACTTTAGCCATGCTGTTGCTGGTGATAATGTACCCCATTTTACAGTATGTGCACCAGAAATCAATAAAGAGATTTAGCAAGGCACTTAACATGCTGATGTTTATTCTTATGTTAGTCAGACTAGAAGAAAAATAACATTTAGTATTTGTATGACTAACACGTCTGAGCTGTTGTCATGAAGCAGGATGCTGCTCTGGTAAGTACAGTCTAAAGACAGAATCCCTGCCCCACAGAGCAGACCACCAAAGGAATAGTAGAAGAATATGGTTATGTTTTTCTTGAGATCATCCTTTTGTTTTCTAGGTGCTCTGGGATAAATCCAGGTCTTCAAATACCAGTGGAGAAAGGAATGTTTTAAAAAGAGATAAAACATGAGGTGGCAGGTGACATCTAAAATGGACCTGCACGTTGTTGTCATTCACTAACGTGATCTGATAGCTGGAGGATTCTTCAGATGGCTGTCTTACACATCAGAGTCTCAGATAACCCCTACAACCAAATGAAATCACCAGTCTAAATAATTAGCTCCAGCTTTCTTTAGAAGCAAGAGAAATTTCACAGTCTTTGAGAGCTAAACTGATGTGGTTTTGCACATTTAACTTGTTCAATAATAGCAGGTTATTGGAGAGGGGTGTGCAGCAGCAGCCCTTGGTTCCTGGCATATGGGCCCTACCAAGCAGAAAGTCTTCATTTCAGAACCAGGAGCGGAGCGCATCCACCCAGATGCTGAGTATGCAAACACAGCAAAGGGAAATGCAGTTCAGGAGCACTTAGAAATCATCACTGATGATAAGACTCACTGCAGATAACCAGGTCTCCAGTTGCTGCAGGCAGATCTTCTGCAATTTCAGTGGTAGGTCTTAGCATCTGAAAGGCAACCATTTGCACTGTGTAGACAACTGGGTAAGAAGCATGCATATCTGAATTTCATGTTCTGCAGACATGTATAATTGTGGTCACTGAATTTGGGGGAGTTTGTCAGTGTTTATAATCTACAGATGGGCAGGTGTGCATCAGGCTCCTGTGGATCCCTGCTGAGCTCTAGTTACTTCTTGGCTGGTGGGCCCACCCCAGCTCGTCAGCTCTGTGTTTCATCAGCCTGGTTGCTATCAGGGACAGCTTGCGATGGTTTCCCATCCTAACAATACTAAGGATATGGTCAGACAAAATGCCCATTTCCTTGCATCTGTTTCATGCTCACCCCCTCCTGCTCTCAAACATAAAGGCAAAATCCTTCTCAGACATAGGGCATTTTCCTCACAAACTATCTGTTACTGAATTGTTAAAACAAGGTTGTCTGGTCATTGGTTACATATATGACATACACAGTACACATGACACCTAAAAAGTCATATGTGACTGTAAATCTGGCACTAGGGAGTTGTCTTTCTCCTTTGTTTCTTGCCCCTTTCCTTTTCTCTGGAGCTTTACTGATTCCTTGTATTGCATTCTCTTTCCCTCTGGCTTCAGGCATATCCCAGAGCAAAAAGTGACAATCATTCCCGCTGTTCTGGCTTGGCCTTTTTTTTTTTCCTGTCCTTTAAGCCATTCTCTCATCCCTGGCTGATAAGCACTATCCCTTTTATTCATGGACACACAAATGCATGTGTAAAGACTGCCAGAGATAATTAAAAGAATGCAAACAAGACATTAAAAGGATGGCCTTGATTAAATTGCACAGGCTAAAGCAAACATTTTAGGACTGTGATGAAGGCAAATAATGTAAAAAGAACAACTAAAATCCAAAACTACAAGGACCTTTGGAAATTTCTTTGGAAATTCAGCACACTCTTTTTGAAGGTTGCAGTACTGGAATAGGAAGAACAGGGAAGAATCACAGAATGGTTTGGGTTGGAAGGGACCTCAAAGATCATCTTGTTCCAACCCCCCTGCCACGGGCAGGGACACCATTCCACTAGACCAAGTTACTCAAAGCCCCATCCAACCTGGCCTTGAACACTTCCAGTAATCAAAGGGCATCCACAACTTTCCTGGGCAACCTATTCCAGTGTCTCACCACCCTCAGTGTAAATAATTTCTTCCTAATATCTAGTCTAAATCTCCCCTTGTCCATTTTAAAGCCATCACCCCTCATCCTGTCACTCCATGCCCTTGTAAAAAGTCCCTCTCCAGCTTTCTTGAAGGTCTCTTCAGGTACTGGAAGGCCACTATCAGGTCCCCCTAGAGTCTTATCCAGGCTGAACAACCCCAACTCTCTCAGCCTCTTCTCATAGGAGAGGTGCTCCAGCCCTCTGATCATCTTCATGGCCCTCCTCTGAACCTGCTCCAGCAGGTCCATGTCCTTCTGTTGGGAGGCCCCAGAGCTGGATGCAGTACTCCAGGTACACAACAGCAGAGTAGAAGGGAAGAATTACCTCCCCTTGACCTGCTGGCCATGCTTCTTTTGATGCAGCCCAGGATACAGTTGGCTTTCTGGGTTGCAAGTGCACACTGATGGCTCATATCAAGCTTCTCGTTAACCAGCATCTCTAAGCCCTTTTCCTCAGGGCTGTTCTCAATCCGTTCTCCACCCAGCCTGTATTTGTGCTTCACACTGCCCCAGCCCAGGTGCTGGACCTTGCACTTGGCCTGGAACTTCATGAGGTTGGCATGGACTCACTTCTCCAGCATGTCAAGGTCCCTCTGGATGGCATCCCTCCCCTCCAGCATGTCCACCACACAGCTTGGTGTCGTCGGCAAACTTGCTGAGGGTGCACTCAGTCACCAACAGCACTGGTCTCAGTACCAACCCCCGGGGAATGCCACTCGTCACTGGTCTCCATTTGGTCATTGAGCCATTGACCACAACTCTTTGAGTGCAACCATCCAGCCAGTTCCTTATCCACTGAGTGGTCCATCCATCAAATCCATGTCTTTTCAATTTTGAGACCAGGGTGTCACGCGGGGCAGTGTCAAAACGCTTTGCACAAGTCCAGGTAGATAACATCCATTGTTCTTTCCTTATCCTCATCTGAAGGAGGTACTATAATTCATTTTTACAGCCCTGTACAACTTCTTCCCTAAACAGTCAAATTCTGAGCTAATAGAACACAATATTCAGGCTTTGCCTACCAATTCTCACCATTGCATCAGTTCCTGAGAGAAATTCTAACAAAGTCTACTTACGTGGAAAGCAATAGAAATGTTCTGGCTGACACCTGGAATCAAGTCACCAGTGTGAGAAGGTGGTGAGAAAAAGCTCTCTACCTGCCTATGGAGGAAATGTCCTCAGAGCAAAGCCAGGAGATCTGATTTTCAGTGGTGTCCTGCCTTTATGTGGGCAGAAGACAGGAAACAGCTATGCATCACCACTTGGGCAGCAAAGGAGCCATAGTGCATCCCAGCAGGTCTTCCTCCTCTGGTTAGGACCTGAGCCATCAACATGGAGGAACTTCTGTGAGCTGTATTGCTTCATTTTGTACCTTTTCATAGGGCTTGCTTGCCTGTAACTAGGAATTTGGTGTGCATGTGCTGGAGATGTGCTGCTCTATCAATAAGCCAAAGACTCCATCACTTCCTGGACTTCAGGTGTCTTGCAACAGTAAAACTCACACAGCTCCTCTTAAATGACAGGTTATACCATAGCCCACTGTCTTTGAAACAGATCAGCTAACCACCTATCTGCACAGCTGAACTCTCTAGTCCGTATAGGCAATCCTCCTGTGAGGTAGGAGGCTTGAGTACTGTCTACATTCAGCCTGTACCCAGGGCTATACTATAGCAGTTGTTCTACCACCCAATGACCCCTCCCCAGCTGAGAAGGGGAATCATGGAAAAAAGGAGGAAGCCCCGTGGGTTGAAGTAGAAACAGATTTAACAAAATGACAAAACTAGTACAATCACTGACATAAAGCACACAAGCTTCTACTCAACCTGGTCCTGGTAGTTAATTCTGAAATCTTTTTTTTGCTACCATAAGGTTCACTGAGGAGGGCTTTCTTCAAACACATCCAGAGCTCTTCCTCTCTCCTCTCTGCCTGCCATGAGGGTTTCATTCAAGATAGAAATAATCCTGGAAATGGTGGTTATACTGCTGATTTTCCTTACAACGTCTCTGATACAAACACGAGGTAACCTTAGCACATTTTGAAGTTTGTTGATATCTCAAGGGAGAGATCTTGCCTAGAACTGTTTTTTCTTCAAAGTTGCCAAGAACATCTTGTCTGCATTCACAAAGCAGCAAATTCAGTGACTGCAATGTTGTTGCTGGTTGTTAGCGTGACGAGGCTGCTGATGTACAAGGTGCTCAATGACGGACAAGAATCAGAAGGCCCTCGATGCCTTACTCAGCAAACCTAGGTTTTCTTTCTGAATGAATATTATATTGCAAGTCTCAAATATGTTTTGCTCTGCTTTGCTTCTTGCTTTTTCTGGTGAATCTAAGTCACCTTCTGTCTGTACTGAACAGAAAACTACCTCTGACTCCTGAGGTCTGGACTTGCCCTGAACTGAAAGTTAATTTTCCAATCTGTGTTCAGGAACACTCATCATGGTGTTACAGTTCTGGTTGATTCAGATGAGCTTCCTTTGTTTATACAGAGGACAAGCTGGGGACCAGTTCTGTGGGTGTATATGTCCTTAAACAGTCCATCTGATCTTTTTTTTTTTTCCTTTTTCCTTATTGGAGTAAGCTAGTCCTACAACTAGGGATGCAAGTTCAAGGTGATCCTCCTTAGGGAATAAAGCATGCAATGTCATGTATGTTACTGTACTCCTCAGGTGGTGGGGGGAGGGAGAAGGTCTCCTAGTGCTTTTAGCTCTAATGTTTCCAAATATGGCTTTGACACAAAGGTGAGGAAAACCAATACATGCCCCTAGATCCCAGGGATGTGCTAGAGCATGATAAAGTAAACCAGACTGTTACATGATTTTGATGTACTTCATTCTGTAATCCCAAATGAATTAGGATATGAACGGAGCATCAAAGATGAGAACAATGTTATGAGGGAGAAATATTACCTCATTTTATACACTGTAAGCATTTATGCATGAATCTTTACAGACCTTTTTGTTTCTCCAGGGGAATATGGTGTCTTGGAATCTGGAAAACCAAATTGGGACCTTAGTGGAAAAGAAAGACGGAATCTAGTTTACAAACCAATGGCCAACTGAGCTGGCAGCCCAGTGGGAAACCATATAGTAAATTAAACCTGCTTCTTCCTATTCCTTTCTTACAGCTTTTCTCTAGTTATCTACCAAAGATAGACAGGGAGGGCCAAAAAGTCCTCTGCTCAACTCTTTCCCAGTAAACCCATTAGGATATTTGGAATTTAGCAAGAGACTGAGTGGTTCCAGTAGTCAACCACTCCTCAGTCATACATACCCTACCCCAGAAATTTTTTAAGAGCGTAAGATAAGAGCTAAGCAAGAAAGAGAAATTGTGTTTTTTGAGAAATCCCATTATTAGAGTCTTCAGTTTTGCTTCAGGGAGAATGAAGCACTGAATGATTAAATTTTATGTTAAACAGCATTTTGGGCAAAAATGCATTGGGGTTCCCCAAAATATTTACTTTCATTACACATTCAGATTTGTTTTTATTTTAACTTGTTTCTATTTTTATATTTTAGTTCCCTGCTGGAGTGCTGAGAAGCAAGACCACACCCTGTAAGAGCCCAGCCCCAGCCCTCTGCGTACTAAAAGGAGTTCTGCCCTAACGTGCACTACAAGCAGCACCTTTCTATCTATGGTATCAAGTAGTATTCATATTGCAGTTCTACATCTAATCTATTTATCCTGGTTATCTCTAAAACATATACTTAAACTTCTCTGTGCAATAACATTTTTCACTCGTATCTTTTCTCTTCCCCTCTCTAGTGTACTACACAAACACACCCCAGTGGAAGGAAATGGCCATTTTCCCATCATTTCATTTATATGAAAGGAAAATTGAAGCCTGAACATGAAAAGCATTTGCCCTCATGAGTAGAACTGCATAAAGCATTAGTAAAAGAGTGCTGTGGAGTTTGCTAAATTCCTGATACCTGTGATAATTTTCTTAAGGTGCAAATCATCATGGAGAATGATCATGTAATAACAGACCTATTTTTCAGCTATTCTCTGTGTGTCTGAATGACAGTCTAGAGTGATTAATCATCAATAGCTTTTTGTCTGTGCTCACCCTGCAGAGCCTGCAAAGCTGGAATAGGGTGAGCTGGAGGCTACTGCTTTGTGTGCCTCACCCAGAGGATGGTTTACAGAATGACAGTTACCCTTGTGCTCGGATCCTGATGATGGTGAGACATGTCACTGAGGGCAGAAATTTGGACAGTGGGATTTCTGTTGGTGACAGCTGACGAAAATAACACAACTCAGCCCAATTCTTGGAGCTCTACATGAATTTGCAGGGGAAGCAGCTGAAGGTCACATGGTTTATTTGAAATTTAATCTGGAGTAACTGCAGAAGCCTGGAGCCTTTTCTACAGTGTTTAAGGACTATCGGAGTAGGAATCTACTTCCACCTGAGACAAAGTGGATGGGTCCACTGAGAGATAACATACAATAATTACAATACTATAAGAATGTCCATGCTGTTCAGCATTCTCAAAAATAAACTCTACTGTTAGACGATGTAACAAACAGAAGACAAGTTAAAAATTGTGAAGAGACTAAAACAGCTGTTGAAGCCTTCTCTTGTCCAGAAATTCTATACCATTCCTGCCCAAACCTCCTTCACCTGCTTGCATAAAAATCACACACAAAAAAAGAGAGAAAATTATTATTAAAATTTAACAGTGAAGCAATCCCTTCATTAGGAAATCTCAAAGGGGCTCCTGAACACGTTGTGCTTCTGAACATGAGTCATGGGTTAAGGCTGAAGCTCAATTTTCTTGATCTATTTGCCCTCAAAGTCCATTTTAGAGCCTTATTTATCTCACCTGCAGGATTAGTTTTTTCCCCATCTGCCAGCCTAAAATGTCTTTTTAATCTACATCAAAAGATAGTCTGCTCAGCTCCCAAATTCCTTAAGATCAGTGCAGTTAAGAACGACTGTTGTCTGCCTTGTTTCTGCACCCTGAGCTCCCTGAAACCTACTGTATCTTTAGTGTTAGGCTCCAGTGTTATCCAGTTCAAAGGCTTGATTCAGCAGTAGAAGTAACTCTTGGACCCTTGAGAGTTACACTAGTGGCAGTAGGAGCTGGATTAGTCCTTACTTGCTTGCAGCCCTCCTTCTGTGTTGAGGTGTGACAGTGATTAGAGTTTCCTCAGCTCTGGCTGTAAGGAGAGGAGACTATTCAAAGACAGTTGGAAATCTAAGAACTAATTTCTACAATTCAGTGTAAACCACACACTTAAAAAAATCTGCCTTGAAGTAACACCTTTTAGAACATGTTCTTGAAGCCACATCCTTATTCAGTCTAAAAAATGTGAGGAAGCAAGACAAGGCCGAGCTAGTGGGAAAGTACAAGAACTAGCTACGTGCATAGAGATAAGAGGTAGAAACAATAACAGAACATGAACAAGAAGCGCATAAGTAGCATGTGTTCAATTAGCCTGCAAGATGATAGGAGTATTAAAAGTAAACTATTGAGCTATGGGTACAAATAGGAACTGATCTATTAATAGCTACAGTATAAATGTGCACCAACCTATTAATAGCCACTGGAACAGTATAAATTGGAGCTGATGTACTAATCTTCCCTTCTGCACTACCTGAGAAGTCTGTGCCTTCATTGCCACAAAAAAACGCATATTTCTAAGCTGATTTCAGTGTGTGCTTCAATTGTGGACTCTTAGTTCTTTCATCATAACAATGGTCAAACTGCTTCACAGCTTTTTTTGTCCAGACCTCTTGTAACTCAAAGGCAAAATACAGACTTTTTTTCCCCCCCACAGGATCAGGCACCCACACTCAATCAATTGTGCTTGAACAGGGAGCCAGCTACAAAACAGAAAATAACAAAACAGAGCCCTAAAACTGGAATGTCAGAACACCGTAACACCCAACCCGAGATGGTAGGAAATGGAGTTGAGGCAGACAGGCAGACATGTGTGTCTTGAATAATACATAGATCTCATCCCCGACGTCAGAGCACATCTGGCTGCATGTTCTCTCCTTGGTCACCACTTCCCTTTTTAGCAGATGCATTTTACCTTCATAACCAACATTACAGAAATATGTGAGGAGACACAGGGTTTGTCCTGAGGTTTCAGGACACTTTATAGTCCCCTGGCCTGACAGCAGAGACTCACACAGAAGTCTCTTCATCTTTCCTTGCTTCTTATTTTAAATCTTGGTCGTAACTTGCATTGAGATATTCATGCAGCACCAAGAAAGATAAAAGTCCTGCACAAGTGTATAAAATGTGTTGTGTTTAAGAAGGGGATAACAAATGGTGAGCCCAACCCATCCGTCACAACACGAGGATGCTATGAATGGTAAAATGAGACACTTCCTCTTTCAACCCAGAAATGCAACTGGTATTTTCCAGGATAACAACCTTTGGCAAAGGCAAACCTGTGTACACAGCTCATCATATTGCATCCCTAGCCTGCAGCAGAAAGGTCTGGAATAGGTGAGGAGTCCATACATGACCAATCACCTGGTGTAATCTGCAGGACCAGCAGGAGTAATATAAACCCCTTCATTTGTCAGGTCTTGGGAGGAAGCCGGTTTGTGGCACATCTGTTTCACAGATCTTGTTACTCATCCTCATTTCTTTTTCAGACTTACCCTAGCCCTCCCCTCTTCAGGATAAAATACAGCCCATAAAGTCAGCAACTAGTCCAAGACACAGGCAAAAGCATGAGACTGGACATTTAGCAAGTGGAAGGCAAGAGGGTGGGAATAAAGGAGGAGGATAAAGGAGGAGTTTGCCTTAGTAGATGAGGATTGGGTTAGGGATCAGTTGAGCAATCTGGATATCCATAAATCAATGGGACCAGATGGAATGCACCCAAGGGTGCTGAGGGAGCTGGCAGAGGTCATTGCTAGGCCACTCTCCATCATCTTCGGTAAGTCATGGAGAACAGGAGAGGTGCCTGAGGACTGGAGGATAGCAAATGTCACTCCAATCTATAAGAAGGGCAAGAAGGAGGACCCGGGTAACTATAGAGCGGTCAGCCTCACCTCCATCCCTGGAAAGGTGATGGAATAGCTTGTTCTTGGCACTATCTCTAGGCATATCAAGGATGAGAGGGTCATTAAGAGCAGTCAACATGGTTTTACTAAGGGTAAGTCATGTTTGACCAACCTTATTGCCTTCTATGAGGAAATAACTAGGTGGATAGATGATGGTAGAGCGGTAGATGTGGTTTATCTTGACTTCAGTAAAGCATTTGACACTGTCTCCCATAGCATCCTCGTAGATAAGCTGATAAAGTATGGGTTTGGTGATCAGGTAGTGAGGTGGATTATGAACTGGCTGAAGGAAAGAAGCCAGAGAGTTGTGGTTAATGGGACAGAGTCTAGTTGGAGGCCTGTGACTAGTGGAGTCCCTCAGGGGTCGGTACTGGGACCGGTGTTGTTTAATATCTTCATCAACGACTTGGATGAGGGTACAGAATGTATCCTCAGCAAGTTTGCTGATGACACCAAACTGGGAGGAATGGCTGACACACCAGAGGGTTGTGCTGCCATTCAACGAGACCTTGATAGGCTGGAGAGTTGGGCGGGAAAAAACTTAATGAAATTCAACAAGGGCAAGTGTAGAGTTTTGCATCTGGGGAAGAACAACCCCATGTACCAGTACAGGTTGGGGGCTGACCTGCTGGAGAGCAGTGTAGGGGAAAGGGACCTGGGGGTCCTGGTGGACAGCAGGATGACCATGAGCCAGCAATGTGCCCTTGTGGCCAAGAAGGCCAATGGCATCCTGGGGTGTATTAGAAAGGGGGTGGTTAGTAGGTCCAGAGAGGTTCTCCTTCCCCTCTATTCTGCCTTGGTGAGGCCACATCTGGAGTATTGTGTGCAGTTCTGGGCCCCCCAGTTCAAGAAGGACAGGGAACTGCTTGAGAGAGTCCAGCACAGAGCCACAAAGATGATGAAGGGAGTGGAACATCTCCCTTCTGAGGAAAGGCTGAGGGAGCTGGGTCTCTTTAGCTTGGAGAAGAGGAGACTGAGGGGTGACCTCATTAATGTTTATAAATATGTAAAGGGTGAGTGTCATGAGGATGGAGCCAGGCTCTTCTCAGTGACATCCAATGACAGGACAAGGGGCAATGGGTACAAGCTGGAACATGGGAGGTTCCACATAAATGTGAGGAAGAATTTCTTCACAGTGAGGGTGACAGAGCACTGGCACAGGCTGCCCAGAGAGGTTGTGGAGTCTCCTTCTCTGGAGACATTCAAAACCCACCTGGACATGTTCCTGTGTGACCTGATCTAGGTATTCCTGCTCTGGCAGGGGGATTGGACTAGATGATCTTTTGAGGTCCCTTCCAATCCCTGACATTCTGTGATTCTGTGATTCTGTAATATCAGATGGGCAATAGAAGAAAGTGCAAGGTAAGGATAACACGAAGGAATCAGTGAGGTGTCAGAATGGGAAGAGAGGGACAATAGGTCAGTGGTAAAGAAGTGAGACAAGAAGGTGGTGGTTAATTGACAAGGAAGAGAGCAACATACAGTTACCAGAAAAGTGGTTTCAGTGAGGAAAGATGCTGGGAGTTAATAAACATGCTTTTCTACTTTGTTTAATTCTCCTTTCATAATTTCATCTCCTTTTTCCCTAGAGGAAATTGCTTTCTTTTTTTCACTGTTTCCTCTCTGGGACTGCATCAGTTACATGACAGAAAAGCTGAGGGTCAAGGAGACCATGTCAGCTCAGAGTCTCATCTAGACACATGGGATTGCTCACCTTTTAATTCTCCACAGTATACACCGGCTGAAGCCCATGCCCTCTCTTATACAGGCTATGCTGAGCACTCTGTGGTGTTCTGCAATGGAATTTGCACAGGGTCTATCAGATTCCAGTTTGCAGGCATATTCTTCTGCAGACACTGCTGTTTACTAATGTCTCCTTATTTTGGATTTCCAATAAAACTCGTCAGAATTTCTGTGTGGTTAATACAGGGTTTTGGGGGTTTGTTTCATTTCCTAAGAGTTGAGCAAATTCTTCTAGTAGCCTGCTACAGAGCAAGAAGGAGAGACACTTTCTGGTAAGCAAAGAAACCAAAACCAGTCTTTGGCATCACAGTAAATCTGCCCTGAGGTCTTCTAGTGTCACATCAAGATATCCTTACTTTTTGCTGTTTGAAACCTGTTAAGTATACTGAAGTCTCAACTTTGTACTATTGGACTTGATGCCAGATCAGTTTTTGTTTGACCTTTTATAGTTGGAAAAAAAGCATCATCTTAAATGCTGTGCCAGGTGGCTTCATCATAAATATGATGTTGTACTCAGCTTGTACTGCTCTTTACCCCTGCAGGGCCCGGGTCTGGTATTAATGACCACACAACTGTCACCTCACCCTGTCTAGACCAGGAAAAAGTGTCTTCTAGAGAACATCTAGCCTTGAATTACTACATTTTAACCACCACTTAGTGTGTCATGAAGACAAAGTCTGCCATGTTTAAAAGCATGTTGTGCTGTTAATTAAGGTAAGTCACTTGATTTCTAGCAGTTGCTTTTCTCAAGGCAGAGAGACAACTCCTTCCTGATGAGGAGAATTAGAAGGTAGTTCTCTGAAGGTGCTCACCCGAGTGAATTCATGGATGTTTCACAGCGGGTCTGCTCACACTGCAGCAGATAACTCCTGAGGTGCTCGCAGTTTGGGAAGACAAGTCACAGAATCACAGAGTATCTGCAAGCAATTCCGTTGGATTTGATGGGGCAACTCATAAAGGCACAAGGATCAAATCTGGATGATCTCAACAGGCTCCGTAAAAGAAATGGGAAGGAAGCCTGAACTGTGGTGTGATCAAGGCCAAGTTCCTTTTCCGCTAGAAAATAACAAAAAAAGCTAGCTTTATTTCAGGTCAATATAAAAACGTGCAAAAGAATTACTAAAATAAAGAACCACCCAAAAACCTTCACACATCCTCCCCAGCTGATGTTAGGAGGCAACGCGTTCAATTCCCCTCGGTGACCCCAGAGCCCGCAGCCGGCAGACACGGCCGCCGGGCCAGGCCGCTCCCCCGCCGCCTCAGGCCGGGCACCGCGGCTCAGCCTGCCCCGGCCCGGAGGGTCCCGGTCCCGGCTCGGCGGGGAGGGGAGCGCTGCCCCGGGCCAGGCTTTCGCGAGCCGGCGAACACCGAAGGAGGGAGGTGTCCCCTGCCCGCCGAGTACGGGAATGCGCTCCCGGGTGTCCCGTCCCGCTCCCACCCCGCCCGCGCCTCAAGTAGCGGCGGGGCGCTGCAGCGCCGGGCTCCGCAGCCGGCTGGCCCCGCACCACGCCGAGGGCAGCCCTGCTCCTCCTCGCCGGCCCGGCTCCGCTGCGGGCCTTCCCCACCGCCGGCCCAGGTCAGCGGGGCCGGCCCTCGGGGCGGGCGAGGCGGCAGGGCGGCTCTGTGGGGCCGCGCACAGCCCGGTGGAGGGCGGCCCGCGGGGCGGGCAGGGGCAGGCCGGGCCGTGCCCAGCAAGCCCGGGGCCGTGCGCCGGCAGCGAGGCCAGGGCGTCCCGCCCGGCCAGCGGAGGGGCTGGGCTGGGCACGGCGGCTTTCCCTGCGCGGCCCCGGGCCGGGGGTCTCGTGGGCCGTGTCTGTGCTGGGGCTCTGCCCCGTCTGCACGGGTCTGCCTGCTGCGCTCCGTCCCCCCCAGCGGAGCTCAGTCCGGCCGCAG
Organism: Podargus strigoides; assembly: GCA_028020825.1. Taxonomy (NCBI): domain Eukaryota; kingdom Metazoa; phylum Chordata; class Aves; order Caprimulgiformes; family Podargidae; genus Podargus; species Podargus strigoides. The sequence goes on along the minus strand of CM051642.1, from coordinate 807,816 downwards.
CTCGGTCCTGTTTTCTTTCAGAGGCGCGGTCTGCACGGGAGGTTTTCCCAGCACGTGTACCGGGTGCGGAAAGCAGCTCTAGGGAAAGTCAGGGCGGGGGGGGCTCTGAAGGTGTCCCTGCCCCAGCAGGGGGTCGGACCAGACAACCTTTAAAGGTCCCGTCCAGCCCCAACCATTCCATGTTCTGTGGTAAGACAAGCGCAGTGTGGAGACCAAAGGTGCTGTTGGGAAGCGATGATGGAAAATCCCGCTGGTCTGATCACTGCAGCCTCTGGAGACCAAAACAGCTCGTAGGGACCCACAGCTGAAGGTCTTTCAAAACAGCAGAGGCTGCTGGACTGCTCAGACATGCTATGTGCTGTGGAGATCAACATTTCCAGAGTACTTCCGCCCACTGAGTATACAGGAGATGCTTAATAATTTTTCATAATTACTGTCCTCAGATATCACAGCTTCTTACCTGGAGGACACAACTCCAGAAGCTACTGGTGAGTTTCTTTTCCCTTTAACCAACTACAGAAGGAATGGACACCCAGACCAGGAGCTCCCTAGGGAGCTATGCAGAGGGGTGGTTTACATATGGTATTGCATGCTGGCTCACATGACATTTGTGTAAATGTGTAAACTTCCTACAATGAAAACCAACCCTAAAAATGGGGAAAACTGATAACTAGAATGCTTTCCAGAATATGCCAGGCCCTAGGGTGTATATTTCAATGAGTATAAATGGATATTATTGACAGAAACTTCAGAATTGATTCTTAACAGAAGAAAAATGTTCTTCAAGAAAATGGGATGCAGCTCCCTTGCAGCCCTCCTCACACATAAAATTATAAAATAGAGTTTTCCTTTTTAAATATATGGAACCTTTCCTATAGAAACATTCCAAGAACGTAACAGTCTCTATATACTTGTGGCAGCCTGTGCCAGTGCTTGACCACTATTTCAGTAAAGAAATTTTTCCTAATATCCAATCTAAGCTTCCCCTGGCACAACTTGAGGGCGTTTCCTTTTGTCCTATCACTTGTTCCTTGGGAGAAGAGACTGATCCCTGCCTCGCTACCCCCTCCTTTCAGGGAGCTGTAGAGAGCAATGAGGTCTCCCCTCAGCCTCCTCTTCTCCACACTGAACCCCCCAGTTCCCTCAGCCTCTCCCCATCACACTGTGCTCCAGACCCTTCCCCAGCTCCGTTCCCTTCCCTGGACACACTCCAGGGTCTCAATGTCCTTTTTGTAGCAAGGGGCCCAAAACTGAACACAGCACTCGAGATGCAGCCTCACCAGTGTCGAGTACAGGGGTAAGATCACTTCCCTGCCCCTGCTGGTCACACCGTTTCTGATACAGGCCAGGATGCTGTTGGCCTTCTTGCCCACCTGGGCACGCTGCTGGCTCATGTTCAGCCGCTGTCAACCAACACCCCCAGGTCCTTTTCTACCAGGCAGCTTTCCAGCCACTCCTCCCCAAGCCTGTAGCGCTGCATGGGGTTGTTGTGACCCAAGTACAGGATCCATCACTTGGCCTTGTTGAACCTCACACAGTTGGCCTCAGCCTTCAGTTTGAGACAGGTCTTCTGTTGCATCCCTCATTAAGAAAAGTTCTGATGTAGGAACCTCCTTAATCTTCCCCACAAGAGAGTTTTCTTGCCTTTTTTTCCCATGCTTTTGTCTTTTTAAAAAAAAATTTCCTTTAAAAATGCATCATCAATTGGCCGTACAGACCCTCAGGTAGGATTCCTGACAAGCTTTAATCATCAGGTAGAAGGTTCTCCATTATCATGGAGAAGGTTTTCCTGATTTTTTCTCCCTCCAGGTTTTATTGTAGTTTTGTAACCTATTTGCCAAAGTATGTGTTCTTTTCTACTTTGTTTGCTTGGACAGGTTTTCAATTTTGCAGGATTGCTTGTTACCCTTAAATTTCTACTTTACTGGGTTGCTTGGCCTTTCAGACTTTAGGAAGGAAAAATTAGGAGAGAGTATTTTTAAAATATTTTCCTTGAGCCTTTCCCTGGTAGCTTTTAAACAATATCCATGCTGCTTTTGAAGTACTGAATCACTTTATTTGATGGCATTGTCCTTGTAGGTCCTCGTAACAGCTCTGTGCAGTTCCTCCTGAACGTTAGCTGCATTTTACTGCAGTTAGATGAAAGACTACTCAGAATGTGTATGTTTTTGTCACTGACATGACCTTGGATCTGTTCTCCCAAGGCTGATGGTTATTGACATTTGTTACTGCAATTGCAAATCTTGCTTTCTGTCGGATGCCGAAAGTTATTTGGGACTCGGGCACTTTTGCTAGGTTGATCTTTCTCTTTACTTGAAATCTGTTACTACCATCTTGTTAAGAAATTAGAAACATAAACAGATTTAAAAATAATTATTCACTGTACTAATCTATTTCTCAGTGTCCTAAGGCTGAACTGCAAATTCTAAAGATTTTTCAGCCGATTTTCAAATAGCTATTGTGTTAAGGCACAGCTGCTGCTGCCCTCCACTGGCTGAAACATCTGTATACTTAGGCTCCTTACTGTAGTTGCAAAGAAACTGAAGACATCAGTTTCAGCGCAAGAACAGAAGTTAAGGTGCTTTTCAGAGACTGCCCTTAGATATTCTCCTTGTCTCTTGTCCAGCTGAATGTTTGAAACCATGTCCTGAAAAGCAGTGCTTTTAGGTACAGCAAACCCTTTTCCTCATGGCTGACATGAGCTGAGAAGTATGGTTAATGTAAATAAATATGTATTTGAGCTGTAAGACTGTGAAGTCTAGCTAGTAAAGGGCAGTAATGATTTTTTAAAAAAAGAAATTTAGAAAGTTTTCAGCTCTTGGTCTTCAATTCCTGTGTGGCTACAGGATCATAGTGCCCAGTTATAAGCCTCACATTGCTCTTGATTAAATAGGTATCTAAATCACAGAGGAAAACCACTATATACTGTATCTTTGTCTGTCAAAAAGAAAGCAATGAGAAAATAGGTCAAACTCCCTTCAGCCACTGGGAGAAGTGGCTGACTAGCAAATGGTTCTATGATCATTTGGGGCAAAAGAGAGTTCCTGGTGACTATAAAGCTGATACTTTTTTGCCAGCATTGTGTGAGCTCATTCACAACATCATGTAAACACACGACTTAGAAAATGTTGTCTAAATTCAAAGTGTTTTAATAGTTCAGGTTTTTTTGTCTATCTACAGCTTTGTTTTAAATGAGCATCTTATTAATCCCCCATGAAGCTCAAGAGGCCAAACGGATCTCCAGAGCATTCTCATATACCTCCTTCTGCACTGCACAACTATGCATTGAAAGTAAGGTTTCACACACTGCATAGCAGGCATTTGCACAGCACTTCTAGTCTTCTTCTCAGTCTCCATCATCTCCATGGCACATGGTTGAACACTTAAGAGAGGAAGGAGGAGGACTGTGGAGGAAGCAGGGATGAAAAAGTAGTGCTGGACCTCCCCAGTGTTGAAGACAGACTCCTCAGGCATGAAACCTTTCAGATGCCATATGTGGTTTTGTCTCCTGGAGGGATTAGTTGGAGAGACCTGTGAGGAAGGCCACGTGGTTGTCCTCTGAAGGGACATAGAGGAGGGCAGAACACAGGCTTTGATGTTGCAGCCAAGAGACAACAGTTAGAGTGATAACAAGGTGAAGAACTTCATGCTTTCCAAAGGATAATAATTTCAGAGCTACCAGAATAAGAGTAAAGGAAGGAAAACAGATACTTGCCAGTTGGTTTTGCATCCAGTCTTTTATGCTGTTGTTATCTCAGTAAAGATAGCACATGCGATCCAGAAAATATGTCTCTTACTGTCTCCTGGCTGTTGCAGAAGGGTCTGCTTTTGCTTGTTTCTTCCTTTACCTGAGAGGAGAAAAAACTTGCATCACCTCAAATCCTATCACATAAGTGACGTCAAACCAGAAAATTAGTAGAAGTATGGCTCAGCAGAGAGACTGTAGCTGCTAGAGAGTGCATGAAATGGGATTTAGTGAAATGCACAGACAAGAAGTGGGGGTATAGAGGACCCCTCTTGGCTGGAGTGTTCTGGATTCATCAATGGAAGTGATTCTGTAGCAGTTTCTTCGGTGACAGAAAGAATGCTGTTATCTAAATAAACCAAACTTAACTAACAAGAAAAATGATGTATCAGGGAATATGATTCCATTGAACCAACTCTGATCAATTCTGACACTCAGGAACACAACTCTGGACAATTTACAGTGTATAAACTGTGGTAGAAAGCCCACCACTGTTGGTGGCCTTTTTAAATGAGAATGAATCAGACCCAGGAGGGAGGAACTCTGCACTGACAGATCTGGTAGAGGGAAGACAGTTCGAGTATGATTTTACTGAATGTGAGACAATTTTGCCAATCGACTTTCAGGCTCTGTGAGGTATTTTCCTCTCAGCCCAATTGCTGTTCCTAACACCAAGACTTTCAGTACACAAACCTGAAGTTACTGCTGTGACCTGTTGTTGCTGAGCTGTGGTTTAGAACCATACTGGTTGTGATACCGAAGTCCACCTCTTCTATATTATAACAATATTACTCACATTGACTGCAATTTTACAAATATTTGAGCATGGCCTAATTACCTAAGGAGCTGGGAGATAATATCACTGTGCTGTGATGACAGGGTACATGTGTATCATTGGCTCTTATTAAAAAGAAAGCTTTCTATGCTCCTTTCATGCTTTAAAGCACTACTGCATTATAGGCAGGAGAACGGTGGGTTTAGAGATGAAGCGTGAGTATGGGTGGATATTTTGCCTGTTGATTCATAGGCATGTGTCAGAAGCTGAGTACTGGGATGAGTCAGCACAGAAGTGTCATCAGATAAAAATAGCTCTAGGACATAGCAGGGTGTGGTAGTTACCAAACAGATCATTGCATATGGCATTCACACAGAGGGAAGTTCTTCTGCCATTCCTACTCTCCTCTTTACCCTCCCTGTTTTTACCCATTTCATTTTCCCTTTAGCTCCTACCTGCCTGGACCACTTAGAGCTTACCTGTGATTCTGCGAAGGGTCCGGGTCATGGCTGCAGCAAAGGGTCAGACTGCCTACAGCAGTTAGTGGGGTTCCTACAGATACCTCAGGTACGGAGCAATAAACACCCAGGCTCACAGCCCAGCCCTCAGTCTTCTAGGTGGCCATCTGAACTTGACAGCCCCATGGTGGCCAGACAGTGACAATTGTCAGGTGGCTGGCTGCAACATACTGCCTGGCTGAAGCCAGCCAGAGGCTAGAAGCAGCAACAGGGCCCAGCTCTGGGCCTGAATTACTGCTGAATTATTCATTTCTGAAAGAAGGAAACTGATTCTTGAAGACCTTCTCCTGATGGAGTGGAAAAGCCATTTGGTACAGAGAGTTTACTGGTGGGATGCCTAAACATGAACAACTAGATCCGTCTTATATGACCTAGGTCTTCTTTCTAGCCTTCAGATGCCTCCCCAGAAGGGAGAAGTTCTCCTGTAGATCCTGTGTAATGTCTGCCAGTCCCTTGGAGTTGTCTCAGAAATAGTAGGTCATCCCAGATGAAAGTACCTGTCTCTGTTCAAGCAACTGAACCCATCTACACTGCTTTTTCCAGAAATCAAGGATGATTCATGTCACAGAATTACAGAATCACAGACTGTTAGGGATTGGAAGGGACCTCAAAAGATCATCCAGTCCAATCCCCCTGCCAGAGCAGGAATACCCAGATCAGGTCACACAGGAACGCATCCAGGCGGGTTTGAATGTCTCCAGAGAAGGAGACTCCACACCCTCTCTGGGCAGCCTGTGCCAGTGCTCTGTCACTCTCACTGGGAAGAAATTCTTCCTCACATTTATGTGGAACCTCCCATGTTCCATCTTGTACCCACTGCCCCTTGTCCTGTCATTGGATGTCACTGAGAAGAGCCTGGCTCCATCCTCATGACACTCACCCTTTACATATTTATAAACATTAATGAGATCACCCCTCAGTCTCCTCTTCTCCAAGCTAAAGAGACCCAGCTCCCTCAGCCTTTCCTCAGAAGGGAGATGTTCCACTCCATCATCTTTGTGGCTCTGTGCTGGACTCTCTCCAGCAGTTCCCTGTCCTTCTGGAACTGGGGGGCCCAGAACTGCACACAATATTCCAGATGTGGCCTCACCAGAGCAGAGTACAGGGGGAGGAGAACCTCTCTCGACCTACTAACCACCCCCTTCTGATACACCCCAGGATGCCATTGGCCTTCTTGGCCACAAGGGCACATTGCTGGCTCATGGTCACCCTGCTGTCCACCAGGACCCCCAGGTCCCTTTCCCCTATGCTGCTCTCCAACAGCTCAGTCCCCAATTTATACTGCTTCCAATGTTGAACTGGACATTTTATTATTTATATTTAAACCTTTAAAAGTATTTTAATGGCATTAATTTTACTAATTCTACATTTTACATATTATATAATAATAATAATTGTGTTTGTGTTCATTGCCATTTATAGAATTACAGTATATGTCATAGCTGGAGCAGAGTGCAGTTTCACCAGATTGTGCATGATCCCACCTATGAATCAGGCACTGTGCTTGCAAGACTTCTTTTGGGAATCCAAAGAACATAAGGAAAAAGGCAAGAGATACAAGAAAAAACGGCTCTCCGAGAAACCGTGCCTTTCCTATCAAACGGCACCAGGTTAGTGAAGTCTGCATCGAAATGAGAATCCGCCTGCCGCTTCCCAATTACAGCTTTAATCTTCACTCTTCCCTATCCTTTACTGTCACCTACTGGCGCTGACTGAACAGACTCATCGCTGGACCTTGAATAAACGTCTCTGCTTTAGGCTATTTAAAGAGCTACGAGTTTTGATAAAACCATTGTTCCTGCTGGTCTGGGAAGGTTTGTCTTCCTTTCCATTTTAAATCTCTTTGATTCCCTGTTAGACTTTCAGAACGGATAGATCATATTGAGTTACTGGTGGCAAAAAAAAAAAAAAGTCTTTTTTTTGCTCAAACGGGAAGAGGAGGTGTAGGCAGTGTAGCAGCCTTTCTGCATGTGACGACGCTCCTCACAGGATTCCTGTGTGAGTTCAGAAGTTCCTGGGAATGAGTAAGAAAAAGGGCTAGCTGTGTAGAGCGGAGGAATGGGATTTGCTTTGATAGGAACTGGCTCGATTTTTTTTTACCTCGGACAATGCTCAATACATCATGTTTTCAGAGGAAGGGAAATTCCATCATCATCCTGCACCTTCTTGCAGGGGTGGGGTGAAGGGGGAGGATGTCCCTCATGTTCATGAGGATGGCTGGCATTCACCATTGTATAATTTTATAGTCACAAACCATCAGAGGTTAGAGCAGGAGAGCTCAGTTGGGTCTGTTGGCAGGGTCCCTCATGAGACACATGGCACTTCATATTGTGTGGAACAGCAGCATTCCAACAGGGAACTGCAGAGAGGGCTTTTGGAATGGGTTCACTGAGACACGCAGGGCTTGTGTGCTGGCTAGCTCAGCCCATGTCTGGGGAGAAGTCATAGACATAGAATCATTTTGGTTGGAAAAGACCTTTAGATCATCAAGTCCAACTGTTAACCTAGCGCTGCCAAGTCCACTACTAAACCATATCCCTACGTTTGGGCAAAAGAAAGGAGAAGACAATCCAGAAAAGCCAAGTATTTCATTTCAGCATTCTGAAAGCAAATACTTTTGATTTTTTTTATTTTGAAGCAAGGCTTTTGTTTGAAAAAAACCCACAACCCTCCCAAAGTTTAATTTAAAACAGGGCTTTATAGAAGGGGCCAAAAGGTATCCTGAGAGTCAGTCTTGGAGCATTACAGTTTTGTGGCCTAACCTGCAGCAAAAAGGCTCCAAGAAGCAACTTGGAGCACTTTCAGGTGAAGGAAAGCAACTGTCTTCTTGGACAAGCGGTGTGCCGCTCTTTATTTGTGCTGTCAGGCAGTGGCATCATTTGGGTACTGGCTGGTTTCATCACTTCAGGAAACTGGCTGCAGGTAATATAATGCACTTCCTACAAAATGCATGGATAGAGGATACTCTTGGGCAACACACTCCTCTGTGTGTTATTTACTTGATGCCAGAGATCAGTTTACACTTCTTTTTTTTTACACTTCTTTTACACTTCTTGACTCACAACCCCCGATCCTTACTACCACTGTACTTTCCATAGTGATATGAAATCTATCACTGTAGAAAAGATTATGAAGGCAGTCAATGCTCATGACTTCAGAAATAGTCGTGAAATGCAACTGAAAGACTATTTCCAAGAGAGATGCTGGAGGTCACAAGAAGATTGTTCTCATGACCCCCAGGGAGTGCAGCATGTTCTGCACCTCTCATTTACTTTCTCACCTCAACCCTTCTCACTGCTGTGCTGAGCTGAATTGCTTATGCCAAGCCTCTGCCTAAGGTTTGATCTGCAGCTCCCCACCTTAGTATGATCAAGGCTCCCCATAGATCTCCGGCGGCCACTCTCAGTTCACCCTTGTCTTCCTTGACCAAGCAGGAGGGTGACAAGGGGTTCTGCCAATCTGAGGTTTTGTTTTGTAGTGCAGCAAATGCACATTCTCCTGTGACCGAAGAAAGGATGTGCTGGGTATATAGTTCTGTGTGTATGTGTGGTCTCTGTGTTAAATGTGCAGTCAAATTTGTGAATGTGGAGTTTGTGGTATGTGTGTGTGGCTGAGGAATGGTTTTCCGAGTTGAAATTTAAGTACTGTGTTCTATACTTGTTTGTCACTATAACACAAATTACAACTTGCAAAGTCCTTTGCCAGTGTAGACATCTTGTTCCTTTGCCTTCTCACAGAGCCAGCAGCTGGCTGTCATCCAGTCTTTCTAAAATGGTAAATAAACAAAGATCCGGGAGCAAGCCAGTGGGACTGTCACTACACAATTCAGTGCTCTAGTGAGCTAATTCCTTATCTTGATAAGGCCTTTCCAGATATCCTTATACTCCATTAGAATAATACCACCTATTGTGCATTCGTCTTATGTCACCTTAACTCCTAAGATACCGCAAGAAGCCTTGGCTGGAGCAACAACACAAGGAAGCATCCAGAGAACAGGACCAGAGAGGGCTGACCCCACTTCTACAGGATAATGTGCGGCAGGATACTGAGCCAGGGCAGTGAGTCGGGAGAGGCTCCCCAGCCATCGAGCAAGACTGAGAACAGCTCTAGCAAGCACATGCTAAACTCTTTCCTCAGTCGCTTCAGTAAAAGTCATATTTGCATGGTAGAACCTTAATAGATTTTAAGCCTAGTCAGCTATCCAGTTTTTGACACACTCGGGGTCTGATCAAAACTTTGTAGATGTCAATCCATGAACAGAAATTTTTCCTCCACTACCTGCTGGTCAGGTCCTTCATCTCTTAGCAAAGAAATTCTCATTCTTCAGCAGCAGCATCTTTTTTTCAAGTTCCTGTCTTTCATCTCTGGCCTGGAACCAGGTTCTTCATTTCTCACAGATAGCCAGATAATCAAAATCCTTTTGCTCATGAGTTTTTCAGTATTTTACAACACACAAATCCTGATGGAAATGATTGACAGTCCTTTTAAGTCCTTCCATCTGGAATGATCCAAAATTGCTTATAAACAATAATTCTTGGGTACTTCAACCAAGTTTGAAACACATCCTCTGTGTGGTAGAACACAGCAGCCTTAGCAGTATGATCCAACACTTCCCAGGACAGCGCCAAGCTATGGGTTATTTGGGGATGGATTGTTCTTCATTTGCCATGCCAAAGCAGCTGTACTCTGCTGAGACAGGTGTACTGACTATCTACACACTCATTTAACATATTCATATGGATTCTTTGACAATTTTGAAGCATTTTGTTAATTTTTTTCCCCTAAAATTATTAATGAATGTGACCTCAATTCACAGCATTCTCTCACAAATTGTCTACTGGAAATTTTTTTCCCAGGTTCAACATCATGGGAGATGCTTGCAGGACAACATGAAGATCGAGGGACAATGACTTCTGGAATCTTTGTTACTTTCTTACCACATTAACTTTGTTATATTTTCCAAGATCACCTTCCACAGCTTTAATGGAAATACATTCTTTACTTCCTTCACTACTCTAAAGTATTCTGGACACAGGATGGTGGAGCAGCATTTTGCTATACCCTACCCTATTTAATCAATAAAGTATTTTGATTCCTTCTAGATTAAAGGATCTACAAGACTATCAATACTTTCCATTAAAGTCAGTGTAAGTTGTTTTTTCTTAATAAAAGTCTTCCAAAAAAAAAAACCCAAACAACTTGTTGGATTTTGTAAAACTGCCTTTAGTCCAATATTAAATATGTTACCTGAGAAGTAGCTGTTGACAATATAAAATGCAATGTAAAAGTAATTAAGATCCATCAATCCTCTACATTTTAGATCCATCAATATACTTTGGGCTTAATTCCAAGCCCATTTTTCCACTGACTCAGTGGATCAAGCGCTACATTTTTTAGTTTATGATTTGCTGACTTTTAAAACTTGCTTTTGTAAATAAATATTATAACTTTAATTTTTCAATAAGGAAGGTAAGTAGAGAGTTGAAATGACCTGCCTGTAGTAGATCATTGTATTATTAATTTTATGACAATGTCAACACAGGCACAGGCTCCAGTGGAGGTAAGGTCCCAACTACACTAGGGTGTGTATAAGAGCATACTAAAGGACCACTTATAATTTGAAGAATTTATGTTTTAAATTCAGGGTTAAGGCCCAATAAGTCTTGTCCAGCTAGACCTGGGAAGACTAGGGTCTCCCATTTTAAAGAAAATTCTGCAGCTTTAAATGTCAAAATAGGACACTCTCCAAAACTGGAAGAAAAAGGAACATTTCTAGATGTACTTTATAAATTATATCCCCAGAGAAATATTGTTTACTGCAAAGAAAAAACATTTCAACATTATTTTTGTATTACATCAAATAATTTCAGTACATGAAATTATTTGGAAATGCTATTTTGAAATGCTAGTTTCTGCAATTGTTGAAACAGAACCTTTACACTTAATTGAAAGGTGTTATTTCATTTTTTCCCCAGAAATATAACTACAGAAATTGATTTGTATCTGCAAAATTTGTATCTGCTTCTGCTTGGGTGAACACCATATTTTCTATTTACAAAACTTGTTAGCTCAATCCGCTCTTTGAGAAGCCTCTTGGATCAGTGTGTCCTGTTACAGACAGGTGACTGCATCCACCCTGCACATCATCTACCCTGGGAAATCTTCAGAAATCCTGTTTTGCCCCTCAGATTTCTCAGCAGAGCTTGAGGCCCCTAAAGAGCTACTTTTTAAGTAGAAAAAGTTATTCATGTCCATAATTCATCAAGTAGATTCTACCTATCTGATCTAGATTATGGCATACTCTTGCCGATTCTCAGCACTCCAAATTCAGCAGGGTTGGTTTAAAATAATGAAATTTTTAGAACATTGATGAATTTTAGCTCTTCTGATCTGTCTTTCGGTATTTAAGCCTTAAACAGTACATTTCAAGACCTTTTCCCCAGCTAGCATGGAGTAAGCAGGTTCTGCACCAAGAAATGGAAGCAGAGATTTTCCTGTTATCCCGGGACCCCAGAGGCTAGGATTGTAAGAGACAGCCCTGCAGTATTCAGAAGCTGGAGCTGGGTGCCTAGGCTGCACACACAGAGCATAGGAGGGATTAGTCACTGAAAGAGAGAAATTCACAGGGCACGATGCACCTTTCACCAGTGGGAAACAGCAAGATAAGATGGGGTATCTGCTGATTCTTGAAAACAGTAGTATTAATCTTTTTTTTTGCCTCTGTTCCCCATTCCCAGAATGAAGATGATAATCCCAGGTGTTTGCATGACGCTGGATAAATTACATTCATCAATGCTTGTGATCCATGGGTTAAAGATGGCAAAAGCCCCTACAGGATCCCAAAGAAAGAAGGGAATGAATAATTCTGCATCTAGTCTGAGGGTTATATAATATGCATTAAATAATAGCTTGAGCTGCATATTGAGTGAGGAGGATGAAAGGGACTATTGAAAACCAGCCCATTTGCTGAAAAAAAAGGCAGGATCCTGTGGGAAGAATATGTGATCATCTAATTAAGAAACACATAATTATCCCTACACTTACGGAAGCCAAACTTCAAGCTTCCATGTAACCTCATTCCTAGTATTTCTTGACTTTTTCTTGCTTAACTTTGCAGTTTTACTGTTGTTTGTGGAATGGGTTTCAGTTCCCTTCCAAAACAGCAATAGACCACATGCCGAGGAATAGGAGTTTTGTCCCACACAGCCACTCTGACTAACCCGAGCGAGAAGCAGGTCTCTAACTCTTCATGGCTTCAGCTTCCACTCGGGGAGCCGCAGCAGCAGCAGCCAAAGCACACAGCATATGAGTCAGAGGAGTATGAAACACCCGTCACCAGGCGTTTCTGCTCTCAGCCACTCTTTACTTTTGGCTTCTGCCCCCAGTATTTCATCCCCTTGACAAGACATTAGGAAGAAATTCTTTACCATGAGGGTGGTGAGACACTGGCCCAGGTTGCCCAGCGAAGTTGTGGATGCCCCCTCCCTGGAAGCGTTCAAGGTCATCAGGTTGGATGGGGCTTGGAGCAGCCTGGTCTAGTAGGAAGTGTCCTTGCCCATGGCAGGGGGGTTGGAACTAGATGATCTTTAAGGTTTCTTCCAACCCAAACCATTCTATGATTCTATGAAGCGTCTTCACCCTGGATGTTTCAGTCCCGGGTCTTGCATTTGGCACAGCCCATGCTCCCCAGCTGTCCTCTGCTTCCTGCCCTTGTTACCACTTGGGCAGCAGGGGGCACATGAAAGAGAACCAATGGGATAGTCTTCTCTCTCCAAACACAGGTGACTGGCGCCACAGTGACCCAGAGGAATTGCAGTTGAAAGGTGACCTGCTCAGCTGTCCCCACCTGGAGTGTCCTGTGGTGCTCATGCAGGAGTGACAGACATGGGATTGAAGCAGCAGGCAAGAGCTGGACCACGCTCAGCACACCTTCAGATCATTTATCTACAGACCATGTGCTAAAGATATTTTTCCAGAATTTCATTAATTGGTGAGATTTGATTGAGGGGTGCTTTTAGTTCTCCCCCCAAATAGGAACTGTAAAACATATGCCTCTACCACAGCTAAATTTCAACTTTCCATTCAAAAGCACAGAGTCACTGTAATTTATAAAGTCAAGTCCTAAAGCAAATTCAAATGAGGGAATTAGGACTAGAGGAAATGGCCTCAAGTTGCATCAGGGGAAGTTTAGGTTGGATGTTAGGAAGAAGTTCTTTACTGAGAGGGTGGTCAGGCACTGGCACAGGCTGCCCAGGGAGGTGGTGGAGTCACCGTCCCTGGACGTGTGCAAAAAACGAATGGATGAAGCACTTGAGGCCATGGTCTGGTGGTTAGGGAGATGTTGGGATAAAGGTTGGACTTGATGATCCTGGAGGTCCTTTCCAACCATAGTGATTCTGCGATTCTATGAAAACAAAGTATTTTTCTCTCATCTCATTGTCAGGACTGAGTACCTTTTGATAAACTTTTCCAATGAGAAGTACAAATTTCAGTGAAATGAATTTTGAAAAAGAGATTGAACACTGAAGCAGAGGAAATGTATTACCAATTGTCAGCAAGAAGAGGAGAAGTGAGACTACTCTGTAATTCTTGTGTTTTCTCATTATCAAAATAATAAAAAAAAATAGAGGAAAACATTGCCAATGTTCTACAAAGGAATGGAATAAAGCACAGTATGGTTCCACAGCTTGTACACTGTATTTTTTTTTTTTTGTAGAATGGGCTTTTAAATAAAACTATAAAATTAACTTGAGGAAAAATTAATTAACAACTTCATTGAATATGAATTTGATGTCTCAAGTGCATGTCATTGCCTGCATTTTGATAATGCATTTGACTTAGTATAATAAGCCTTCCTCTCAAAATTCATTCAAATGAGCATCCTCTTAGAAATTTTCATGTACACTGAAAATGTGAAAGGACACAAAATTACAGTCTTAAAATAACAAAATTAAAATAGAGTGGAGGATTAAAAACTGAGGGACAGAACTTACTTCTTTGCTTCTTATGTGTAAGTGGGACGCAATAAGGAGGACTATAATAATAATTTCCATCCAGGATTTAGAAAATAGTGTAAGTAATTGAACTGGGAGCCGTGATGCCTGTGTGGGTGGAAATAACTCTGAATCCTCCAAAAGCATTTTGGATTTCAAACCAGCTCTCTAGTACATCACTGGTCTCTGGGGTAGCCAAGCCCCAGCCTGTCTGCAGCTGTGGGAGGGCCCGCGTGCCAGCGTTGTAGCATCTTTTTCTTTTGGGTCTGACACCTGTCAAACCCAGGTTCAAGACTCTTGAGGAGTTTCTTTGAAGCACACCCCAAGGCGTGGTTCACTTCATCTGAGACCCACGCTGGCATTGCTGCCTGAGGGATGTTCAGTGAGGGATGCCCTCCAAAGGCCTTTTTTGTTGTGAGAACTATCAAGAAATTGTGGAGAAGTGGAAATCGGGAGGGGGTGCAATGCCAAACCAGACTGGACCATGCTGTCTGAGTGTTCGGGGGTATGGAGAAGCAAAGCAAAACTTTAAGAAAGTGGAGAAGGCCAGGTGCATGAAGCTTCGACTCAGGCATCCACCTGGGTGGGGAGGATGGACACAAGGCAGAGGCAGCTGCGAGAAGTGATGTGGTGGGAGTGAGGACAGGGTGCTACTGCCCGAACTGCAAAGGAGAGCAGAAACATCACTGCAGGACACCCGTGGAGGCTGTGCAACCACTGGGGGAAGCACAGGGGGAAAGGAGAGGCAGGCAGGGAGGAGAGGAGGGGTAAGGAAATGAGGCAGCAGCGGGACGGCACGGGTGGAAACTGCGCGGCGTGGGGGCTGCAGACTGGAGGGCACCACGCGAGAAACAGCGCTCGTGTGGAAGACGGGACAAGGAAAGAAAGAGCAGTGACAATGGCAACGCATGCCCTCCCCCACGCACCGACACGCGCACGCCCCCACGCCCCCTCCCCCGCCACGAAGCCTCCCCGCGCCGCTACCCGCGCACGTGTGGCCTACAGAGCGCCCCGCGCGCAGCGCAGGGACACACGCACACGCACGGGTCCCCACGCACAGCTCGGCTCCTCCGGGCTCCCACGCGCCGCCGCACCCGAGGGTCGGTGTGCCCGCAGCTACGCGCCCGCGCGCGGGGGCACGCCTGCGTGTGCCCACAGAGACGGGTGTGCGCGCACACGCAGCGCTCAGCTCCACGCCGCCCCCGCGGCCGCGCGCACGCCCCACGCATGAACACGCACCCCTGTGCACAGAGGCGGCCACGTATATATCCGCGTGTGCATCCGCGTGTGTATCCCCGCAGACGCGCGCGCACAAAGGTTCGCAGCGCGCACAAAGGTTCGCAGCGCACCCGTGCACCCACGCGTGCACCCACCGGCCCGGCCCACGCCGCGCCGACACGGGGCAGCCGCTCCCCGCCGCCCGCTCGGTGTGGGCGCGGCCCCTTTAATGCTAATGAGGCGGCGCGAGGGCCGGCGCCGGCCCCGCTGACTGCGTTAAAACTTCGGCGGGGCCATTTTGGGGGCAGTAAGACCCAGCGCGGGGCCCAGGGACGCCGCCGCCGCCCAGCGCCCGCTCGCCACCGCCGCCCTCCCTCCCGTCAGGCACCATGAGCGAGGCGGCGGAGACCGGCACCGCCAGCCCAGCGCCCGCCCTGCCCGCCGCCGCGGCGTCCACCGCCACGACCGCCGCCCCGGCCGCAGCCCCCGCCGAAGCCCCCGCGCCGCCGCCGCCCGCCGCCCCGGACGCCAAGCCCAAGAGCCCCGTTAGCGCCGCCGCGCCGGGCGCGGCTGGGGGTGAGACGGCCCCCGGTGCTGCCGCCGCCGCCTCCACCGCCACAGCCGCCGCGGCCGAGACGGAGAAGAAAGTGCTGGGTGAGTGCCGGGCCCGCTCCCAACTTCCCCGGGCCCGGGGCACCTGCGGCGGGGAGCGGGGCCGCACATGGCCGGGGCCCGGGTGTGAGTCCGGCTGCCGCCTCCCGGCCGGGCCGCCCCTCGGGGCTGGGGAGCACCGGCGGACGGGGCGGCGGGCAGCGCAGCCATGTTCCGGGCTTAGCACCTGCCGCCGGGCGCTGCCGCGGGAGCCCCCGGGGAGGCGGGGCTGGGGCAGCGCTGTGCGCCCCGCTCCGGGGCTCTGCCCGGCGTGAGCGGCGCTGCTGTGGTGATGTCCGCGGTGGGTTTGAGTTTCCGCTCTGTCGGTAGAGGCGGAGTGCCGAGCCGCGCTCTCTGTGCCGGGTCCAGCACAGCCGCTCTTCACTGTGGTTAAACAGGAGCCACCTGTGGAGGAGGAGACTCCAGTGGCAGCGGCAGCAGGGTCCGCTGGTGGCGACTGTGACTCTCAGAGTCAGCGAGGCAAAGCTGAGCCTGGCGGCTCGTGCGGGGTCCTGACCCCCGCTGGGGAGAGGCAGCCCGTCCCCTTCCGAAGGGGCAGGCTGAGGTCTCGCAGCAGCACGTAGTGGAGCCCGGTGAAGGATTTCTCAAGAGCTGAGGTAGGAAGGATTCTAGCAAAACAGAAGCTGGAGGTGTGGTTTACATGGTTTTCTCCTTTCTGTTCTCTCATTTGTCAGTAATCAGGCAAGGCACATCAAGATCTGTTGGCCGGTCTGGCTGCTTCGTGCCTTAACGTGGCTCGTTCCATTCTTGGTGATGTTCTCCTCGTTCACCTCTTGCTATTGCTTGGGGGGGGCGTGGGGGAAAGGTGAAGGCACAAGTGCCTTTCGTGGTCTAGTTGGCAAAAGAAAGCCGTGGTGGTGGTTTTGCATACTGGCCTTGTTGCTAGGCAAGCTTTTTAGCAGGAGATGTGAGGAAAATGATCATTGATAATGCTAATTGAAAATGGACTTACATTCATGTCAGGTTTAAATGTCCCTGTTAACGGCCTTTAATTATGTTCATTTAAGTCTCCTCCTGCAAAATCCCATTAGAAGCAAGGTCTGATGCTTGCCCAGAGCATCCAAATGTCAGACTTTTAGGAATGAGGATAAAGGTTAGTCCACTTTCTCTTCTCTTTTGATCACAGGAAGCTTTGGCTTTCCTTGTTAACACTAATGAAAAGGCATTTTGGCGTGGTAGGAGTGGCTGATGATTGTTTCCTTTGATAGCAGAGTACAGCATCTTGTAGAAATATGTGGGCTTTCACTTACTAGTGGGATAGGCATCACATCAATTGTCTTTTCTGACCTGTAAATAAAACTGCTTGTGGTTTCCTCTCGGCTTGTCCTGATCTCCTCGCTATGACAGCTCACGCTTAACAGTGGCTGCACCATGGCCATGTGAGTGTTCAGTATCCTGCTGTTGTCTGATGTTCTTCCTCCCCATGGTATTGCTTAGGTGAGACTCTGAAACTTGTGTGCATAGAGAATGGTATTTGCCCAGTACACCGTTTTGGGGAATATATTGGATACTTGCTTCTGGTCTCTGGCAGCAAAGTTGCTCTGAAACTGTGTGTGTGGACTTTGGTTTATCAGTAGCTAGCTGGCCATGTAGAGTGAGTTTTGACTACCTTTCCTTCCACCAGCTTTCTGACTCCCCTCAGGGTTTTTGTCAGGCTTCCTAGGCTTCTCGCCCTCTTCCTGATCTGACTGAAATAGGCCAACAGGTTCAATAGGTGTTTTGTGGGGGAGGGAGAGGATGATGGGGAGAGAATCACTGGTATTGGCCTTGTTTCTTAAAGCAGGCTAAAACCTGCATGTGCCAGTGGTACCTTCCCCCCTTCCCCTGTTGATTTGTAGTGCAGTAAGGTCTTGCATGTAGGCAGTGCCTTTGTGGTACTGATTAAGTGTCTGTATCTGGTGGTGTCCCTGTGAAGCTAAACCTAAAAGCACAACTATGAATGTTGATGCTGAAGACTGTTATTGTTACTGAATCAGTGCTAGGTGGTGAAACGCGGTGGTTTTATCTCTGTAAACAAGAAGTCTTGGAAATGGATGGTGTTCTAGGTAGAGCCCTTTTCTCTAATAGCTGTTTCAGTCTTAACATTGCTTTGCTTTTTCTAAATATGATCATCTGCTGAAAACTGTATGGAAGAAGACTAAAACCTTCTCTGCTAAGGGTACAATAAGAAATAACCTGTTATGACTTTCAGTAACAGCAACAGTACTACTGTACAGCTGGTAGCAGTACTGGACTGCTATCAGCAAATATTCCTGCTTTAGCTTTGTATTCAGGGGAGGAGGAAGAGCCTGCTCTTTTTGTCTGTCAGAGGGGTATATAAGAATGGCAAGACTGAGACCAAAGGTCTGTCTAGCTCTGTCATCTCCTAGTGGGTGTTTAGGGAAGAACGCAGGTGTAGAGCAGACTTGCAGTGTGTTCATCTTGCCTCTAGCAGACTGGCTTGGCCTTCTGTACTGGAGATTGTCTCTAGACTGTTTTGCTTTTAACTGCCTCTTGGGTTTCTCCCCACCTTGCCCAAGCATATGTAAGCTTTTCAACAAGCTGTTATCTGTAGGTGACTAGACCCTTTTCAAATAAGTACTGTGTAGATTACTTAGATAGTTGTGGTCATGCTATGTGATAAGTAACAACTATTAAAGTCTAAAGCCCCAAATTCTCCCTTTCCTACAGGTTTGAAAAGTACAAGTTTGTGGTCCCCACCCAGTTGCTGAGAGGAAAGGAGAGGTTGAATTACCTCCATCCCTGTTGAGTTCCTCCCACACGTTCTTATATGTTGGAGGAACAGGTTTCACCAGATCCTATAAGACACTGCAGTATGGCTTCTAAGTAAGATACTGTTTTGGTGTTGTGTGAGACAAGAGTTTGTCTTGATCCTAGAAGCCTAGGAACATAAAGTCAGTCTGTAGCTGGTAAATCACAGAAGATCTCTAGAAGCAGGAATATAAAAAGAACAGCATCCTGAGGTGTCTTGGTTAGCGTGGTGTTGACAGTGCAAGAAAGAGCTTGTCCAAAATAAGAGTGTGCTGCCTCTCCACTTGAGAGAGTCACATGGTGCCTGGTACTGCTTCCTTGGCCAGTTGTGGTTTCCAAGGAAGGAAGGGTAAGTCTGAGTGAAAGAGGGCACTTACAAACAGGGGAACTTTCTTTCAGCTGTTTCATGTCTGGCTGCTAAGCTCAAGAGAACTGATGAAGGGCAGTGCAATTTTCAGCTTCACTGTCCATTTCTGGGATAAGAAATAAAAGAGAAAGGATGGATGGCTAATTTTGAAAATAGAGCTGCACTTCATTCTAGATGCTGTGGAGTAAACTCTTGGCTGAAGAACAGCAAGTTAAAGCACTACTTGCTGCTACTGTGTTAGTATAAACTGAAGTGGAGATAGAGGTACGCTTTGTAAAAAGAACAGAATACATCTGGTTGTGACTTCATGTCCAGGTATACAAGTGTTTTTGTAACATTCTTGTGCTGCCTTATGTTTTAGAGTAACTCCTTTAACTTTTTTTTTCCAGCCACCAAAGTTCTTGGCACAGTCAAGTGGTTCAATGTCAGAAATGGATATGGCTTTATCAACAGGTACGTTTAAATTATGATAGTAATATTTATACTGTACTAAGACTCATGGTACAGATAATATGCCATGCGTTTGTAATTGCAACAGAGACCTGAGGACCTGACTACAAGTTCATGCAGTTGATAGCCAGATTTGGCCAGGCATTCAAGAAACTTGGATATCATCTCCCCGTACCCTCCATCGAAGGTTGTGTGTATGGGGAGAAAACAAAGGGTGAAACTCACTACAAACTTGGTCTGTTACTTGTTTCTCATGTTTACTCATATAACACTTTAAATAAGCTGTATGGTCTTTCATGACAAAGTGGGAGTAGGGTTGGAGGATGAGGGGAAATACTTTTGGATAAAAAATAAAGTGTTAACAGATCAAAAATACCTACTCTAAATACACATTAAGATTCTCTGGTATCATCTAACTGAAGATAGTCCAGGCCTAGGCTCACGGAAATTCTCTTTGTACCTTTTTTCTTTTCTGAACATGAACAAACCTCTGAATGGCATCATTAAGCAAAATAGCTGTAAGTGATATTGATCACACTCCAGCCGTAGGTGCCTAAGACCCACACTCCAACTTACTTAAGGCTGGAGTATCTGTGGGGCTGAGGGGCTTAAATGTCTTGTGCTTTATGAAAAATGAAGCTCCTGCATGGTGAATGCTTGACTTGCCAAAGACATACCTGGCAAGTTACTTTGTCCTGCAAGTCCTTGAACTGTTACACAGCAGGTAGATTTAGGTAAATTGGGCACAATAGAAAGCAGGGGGGAAGAGCCCTGTTTCAAGGATCTGAAGCCTATTCTGGTAGAGTATTAATCCCAGTCTCTGGAGACTACTATCCAGTGTTATGTAAGCTTAGAAGAAAAGCTTGAGTTAGGAAGTAGTCTTAAAGTCTTTCATAGCAGTTGATGGGAAAGCCTTCAGCTGGAAATGGTGTAAGAACTTGTTAGCTTTCTTCATAAACTGAAGTCTACTACTACTTTAGTCCCGCACAAGTTTTGGACTATACATTATCTTCACAAGCTCTTTGACCTATTTCTTCCCTCTGCAGGGAAGAAAATTAGTGAACGGATGGCAGGGTCTATGCTCTTTCTGTTGTGAAGGAACACAGAACCAAGGTCTCAGACCTGTCTTCATGTTTTGCATGTGGAATCCTGAACTGTCTGGCCTAATCCAGACAACCTCATGTTCATATCTCGGTCCCCCTCCAATGCAGTTTCCTAACACCTCTTGTGCATGGTTGCTTTGAGTTTCACTGAAAGGAGAACCCTATTAACAGCTGTGGCCAGTCCTGTTGATAGTCTTGCTTGACCTCTGAGATAACAGCTCAGGTTGCAGCCCACGTGGAAGCTTTTTTTCTGAGGGGGTGGAACAGTGAAAGGCATGTAGTCCAGTCATCAACTCTGCCCTGTGTCAAAACAAAATATTGAATGTTTGCTGGGAGATTACAGGGAACCTCCTCCCATCCCCCCACCAGGTGCTGAGTCCTTTCTGCTGTCAAGCATATGACCCTGGGAATTCAGAGCAGGGTCTCGGTAGCATAGACTTACACAGAATGTATGGAATCCAGGGGATGTACTACAGGCTGGGGGAAGGAGGGTTTCACTTGTGAAGTTGGAGTTTTCTATTTAAGTTTCTTAATCTAAACTCTTATGACTTCTCACTTTCTCTTCACAGAAATGATACCAAAGAAGATGTTTTTGTTCATCAGGTAAGGCGGTAGTAATAGATGTGCACTGTGATCTGTTTCTAGTGCAGCTTCCTGAAGCAGCTGCCCAACCGTGTCTTGGTTTCTCCTTAGAATATTTCCTGCAAATACCTTGAATGTACGTGTATGTTGATATTTTTGGGGAGGAATTTTAGAGTATGTGTTCATTCTCTCTGGAGTTATAACTGAAGGAGTAGGTATTGTAACCCTTCATGCTTTCTTTTGCCTGCTCTGATTTGAGCACTGAAGGTTTTTTGAGGGTTTTTTTTTTTTTGGTGTTTTGTTGTCCCTTCCCTGGGAAGATGACTCCTGTTTTGTAAATACCTTGCTACTTGTTGTTGGTCCTTCCCCCCCCAACTTCCTCATGTTCCTTCTCTTCTGTTTCCTCCTGCCCTCTTCATTTGCAGGTCTGTTCTGTCTGCCCTCCCTGGTATTGGAGAGAAAGTGATCTAGTCTGGCTCTTGCCCAGCCTGATTTGCCCTCAGCTGTTGCATGAGGCAGCTGCTCTTAGGAAGGAGAGGAGGAAGGTTGTGTGCCAAGTGTGCCCAAGCAGAGAGAAGTTGCCCAGCAGCTTGTCATTGGTTAACTTTACTTGATCTGTTGGTAGGCTGTTCTAAGTTTATGCTGCAACTCTCAGGTTTCAGGCAACTAATGGGGAGACAGAGGATGCTATCTCAATGCTGATTTAAACTGATCAGTTGGCTTAGATCTGGTTTTGCATCATCTGTGACTTCTACTTCACCAGAAAATGAAATACTGCCCCTGGAGCTTGTCCCATGTGAAATGCCTGCAGGCCCATGCGATCCTTAAAAGCATAAGCTTTCTTTGAGGTGTAAGTGGCAGTACTTTTGTCAGTGTAACCAGGAAGCTCACACTCAGAGTTTGTCACAGAGGATATGTGCATATGTAGTTGTATTAAACATGCTGGTCGATCTTGAGAATTAGTTTAGTTCCTGTGGTTTCATGACTAAATAGCCTGTGAGAACTGTTTCTTTTGGGTAAAGGGGTATAGACCAATTATCTGAAAAGGGATGAAGCTGAGAGGGAGTAAGTCCAGTGCCTGTAATGAGTGAAGATGATGTCAGGAAGTGTGTGTACTAACCATTCCCTGATAGTTGGTGGACTGAGAGCAAGAGCTCTCAACACATGTACCAATTTCTAAAGGTCACTGTCCTTCACTGATGACAGTGTGCTATGTGCATGCTGATACAGATGCTGCATCTGCAGCTTGATGGGAGTGTGTCCAGAGGAGGGTGGAAGAGTTCTAGAAGCAGAAACATGTTCTGGATAGACAGCACTGTAAAACTACCTTGAAGACAAATGAAGTCTCCCTGAGACCTGTGAGAAGATAGCCTGTAAAATGGTTGTTGTGCTAATGATGGGGATAACATGTATCAATGTTATTCTCTGCAGGCTGTGGAGACCCAAATGCTGAAGTCCCACAGCAGACTAGTAGTGTGTGTGTGTTTGCTTCTCATCTCTTGTGGCTGAAATCCTTTTGGAGTGAGCACAGAGCAAAACTGGCTCCACACTTCAGAAATACCACATCACATGCAAGCTTGCATCTGATTAACCCGCTTAGTGGGCTGTGCATGGCAGAACAGATGCTTCCAGCTCTGGCCTGGGTTGGCTGCAGTTGGCTGGGTGTTGCTCAGCTCTTCCATGAGCTGTTCCTGTATGTGATGTGCTCACTACTGCAGCCTGTGGCTTTTTGGCTGGAGCTCCTGCTTGGGCGCTCGGGAGCCCCGAACAGGCCTGCTCGGCAAGGGAGGCAAATCCATAGTGTAAGCAAATATCCTGCTGTGAACTCCCTCTCCATGGTTAGTGCTGGTTGTGCCCCTCCTCCCCGTGCCTGTCCCAGGAGGGGCTGGATTACATGCCTAATCCCTTCAGAATAAGGCTGACCTAGTTGAATAGGTACAGCCTCTTCCCTGCCTCCCCAGCGTGCATCTGCAGTGGGGAGGGAACAGGCTGATCTCGTGATTGGAATGGGGGTTAACACTCAGTGTCTGGCTATTGGATGCTATTTATAAACCTAGTACAGATTAAAATGCTTTTCTCTTTAGGGCATGCATGGCTTGCTTTGAATTAACCCTTTGTCTTGCAGGAGACCCAAGCAGTGTTTTGGGGAAAGGTAATTCTTCCTGTGCTTTGTGTTGCTTGCATCCTTGTCTAGTTAGTTCATGCGAGGTGCTGTCTAGGGCACTGTGTCAGAGGTCTGTGAGCAGAGGATGGATCTGCCTTTTGGGGTGGAATGTGTCTGGGGAAAAGGAGGGTCTTGCATTATAACACTACTGAAAGTGTCAGTAACCAGAGAAGTCCAATTTAATTATGCCTAATTTGAATGGACCAGCAGTGAGGAGGAGTTAGTCTCTTCTTCTGCACAGGTCTTTATCTTCACTGGTTTGTATTCTTTGTGCACAGCCTGGTGTACGTGCACCAGTAACCTGGTATAACAGATTTTGGCTGTAGCTGTGGCAATGCTGGATGTGCACATGATGTGGTGATATCATGAGGATATGAAAAGAACTCTTCCAAACAAAATACTGAACTATCTCTGAAGACTCTTATAGCTGTCTGTTCATTGATGTCCCCTTGGGAAAGGGAAGGCTCTGTCTTAATTGTTGAGTGCTGTCTGTATTAACACAAAACATCTGTCTTTTGAATTAAATAAGTGGGAGCCTGCAGGATGCTGGTGAACAGTAACAGGAAGAATAGTGCTTTATCCCCTCTGGATATACAGAGTAAAAGTCTTTTCATTAAGCTTAGAGCTTATGCTTGTTAGAGGCTTATTTCAGCAATGTTTACCTGCAGCTGAAGTAGTAAGTAGTAAAGTTGTGTAGTTTCTGCTCCAAATTTTAGGACTCAAAATTGTTCCTGGTTGCTTTTATAAAACAAACCTTTGCCTAATGTGTGGCATTCTGTCTCCTATTGGCAGTTTATTCAATTGCAAATCTGAATTTTTGAAGTTTCTGTCCATAAAGCTGGAACAGAACATGTGGAATCTTGTTGAATTTATCTTTCAGCTTGGAGCTTGATTAATCTTAAGTATGCCCTCTGCTGAAAAGAAATCTAGTAGTCCTTTCTTCCTCTGCACTTACAAGGAAGGGGAAGGAGTTTGAAATGCAGCTTGTTGACGTCTCTGTCATAGGCAGAGCGCAAGTCTCAGGAGTTTGAGTCAGTTGTCTCAGTACAAGTGGTGGTGAAGGAATTAAACCCTTAATCTGCAGTGAAGATAATGACTTTTGTATTGGTATATGGCATTCATGGAAAATCTAGCAATTCTAGCTGATTTTTAGAAGTGGGACAACTACACTAATAGGTCAGCAGAAAGCAAACAAAGCTGTCTCAGCTGATGGTGTGAGTCTCTGCTTTGTAAAGTAATTTCCAAGAGAATTCACTTGAGGAGCCCATTCTCTTCCTGTATCAAAAAAAGGCAAACAAAAAAACCACCAAACAACAACAAACAAACAACAAAACCCCCTCTTGGGTTGCTTTTGTGTTGGTAGCAGTAGTATGTACACTCCAGCATTCTTCCTTGAGCTGTTCAGGGACTCTGCAGGGTGCAGGGAAAGGTATGGCTAGATGTAGGGCTGAAAGGACACGCTGGCCTATTGCCTGAAACAAAGGAGACTGTATTCAGCAACAGTGAGAATACTTTTCCTAAACTGGTCAAGCTCAATTTTAAACTGATTAGAACTTTTCCTTCGGTGGAAAAAAATTTTGGGCTATTTTCACTGAATGAATGTAGTTGCCACACACGGGCAACAGCTCAACTAGTCTTCATTCTTCCTGTTATTCCTGAACTGCAGACAGATATGGTGACTGTTTCTTCTGTTTCTGCCCTGCATCCATTTCTTAAGCCAGATTTGTGCACTTCTGTCTACTGGATCTTCACCTGCCTCCTTCATGCCAACAAAAGATGCCCATATCAGGAAACTTAAAGTGAATTTGTCTTTAATAATCTAAAAATTTCAGTAAAAAGCTGGCTACTAGATTGGCTTGTACAGTGTGTGTTGAGCTTTTGGTTGGGTTTTTCCTCTTATGGCCTCTTCCAGTTTGTGAATCGTCAACTAATGAACACATAGTAGGCTTGTCTTGCTAACTGCTTCTGTGGAATCCTAGAAATACTCCATGGAGTGAAAGGAATCCGTAGTTGCCAGGCTGAAAATCACTCTGGAGGCTTGAGTGTTCCTGTGAGTCTGAGGAGGCTTTCAACTGATTTTGATCTGAAATCATGTTGTTAATAGTATTTCAAGATTTCCGTCCAGGAGATGACCAAACCGGCAACTGTCTGTTCTGGCACTATTCCTGTGTTCTTCAGGGACTCACCTAATTTTTGGGGGTCTCCTTTACAGTGCTTAGGTGAAATGGTTATTTATGTTACACCAGAATTACAGTAATTCTTCTCTAGTTACTATGAGTTACTAGTTAATGCTATATTCTACAAAAATGCTCTTTGTCTTTAGTTCCCTGTAGATGGTCTACGGGTCTCCTAATAACTGTGAAGGCATGGGTCACACTTGCTGCTGGAACTGCCTTTGTACAACATGCAGGAGGTCAAACACTCCATGTGAATTCTGTTCATACAGAAATAAGTAATGATCTGTGTATTTAGTAGGCTTGATGGAAGAGATCCTGGGGCAACAGCTGATTTGTAAACTCCTCTAAGTATTGAGAAAGGGGTAAACCTTGACTGAGTACAGGAGGGCCTATGAAATAAGACATTTATGTATTTGAAATACATTGGTGTGGTGACTAATCTGGTGTGTAGAGTTGAGGTTGTACTAGAAGAATACTGTCCTCCTCTCATTTCCTGGGCTATGAATGTGTAAGATAATGAGTAAGATAATGTTTTTCTGTATCTTCTTTCTTTAAAGACGGCAATAAAGAAAAACAACCCACGAAAATATCTGCGCAGTGTTGGTGATGGAGAAACTGTAGAATTTGATGTGGTCGAGGGAGAGAAGGTGAGAGATGATGGAAATTTAGGGGTGTGGTCCAACAGACTTGTTATCTCTCCAGTGGGGTGTAACAGAGCCTCAACTGTGTATCTGGTAGCTTTGTTGTGTTAATCCTTGGGGTGGGTGACATTCATACAGCTTTTCTGTGGAAGATCTGTTTTTGTAAGGCTTCATTATGAAGTGTTTCTAGATATGTAACAAAACTCCACTTTAACTACATCCTAATGCTTCTAGAATCTGCAGTTTTTACTCAGTAGTGCATTTGAAACTTGCAGTCTGCCCAGTAGTCCTTACCTGATGCATATATTGCCCTGAAGAATTTGTCTTGGGAGTTTGGTAGCTTAGTAACTGTAAGAACCTTCAAGATTTTTGCACTTCTTTTTTTTTCAGTGTGGGTTTTTTGGCTTTTTTCTTTTTTAAAAAAAAAACAATTACTATTTCCTTTTTCCTCTGAACAGTCTGAAGTAGGTCTTAACTCATGATCATAACTCTTTTTGTGTTATGGGGTTGAGAATAACAGACTTGCTTGACCTGCTTTTGTGCTGCTTGGGAGGAAGGAATCTCTGCAGCTTGGAGCTGATGCAAACAGGCTTCTTTGCTGTTTCATCCTATCCCTTCCCCTTCTCCCTGCACTTGGTTGTTCTTTTCTCACACCACCCTGGCTTACTTTCTTTTGGCCTTTTAGGGTGCAGAAGCAGCTAATGTCACTGGTCCAGATGGAGTCCCTGTAGAAGGCAGCCGCTATGCTGCAGACCGGCGCCGCTATCGACGTGGCTATTTTGGCCGACGCCGTGGACCTCCTCGAAGTGTAAGTCTTGTTCTAGAGAGCTGACAGCATGGGGGCAAACAGAACAGTGTTGTTGAATCCTTCCTGAAAGCCTAGCTGTTTATACTAGCTATCATGATGCCTTTTCTTTAATCCTGCTGAACACTGCTGAGGCTTAAATACATAAAAGGTGTTCTTTCAGAGTCCCTTGGGGATGGCTAGAAGTTGGTGCTGGTAATGGATGTGTGAGTGTGTCTTTGTTTTTGTGGTCATATAGTTTGCAGCTTTAGCTTTCATGCCAAGTGGCAAAGAACCAGGATACTTGGTTTCGTTCAGCTTTTTGATGTTTCCAGTCTTATCTGTTAGCTCATCAACCAGCTACATTCCAATATTGATTCTGTTTCCTTTTGCTCTCCTAAGATAAAAATCTCCCTCAGCTGTCTTTATTGGGAGTGAATGCTGTAGTTGGTGGTATTGGTGTTGTCTTGGAGCCGCTTCAGATTTTAGATGAGCAGACATATCGAGGCTTAGACAACTCTGTCTCCTACTGAGTATGGAAAGCAGATGTTTCTTTCTGCCCAAAGAGTGGTAATGTGAGACCCAACTTCAATATGGGGGACATTCAGTCTCAGGGTAGTCATGTTGGGGCATGTTCCCTTGGATGCCTAATGCAAACTCATGCAGCTAAAAATCATGTGACGCTGTAAGACACTTGGATCCTGGTACTTGAAGATGTACACAAGGGGAACAAATAGTGTGATATCACAGTTTTCCTTTGGCTTGTTTATATGAGTCCTCAGACTGACTTCATGTGGGTACCAACCTTAGCTGTTGTGTGACTGGTGCATGATGTCCTATGAAGTCATCTCTCATTTCATAACCTAAAACATCCTGCTGTTTCCAGAGTCAGTGATCCCAGAGAAGAATTACAGCCTTAAAAATTTGGAAATGATCACTTGCAAAAGGACATTACACAGAATAACAGAATCGCAGAATGGTAGGGATCAGAATGGACATCTGAAGATCATCCAGTCCAACCCCCCTGCCAGAGCAGGATCACCCAGAGTAGATCACACAAGAATGTATCCAGGTGGGTTTAGAATATCTCCACAGTAGGAGCCTCCACAACCTTTCTGGGCAGCCTGTTCCAGTGCTTTGTCACCCTCAAAGTAAAGAAGATTTTCCTTACGTTTAGGTGGAACTTCCTGTGTTCTAGGTGTCCATTGCCCCTTGTCCTGTCACTGGGCATCACTGAAAAAAGACTGGCCCCATCCTCCTGACACCTGCCTTATAGATATCTATTTATAAGCATTGATGATGTCCTGCCTCAGCTTCCTCTTCTCCAGGCTAAACAGATGAAGCTCTCTCAACCTTTCCTGATAAAATTCCAGTTCCCTAATCATCTTAGTGGCCCTGTGCTAGACTCTCTCCAGTAGATCCTTGTCCTTCTTCAACTGATGAGTCCAGAACTGGGCACAGTACTCCAGATGAGGCCTCCCCAGGGCAGAGTAGAGAGGGAGGAGAACCTCTCTTGACCTGCTGGCCACACTCTTCATACACCCCAGGAGCCACTGGCCTTCTTGGACACGATGGCACATTGCTGGCTCATGGTCACCCTGCTGTCCACCAGGACTCCCAGGTCATTTTCCCCAGAGCTGCTGGAGAGCAGCTCAGCCCCCAGCCTGTACTGATCCATGGGGTTGTTCTTCCCCACATGCAGGACTCTACACTTGCTCTTGTTGAATTTCATTAAGTTTCTCCCTGCCCAGCTCTCTGGCCTGTCCAGGTCACGCTGGATGGCAGCACAGCCCTCTGGAGTGTCAGCCACTCCTCCCAGCTTTGTGTCATCAGCAAACTTGCTGAGGATCCACTCTGTCCCTTCGTCCAGCTCATTAATGAATATATGGAATAGGACCAGACCCAGTACCCACCCCTGGGGGACACCACTTGTCACAGGCCTCCAACTAGACTCTGCCCCGCTGACCACTGCTCTCTGGGCTCTGTCCTTCAGCCAGTTCCCAATCCACCTTGCTCCCTGATCATTCAGTCCATACTTTTTAAGCCTGGCTGTGAGGATGCTATGGGAGACAGTGTCAAAAGTCTTGCTGAAGTTGAGGTAGAGACAACATCTACTGCCCTTCCCTCATCTATCCATCTAGTTACGCTATCATAAAAGGCTGTCAGGTTGGTCAAGCATGACTTCCCCTTGGTGAATCCATGTTGACTGCTCCAGATGGCACTCTTTTCCTCCACATCCTTTGAGATGGCACCAAGAACAAGCTGTTCCATCACCTTTCCAGGGACAGAGGTGAGGCTGACCGGCCTGTAGTTACCTGGGTTGTCCTCCTTGCACTTTTTTTAAGATTGGTGTGATGCTGGCATTCCTCTAGTTTTTGGGCACCTCTCCTGTTCTCCAGGAGTTTTCAAAGATGATGGAGAGTAGGCTAGCAATGATTTCTGCCAGCTCCCTCAGCACTCACGGGTGCATCCCATCAGGGCCCATGGATTTGTGGGTGTCCAGATTACTTAACCCAATCTAAAACAGTCCTTTTCAACCGAGACAAAGTGTTCCTTTCTCCTGACTTCCCCTATGGTCTCAAAGGTCTGGATCTCCTGAGGCTGGCCTTAGCAGTAAAGACTGAGGCAAAGAAGGCATTCAGTAACTTTGCCTTCTCTGTGTCCTCTTGTCACCAAGGCACCCACTTCATTCAGCAGCAGGCCCACGTTTCCTCAAGTCTTCCTTTTGCCTCCAGTGTACTTAAAGAAACCTTTCTTATTGTCCTTGACCTCCCTAGCCAGGTTTAATTCTAAGGAGGCCTTAGCTTTCCTAGTTCATAGGATCATAGGATGGTTTGGCTTGGGAGGGACCTCAGAGCACATCTCATTCCAACCCCCCTGCCATGGGCAGGGACACCTCCCACCAGACCAGGTTGCTCCAAGCCCCATCCAACCTGGCCTGGAACACTGCCAGGGCGGGGGCAGCCACAGCTTCCCTGGGCAACCTGGGCCAGTGCCTCACCACCCTCACAGGAAAGAATTTGTTCCCAATATTTAGTGTAAATCTACCTTATTCCAGTTTAAAGCCATTACCTCTCATCCTATTGCTAAAAGCCCTTGAAAAAAGTTCTTCAGCTTTCTTGTAGGCCCCCTTCAGGTACTATAAGGCTGCTATAAGGTCTTCCCAAAGCCTTCTCTTCTCCAGGCTGAACAGCCCCAACTCTCTCAGCCTGCCCCCATAGCAGAGGTGCTCTAGCCCTTGGATCATCTTTGTGGCCTCCTCTGGACCTGTTCCAACAGGTCCATGTCCTTATGTTGGGGGTCCCAGAACTGGACACAGTACGCCAGGTGGGGTCTCACGAGAGCAGAGTAGAGGGGGAGAATGACCTGCTGGCCACGCTTCTTTTGATGCAGCCCAGGACACAGTTGGCTTTCTGGACTGCAAGCGCACATTGCCAGCTCATGTTGAGTTTTTCATCAGCAGACATCCCAAGTCCTTCTCAGAGCTGCTCTCTATCCGTTTTCTGCCCAGCCTGTACTTGTGCTTGGGATTGCCTCGACCCAGGTGCTGGACCTTGCCCTTGGCCTTGTTGAACTTCATGAGGTTGGCATGGGCCCACCTCTCCAGCCTGTCCAGGTCCCTGTGGATGCCATCCTTTCCCTCCGTCATGTTAACCACACCACACAGCGTGGTGTCATCTGCAAACTTGCTGCGGGTGTACTCCAGCCCACTGTCCATGTCGCCAACAAAGATGTTAAACAGCACTGGTCCCAGTACCGATCCCTGAGGAATGCCACTTGTCACTGGTTTCCATTTCAACATCAAGCTTGTTGACTGCCACTGTCTGTGACCATCCAGCCAATTCCCTATCCTTCCCTATCCAATTCCCTAGTGGTCTGTCCATCAAATCCATCTTCTTCCAGTGTAGTGTCCAGGATGTCATGTGGGACAGTGTTCAGTGCTTTGCACAAGTCCAGGTAGATGACGTCAGTTGCTCTCCCCTTATCCACTGATGCTGTAAGTCCAACATAAAAGGCCACCAAATTTGTCAGGCACGATTTGCCCTTGGTGAAGCCATGTTGGTTACTTCCAATCACCTCATCTAAGTTTTCCATATGCCTTAGCAGAGCCTTCAGAAGGATCTGCTCCATGATCTTGCCAGGCATGAGGTGAGGCTGACTGGCCTGTAGTTTCCTGGGTCGTCCTTTTTTTCCCTTCTTGAAAATGGGGGTTATGTTTGCTTTTTTTCAGTTATCAGGAACTCCACTGGTCTGCCATGACCTTACAAATATGATGGAAAGCTGCTTGGCAACTTCATCTGCCACTTCCTTCAGGACCCTTGGATGAATCTCATTGGGGTTGCATCCCTACATCCTCTGACAACATTCTTGTATTCCTCTCAAGTGGTCAGCCCACTTGAGTTTGTTCTGTAGCTATCTGCTCAACCATGCAGGTCTCCTGGCTCTCTTACTTGATTTCTTTCTCTTTGGGATGATCTGATCTTAAGCTTGGATGAAATGATGTTTGAATATTCTCTCTTGGGCCCCCCTACCATCCAGTGCCCTATCCCATGGGATTTCTCCATGCAGTTCCTTGAAGATGCCAAAGTTACCACTTCTGAAGTCCAGGGTTGTGATCCTGCTCGTTGCCCTGCGTCTATTGCACCTGATCCTAAACTCCATCTCATTTAGCCTGGGTGTTCATTGTTTCCCCTTGTTCATGAAGTTTGGTCCTTCTCTACCCCTTGTTGGGTATCCTCCGAATGTCAGGCCTTCCCATCAATGCATTTACTTCTCTGGATTTGATATAATTTCTTAAGAGTAAATTCTGTTTCATTCAAGGATGATGAAGACCTTTATAGTACCATTCCCTATTCCCTTACCTTGTTACCTGTTAGACTGGCATGCTAAACTCCGTGATTGCTCTGGCTTTTCAAAGATGATACTGGCCAGGCAGTGACATTGGCCAGCTCCTTCAGCATTTTTGGATGTGTCCTGTGTAGTCTCATAGACTTGTATGTGTAAGACTTGTTTAAGTGATACTTCCTTTTCATGTTTGAGCTCAGCCAGGAGTTTTGTGCAGCCAAAGCTGACATTCTGCTGTGCCAGCTCAGCTTTCTGCATGTTGCAGTGGTCCCTTCCTGTGTTCCGTGCTAGTTTGAGGTGCAACCAGTTATGCTGGGCCTTCTTATCCACTCACTTGTTAATTGCCTGAACAAGTCAAAGCTCTACTTTCAGAAAGTCTGCACTGGGGAGAAGGGACTGCCCCTGAATTTGTCCTAGGGTAGGTCAGTGAATACACTCAAACTTGTTCAGATACTCTTGTTATCCCTTCTGTGCCTTATTTGATAGATCAAATGAGAGTAGAGTGAATCCTCATCTGAAGCTATCAATATTCCCCTTTGAGATTTTTCAGTTGCATGATTGAACACATTCTTCACATTGAAACTGTGTCTACTGCATCTAGAAAGATGCTTCTTTCTAATACTCTTTTCCTTTAACAAGGTGTCTCCCTTTCCATTACCACGTGTGTCAAGGGGGAAGAAAGGTAGCAATGTCTGTGAGTCATAGCAGTGTGTATCTGCTATTCTGTGTAGTCCCATTAGCAGGTGCATTAGAGGTTGTGCATGTCTACTTGAGGAAGCGTTTCTGGCTAACTGTCCTGCAGGATATTTCTGAGATGAGTTTGAGCTGCTGATGGTAGAGCACGCTTGAGCTGTGTTTGCTGAAAGGATATTTACTCGGATGCAGGCAACTGTTGCTGCCCACCTAAAGGAAAAGGTTTCAGTGTACTCAGGCCTGCTATGCTTAAAGATCTACTAGGCTAGAGAGGTGAAAGGCTTTCCCAGAGCTCAGCTGCCCACATCATCAATCCTGTATTTACTGGGGAAAAAAAAGCTGAATTTATTGAGGTGACTTTTGACATGGTGGCCTTCTAGGTTTCAAGAACTTGTAATTTGATGTTTGCTGTCAACTCTAGTCCAACCTTGCAGCACAGAAAGAGTTGATTATTTCTTCATGGGCACAGTTGTAGGCAAACTGAAGATGCAATCCTTTGTTTGCCATGCTAGCTCAATTGTGCCTGTACTCTGTACGTAACTTACTGGGTCTGTATTTAACACATTCTCAAGAGTGAAGAGAACCTTCAGGAATCTGAGGTATTTAACCATCTCCAGTGCAACAGTGTCTGGACTGGAAAGTAGAAGTACTTGTTCATACTGGAAATCTCTTAATTGTATCCACCACAGGAAAGAGGTGGTTTGTCACTAAACTGTGACAACATAGACATGGTGTGGATCTGTAGTCAGAACGTTAAACAGACAATAAATTGTGGAATAACCTTGAACTGACAATGTCATCATGTACATGGACTGTTGGTGTCATGACTCAGCCCGCCTGAACCAGGCCCAGCAGCCAGGCGGGGCTCGTGGTGCAGAGCTCCCTGTCCCCTCTCGCCCGGCCGAGCGTGATGGCTCACAGGGCAGTGAGCAATGGCAACAAGTTCCTGCAAGGCACAACCTGCATGGGAAGCGTGTCCCTAGGGTAACTGTCCCACCTCTCCAGGTGACCCTGCAAACTAGATATGCTCTGCAAGGGGAACCAGCTGGGGATGAGGGTGATGAGGTGCCACTGAGGCCAACTCAGACCATGCTTCGCATCAAAACCTCCTCAGTTAGAAAAAAAAAAAAAAAGGTGGGTCCTAGTCATAGGTGACTTGCATCTAAAGGGGGTGGAAGGCCCTATATGCAGGCCAGACCCACTTGTTAGGGAAGTCAGCTGCCTCCCTGGGGTCAGGATTAAGGATATATGGAAAAAACTCCATACCCTGGTTCAGCCCTCGGATTACTGCCCTTGAGTGATATTTCAAGTAGGCAGGAATGAGGGAGTCACCAGAAGTCTAGGGGCATTGAAGAGATACTTCAGGGCCCTGGGACGGCTGGTTAAGGGATCGGGAGCACCAGTGGTGTTCTCCTCCATCCCACCAGTTGCAGGGATTGATGAGGGAGTAAACAGAAAGAGTCAGCAGATTAACTCCTGGCTCTGAGGCTGGTGCAACCGGCAGGACTTAAGTTTTTTTGATCATGGGTTGATCTTCAGGTCACCAGACATGCTGGCAAAAGGTGGGGGAAGCCTAACCTGAAGGGGAAGAAGGATCTTAGGACAAGAGCTAGCAGGACTGATTGCAAGGGCTTTAATCTAGGTTTGAAGGGGGATGGGGGTGGAACCAGAATAAATGAAGCAATGCCTGGGAGCAGCATGCCAGTGCTTGTGGGTAACAGTGCTGGCAAACTCTTGCAGTCTGCTCTCTCAGTGAAGGTAGGGGATTCAAGTAGGAGCAGAGACATGAGAGGTAATGATAGGTTGGAAGCCACAGAGGAGTCTGAGAGTGGTCAGGTGGGAATTGGGGCTTGTCCCCCCAAAAAAGCGGTGGGACAATTAGCCCAGCTGAAGTGCATCTACACGAATGCACACAGCTTGGGCAACAAACAGGAGGAGCTGGAGGCCATGGTGCAGCACAAACTGATTTAGTTGCCATCACAGAAACGTGGTGGGAGGACTCTCACAACTGGAGTGCTGCGATTGATGGCTACCAACTTTTCAGAAGGGACAGGCAAGGAAGGAGAGGTGGTGGGGTGGCACTCTATGTTAGAGACAAAATTGAATGCCTTGAACTCAAAAATGTGAATGATAGCATGGAGTGTTTATGGGTAAGACTTAAGGGGAAGGCCAATAAAGCAGACATCTTGGTGGGAGTCTGTTATAGACCCCCAACCAGGATGGAGAGGCTGATGAAATATTCTATAAGCAAGTGGCAGAGATCTCACGATCACTCGATCTTGTTCTCGTGGGGGACTTCAACCTCCCAGATGGCTGCTGGAAATAAAACACGGCAGAGAGAGATCAGTCCCGGAGGTTCCTAGAGTGTGTGGAAGACAAGTTCCTAACACAGCTGGTAAGGGAGCCAACTAGGGACAGTGCCCTACTGGACCTGCTGCTTGTTAACAGAGAAGGTCTTGTGGGGGATGTAGAGGTTGGAGGTCATCTTGGGCAGAGTGACCATGACATGATAGAGTTCACAATTCTTGGAGAAACAAGGCAGGGAGCCAACAGAACTGCCACCCTGGACTTCCGAAAGGCAGGTTTTGGCCTGCTTAGGAGCATGGTTGAGAGTGTCCCTTGGGAGGCAGTCCTGAAGGTCAAAGGTGCCCAGGATGGCTGGGCATATTTCAAGGAGCAACTCTTAAAAGCACAGGAGAAGGCTATCGCCAGGTTCCAAAAGACGAGCCGGGGGGGGGGAAGGAGGCCAGCCTGGCTACATAGAGATCTTTGGCTGGACCTCAGGAACAAAAGGAAAGTCTACAGCCTTTGGAAAAAGGGGCTGGCAACTTATGAGGAGTACCAAAATGTAGTGAAACTGCAGAGCGAAAATTAGAAGGGCCAAAGCTCAAGCAGAACTCGACTTGGCTGCTACGGTTAAGGACAATAAGAAGAGGTTCTTTCAGTACCTCAACAGAAAAAGGAAGGCTAGGGAAAATGTTGGCCCTGGTGAGGCCACAGCTGGAATCCTCTGTCCAGTT
This sequence comes from Podargus strigoides, assembly GCA_028020825.1. Lineage (NCBI taxonomy): Eukaryota > Metazoa > Chordata > Aves > Caprimulgiformes > Podargidae > Podargus > Podargus strigoides. The sequence goes on along the minus strand of CM051642.1, from coordinate 772,318 downwards.
CTGGGCTCCCCAGTTGAAGAGAGACAGAGACCTACTGGAGAGAGTCCAGTGGAGGGCCATGAGGATGAGTGGGGGATTGGAGCATCTCCCCTGTGAGGAAAGGCTGAGAGAGCTGGGACTCTTTAGCCTGGAGAGGAGCAGGCTGAGGGGTGATTTAATTAATGTTTACAAATACCTAAAGGGGGGGTTGAGGGAGGATGGAGCCAGACTCTTTCCAGTGGTTCCCAGTGACAGGACGAGGGGTAACGGGCACAAGCTGGAACAGAGGAGGTTTCATTTAAATATGAGGAAGAACTTTTTTCAGTGAGGGTGCAGAGCACTGGCACAGGCTGCCCAGAGAGGGGTGCAGTCTCCTTCTCTGGAGATTTTCCAGCCTCGCCTGGATGCAGCCCTGAGAGATGTGCTCTAGGGGATCCTGCTTTGAAGCAGGGGGGTTGGACTGGATGATCTCTGGAGGTCCCATCCGACTCTGAATATTCCATGATTCTGTGATACTGTCTGCATTACTATTAGAAGAAGCTTCTATACCAGTGAATCAGAAAAAAAGCAAAATGGTTTGAGAGCTGTTTTATAGGCTGACACTGTTTCTTCTTGAGAGGAGATCTGAAAAGATGAGTAGTATTATACAAAAGCTAGAGACTGATCTGAAGAGATGTAAGAACAAGTGGAAAAAAAAACCAAACGGGAAGCAGATAAATAAAAACCTCACTTCAGTTACAGTTAATGCTTACAAAACTTTTCTTTGGAGGACAGCAGTAACATTTTTTATCTTTTTAGGGTTAGAGAAATCTGTGCAAGATCTTCATGAGGGATCACAGCCTGCCTGCCTATTTTGTCTGTCTTCACGGGGAAATGTAGAGTACAGCAGGCCAATTTCATTCATTTGACCTTTAGGATGATCTAATATTTTGTTAGAAGGTATTACACTGAGTTGAAGGTTCTTGTGGAGGAAACTGAGTGAACAGGATCATGTGTGTGCTAGGCATGGTGTGGTGTTTTTAAGAGTACAAATGAAGCTCTCCTAATAAATGATTCTAATATACTTAGTACCACTGTAGTAAAGCAAGACCTCAAAGCTCAGGTTCTGTTTTCCAGTCAAATTGCATCTGTTTCAGTGTCTTCTGACAGCATAATTGTTTTATTCTGGGGGCATACTTCACTTCTGGCCAATAAGCCTAGATCAATTGACAGTGATACTAATGTAATATGTTATTTGAATTTTTGTGATACTATAGAGGATGCAGGAAACTATCAGGACTTCTGGGCTAAGCGATACAGTTGCTTTGCTATTCTGTTTTCAACACTGAGCTGAACCCATTTAAAATACTGACACAGCAACATTCATCTGGAGGTTAATAGGAAAATCTTTGAGTAATGCTTCATCAGGTTTAGTCATTCTTTCTGTCACTACAGGAGATGGAGTCTTTTATCTGAGATTCCAATGCAGCCTTCTGTGGGGAGGAGTGGATTTGGGTATTGCAGTGCTAGAACTGAGCATTGATTCTATGTGTGCCTGCTCAGAAATCCTGGGGAAGAGAAATGGTGATTATGCTGGAACATGTTCAGGATTGTTTGTTCTGCATCCTCTTTTCCCTTCATATCTTGCTGCTTTCTTCTCTTGTTTCTGTGCTTTGCCAGTCCTCATGTGAGGAAGAATGAGAGCAGGAGCAGAGTTAGGTCCTTGCTTTACAAAAGGCAAATCCCAAGACCTTGGAATCAGTGTTGTCACACACAATACTGGTAGTGCTGTTTCTCCCCTTACTGTCTGAGTCACTGCTGACCACCCATCACAGGTCTATGAAACTGTAAAGTCAGGTAGTACAAAGTGTCTTGATACGAACGGGCCAGATGTGTAACTCTCCTTTTGGGTTCTGAGTTGTTCAAGTACTTCTCAACTGCTATCAGATGCTACCTATTATTACTGTCTACTTAGTCAGTGGGAGTCTCTTGCGATACTTAGTTTTCCTCATCAATTTTATACATGGGAGAACATAATGGACAATGTTATTTATGATTTTGGGGTTTTTATTTGAATTCTTATTTCTCTTTATGCACCTTAGCAGCTGGCCCTGTCATACTGTTAAGAATAGCTAGTATAGTTATTTCTAGGTACAGCATATAAAATATTCCAGTTGCCTTTAAGCCATGTCTCTATATTTTTTTGAAACTTGGAAAGCTACAAAGAGTGCTTGAAATTGTTAACACATTTAGAGGGTATTTTACTGTGGTGAGAGAAGATTGTCCAGGTTGGTCACTGAGGTTTGTTTAATTACCCAAAATTTCTTGTTATGACCTGCAGCCTTTCTAAATGTTTATCATCATGTTATCTTAGATAAAGAAAAGTTCACTGCCTGTGCAGTTACCTGAGATTGACAGTTAAAACAGAGCAAAATATGATTCCCTGCTTTTAAAGGGGAACTGTAAATCATGTAACATTTTGAGACAGACATTACTGATGGCTGGCATTTAAAAACAAAAAAAAAAAACCCAAACAATAAGCTAGAAAACAAACAAACATACAAATAAGCACAAACCAAACTGAAATACAGTTTATCAGTTAACAACTAAAGGGGAAAGATAATCACTGCATCTCTGAAAGGTTGAGAATGTTGAGTGTGTAGAAAAGTATTTGATATAATGTAGTACAGTTTTTCTATCTTTAAAGTTCTTGATGTTTTTGTGGGAGTTCTCTGGAATGGAGCTTCGTGTAGAATGAAGCCAGAAGTGATCTCTGGCAAGTTTCAGCATGATGTCTTCCAGAAGTGTACTGATCAATAGCTGCCTCTCCATAACATGTCTGCCCCTTACAATGCAATGTCATGTCTTGAAATGCACTTTCATGTGCATCAGAGAGAACTGTCAGGTTCTCTGCCTTTCTTGGCAGAGAGGGAGAAGGCCTCATTGGATGGCTTCTTAGTTTGTTACTGTGAGGAACAAGGGCAGCATTACTGGCTCTCGTCTTCTACTTTTATTTTTGCTCAAGTTAAAGCCTTCTGAGTATCTGTTACTACTTTTTACCTGATATGCTGGTGTTTCTGTATTGATATGCTGGTTTTGAACTTGTGTTCAGATCATTGGGCTTTATAGTTAATATACTGCCTGTGAAGTAAGATAACACTTCATCTTTGATTCCGTCTTCTGTTTTCTTTTGGTTGTAGGGTGGTGAGGGAGAAATCAAGGATGGGGTCACAGAAGGAGGGCAACTTCATCAGCAAGTCCATAGGAATCCTACCTATCGTCCCCGCTATCGCAGGTTTGTACTATTTCCTTTGCTCATAGTTATATTTGGATGCCTTTGTGATCTGTACAGGCTTCACTGAGAGCAGGAAGCTGTATTCCTTGGCACTAATGTGCATACAAATGGTAGGGATAGTGAGAAGCATTTTAATTATTAGGAGAAAGGTGAGCCACAGGAGAGGAAACAACTGTAAAAGTTGTTTAATGTGCTTATATATTGCTCTGAGCTAGGAATAGGTCAAGAAATGGCAAAAAGTTATTTGTATCGTATCGCTTCTCACAATTGAGCAACATACTGAAGTGAGTTGCAGGGTCCATGTCTTCCCACCTGAATTCTTACACTTTCCTCAACAAGTATTGAATCTAAATCCCTATTGATCTGAGACAGGTAGATCCACCATCTGCAGGGGCATGGTGTGCTTTATAGATTTTTTTTTTTTTTTTTTTTTCCTTGTGGAATGTAAAGAGTGCTTTGCAGTTCACTGGACTAGTAGCTTGTGTGCATCTGGCTTGGGCTTGTGTGTCATGCAGGCTTGGTTTTATGCACTAGTACTACTTGTAGGTAGAGGGCAGTCTACTCTTCAGTAAAAACTTAAGTTGTGTCCTATCTCTTACAGGCCATTAGATTATAGTATCCTGGGCTAGTGGAGGGTATTGCTGTCAGTCAAGATTTAAATTTTAGGTTCCTTGAGGACTCCTAAAGGAGAAGGCAACAAAATAGGATTATTGAGGTTAGTCTTGCTAGAACTTTTGAAGAAAGGAGGTGTTAAAGACTGGAGAGCTTCCAGAATAATAAGATAAAACTCAAATGGTTGAAGGGGGGGGAAAAAATTGTGTGTAGAGTGGAAGCGACTGAGCACTCTGAGACTGGGAGAAGAGACAAATGAAGACAGATTATAGAGGTCCTCAGAATAATGAGTGGCATAGAAAGGATGGATGAAATGGTTTTTGATTTTCCTTCTGATAAGATACACTATGAGAAGCCTTCAAATGAAGGAAGTGGGAGATATGGTGGAAAACAAGGTGAGGTTCATAGAACCACAGGACAGCTCAGGCTGGAAGGGACCTCAAAAAGTCATCTTGCTGAACCTTTTGTGGTAAAGGGAGCCTAGATGAGATTGTCCAGAACCCCGTCCAATCGCATCTTGAAAACCTTCAGTGATGGAGACTCTACCACATTCCTGGGGAGGTTGTTCCAGTTACATGATTGTTTTCACTCTAAATCTTTTTTATATGAAGATGAAACATCTCCAGGTGCAACTTGTACCTGTTGCCCCTTGTCTTTTCAGTGAAGCTCCTTGTGAAGGGAGAACCTCTGTCTTTTTAGCTGCCCTTTATGTACTGTGATGAGTTCCCTCCTAAGCCTTCTCCAGGGAGAAAAGACCCAACTCCCTGTGTCTCTTCTTATAGGTCACTTTCTCTAGCCCTTTGATCATCATGGCCCTTCTTCGGCTGTATCCAGTCTGTTCATCTCCTTTTTCTGAGTTGTGGGGACCAGAACTTGACACAGTATTCCAGGTGTGGCCTAGCAGGTGCTGAGTAGAGTGGGATGTTCCTATCTCTCTGCTAGTATTGGCTCTGTGGATGCAGCCCAAGATCCAGTTTGACTTTATTGCTGAGTGGTGCACTACTGACTCATGTTCTGGTTGCTGACTCAGGTTGTTATGCATACAGCAGATTGTTGGAGCTTTTTGCCATGGGATGTTGTCGATGTTAAAAGCTTTGCATGAGCCTGGGGGGAGACTGTCAAACAGCTAGAAAAGAACACCACTGTGGTATCTCTAAAGAGTTTGCCTGTCTGGCTTGAGAAATCCCCAGGGTGGAGAGCAATTGGAGGCTGGGAGGCTATTTGGGAAGTTTTCTGTGTCCTTATTTTTCCCTAGGGATCCATAGAACTGGGGTAAATGGACACATAGGGCCAGTAGGATCTTAGTAAAGATCCCTTGGAGTTCACTTGAATGCTGATACTTTCTGGCAGGACATGTGCAGTAAGTTGCAGAGTCATCTGTGTTAGTCATCCCTTAAAGTGGCCAGGATTGTTTTCTTCATTTTCCAGCCTTAGGTCTGACATGACCGCTTCAGTTTCCAGCCTCTACACAGAGGGAACAATTCCATAGCTGAGGAACTTGATGCAGTTAAAAATATCAGTGTGAAATACTCAACCTCTGACTGTCATACCTTTTGACAAGTTGCCTTACTTTTTCATAAATAGAATTCCTTTAAGTGGAAAAGTTCATTCAGTTTCTTGGCTTCTTGTGAATTTTTTTATCTTGGAGAACAAGTGACAGGTTAGATAGAACACAGGATTGCTTTCATTGGTGTTCTTCATACAGCATTTTGGATTCTGCTCTCAAGGAGCTCAGTTGTAAGTGTGCCACTCACTCACTCGCTCCTCTTCACCTTGTCCTTGTCTTTGTATCAATTAGATTATGAGGTCAAGCTCCCAACACTGATTTTAAGAGATGAACTATAAAATGGATGTAATGTTTATTTTTAAAATGCGTATTTGTTCAAAAACAGCAAGAGGTAAATAACACTGCAAGATCAACAAGAAGCTGAATTTCATAGGAATAACAATCTTGTCCTTAATTGTAAGGCCTACCTGTTTCATGCAAATTTAACTGAACTCCTTTCTGGATGCTGAGTCTAGGATCACAAGCCTTCTACCTCTACTCTGTGCTTTTCTGTCCATGCATGTTTGTGTTTAAAGTTGGCTCTCTTACCTAGGATTGTGGGAACGAGGGTAATACTTATGCTGCTGCTTGTAGGGATCTCAGCTGAATAAATTTTATTCCTGAAAGTCTTCATTAGCATTGGGCAGTCAGGAATAGCACCCCACCAAGTACACTGAGGCACCTGAGCTTTTGCATGTCGTGTGGGTGGATCACAAGCTGGATAATTTGCCCATGGATAATGTGAATTTATGCATTTCTGATGCATTTTTCCTGGAAGAGGTATGATAAATCCTTAATGAGTGTAGAATGCTTCTGCTTGGTTTAAGAGGTAGGTATAGCTTGCATTTACATGCATTAAATCCAGGGACACTAGTGCTTTTATGTTAGATTCCTTTGGAAAAGCTAAATTGGCTTTTGGGACTAGATAGCTGTGGATTAGCTAAGCCAGCTAATGGGAACTAGATAGTAGGCAGTGACTTTGTCATCAGTTGCAGCTGTGTTTTGACTGTTTATAAACATACTTTGTTTACACTGGAAATGGAATGAAATGCTCTTGCATGCTTCAGGGACATGAACTTGATAGCTTATAGAATCAGAATATCTCGACTTGGAAGGGACCCATAAGGATCATTGAGTCCAACTCCCTGCTTTTCACAGGACTCCCTAAAACAAAACCGTATGAGAGCATTGTCCAGGCAGTCCTCAAACTCTGACAGTCTTGGTGCCATGACCACTTCCCTGGGGAGCCTGTTCTAGTCACTGACCACCTTCTTCATGAAAAACCTTTTCCTAATGTCCAGTCTGAACTTCCCCTAATGCAGCTTCATTCCATTTCCTCATGTCCTATTGCTGGTCATCAAAGAGAAAAGTACTTCCCCTTCCACTGTGCCCCATGAGGAAGCTGTAGACCATAGTTGTAGACTGTAGCATGTATCTGCACATTTGAGATGTGACTGTACATTGTAGTTCTAAATCAAAAGCCTCTGTCTATTTTTGAATAACCAATTCCAGAGATCTCCCCCATACCATTAACATATTAGTTTTAATGATGTCCAACTTGCCTGAGATACATGCTACACTTTCTTACATGGTCAAAGGGGGGCAACATAAGGCAAATAGGGAAGATCTAGGAATGGTTTACAGGTGGAATTGCAATTCTCAGGGATTATACCATTAATTATGAAGAGGGATGGACTAGTATGCAGCTAGTCCAAGGCTAACTTGGCAGAGTCAGCCAGTGTGGCCACTACTGGCTCGTTTTTCTCCTAGACAGCAATTCAAATGGGCTAACTACCTCTTTATTGTAGGACAGACAGTGGAATATGCTGATGTAGTTTCAGCAGTGAAGAGGCACCCACGGTGCTTGTGTAACCCCATGAAACAGGTCTTTCAACTGCATGCCAGCCATACTCCAAAGGGATGGTTTGCTAGCATTCAAAATTGTTACAGGTGGTACTTGGTTAGAGAGGTTTTTGCTGGGCTAAAATTATGCTAATTTAATCTTCTTGGGCTTGTCTCATACTTAACACTTTTTTTTTTTTTTTTCTGTCCTCCTCTTCAGAGGACCCCCTCGTCCACGTCCTGCCCCAGTGGCTGGAGAGGCTGAGAACAAAGAGAACCATCATGAGGCCAATGCTATGAGTCAGCAGCCACTTCGACGTGGGTATAGGCGCCCATATAACTACCGGCGTCGACCTCGACCACCCAGTACTCCAGCTCAGGATGGGAAAGAGGTAAGTGTGCTCCTGGCAAAACATGGCAGAGACAGACTTTTGATGGTGTGAATGCTTGAGACCTGTGTTGCAGAATGGCAGAGAAGGCGAGGGAAGCAAGATGCAACTCAGTATGAGTTATAAGCAAGCTTCTACTTTATTCGAGTTCTGCTATGCCTTTTATACACTGGAGGTTAATTATGCCTACTTATGTTAAATTATGCCTACATATCTATGTCTAATTGGCTAAGCACAAATTATGCCTACTCGTCTATATTTGATTAGTTAAGCATAGAGCTACATTTGCATATTCCAGCCTCTTGCGGTTATCTACTTCCGGATTCTTCCCGCAGGTTCTACCTTGCAACTTTCCACTAGTTTCGGGCTTGTTCTGACTTGGAGCTTTCCGCAAGCTTCCAGGTCAGAGTGACCCTGGGAAGCTACAGCTATCAGCAGTACAGCTCCCGTTATCAGTACTGCTCGCTCACGGCTGTTACATTCGGCCCTGTTCAGCAAGCCATTCCTCCACAGACCTGTCCTGTGGGAGTTTTAAAAAGTGTATGTTGGTGTGCTGGAGGACTCGATGGCCAAGTCCAAAGTGCTGATGGCTTGAAGGTAGCTGATTTTATTGCCTGTTCCTTGTGAACTTCACTGGGGATGGGCAACTTCTCTTAAATGGAACCAGCAGTGGGATAGGGATTGCTTCTGGATAGTTCTTAATTGGGGGCAGGCTGTAGCAGATATTTTTTCAAGTGGAGAGAAACAGTTGTGTTTTCCAGCTTCCTCAAACCTCCCGTCTGTATGGAGCATAAGATGGATTTGAAAGCTCCAGATCCATTTCCGGAACTGCTTGAACCAGATGATTTCGGAGAACTGTTTGCACACACATATTTTCACTTAAAGAAGAAAGACTTTCTCATTCTATACCTGCTTGAGGTGGTCCCCTGACAGAATCTGCTGTGTATTTCCTACACTTGATATTTTCTGAGGATTCATTGTCCTTGCTTATTTTAAAAGTGGAGTTATGCTGATCCTAGTGCTGAACAGAGGAAGGGTCTGGAGGTCAGTCTTTGCCTATAATGGTTTATTGTGTCTCAGACAAAGGTGACTGAAACACCTGCTGAAAATCCTGCTCCAGTGACCAAGCAGAGTGGTACAGAGTAATGTCCGGCTCCCCAGACACCTTTATCATCACTCAGGTAAGGAATATAGATAGTTCCTCTTCTCCAACCGATGCAGCATTGTGTATAATTCTAGGACTTTGACTCTGGCCACATCCCCTTATATATGGCTAGATATTTGTGATCATTTCTGAGAGTGCTGTATAGGCAAATTGAGGAACTCTTTGCTGGTTTACTGCTTTCTCTTCTTTCTCTCCTCTGCCCATGTGTCTGTATTTGTAACAAAGTAAGTTTTACTTTATCAGTCTGATTTTTCAGGAAGATCTCTCTGGTCTATATAGCAATAGCATCTACTGATGAGTTAATGTTTTGCTTTAGAAAGGTCATACTGTTAGCTTACAGATAGGATATAAGCATTACTGGCTTATCTTGTTTGTTATGATAATTCCCTGCCCACCTAACATCCCACCTCTTCAGCAGGAAAAATAAAAGTAAACTGTATTTTTAAAACAATGTGGCTCTTCAACAGGTGTCCTAAAATACAACTCAAAAGTAATACCAAAGAAACACTCAAGCAATACATTGTCAACAGCGACAACGAAAGCAAAGATTTGAAACATCAGAACTTAAAAGAAAACAAAAATTACCAGCAGCTGAGATACAGGGAACGCCTGCAAGATAAGATACATCGCAAGAGAAAAAGAGAGTAAGATTCAGAAAGAGCCAACCTCCCCAGTTTCAACACAGCAACTGTGGGGTTTATTTGTTGGTTGGTTTTTTGTTTTGTTTTTGTTTTTTAGAATTTCACTATTTTGCTATTGAATTTTTCAATTTTTCTTTTGGTATCAAACTGAAAAGGGAAAAAACCCAACCAAAGAACTAAAATCGAAATAAAATGTGGGTTTGGATTTTTTTTTTTTCAAATTTTATTTTTATTATTGGATGCTGGTGCTAAACCTCCCAGGTGTGATGAGTTGGGTTTTTTTTTCTGTGCCAGTCCTGTTCATTGCAGGACAGGGGGAGGAGAAACTTCCACTTTCATTGGTAAGATCTGTTTGAAACTGTGCAGCATGGGTGACGTTCCTCACAAATAAAAGTGATTTCAACTACTAAAAATTTACCATTTTAGTGTGTTATGTTTACATTTAAACTAATTCATAACTTCAGTCTTGCTGCTTCAGCATTTATATATGAAAATGACAGCTGCCTCTCTAACGTGTGTTGATGTATCCTGTGTAAAACCACGCTGGATGATACATCTGTAAGGACACAGCTCGGTTAGGTGGTTCTACTTCAATCCAAAACAACTTGTGCAAAGAAATTATACAACAGAGCTATAACTTACACTGTCCTCTCTGCTTTCCTGGCTCAAGCAGTGTTAATGGTTGGGTTTTTCTGTTACAGAATCATATACAGGTCCAATTCACCCCTAAACTGTGTCCCTCAGCACCACATCTATACGTCTCTTAAATACCTCTAGGGTTGAGGACTCCTCCACTGCCCTGGGCAGCCTGTGCCAGTGCTTGACAGCCCTTTCAATGAAAAAAATTTTTCCTAATATCTAAACCTTCCCTGGCACAACTTGAAGCCATTACCCCATGTCTTATCACTGTTACTTGGGAGAAGACACCCAGACACCTCCTTTCAGGGAGCTGTAGAGAGCAATTAGGTCTCCCCTCAGCCTCCTCTTCTCCAGACTTAAACCCCCCAGTTCCCTCAGCTGTTCCCCATCACACTGTGCTCCAGACCCTCCACCAGCTTCATTGCCCTTCTTTGGACATGCTCCAGCACCTCAGTGAGGGACCCGGAACAACACAGTACCCAAGGTGCAGCACAGGGGGACAATCACCTGCCTGCCCCTGCTGGTCACACCATTGCTGACACAGGCCAGGATGCTGTTGGCCTTCTTGGCCACCTGGGCACACTGCTGGCTTGTGTTCAGATGGTTGTTGACCAGCACCCCTAAGTCCTTTTCTGCCAGGCATCTTTCCAGCCACTCTTGGGGGATTTGGAGTGGGATTACTGGGATATGATTTTTCCCTGTCTGTTCCACTAAGATTTTGTCATATACAGAACTGTAGAATCCAAGTTTTGAGACTCCTCTGCTCAAAAAGACAGAGTGGGCTTAGTAATTGCCACTTCATTCAAGCCTCTCTTCCAGGTAATAACAGTACATTTTATTAGCCTTTCTGCTTTTCCTTACATAGAGACAGTAAAATATTTGTACCTGGGCCATCTTGTCTTATTGAGCAAAGTACTTGACTGTCTTACTAGTGTTTGTATTTCTAATGTTCCTCCCTAAAATTTGGATGTCTTGCAAGTGTTATTAGTCTACTTCCAGCTGTTGAATATGGGTGTTTCTTCAGGTGTCATGTTGTCCTTCATTCTTTAGTCCAACATTTCTCACATTCTTGTCTTGCAGTTACTGTTATCCAAAACCTTAGATAGTGTATTTGTTTCCTCACCTCCTTCTGTTCTTAGCTATGCAATCTTTATGCCGCCTTTACTGAGTAACACTTTATGTAAACCCCCTTGGTCTGGAGCAATACTGTAAGTATACACATGTAGGACTAAATCAGAGTAGAGAGATTCTTGGCATGTACTTCCTGTCCTTGTCTCTCCTAGTTTACCTGTTCTTGCACACCATTAATAATTTAAAAATATGTGATGTTCTTGGGTGACACTTTCTCATTTTATTCCTCAGGAAATGTCGTAGGGCATAATTGAGCTGCAAAGCACTTTGCTTCCAGCTTTGGGAAGGTGAGGAGTGGCCCTTGCAGCCTGTTGCCTTTGCCTTGGTAGGCGAAGGTTTAGTGATGTATGAGTTGCACTGCTCACAGCCGACTGCATTGGGGATTTCCTGCTTGCTTTTACAATGAATCGGGAACTCTTAATGAGATGTGAAGTGAAAGCTACAGCCTTGGTTCAGGAAGGAGAATGCCTCAGACTCCCTCGGGTACATACACTGCTGCATTCCCTGCAAGCTTGTGTAGTGTAACCTGCCATTGCAGCACTGGGTCACTTACCCAGCAGTTCTGAAAGTACATTGTTACAAGGACTGCTGTGAGACTGAATCTGGTAAGCTGTAGGCTGGGAAAGATGTTGAGATGAACACAGTGGTATTCTAATGTCTTTTCTTGGAAGATGAAGAATATGGCTGTTTTGACACACACCAAAATTTAATAAAGTGAAGAAAACATAAGTAATGCACCTTTTCAAAATTCCTAAGCAGGAAAATCCTTAGTAGACTTCAGTAGTAAAGCAATTTCAGGCAGATTGGGGCAAGGTTGGCAGTTTCACTGAATATAAACAGATGTAAGATATTAACAAACATTACTGCAGAATTTGTCATAAAAACTATTTGAACTGCCATCAGTTTTTCAAAAGCATGTGTTTTTTCTTAAAGTGAGATTTGACAGGCCAAATAATAGTTTTTTTTAATCTCTGCAAAAATGTAGGTCACATTTGAATCAGTTTAACAAAAGCACTTAGTTATTTTATGAAAGGAGAAATTGAGGGAGATATACAAGTAGTGTCCTAGTGTCTATTTTTTTTTTTCTGTTATTTCTGTCCTCCATTTGTGATAAGAAGAAACTGCATAAAACAGAAGCTTGTGACTGATGTAACCCCCGTCATCCCTCAGTTCCTGCTTATGAAAATATGGGCTCAACTCTAGCAAGTCTAAACCACTTACTAAAATTACATTTTAGATGTCTCAGGACATAAATTGTTCCCTTACTAGGCCACTTGTTCACTTGCTAGCTAAACTTGGACTGAAGAAATAGAAAACTGGTGCTCAATAATGAGGGTCAGTTGTGTTGGCAACTGTGGTGCTTGTGCACTTGTAAATAAGGCTGAGTTATTTGCCTCAAGCAGAACTTTGAGTACTTAGTTTGTGTTCTGTTTTTTGGTTTTTAAGACTTCTAGCTAGAAGGATTTTGAATTTATGGAGTAGTTAACATGCTTTTATACCTACTTGGAATGATTGGTTTTGTGCTATGTTCATTCTCTCATTCCGGCATTCTTCCCTTTCCTGGGCACTTACAATGGCTTACACTTGGAGTGGGTTACACTCTTACAGTGTACTCATTTTACAGTGTTTTAATAATACGCTGCCTGCCAGACTGTAACCAGGCTTTTTGCTTGTGAAGGCTGTTGTCTACTGTTACTTAGCTGCAAAAATATTCCCTGTGGCTTGTGATCTTTTGAGGAGGATAAAGAAGGGAAGAAGAAAGTTCCATAGGCCTTTGGCTGCACACTGTTTCATTTAAACATCGTAAGTCATGCAATTACAAGATGTGACCAGTTTGGAGAAATATGTATCCTGTAAAATTCTGCGTTGAACAATATTTTATCCATGTACAGCCCTTTGCACCCACTTTAGCGGGAGGACTGTACCCAGGTGCAACAAATGCCTTCAAAGTGAAACAGACTTTCTGCTGCAGTTGGAAAAGCTTTAGAAATAAAGTCTGTGCTACACAGAACTTGATTTCACAGCCCTTACAGCAAGCTGTGTGTGTACTTATTTAGTGCCAGGGGCACACGCTTGAGACTCCCCCATAGAGTACTAGAATGAACTTGCATGTTATTGGGATAGCAAGTGCTGCAACAACTCTAATTGCTCGAGAACAGTGGTTTCCAAACTCTTTAATTTCCCTGGAAATTTTTGATGAAAATGGAAAACTGTGTGACACTCAGTTATTTGTTGTGGCTCTTTAGAAAGTCTGTTTACAGATCGCGAGTTCAAAGCCATGGCCTTAGACATTATCCTTTCTGCTGATTCGGCTTTTCTGAGAACCAGCTAGCCTTCAACATCACTGATTCCTTAGAAAGAAAATAATCTGCTCTGAGATGTTCAGCCATACTTAGGGGGGGGGGGGGGAAACAGCTGCACAAGCCGAGCGGCAGTGGGATCATTGCTCAAGCATAAAGGAGGTGAGAAAGTTTTGGGGACCATGTCAAACAAGTTGCAGCTTGAACTCTTCATTTTGTGCTGTTGATAATAGTGGAGCAATGCAGCTGTGATTCAGTTTTGAGTTTTGGAGCTAGACAATGATGCATGGAGCAGAAAATTGATCCTGATGACTTAGGTAGCACCAGCTGATGGTATGAATAATTACTTCTAATATCTCAAGGTTTTAAAACGCGATAGGAAAGACCTACAGAATGTTGTCACCGAGTTCAGAGCTTCACCATATTCCCTGACTACTGTCAAAATGCATCATTCTTCAATGCTTGGCTATCAGTCTGGAATTTTGACTTGTAAATTGAGACTTCTGTAGGACCACTTCAGTCCTTAGAATTAGTCAGGAACTGCTCTTACAGTGCATTTCTAAGGACAATTGGCCGTAACGTATGTGTCTGTAGTACAGAAAGAGATCTGTCCTCAAAAAATTCGGAGTGTGGGCTAAATGTGTAAAGATCCACACAGTTTTAGGTCAGATAGATAAGCAGCTTGTATTAGTGTCAGCCTAGAACTCTACTTTAGCTGCACCTCAAGTTAAAATACATGTCACCTCAAAACTTTGTAATCTTACTGCCTGTGTTCATATTCCAGTGATCCAAACTCTGAGCACCTAGAGAAAACTGGGCAAGTAAGGTAGACAGTAGTTTATCAGAAACAGAAAAATGAGATAATTTCCTAATATGTTTTCTTTAAAAAAACATAAATGCATTTTACAGTGGTGCAGAAGCAGGGAGGAGGTTGCATTATAAAAAAAAAAAATTAAAAATTGGTATTAATAGAATGTACACAGTAAAGGCACTGCTGCTTTCATACTGATAGCACCTAGGTGATAGAGTCCTTGCCCTGGAGGAAATGATTGACTCAGAAGGAATGTTGCTCAGCCTCTTCATTCTCAATAAGCTCTTTGCTTCTCTGCTAAGAATGCCAGCAAAAAGAGCATTATTTTAATACTAGTGTGTGTAAATAGGGCTGTTTTACAGATTCAGTAGTCACTCCATACACATTTCAGGAAAAACTGCTGCAAGGATCTGGACTGAAATTTTGGAACAATTTATACCAACAAGTAAAACGGCTAGTATGGAGCCTTTCTGAGGTAACCTGAACTGGGGCCATAATAATCAAGAACTGGAAAGCACTAGTACTAAATGAAATAAATGTTCTAAACATATTCAACCTCTTCAGGGATCTGCTTGGCAGGGTGTCATGGGATAAAGCCCTGGAGGGAAGAGGGGCCCAAGAAGCTGGTCAGTATTCAAGTACTCTCTCCACCAAGCCCAGGAGCAGTGCATCCCAAGAAAGATGAAGGCAGGCAAGAGTGCCAGGAGGCCTGCGTGGATGAAAAAGGACTTTTTGCACGCAAAAAGAAAGTCTACAGGCAGTGGAAACAAAAGCAAGTTGACTGGGAGGATTACAAAGAAGTTGTCCAAGCAGCCAGGGATCAGGTTAGGAAAGCTGAAGCCCAGATTGAGTTAAATCTGGCCAGGGACACAGAAGAGAAGAAGAAAAAATTCTACAGGTACATCAGTGATAAAAGGAAAGCTAGGGAAGATGTGGGCCCTCTCCAGAAGGAAACTGGGTACTTGGTCACAAGGGATAAGGAGAACGCTGAGGTACTCAGTGATGACTTTGCCTCAGTCTTCCATGGCAAGGGCTCTAGCCACACCACTCAAGTTGCAGAAGGCAAAGGTAGGAGCTGGGAGAAGGAAGATCGCCCACTGTAAGTGAAGACCGGGTTCGAGATCATCTAAAGAACCTGAAGGTGGACAAGTTCATGGGATCCAATGAGATCCATCCAAGGGTCCTGAGGGAAGTGGCAGATGAAGTTGCCACGCCACTTTCTATCATATTTGTAAGGTCATGTCAGTCTGGTGAAGTTCCTGATGACTGGAAAAGAGCAAACATAACCCGCAATTTCAAGAAGGGAAAAAAGGACGACCCAGGAAACCAAAGGCCAGTCAGTCTCACCTCATGCCTGGCAAGATCATGGAGCAGATCCTTCTGAAGGCTCTGCTAAGGCATATGGAAAACGTAGATGAGGTGATTGGAAGTAACCAACATGGCTTCACCAAGGGCAAATCGTGCCTGACAAATTTATTGGCCTTTTATGATGGACTTACAGCATCAGTGGATAAGGGGAGAGCAACTGACGTCATCTACCTGGACTTGTGCAAAGCGTTTGACACTGTCCTGCATGGCATCCCAGTCACTAAATTGGAAAAACATGGATTTGATGGACAGACCACTTGGGAGATAAGGAATTGGCTGGATGGGCGGACTCAGAGAGTGGCAGTCAACGGCTCAATATCCAAATGGAAACCAGTGACAAGTAGCGTTCCTCAGGGATTGGTACTGGGACCAGTGCTGTTTAACATCTTTGTTGGCGACATGGACAGCGGGCTGGAGTGCACCCTCAGCAAGTTTGTGGATGACACCAAGCTGTGTGGTGTGGTTAATATGCTGGAGGGAAGGGATGGCATCCACAGGGACCTGGACAGGCTGGAGAGGTGGGCCCATGCCAGCCTCATGAAGCTCAACAAGGCCAAGTGCACTGTTCCTCCAGTGCATTGATGACAACTACTTAATGCAAATGGTGGATAAGCCGACTAGGAGAGGAACGCTGCTGGATCTTGTACTCACCAACAAGGAGGGTCTTGTTGAAGCAGTGATGGTCGATGGCAGCCTTGGCTGCAGTGATCATGAGATGGTGGAGTTTAGGATCCTGTGTGGGAGGAATAGAGTACCTAGCAAGACCAGAACCCTGGACTTCCGCAGGGCCAACTTTAGCCTCCTCAATCAATTGGTAAGGGAAGTCCCATGGGACAGGGTGCTAGATGGTAAAGGGGCTCAAGATAGTTGGTCAACATTCAAGGACCACTTCTTGCAAGCTCAGGATCAGAGCGTCCCAATGGGTATGAAATCAAGTAAGGGAGCTAGGAGACCAGCATGGTTAAACAAGGAACTGCTGGGCAAACTCAGGTGGAAAAAAAGAATTTATGGATCATGGAAAGAGGGGCTGGTCACTTGGGAGGAATATAGGACAGTTGTCAGAGGATGTAGAAAGGCAATTAGGAAAGCTAAGGCCTCCTTGGAACTTAACCTTGCAAGCCAGGTCAAGGACAATAGAAAGGGCTTTTTCAAATACATAGCTAATTAATAAAACTAACACTAGAGGCAATATAGGCCCACTGATGAATGAGGTGGGTGCCCTAGAGACAGAGGATATAAAGAAGGCGGAGGTGCTGAATGCCTTCTTTGCCTCTGTCTTTACTCCTGCAGGCTTTCCCCAGGAGCCCCTGATCCCTGTAGCCCCAGAAGTCAGGATAAAGGAGGAGTTTGCCTCGGTAGGTGAGGATTGGGTTAGGGATCAGTTGAGCAATCTGGATAGCCATAAATCGATGGGACCAGATGGAATGCACCCAAGGGTGCTGAGGGAGCTGGCAGAGGTCATTGCTAGGCCACTCTCCATCATCTTTGGTAAGTCATGGAGAACAGGAGAGGTGCCTGAGGACTGGAGGATAGCAAATGTCACTCCAATCTATAAGAAGGGCAAGAAGGAGGACCCGGGTAACTATAGAGCGGTCAGCCTCACCTCCATCCCTGGAAAGGTGATGGAACAGCTTGTTCTTGGCACTATCTCTAGGCATATCAAGGATGAGGGGGTCATTAAGAGCAGTCAACATGGTTTTACCAAGGGTAAGTCATGTTTGACCAACCTTATTGCCTTCTATGAGGAAATAACTAGGTGGATAGATGATGGTAGAGCGGTAGATGTGGTTTATCTTGATTTCGTAAAGCATTTGACACTGTCTCCCACTTGTAGATAAGCTGATAAAGTATGGGTTTGGTGATCAGGTAGTGAGGTGGATTGTGAACTGGCTGAAGGAAAGAAGCCAGAGAGTTGTGATCAATGGGATGGAGTCTAGTTGGAGGCCTGTGACTAGTGGAGTCCCTCAGGGGTCGGTACTGGGACTGGTGTTTTTTAATATCTTCATCAACGACCTGGATGAGGGTACAGAATGTATCCTCAGCAAGTTTGCTGATGACACCAAACTAGGAGGAGTGGCTGACACACCAGAAGGCTGTGCTGCCATTCAACGAGACCTTGATAGGCTGGAGAGTTGGGCGGGGAGAAACTTAATGAAATTCAACAAGGGCAAGTGTAGAGTTTTGCATCTGGGGAAGAACAACCCCATGTACCAGTACAGGTTGGGAGCTGACCTGCTGGAGAGCAGTGTAGGGGAAAGGGACCTGGGGGTCCTGGTGGACAGGAGGATGACCATGAGTCAGCAATGTGCCCTTGTGGCCAAGAAGGCCAATGGCATCCTGGGGTGTATTAGAAAGGGGTGGTTAGTAGGTCAAGAGAGGTTCTCCTTCCCCTCTATTCTGCCTTGGTGAGGCCACATCTGGAGTATTGTGTGCAGTTCTGGGCCCCCCAGTTCAAGAAGGACAGGGAACTGCTTGAGAGAGTCCAGCGTAGAGCCACAAAGATGATGAAGGGAGTAGAACATCTCCCTTCTGAGGAAAGGCTGAGGGAGCTGGGTCTCTTTAGCTTGGAGAAGAGGAGACTGAGGGGTGACCTCATTAATGTTTATAAATATGTAAAGGGTGAGTGTCATGAAGATGGAGCCAGGCTCTTCTCAGTGACATCCAATGATAGGACAAGGGGCAGTGGGTGCAAGCTGGAACATAGGAGGTTCCGCATAAATATGAGGAAGAACTTCTTCCCAGTGAGGGTGACAGAGCACTGGCACAGGCTGCCCAGAGAGGGTGTGGAGTCTCCTTCTCTGGAGACATTCAAACCCACCTGGACATGTTCCTGTGTGACCTGACCTAGGTGTTCCTGCTCTGGCAGGGGGATTGGACTAGATGATCTTTTGAGGTCCCTTCCAATCCCTCACATTCTGTGATTCTGTGATTCAGCACCTGGGTCGAGGCAATCCCAAGCACAAGTACAGGCTGGGCAGAGAATGGATAGAGAACAGCTCTGAGGAGAAGGACTTGGGGTGTCTGCTGATGAAAAACAACGTGAGCCAGCATGTGTGCTTGCAGCCCAGAAGGCCAACCATGTCCTGGGCTGCATCAAAAGAAGCATGGCCAGCAGGTCAAGGGAGGTGATTCTCCCCCTCTACTCTGCTCTCTTGAGACCTCACCTGGAGTACTGCATCCAGTTCTGGGACCCCCAACATAAGAAGGACATGGACCTGTTGGAACAGGTCTAGAGGAGGCCACAAAGACGATCCAAGGGCTAGAGCACCTCTGCTATGGGGGCAGGCTGAAAGAGTTGGGGCTGTTCAGCCTGGAGAAGATAAGGCTCCAAGGAGACCTTAAAGTGGCCTTCCACTACCTGACGGGGCATACAAGAAATCTGGAGAGGGACTTTTTACAACTGTGTGGAGTGATAGGACAAGGGGTAATGGCTTTACACTGGAATAAGGTAGATTTAGAGTACATACTAGGCAGAAATTCTTTACTATGAGGGTGGTGAGGCACTGGAACAGTTTGCCCAGGGAAGTTGTGACTGCCCCCTCCCTGGAAGTGTTCAAGGTCAGATTGGATGGGTCTTTGAGCAACCTGGTCTAGTGGGAGGTGTCCCTGCCCATGGCAGAGGGTTGGAACAAGATGATCTTTGAGGTCACTTCCAACCCAAACCATTCTATGATTCTATGCAAGGAAGCTCTAGGCCACGCTCTTGACAAGGATCGAAATGCCTAAATGGACATGTGAAATGTTCAAAGCCCATTCTCAGGTGTTTTAGACTGGAGAGAAGGGCACAGTTTCAACTGTCAGAATTTCCTGGGAGGATGCATGTTGGCCTTTTACCTGTCTCATTTGTTTCCTGGTAAAGAAACTGTTAGTGGAAACTTTAGACAGTGTCGAGAGTCCGGGCAGCTCGATGAGTGCAGCAGCACCTGAGTTGCTAGACACACCTCTGTTTCATAGGAAAGATAAATGTTTACATTCAGAAGAGCAATGTGCTTTGAGCTATGCCACTGCAGGCTCTGGACCAGAAGACACGTGGCTCAGCTTGATGGCTCTTTGATAGTCTGCTCTTATGCTTCCAACTCTCACCTTGCAGACAGATTAAGTACATATCTAAGATCAGTAAATTTTGCCATGACAAGGAAAATAAAAGCATTGCAGTGTTAAACACCAGAGCATCTGCTGCCCTTAATAGGTTTTTAAGGGTCGAGTCCATAACCTCTTTGCAATGCTCCACACACTTCTTGATTAAAGCTGATATCCAACTATGGAAATAAGACTTGGCCTGTCTATTCATGCAAAACAAACCAGAGGGAATAGAGATTCCACTACCCGTCCAGGTATCTGCATAACAAGGGGAAAAAAAACCCAAACATTTCAATTGAGTTGTGACATGCTTATTAAGTGTTACTTAATAGAGGCTAAGGAACGAATAACTAAGGAAACAGAATTCCTTACTGCTGTATTTGGGCATACAGATTCGCAGTGCCATGGTGCCAACTTCTCTTGCTTCTGTAGCTGTTTTGCAGAAGCATGCTTTGCCTTAAGTACAGTACAGGAATCACCTGTGAGTAGCTGCTGTACAGGCTCACATTACAAAAGTGGAGTTCACTCTGAGTGATCATAAAGCTAAAGTGCTGCTGACATTTTTCATTACAGAAATCTTTGGTGATGGATGATTAAGAGATGTCAACCCAGCAATCTGGATTAGTTACAGTTTTAAGTTATGTGAGCACTAGATGGGGCTGTTGTTCCACATATTTTTTTACTGAAAAATTATATGACATATCTCCATGACAGCAAATTCAATGTGGGCTGTCTGGATTCTGCTGCAAGCCTAAAGCATCTAGCTGGGCTGAAATGTGGTAGGTGCATTAAGCAAAACTCATAGTCCCTGTGAGCTGATTCTCAGTGTAAAAAATAAAAGAAGAAAACCAAGCTAAAATAAGCACAAATTATTTTAGTAGCAAAGGAAAAGTATAATCAGCTCGCTGTATAGTTTTCAAGGAATACACACTGTTCCTATGTGAGTGCACATCCCTAACTCTTTTGCAGTTATCATCACACAGCTGGAAAGAAACTCCTGGGGAGAGACAGACCCAGTCTACTCAGCCAGCCAGGTTCCCTGGGCAGCGTACATACTGTGCTCCCAGCCATAATCATTGGTTCTCTCTTCCCAACTTCTGTCCCTACTGCTCATCACCATTAGGTGTTTGTGGTTACAGGAGTGAGAACTTCAGGGAGTAAGAAAAAGGATGTACGATACAATAAATGTTCACAGGTACCCACAGCACCCCTCTTGCAAACTCACTGTTGCTTCACAACACTGGTACCTCAGTGTAAGCACCTCTCCCTGAGACTAAATTGGTGCCCAGTGGTTGACAGCCGATCATTTGTCTGCCTTTTGGTGAGAAGAAAATTAAGATACCCTTAATGCTGTCTGTTGATGGTGTGGTAATGCCTTCTGCCACCACAATTATACAGAAAAAAATCCATTTTACAAAATTTGGGAAGGAAAAGTTGTAAAGTGGTGGACTTGAGGACTGAAAAAAATGTTACCAGATGCCTCCTGTCCTTACAGCTACACTCTGATCATGGCCCTTCGCTCGGGAGAAACACAGTATTCTGACAGACTCACTTATTGTAGCCTGCCAATCACAGGAAATAGGATTCAACTTCACATAAAAGATACAACTTCACTGAACATCACAATTAATTAAAAGGCCTATATTTTAAAAGTGTTGGTTTTGAGCAGTATTCTCTATTGTCAGTGGGACTCCTGGATTCAAAACAAAATTTTTTTTAACACTGGCCACTTGGTTTAAATGTCTAAATGAAAACTGAGCTTTCTGGAAATTCTACAATCTACACTTAGCACTTTATGGCCAAAAGGTCACCAAAAAATCAAAAAATTCAGTACATTCTTACACAGACTGTTAAAGACAGTGCCTCTTCAAATAATTTAGTCTTCAATCCAGAGTTAAAGAATGAAGATAAGGTAGTCAAAGGTACCAAAATGATAACATGCCATTAGAAATCCTCCAGAGAGGCCTGTATCAAGTGTATATGGAATGTATCAAGCTCCCCCTGGGGGGAGATGAAGAGCAAGTCAAGAGCTTGTGGTAAGGATTAAGGGGCAGGCTAATATGAGAGATACTGTTGTGGGTGTTTATTACAGGCCACCTGATAAGGATGGGGAAGTTGATGAGGCCTTCTACAGACAGCTGAAAGTAGCCTTACAATCACAGGCCTTGGTTCTCGTGGGGGACTTCAATCACCCTGATACCTGCTGGGAAGGCCACACAGGCAGGCATGTACACAGGCAATGGAGGTTCCTCCAGTGTATTTATGATAACTTTTTGACTCAGGTGGTGGAAGAGCTAAGAAGGAGAGGTGTACTACTGGAGCTATTACTGACAAAGAAAGAGGGACTGGTAGAGGACATTAAGATTGAGGGCAGTCTTGGCTGTAGTGATCATGAGTAGAGTTCAGGATAATGGGTAACAGGCACAAAACAACAAGTAGGACTGCAGCCTTGGACTTCAGGAGGGCTAACTGAGACCTCTTCAAGAAACTGCTTGGAGAAATCCCATGGGTTAGGGCTCTGGAAGATAGGGGAGACTCAAGAGACCTGGTTGATACTCAAGTACCACTTCCTCCAAGCTCAGGATCAGTGCATCCCTAAGAGCAAGAAATTGGGCAAGGGAAGGAGGAGACTTGCATGCATGGCTGAGCAGGGAGGTTCTGAAAAAGCTCAGGTGGAAGAAAGAAATTTACAGTACGTGGAAGAAGGGGCTGACCACTTGGGAAGACTACAAGAATGCTGTCAGAATATGCAGGGATGAAAGGAGGAAAGCCAAGACCTCCATGGAATCAAACCTGGCAAGGGATGTCAAGGTTAACAGGAAGGGTTTCTGCAAGTCTGCTGGAAGCAAAAGAAAAACTAGAGGAAATGTGGGCCTGCTGTTGAATGAGGTAAGTGCCATGGTGACAGAGGATGCAAAGAAGGCAGAGTTACTGAATGCCTTCTTTGCTTCAGTCTTTACTGCTCAGGCTAGCCCTCAGGAGTCCCAGACTTTGGAGGTAACAGAGAAAGTCTGGAGGAAGGAAGACTTTCCCTTGGTTGAGAAGGATCAAGTGAGAGATCAGTTAAGTAAACTGGATATCCATAAGTCCATGGGTCCTGATGGGATGCACCCATGAGTGCTGAGGGAGCTGGCAGAAGTCATTGCTAGGCCACTCTCCATCATCTTTGAAAGGTCCTGGAGAACAGGCGAGGTGCCTGAGGACTGGAGGAAAGCCAATGTCACTCCAGTCTTCAAAAAAGGGCAAGAAGGAAGACCCAGGAAACTAGAGGCCAGTCAGCCTCACCTCCATCCATGGAAAGATGATGGAACTCATTCTGGGCATCATCTCAAAGAAGGTTATCTGAAGTATCCAACATGGATTCACCAAGGGGAAGTCATGTCTGACTAATCTGATAGCCGCCTACAATGGCATGACTGGATGGACAGATAAGGGGAAGGCAGTGGATGTTGTCTACCTTGACCTCAGCAAGGCTTTTGACACTGTCTCCCACACCATCCTCATAGGCCAGCCTAGGAAGTGTGGGTTAGATGAATGGACAGTGGGGTGGATTGAAAACTGGCTGAAAGACAGAGCTCAGAGGGTTGTGATTAGCAGCACAGAGTCTAGTTGGAGGTCCGTAACAAGCGGGGATCCCCAGGGGTCAGTACTGGGTCCAGTCCTGTTCAATATATTCATTAACAACCTGGACGAAGGGACAAAGTGTATCCTCAGCAAGTTTGCTGATGATACTAAACTGGGAGGGGAGGGGTCACTGACACTCCAGAGGGCCGTGCTGCCGTTCAGTGAGACCTGGACAGGTTGGAGAGTTGGGCAGAGAGTAACCTTATGAAATTAAACAAGGGCAAGTGTAGGGTTCTGCACCTAGGGAGGAATAATCCCATGTGTCAGTACAGGTTAGGGGCTGACCTGCTGGAAAGCAGCTCTGCAGAGAAGGACCTGGAAGTCCTGGTGGACAGCAGGATGACCATGAGGCAGCAACGTGCCCTTGTGGCTAAGGCGGCCAATGGCATCCTGGGGTGCATAAAGAAGAGTGTGGCCAGCAGGTCAAGGGAGGTCATCCTCCTCTTCTACTCTGCCCTGGTGACACCGCATCTGGAGTACTGTGTCCAGTTCTAGGCTCCCTGGTTCAAGAAGGACAGGAAACTTCTGGAGAAAACAAAGGGGTACAAATATGATGAGGGGACTGGAACATCTCTCTTATGAAGAAAGGCTGAGGGACTTGGGGCTTTTTAGTCTAGAGAAGAGCAAGGGGGGATCTTATCAATGCTTATAAATACTTAAAAGGTGGGTGTCAGGAGGATGGGGCCAGCCTTTTTTCAGTGGTGCCCAGTGACAGGACAAGAGGCAGTGGGCACAAACTGGAACATAGGAAGTTCTATCTAAACATGAGGAGGAACTTTTACTTCTGAGGATGGCAGAGCACTGGCACAGGCTGCCCAGAGAGGTTGTAGAGTCTCCTTCTCTGGAGACATTCAAAACCTGCCTGTACATGGTCCATTGCAACCTGCTCCAGGTGAGCTTGCTCTGGTAGGGTGGTTGGACTAGATGATCTCCAGAGGTCCCTTCCAACCTCTGCTATTCTGTGATTAACTTGCACTTAATCAAAGTGTAAAATTCCCCATGCCGTTCTGCTATTTTGCCCTACCTTGGCTGGAATGAAGACCTATGCGCTGGAAAGTCAAGAGTAGAATTCTAAGTTTATGTTCCTAATCATTTGTACTTCTAGAAACACTTGGTAGCAATGGGGAAAAAAAAAAAAAAAAGGTGAAATTACTTGCATATTTTTCACTTCAGTGGGATGAACTGTTAATTGGGATCAACCAGTCTCAAGAGAATACCTAGTCTAAAACTTACCAAACTTTTTACAGATCATTTAGATGTGATTTAAGTCACTAAATGCCTCTTCAAAGAATATGGAGATGCTGTCATTTGCTACATGGTGCTTACTTCCTAGTTAAAAGAGACTGATTTTAATGAAGGGGAGCTCCTTCTCCTCAAAACTTGCACTGACTTCCATCTCAGATAAAATACTCATTTGTGCACTAACCACAAGCCACAAGGTAGTGCTCTTAATATCCATATCTTGACTACCAAAGAAAATATATTTTTTTCTTCTTCTTTTAATATTGCACAGTAGGAACATAAGGAGAAAAGCATGTTTTATAACTTGGTTAATTTGGTTTCTGCAGCAATCCCACAGACTATACCCCACACAGTGCAGTCTATAATGGTAAACATTTTTTTCTTAAATGGGTTTCAGGGTTTCAGAAAAATGGTCTTTCTGGGAAAACCAGTCCAAAGAAACGATTAAGAATCCAAGGAACCAAAATGAAACAACTACAGATGAGCTATCTATCTGAATTATAAAATTCTGTAACTGAACACCTAGTTGGCAATCCCACATCAAACTAACCCAATCTATCTACAAATGTAGAATTTCGCCCATTTTTCACGTGGAAAACCAGTAATTTTTCAGTTTTCCTTGAAAGGCATGTGCTGGTACAATACCACTGTGCTGGTGCACTCTACCAGCTCCTGCTTTCCCCACCCCCTACTCCCCATTTCTTCAGGTGTCAAAGAATTCCACATATATTGACGACAAAGTGAGTATGATCTTCCAGGAAGAAAGACACCGAAAGCATGTAAGTTGTGTATGCACACACACAACAAGGATTACTGACTAGCATAATAAAAATAAGCACATTGTTACCTTTTACCTTCAACAATATAAATATATATGTACACATATATGTGTGAGCTCATTAAAATACTTCCATAGATGTATACACGTAAGTAGTTCTTAGCAAGATGAAATCCAATCCATTTTCCACAGTGTCTATGAAAGCTCCATGGTTGGAAAACAAAAACACTGGCATGATTTTCCAAGGGATGTAGTTCTGCTAGCATGACTGAATTCAGTTTATTCCTTTTTTTGCTCTTCACCATTAGATTCACTTAGCATCTCTTGCCATTTCTTCTCCATCTCTTCTTTGCAACTCAGGAAGGCATCTTCCAAACGCCTCATGGAGTTGGCCAGGTCTGGGTTGGTACGGATGACTACCATATCATATGCCATCCAGGTTGCCTGCACTACAAACCCAACAGATACCACTAAGGCAGGAATTTTGGCTAAATAAAAGCAATGGCTGATTCAATAACTGAATAAAGGACATGAAGTATTATGAGTTCACATCTTATGTCTGCTGTAAAATAAAGTGGAAACTGCCCAAAGTGATACTCAAGATTAAATAAACGACTGTTCAGTATTACTTCTTTATAAATGTCTCAAAATACTTCAGAATGGAAGTATACTGATGTAAATTACAAAAGGGAGTACACTGACATAATTTACTTAAATGACAACAAAACAGTTGATCAAAAAGAAAGGTTCAACAGACTGTTTTCAAATAAATGAACCAAAGAATCCTCTCTCCAGACCAGTTACAGTCAGGAGGCTTGTGTTAGGTGAGGAAGAGTAAGAGGCTGCAACATAGAGATGAAAGGTTTTAAGAAAAATCTAAATCATGAAATTGACTTTGAAATAATGACTATCTGATAAAGCAAAGCAAATTGTTTTAGCACTTACTTCATACTTGCCCTTTTATTTTAACATAAATTGACTGTAGTTTTCTCAAAGGCACCCATAAATTGTGTTTAATTACAAATAATTTACTTGACAGTTTCTATCCTTATTGCACACAGTTTCTGAAAATTGTTGCAGAACATGGAGAGGAATATGCAATCCTCTCCATACATACAGGACTAAGATTAAATTGTAGAGGAGTCTTTATTCTGTCTGAGGAATTAAACAAGTCATGTACTGAACTGAGAGGTACTGTATATCCCAACATCTTTCAGAATTAAAGCTGATTTTACATACTACGTTTTAATAACTGTAAATACCGTAGTATTATTTCTGTTTTCAACCACCACTCTGAACTGAGCATCCATCACATTAATTTTCAATTCTGAGTCATCTGAAACTTCTAGATTATTTGCATGCTTTGTCCCAGTTAAGAACACTAGGGCATTAATTGACGGTGATTGTCTCCACTTACTCCATACACAGAAGTTTACAGCTATAAATACAAATAATAACTCTTCAATGTCTTCACTCTAGTAGACAAATCCATATCATTCTTAATAAAGACCTGCACCTGTTAGTTTTTCCATTTCCTCCAGAAGTTTTTCTAAGTCCCTGTTCAGGTCCTCCACCATCTTTACCATGTCATCATAGTTTCCTTCCTGAGGTTCTGATTCAGCCATCTATGAGGAAAACAGGAATTTCATACTTTATTTTACTTTGACGTGAGCTGATTTTCACAGTTGAGAGAAAGTAACTTTGTAAATTTTAAAACCACAATATATATAAATATTCAATTTACATGTGAATTCACTACGAATCTGGCCTTAAAGTTACTGGTCATCTCTTGTATGCTGCATACTATTTTCAATCCATTTTGAAATTAATTTAAGTAGAAAGAATCACACACAAATATGCTGTGTTTGTGCCAAATAAAGATTTTGGTATCAGTAATAACAAAGATCACTGTGTTAAACGCTTCAGTAGGATATTTTATCTGTTATTCTCTTACAGTTGTCATAAAGCTTCTCTCCCAAATACTCTGACATAGTGCAATTCCTAATTTTCAAAGACAGTTGTAAAACCCGTATTTGTATCCAGGATTTCACACTTGCATGGTACAGCCCGGGAGCTAAGTTCTGTCACCATGTAAGCAGCCAAGTGACCTCTGTGTAAGTTGTAGGTAGGAAAACTTCAGGAAGTAAAAATCCTTGGGGCAAAAATACATATTTAGAGGCCCAACTTCTGCACCTGAAAGTTTCAGAATCTTTATATTAACCAAAAATGCGTCACATGGCCTTGCCTTTAATTTCCTTTTCTGAAAACTGCAGATGGGACGAAACTATGAAGGAAACGGATGAGATTCACTGTAGTGACTGTACACATTAATGCAGCAGGCATAGTTTTTGCCAGCTTTCATTTTTATATATATGATTTCTCAAACTCAATTAGCGGGTACCCATTTGTTCTTTTTATTGCTGACGGAAGGGATGCAAGCGTTTGTAACGGCTTCACAGCACTTTAAAGCAATACCTTACCAAAGCACTGCGTGGTCAAGGGTCTCCTCACACAACCAATTTCGTTAGGTACCTGCCTGACAGGAAATCCTTTACTCCAGAGACCTTAAAAAGCCGAAATCCCTCGTTACCCCACGACAGGCACCCTCTCACTTCCCGCACTATGCCCGCGGCGCAGGGCGCGGTCAGGCCCAGCCCGAAGCCCGTGAGGAGCCGCCCTCTGACGGCGGCCCCTGCCCACCCCCCCCAGCTCTCCCTCCCCCGAGGGCCCTGCACCCGCTCCCCTCCGCCGCCCCGTCCCGCTGCCCGGCGGCCCCGCCGGCGCCTCACGCCAACGCTCCGCCCCTCCCCGCCTCCCGCCACTCGCGCCTGCGGCCGTCGGCAGCGGGGCGGGGAGAGGAGCGGTCGGGCACGGGGCACCAGAGAACGCTCTTCTGGGCTCTCCTGCCTGCTCTGCCCCCGGGCTCACGCGCTCGATTAATTCTGTGTTTCACGAAAGCAAGGATTTGCGTGAGGAGCTGGGCGGCCGAGGGGCAGGAAGGGAAAGGCGCGGGTTTGCCCCCGCGCCGCGGCAGGGAGGCGCTCCGCGGCTCTAGGCACGGGCTGTGGCACGCCTCCGTGTCCCGCCACCCCCTCCTTCCAGTGCACCCGCAGCCAGTCCTGGGCCGCGGCACGCTAGGCCCCTGGGCCGGCCTAGCCAGCGCTCTGGCCTCTGGGGCAAGCGAGGCCTTGCTGGGCCGCGGTACCGCAGCTGCCCTTCCCCGGGGGCCGGACCACAGGAGGTAACGCCCTCCCCCTGCTTACGGCCCCTTTGGCCCCGGGCTCCCCTGCCGGAGCGGGGTGTCCCCTCGCCCTCTGGCCGGCCCAGCCACGGCCGGCTGCCGCACAGCGGGGCTGTCCCGTTCCCGTTCCAGAGCTGCCCTAGGAGCGACCGAGTCACAGCTGGAGCCCGAGGGTGGACCCTTGGGTGGTGCCTCTGCTGCTCTTCTGTGGGGGTTCACCTGCCCACCTGCGTAATGGAGAGAGACTTCAAACCAGGGCCTGTAGTGACAGCACAAGGGGCAGCAGTGTCAAACTTCTGGAAGAGACCGGGTTTGTTGGGAAGAAATGCTTGACAGTGGGGGCCGTGAGGCACTGGCCCAGGCTGTGGCTGCCCCCTCCCTGGCAGTGTTCCAGGCCAGGCTGGACGGGGCTTGGAGCAACCTGGGCTGGTGGGAGGTGTCCCTGCCATGGCAGGGGGTTGGGATGGGATGAGCTGTGAGGTCCCTTCCAACACAAACCTTTCTGTGATTTTATGATCTTCGTCTTCATAAAAAAAAATTAGGAAAGGTGGCTGCAGGAGCAGACAAATAAGGGTTGGAAATTTTCTGATGACTGAGCAACAAGAGTCAAAGTTTGCCAAGAGTTTGCTGATACTTTGACTTATCTGATATGTAGCAGGGTGAGAATTAAGTACCTTCTCTGAATTGCTCACGCGTCAAATCGTGTCCCATTCCAGATCAATAGCCAAACCTTAAGTGGTTTGGGTTGCCTCTTGTTCTCCTTTCTCATCCACATAAACACAAACTTAGTCATGTTTTTAAATTATTGAGTATATTAATAGTGCATGAACCTTACTCATCTCTTGTTATCACCACTCATTCCACTGCTGACTGAGTAGCTGGTCTGAAGATGGCAATCCATCTTCTAAACAAAACAGAGTATATATTCACCCAGACTATATGAATGCTGTGGAATATGTCACAGAGCATTGTGTTGCTGAAGTTTTGCAAGGGTTCAAAAGCAGTTGAGCAAAATACTTCAAGGCATCTGAAATAAAAGGTTATATTTAGCTAAATAATTCTTAAACAGCAGGCTGCTGGAGGCTGGGGAAGGTGTTAAGGGAAATGTCATTTCACGTTGTTACAGCCTTTTGTTTTCGTAGGCTCTCTCACTGCCAGCTGTCTGAGGCTGATGGACCCTGCGTTTGAGGTGGCACAGTCATTTCTTAGGTAACCCCAGCTCCTAAATTCTGTGCCTTTAAGCTGACTCCCAGATGCTGCCTCCTGCTGTAATTCCAGTAGTTTAGCAGGCACCTTGCAACTGCATAATAATAAATGTGCTAGAATCCATTTTCAGTGACACTGGCAGACAGGAGCATGTTCTGTTTCAAGTTATCTTGGTTTATTTGTGATTATTCACTATGATAATTAGGACACAGCAATGTGTTAGAGGGTGAATACAGGTGTAAAAATGATGTTATTAAGTGGAGTAGTTCTTAAATGCATTTTTATGTAAAAGTGTTACAGCTCTTGGTGATACATACTTTCTGGTTCTTCTAAGGTCTCTACTGGTAGCCGTTCCAGGGGACAGCAGGCTCCTGTGCTTCTTTTTGCGTGAAGCCCCGCAATTTATTCCATACTGAGACTGGGTGTTTAGATCACTATAGGTCTGTTCACCAGCTTCTAGGTTTTGCCAAAAGGAGTTGTTGGGTTCTCACTAGAAAATGTGAACAGTATAAAAATGTGGTGGCAAAGGGCAGGAACTAAAAAGGAAAATTTATATATTTAACAAAAAGAACATAAGGAACCGAAAGAGAAAAGGTAAAAGTTACAGAGCAATGTGTTTTCTTTATGAATGTGCACACAATACAAGGCTTACAGCAGGAGGAGAAGTTTGTTTTTCACAGGACAAAACGTGACAATAAATGACTGCTGTCCCTTAACTAAACAGAGGGAGGAGCTTGTGGATCGGGGAGGAAGATTATATAGTCTGAGGCCTGAACTCTGAACCATTAAAATATCTTCTCCAGTCAGACTGGGAGCACAGCAGAGATGAACCCAGGAAACTAAAAGCAGTGGCAGTTTCTGCTTTTGCATATGCATACCTTAAATATTAACCCTTTGCCTTTCCCACTCTTTCTTCTGAAGTTGGGGGCTGTAGAAACTCTGAAAGAAGGAGTGAAAGCAAGAAGATTGTCAATTATCATATATTTAAATAGGAATCTGAATAGGTTCCCCCAGGTGCCCTGGGGGAAGGTGCCTGTGGAAGGTAATACATTTCAGTAAAGAACTCATTTAAATGAGGAACTCCTTTTCATTTTAGCTGCTTTTTAACAGGGAATGAGATACTGCACAGATCCCCTGCTCCTTCATGGAGAAAATACTGTGGAGAGTCAATGCAAGTTAATACCAAAATAAGAGGAAAGTTGAAACCAGGGTCTGAGCTTACACTCTGCAGCTGTAATGATCTTTCTAAATCAAGAAAATTTTCAGTCTAGAAGATGTCTCTCCTGGTTTCTCAGGGGATGAAGTCTGCATCGCACAGCTATTTCACTAACGCTGTGTTGCCCACTTCTGCCAGTCTCTGTAGAGAAATCATGCAATGAAGAAAGCCCCACCTGCTTTTCACTGTTGGAAAGTAAATGGACAGTAAATACCAGCTCGGAGAATAATCCCATAGAGAAGTTTAGGATGTACAAGTATATTGATATGCAGTCTCTCTTACAGATAAATTAACTATTGTGTTTCAGTATCTAAAGCTATTGCCTCTACCGCAACTAAAACTTTCCCATAACAAAATAATATATGCAGCAGCAAAGTGTTAACAGGAGTAGGTGAGTTTTGCTCTAACAGTTGGCAGAGATCACATCATCTTCTACATCTTCCCAAAGCCACTTACATCATGTTGTTGAAGGTGAAATTAACTTTTTCTCTCAGCGATAGGTCTCATGTTGTTTTCTTTTGTAATACAACTGCCTCTCACTTCTGCGAAGTAGGTAAACAAATAATCTTGTACAAACTCATATACAGGATTTTTCAGTGGTGGAGAAGGGCAGACCAACTGCTGAGACTTGTGTACGTGGGTTGGGTGGGAAGAAAGTCCCCAGAACTAAAATGCTGAGGAATTGAGGTGCAGTGTAGAATATGCTGCACAGCTGGTGAGGACTCAGGGCACCAGCAGAGCACACTTGTGACCCCAAGGGCATGATAGCAGGAAAAGGCTACAGAGCAACTTCAGGAATATCATCTAGTTTGACTGGGGAGCTGAGGGTGGCTTTTGAAGTGGTTTTTAAGTGAGGGTCATTGCCAGGGCTGTGTGGCGGAAAGGGCAGGGGAGAGCTGACGTTAGGGCTGGCAGAATTCATGGACAGCCCAAGCAGGAGGGATACGAACGAGCAAGGCAGAACGTGAAAAAAGTCTGCATTGCTGCTGCCTGTTGTAGCATGTTTTGGTCTAATTAATCTTCTCTCTCTTTCTTCATTTGCAGATTGTGTTCCTGACAAAAAGCTATTTCAGCATTTGGAGGATTTTGTATAGACTTTCTATTCCAAGAACCTGTTTTTTTTAAATGTGACCCTGTAATCTGAAGTGTATGGTTTCTGTTCGTTATGTTAGCCTGTCCCTCTCGATCTGTGTTTGCCTGCCTTTCAAATTACTCCAGGTCCCCACCCGAGGACTCTTTGCTTTGCCTGTCTCTGTCATCAGTGGTTAAGCAGCTGGTGTGTGGAAGCCAGGCAGACCCGTTTTACCAGTGTGTGCCCAGGCAGACCTGTTTTACAAGTGTGTGCCTAGCTGTCAGCTCACACTCGGCGATCTTCCTGGGGAGACAGCTGAGAAGACCTTGAGGAGTAAAAAATTAAAGCTGGGCAGGTCTGGGGTAGGAAAATCAGTGAGCAGGAACTTAGTCATAAGAATTACAACCACATAAGGTAACCATTCAGCGTTACCAGGAGTGGCCTCAGACTAACTGGGAACTGGCAGCCAGTGAGCTTCAGGAAAAGACTACCGCAGGGCAAGAGAAGTGGTCTAATTCAGGTAAGTGAGAGAAAACACTGCTGGAAGATTAGCTAGTTATTATTTATTTTTAAAACATACTTATTTTTTAACATAATGTTAACCTGAACTAGGATATAGCTGTAACCATAAAGTCTGTACCTCTGTATGTATGTATATATATATCTGTGCATGTCCTTACTGCTTGTATTGAAGTTACTTACAGTAATGAATTTCTTGAATCATAATTGTATTGGAGTTTGAGAAAAAAAAGAGATGTGTCCTCTACATGCAGGTTGATTTGAATGAAATAACATCTAGGCACATTTTAAACAGGAAGAAAATAACAAAGGAAAGAAGTTTTGTATAAAATTAGTCTCAGTTCACTGAAACAATGCAGGGAGATGCTATGCCTGTGTGTATCAATACGTTCAGTGTTTGGTTAAGTAATGCATGCCTAGGACTGGATTCAGAACTAATTAGCATTTGAATTCCATCACTGTTAGTTGATTGTAAGGAATCTAACAAATCCAAAGTGGTGTAGATATCTAGATTTTTGTATGTGTTAACCTGTTGGCATATATCTCTGTGTGTGTGTGCATGAGCTGCTCATGAAATTATAACCCAAATCTATGTTAAATGAACCACGAAACATCCAGAAGTTGGGAAATTGTGCAGCTACAGTTGCGTACACAGCTTCAGCTCAATTCCCGTGTGGCTGTGCATTTATGAAAGCAGATTCATGGTTCATGCCTTAAGCCATTGTTCAGCAATGTGGTATCATGCCGTATTTTTACCACACAGTGTTTTTTACAACAAGAGCTACATGTATGTATAGTCCTGTGAAAAACTCCTTCATTCTTCTTATGTCCTGTCACAGCATTTGCTGTCACAGTTTTTCAGAATATCTGTATCAAGTTTGTGCCAGGGTTTGATACAGGTTTAGTACTGGCAATTACTACCAAAATCAGCAGTCAGTCAGTAAGAAAGAGACAGAATGGACTACGCAAAAGGAAATCATAGGTAAGAGTATACTATTGAGAGTGTGGCCTCTAGACTTTTCATATTGCCAACAGCCTGCTTACTAAGGGTTTCAGGTTAATGTATTCCTCACTTTTGTTTTTTATTATTTTAACTTTCATTTTGCAAATTACCTCTGAGGAATTACTTTTCATGGCCTTAATTCGGGGGTGTGTGTGTGATCAAGATATATGTTAATTCTTCAGAAACTACAGTAGGCTGTGTCTGCATTAGAAAAAAATATTTTTGTCTTAATCACCATTCAGTTTCTGTTACTGTTTCACGCTTCAGTACTCAGACTTACTTGTGCTGCATAAATAAATTATTTTTTTGTGAGATGATCTGAGTTAAAGCAAAACTTAGCACCATGAGAACTTTCATATCTCCACTGATAGTGGAGTTTGGACTAACCTTGTTAGCATAAAAGCATAGCAGTGCAGAGTCCTCCTGAGTCATATTTCTCAATGCAGTAGCGACTGCTGACTTCGCCTGTTTTTTCTGCATCCATGAAAAGGAGCCAAGTTTGCCCTAAGTAATTCACCTACTCAACAAGCAGCATGGATCTCATTATTTGCTGTTTTCTCCATGGTCTGGCTCTTCAGAAGTGATCAGACCAATTTTCTTTCACTCCTTTAATATGCTTCAGTAACAGCTAGCTTAGATTTGATGTTTATGTTACTGCTTCTAATTTTGGACCGAGAGAAAATCTTGAGTCGTTGTACGTGATGTTTTGAAATACCTTGTTTTCTTACAGGGTGTTAGAGCTACCAGTTGTCTGCGAAAGTGAGTTAGAGTACCAAATCTTTGTAGCTGAGACATTATTACAGATAGGACAGCAAGCTGCAGGATATTATCAGTAATCCTTGTTGAGGAGAGAAGTGAGGTAGCTCTGGTATATTATAACCTGGGTTGGCTGGTCAGATTTCTCGTTCTATACAGTTGGAGATGCGGCTTAGTAACCCACAGGTGAGAGATGAGATGACTTGATGGGCCAGGGAAACCTTGAAAAGATGTCATGATCTGCCTGGCTGTTCGAAATAGTCACTGTCTTTTGAAGGCAGAAGAGACAGGATATGTAATCTAACAAATACATAGCTTTTTGCAGAAATATGTTCTTATGGCATCAAGTTGTTAGGTTTGAGACCTGTGGGACTTGTTTGTTATATGTTTTGGATGCTGCTTTTAGTAAAACAGTGGACATTGCAGGGGAAGAAATCTCTGTTTCGCTGTTTGCTTTTCCATGTTGTCTTTCTTCTCCCTCTTCTCTTGCATTCAGTGTCTACAACAGCTTGGCTATCTTGAGCAGCCCACACATCATGGTTTCACTGCCATTTTGGTTCCTGTAATTCCCTGATTGCTCCCCTTCTTTCTGCTGCACAGCCAGGGCAGTGCACTTCTGTGTAATGGTTGCCTAAGCCTTGACCCCAGTGGCCATGGTGAAAGGCCATATAAAAGATGAGGAAAATAATAAAAGCAGTACAGAAGTAGTGACTGGAAAAGCTTGAGAGTATGATTCTGCCACTGTAAGAAATTAAATAGAAGGTGTCATGGTTCAAGGATTTGTTTTGTCTTTTATCAGTCAGGCAGTATGCTGGACTGAAGTGAGATACTCAGCTGTTCTTTGTGTGCCTGTAGTCATATTACAGTTGGTCGTTGCAATTAGTGCATGAAAAACACCCAAAAGACTATTTTTATAATAAAGTGGTGTGCAGTTAATGCAGGCCAGGAAGTCTGAAGAAATAACTACATTAACTTGCACATCAGTTCCTAGTACAGTTTAAAAGATCTAATGAAGATCCAAATGAATCTTAGCCTTTAGTTTTATCGTATTTAATTAATTTCACAGAATAGCCTTGGTTGTAAGAGACCTCTTAGATCATCAAGTCCAAAATTTAATCAGCTGCTTCCTTAGACAGTACAGGTAATCAGTACTCAAAGATTTACACATTTGCATTATTGATGGAAACTGATGTTGGTTCCCAAGTCAGACATATTCACTGGCAAAACTGTGTATTTACCATGAATATGTACAACATCTTACTTTCCTGAACATGGCAGGAGCAAGCAGCAGGCAGGTTCTGTGTGTGCAGGTCTGAAGCTGGCTGTTCCCATACATTCCGTGGACATATAAAACTTGCATTTCTCCTTCTTTTCAGACTTGAATAAGGTGTTAAGTCACATTGATGTGCTACACAGTAGAGGACCTAATGAAAAAAATGCATGTCCAAACAAAACCCAAAAGTTCCAGGTTTTGTGTAAACATAATGAGTTTCAATTGAAGGAGGAGGAAATCAGAGTAACCTGAAAGGTTAGACAGGCGCAGGCAAGGAGAGCAGACCGTTGAAGCAAATATGTTTTTGAAAGTGAACAGTGAAGAGAAATGAAGATTCAAGAATTCCAGTGAGTGGATTTCAGTGTGTGTAAGAGTAATAAAAACCAGTGGAATAGCTAGGATGACATTTACTTGTGACTGTACAAATTGTTCAATGCAAATTCTAAATTGAAGTAAGCGTGTGCTTATATCTGTCTGTGCATGCACACCGTTTAAATGTAAGTGTGCCTTTCTAGTAAGCATCTGTACAAAGCAGAGTCATTAGCTAGGGTTAAGGTGGAGCATGGACTGTTCATGATATTATACAGCATGACTGCTGGCTCATGGTCCTAAACTCTGTTTTCCTGTGGTGCCGTCATGTCTGTTCATATGTGTTCTTTGTGTGTATCTGAGAGTGAAAGAAGCTGGGCTTGTTCCTATTATGATGATACCTGTGTATTTGTGTGTGTGTGTATGTGTGATAGCTAAGGTAGGTTGACTTAATGTGCTTGCTTTCAGAGTGTACTCAAAAAGCTTGGTGTTATTGCTGTATTATTGCTACTGTGACTTGGGTCCTGTTGTAGCCATACCTAAAACTAGGTGAATTTGCTAGCATATTAAGAACTAAAGGAAATAAAAAATGAAACATACTTTTTGCAATATCTTAAACTGCAGATATATTCCATTTTCCTCTTTCTGCTGCCTCTGTTGTGCAACTGAGAAAGCATAATTTCACCCATTAATTTTAAACATGAGAAAATACTCTGTGTAATGCTTCATCACCAACTTCCATAAAAAAATATTGATAAGAGTGACCTATATTATTATTAACATTTGCCATTGAGGTTAATTGCCTTGAACACATAGCTGAAAATAAAGTAAGTACTTACAGGGTAAAAGTCCCAATGCCTATAAAACGTTCTAGGTCGTACTGTTTGTGAAGCTGTTAAGTCTTACGTTTTTGCCAATGTTTATAAGAAACAGTGGCTAAATGTACATGCCTTCTCAGTCATTGCTAATCACCACATTGATTTTTGCAATTTAAAAATAGTAGATCCAGATGTTGTGCTTCGGATTAGTTATAGATCTGGCGGTGTTAAGGAGTCAGTACCAGAGAGCTCTAATGACAGGACTTTTTTTCTCCTTATCTTTGTGGAGCAATAGTACAAATTGTGGCAAGGGCTGTAGTCAAGAATCACAAGTATTTTGTACACATGCTGCTGATCTGTTCATTTGTTATGGACCAGAAGATGAAAGGCTGAGCCATTCTGGCATCTAAGAAGTGTGTCAGCTAGAAGTGTATTGGCTGCATTAGGTATTCTTTAAATATAATTTAGTTCATGACCATGAATTTTTGTACGTATGCCAGCCTTTAGGCTTAGGGGTACCCAGTTGGTTGTGAAGCACTAGAACAAGCTTAATCTTAAATTCAGCCTGGTCATGCATTGTACCATTAATAGGATTTGATAGTGGATGTCCTGTATTGTTTTCTAAGCCTCAAAGTCCCAGTGTTGCTTCTTCACACAGCCACTGATCATAAGGGGTAGAAAGCTCCATATTCAGCTCAGTTGTTGCTTCGTAAATCCTTCCTTATTCATAAATACCTTCCTCCTGATAAATTTCATTAATATTCTTTGTGTCTGTGCAGAGGGTAGAGGACGGAGTGCTTGTAATTGAACATGGCAGGGGATGTAAAAAGATTCACACGCGTGCTACTGGAATGCAACAGCAATGACAAGCTATGTGGTAAGATCCACAGATTCCTATAAGTAGTAAGCTTTCACATGCTGATCAGGAAGGCCAGCTTTGCTAAAAAGTGGACCAGGCCGTTTCCCCTCTTCCACCTGCATCCCAGCACACACAGAAGAATTTGACTGAGCTCTCCCTGCGTTGTATCTTGGGGTAGAAACTTTTAAGGGAATGCAGCCTTTAGGGTGAGATTCATCTCACATAATTTTAGCCGTTTTAGAGTATTTCTACTTTGAATGAGATATAGTATAGTCATTAAAGCTTCTCTACTGCTTTCCTAAGGACCATTCTCATGAGATTTTGATTTCATGACTTTCTGTCATTTTTGAGAAAAATGTGGTCTTGCCCTGTGCAAAAATAGCACCACCTCCAAATCTGGGGACCTAAGAGAGTTAGTTACCTGCAACATCCTTGTTAATTGCAACATCTTCTGGTCAAATCCAAACCAGGTGACCACGCCTTGTTTTCTTTAAAATGCTCCCTATAATTTTAATGGAAGGAGCTGCACCTGTAATTGCATATGTATTTGTGATGGCACAGTAATATCCAGCCCTTCCCATCTCCCTCCTACCCCTCTGCCAAGGCCAACTCTGTTTCACTGGTGAATGATGCTTACACATGGCTACAATTCCTAGCTTCTGTATTAAGGCATCTAAGTAAGTGACCCTACGTGCAGGAGTCCCAGTGGTTTTTTGCAGTTTAGATACTCAGCACCTTTGTAAAATAGAGTGGCAACACTAACAGTGTTCAGATGCTGTTCCAAGGAGCAGAAGACAGATCCACATGCTTTTGGGGTTGAAAGTTACTGCCATGGGTTATTACTACTTTGTTATACAGAACCAATGTGCATCAGGCAGTGCTGCTTATTCCTTGGCTCCCTGTTTTGTTTTTCTCCTGATAGTTGTGCGTGAATACCAGACTGAAGTGATTGTTGTCCCAGTTCTTCTTGTGGGTTTTTTCGTCATTGTGCTAACTGTGATCCTTTGGCTCCACTGTCGAGGCTTGCGAGCAAAGCAGAAACAGTCATCATCATCTGGACACCAAGGTAAATATATGTTTTCTCAAGCAGACAAGAGAATGTTGGTTTCAGTGGCCAGAAGTCAGTCCCATTTACCCAGTGCTTGAGCTGTTAGGCCATAGCATTTATGAAGAGCCTGAGTGGTATTCAGCAATCCAGTGAACATTAGAAAATCTGGGAACCCCGATTTACCCCACCTGCAGTAGTAACAGTGGAATGTATTGTATGGATGGATCTGAGAAAACCTGAAGCAACATACCTTATAGGTTGAATAACATACTGTGGTAACGTCACTTGAGAGCTGCAAAGTGTGTTTATGTAATAGGCTTCTAGATGCTACTGCATGGAAAGTTTCTACTTGATGTAGATCATACCTAGTTAATCCATTTTCTATACTGTCATTTAAGAAATATAATTTCAAGCTCCTGTCTGCCGCTTCCTGTGGGGACACAGGGAATAGAACAGGGACTGGTGAGGGGGTAGGGAAAAGTTTGTTGCTGCCACAAACACATGTTGCTTTGTGGAAATGAAAGGCAGTTCTGAACTTATTTTGGTTTTGTAGAGGGAAAACTCTCTATATAAAGGGAAATAATTGAGAACAAAGATAAGGCCTTTGTTAGAACACCCTGTGCATGCCACTTTTGTAACAACTACTAGCTGGTAATAAAAGAAAATGCTTGTTGCTTTAGCATATGGGAATCGAGTACAAATGGGTCTAATCTAGAAATTTTACATAGTTTATATAGTAGAGATCTCCAGACTCCTCCTGCTTTTTCATAAAATAGAGTGGGAGATAAATTTCTTTACCTCTTCAAGGACCATGATAAGTAAGATACAATAACATTTCCTTACTTTGTCCTGATTTCAAAAAATGGTATGGAGCAAAAATTAAAGAGGACAGAAGGATGGGCGTTGCCACCTGCTACAGGAGTTCATCTGTCTGTCTTTCTGCATTGTGTGTGTTTATTTTTGTCAGCAAATGAAAAGAATCAGGAGGAGTCCAACTCAACAGAGAACCACTATATCCAGCTGAGTGAGACATCTGTGGATAGCCTGCTAAATTCTGCATCCTTGACTCTGAAAGAACTGGAGATACCACGAGAGAAACTCTCAACTGGCACCTTGCAGCTGATAAAACATGGCCAGTATGGGAGCATTTACAGAGCACAACTGGAAACTGGGAACCCCAGGAAGACTAAGTCTGTAGTATTGAAAGCCTCACAAGGTAAGGCACATGGCCAGGATTGTCTTTGGTACAGACCTCTGTATCAAAGACATGATCCTGGGCAGAACTTTGCAGTCATTACTGGGCAAGAACAAGCTGTGTTCAGTATTGTTTTAGCTAGTCAGAATGGTGTTTTGGTAGGACTGTCTTGGTAGAACTAAAGAAAATTGCTGTTCTTTTTGATTCACCCTGTTCTTTGCTGCCTCCATCTGTTTTTGTTTTGATTTGCTTGTTTTTCTTGTTTTGTTTTGTGTTTTTTATTTTGTTTTTGTTTTCTTTTTCTTTCAGACCTGGCTGGTCCCCAGGAAGTAAAAGATTTTCTGGGAAGGATTAAATTCCATCAAAATCTTGGCCATCACGAGAACCTGGTTGAATTGGTTGGATGCTGTGTAGACCAGCTCCCACTTTATGTAATCATGGAAGACTTGTCTCTTGGTGACCTGTTGACATTTCTATGGACATGTCGGAAGGTGAGTCAAAATAAGTGATGATAGAATGTCTTCTTAAATTCCTTAGGTACATATCTATCCATAAGTCATAGTTCATAAGTCATAGATGACTCTTTTCATCTCTCCATGCATTGCTCTATATAAGCTTATACTATTTCCATGCCCCAGAGAGGTTCTACACAAGTCTAAACTGGGATAGAATTAGTGGATATCTCAATTGATATAGAATCATGGTTGGAAAAGACCTTTAAGATCAAGTCCAACCATTAACCCAGCACTGCCAAGTCCATCACTAAACCATGTCCCTCAGCACCACATCTACACATCTTTATGGTATAGTTTGGAGAAGCTGACATACCTTTGTAAAGCTAAATCCTACTTTGCAGACCATTGGAGTTCCTTGAAGGGTATAGCAGGCACTGGAATAAGAGTGAGAGTTGATACAGCTACCTGATTTTCTAAAAAGTTTTAAATAGTGTCTCACTCCAAAAGCTTTTAAGAAAGCAAAGCAGTTACAGCACCAGGGAGAACGTCACTGAATGATAATTAATTGATTAAAAGACAGGAAATGGAGCATAAGAGTGAAAGGTTGGTACTTGCAGTGGAGGGAGGTCACCAATCTAGGACCAGGTACGCTTTGTTGCATGTACCAATAACCTAGAAAATGGGGTGACAGCGAGGTGATGATGGTTGCCAATGATTCCAATCAGTAAAGGCAAGGGCTGACCCGGAGGAACTACAGAAGGATCTTCCAAGATTGAGAGAGTCTGGCCACTAAAAAGAACAGATTAAATTCATCATAGTTAAAAATGAACATGAAGAAAAGCAATCTTAGCTTCTCATATGTAATGTTGGCCACATACTTGCCTGTTGCTGATGAGGAGTAAAATCATGGGTCTGATTGTATGAAAATATACAGTCCAATGAAAATGTTGATTCAAGCCAGAAAAGAAACCAAATATTGGCATAGAAACAAAACTCTGCCACGTCATTAAATAAATCCGTCATTCTCCTACATCTGGAACACTAAATACAGAGAGACTTCTTGCTGTCTTGTTCAGCAGAAGGTCGAGGTGGTAGCAAATAAAACTAGTAAGTGCCATGTTCAAAGCAAACAAATGGAAGCAGTTCTTGAAATGGGGAGCTGGCTACTGGAATTCCTTGTCACTGACTGCTGTGGATACTAAAACTTTACATGGGTTCAAGACAAGACTATACATTCATGGAAGATAACCTTTCAAAGTTTACTGTACATGTTGAAACTATAACCATCACAGAATCACAGAATGTGAGGGATTGGAAGGGACCTCAAAAGATCATCTAGTCCAATTCCCCCTGCCAGAGCAGGAATACCTAGATCAGGTCACACAGGAACACATCCAGGGGGTTTGAATGTCTCCAGAGAAGGAGACTTCACAACCTCTCTGGGCAGCCTGTGCCAGTGCTCTGTCACCCTCACTGGGAAGAAATTCTTCCTCACATTTATGTGGAACCTCCCATGTTCCAGCTTGCACCCATTGCCCCTTGTCCTATCATTGGATGTCACTGAGAAGAGCCTGGCTCCATCCTCATGACACTCACCCTTTACATATTTATAAACATTAATGAGGTCACCCCTCAGTCTCCTCTTCTCCAAGCTAAAGAGACCCAGCTCCCTCAGCCTTTCCTCATAAGGGAGATGTTCCACTCCCTTAATCATCTTTGTGGCTCTACTCTGGACTCTCTCAAGCAGTTCCCTAAGGAAGTCCTTAAATTGAATGTAGCTGGAGCCTGGAAAAGGACCCAGGAAAAGCTTATTCCATGCTTACCTTATTCTCTTTCTCTCATCTGGGCATCCAACTAAGGTCACTGTTACAGGCAGGGTAGAAAGAGAGGTGATGTGTAAGTCTCATATGAGATAACCATTTGTATGTTATAAATACGTTTTTCTATTCATCATTCTAATTTATAAAATATCTTTCATTTGTCTGTAGGGATTGTCATTCTCCACAGTCAGGCTGCCCATTTCTGTCTAACCTATTAATCTCTTCTCCTTCCTTCAA
Source organism: Podargus strigoides (assembly GCA_028020825.1). Classification (NCBI taxonomy): domain Eukaryota; kingdom Metazoa; phylum Chordata; class Aves; order Caprimulgiformes; family Podargidae; genus Podargus; species Podargus strigoides. Next base: position 729,870 of record CM051642.1, on the reverse strand, counting down.
TTTACCCAACATATTCTCTGGTATACTTGTCTTACCCAGCACACCATCCATACATCAACATCACCCATGCAGGTACCCTTATATTTCAGTCAATTTATGACCACTGTGAAATTAGCTGGGGGAGCATAAGATTAGATAGTACTCACTTTATGAGATTAGAAGGAAACATTCCCCAGTACCCTACAGCAATGGCATTTATTTGAACAAAGGTCTGCTCTTTTGTCTCTAGGATGTAATGACAATGGATGATATCCCCTATGACCTCACTGAGCGGCAAGTATATGAAGTTGGACAGCAGGTTGCAGCAGCTCTGGTAAGTCTGCTCACATTTGCTGCATTTTTTCCTTCTTGCTTTATTGCAACACAAGTCTGCATAGTGGCTGAAGTGCTGGGGTCTGAACCCTCAGCCCTGAATTAAGGTTGACATATGGTGGTTCCCACAGCCCTTTAAGAGGAGGGGATGAGTTTGCCTTTTGGCTTTCCTCCAGGGTGTGGCCGGCCTTGCAAGGAGAGCCCTTGGGTAAACAAGCCCCAGGTGCCTGCATTTTGGTAACAAGTGCCAGGTGTCCTGCTTGGGGATAAAAGCTGGGCCCACTTGCAGGCAGGGTTGGAGAGTCTGTCTGTGGAGTGGACGCACTTCACAGAGTTTCCCTGTTGGGGAAGGACCTCCTGACCACCCATGCAACCGGATCCCAGTCAGGTCTGGCACATACAAACGCGGGCTTTGTGGGGAGGCAACATGGGGTTACTTCTGTCATATGTAACTGCCTTGTTCTCCTGGTTGTCTCCCATCTTCTCTGTGGGTTATCTTGTGTCTCTGTTTGTTCCATCTGTTATGAGCGATATTGTGTCATTCCTGGGGTCGCTGGGGTTGATGTCTGTTATTCGTGATCTATCTGACTTGTTTGTACCCCCAGCAATCCTCTATATACTGACCCCTTTACGTGAAATAGAACCTACCTACTGGATTGTTGCTGCTGGCTGTGTCCTTTTTACTGGGTCTACTAATTGGCAAAACAGTGGCCTAAGCACTGAGGATATGCTTTGTTAAAACCAAGCCAATTATGCTTGCATTATTTTGGTAAGCATACACCTCTATGCCACAGTGTGGCAGACAGGCATAAACTAAGTGAAAATGTATATAAATTAAAATTCATTTTAAAAGGGTCATTGGTCTCTTTCTTTTCCAATTTGCCAGGCTTACCTTGAACAGAAGAAGTTGTTCCATGGTGACATTGCTGCCAGGAATGTCCTCCTCCATCACAACTTAACTGCTAAGCTCTGTGGTTTGGGTCTGGCCTATGAAACTCAAACATATGGTGCCAACTCAGTCACACAGACTGTCCCAGTCAAATGGCAGGCTCCAGAGCGGCTCCTGAGGAAACCCCCGAGCATCAAGGCAGACATGTATGATATAATTTTTGGACTAGAAGCTCATCTCTCTCTGTCACTCTATGTATCACTTCATGTAATGAAGTTCACAGTAAGTCATATCTATTCTCAGCATAATGCTCCACTTTATAGCTCATACCTTCTCTTTTCTGCAGGTCATGCCTAGTCGTTTGTATGTATTTAAGCTAGCTAGCTAGAATGGAAACTTAACATTGCTTTGTTTTCTTTTCTTACAGATGGTCTTTTGGAATTCTGCTGTATGAAATGATTACATTAGGTAAGAAGATTTAATGATAATTAAAAATATGTAAGGAAGCAGCAAATTAACAAGACCCAAAATCTCAAGTTCAGAATGTAAAGTTCGACCATTTAAATAAGCATCCTGTTTTTTCCAACTTGCAAAGTGTTGACGATTCCTTCTAGACTTTCTGTCAGGTTGAGTTGTGGTAGGAAAAAAATGAATTTTGGTAGGGAAGGAAGGCATTTGTATACAGAAGCTGCTATATGCAACCATTACCTTACAGTTTTCTACTGTTATTCCTTTTGCCTTTCCAGGTGCTCCACCATATCCTGAGGTGCCACCTTCTGACATTTTATCATACCTGCAGAGACAGAACATTATGAAGCAGCCCTCAAGCTGCCAGCAAACCATGTAAGTCACTTGCTTTATGGACAGTTGAACTTGAGATCAGCAGAGCTACATGGAAGTGAGACATATAAAACTAGATCTTAAAGAAGATCTGTAAGTCTAGACTATAAAGACAGCAACTTGTTAGCTGAGGAGGCTCGTTCTCACGTCTGCCACATCTCCTTATTGGATTCTGCTGCGTGAAACCTTGACTGCCAAAACCTCTCTTTCCTTCTTTTGAATATTGCTCGTTTCTGTTTCCTTGTCTGCCCTTGGATTTTGTTTCTCCACTGCTTCCCTGTAAGGCGCAGGACTATTCTGGAGTAATCTTTCTCCTCTAAGTTGTGGGATTCTCCCTGGAATGAACAAAGCATCCATGGGGAAGATCTAAGGCATTAAATATAGATCTAATATAATATAGATCTAAGGCTCTTGCAAGACATAATTTCTTTTAATATTCAGAGGCTTCCCAGTTCTGTTTCAGAAGGGAATACCAAACAGTCTTTTTCCCTTTTCCCATGCTCACAATTGGCATCCTGGCAAATAACTGCACATCTAATGTTCTGGTTTTTTATGCTATGTTATGTTAACCACATTATTACGTGGTTGCAAATTTCAAAGGGTCATTGAAAAAGAGAACTCTAGACATTTTAAATATGAGATGACTTGACTGTAGTAAAACTGTGTTGGTGCTTCTCATTCCCAGTGATTCCCTACTTCTCCATCTTACAGGTACAGCATCATGAAGTCCTGCTGGCAGTGGAATGCAACTAAACGGCCTTCTCCAGCAGATCTGATCCGGTCCCTACAAACAGCTATAAAGACCAGCAATGACCATGCAGTACTGCAGGTGCCTGAGCTAGTGGTGCCTGAAATCTATGCTAATGTTGCTGGTGTTGATGTGCACAATCTAGTGAGCGAATACACTATACTCTGAAGGACCCTTTCACATGTTGGTAAAGAAGTCTCCGAGTTTGCCCTTTCTGGACACTTTGAAAGCTCAGAATGAGGTGTGTATGTTGGGAGGGATCCCTTTGTTTTTCAAACACATTACATATATCAGACCTCTCCTCCATGCCAGAAAGAACAAACTATAATTATTATTATTATTAAATCAACCTGTTGATATCAATCTGCCAGTGGTCATTTGGGAGGAAAATGTGTTTAGGAAGCTGTAGAAAATGTAATGAGAACCTTGAGTTAAAGGAGGGTATTGGGTTTGCATGGCAAGGTTTTGTTAGCAGGGGGTGGCTTCTGTGAGCAGGTGCCAGAAGCTTCCTCTTTGTCCGATAGAGCCTGTTCCAGTGGGCTCCCAGATGAACCCACTGCTGGCCAAGGCCGAGCTAGTCAGCAACATTGGTAAACGTTGGTAGCACCTCTGTGGTAACATACTTAAAAAAGAGTAAAAACCACTGCACAACAGCAGCCAGAAGAGAGGAGTGAGAATATGTAAGAGAAATAACTCTGCAGACACCGAGGTCAGTGAAGAAGGAGGAGGAGGAGGTGCTCCAGGCACCAGAGCAGACCACAGTGGAGCAGATACCCACCTGCAGCCCATGGAGGACCCCATGCTGGAGCAGGTGGATGCCTGAAGTGGGCTGTGACCCTGTGGGAAGCCCATGGTGGAGCAGGTTTCTGGCAGGACCTGTGGCCCTGTGGAGAGGAGCCATGCTGGTGGAGGTTTTCTAGCAGGACTTGTGATCCCGTGGATCAGTCTGGAGCACTGGAGCAGTCTGTTCCTGGAGGACTGCACCCTGTGGAAGGGACCCACATTGGAGCAGTTCATGAAGAACTGCAGCCCATGGGAAGGGCTCATGTTGGAGAAGTTCGTGGAGGACTGTCTCCCATGGGAGGGACCCTATGCTGTAGCAGTAGAAGGGTGTGAGGAGGAAGGAGTGACAGAGACAAAGCATTATGAACTGAGTGCAACCCCCATTCCCCGTCCCCCTGTGATGCTTGGGAGGTAGAGAAAATGGTGAGTGATGCTGAGCCCAGGAAGAAGGGAGGGGTGAGGGAAAAGTGTTTTAAGATTTGTTTTTATTTCTTGTTATCCTACTCTGAGTTTTGATTGACAGAAAATTAAATTCATTTCCCTGAGTTGAGTCTGTTTTGCTCATGATGGTAATTGGTGAGTGATCTCTCCCTGTCCTTATCTCAACCCATGAGCCTTTCATCATATTTTCCCTCCCTAAGGTCAGCCCATCACAAGGAGATTGCTGGAAATCTCTCCCCATCCTTTCTGTCACAGGAAACAGCATCAGTTGGGTATTCAAAAGAGGAGATGTCCTGGGCAATATGCTATGAGGCACAGCCAGATGATAGGAAAAAGTGTACAGAGCAGGTAACTAAGGGCTTATTCAAGACAGTTGTGTTCTTGCCTTCTAAGTGTTCAATAAATATCTGTGATTTCTCCAGTGCTTTATGCTCTAGCTTCCCATGGGAGAATGGGCACTGCATTTATTAAAAAATATATATATATTTATACGTGTACCTTCCCTCTAGTAGCTGTGGGGCCAAGTGAAGGCATATTATCCCGTGCTAGTCTCAGGAAAAAGTCCTTACAGACCTGAAGTTGTCAGGAATGATTGGTCCTTAACCAATCATTATTTTGGTTTTTTGGGGACATCTGTCCATGGTTATAAGAGCTACTGTGAAAACAGTGTGGAAATGTTAAGAGTACACCAAATTAGAAAGGCTGATATACAGTAAAAACAATGTATGATGAGAATAAGCATGTGAGACAATGCACTGTAGACTCTACCTCTGCGGTGACACCTTTGCTATGACTTCTGCAGTGAGGATCAGGATATTGGATGTTACCTTCTTAGCTATCCTCTGACAAGTGTGACATGTAGCATTTTGTGAATACTGTCACGATAACAGAGCTGCTTCAAGGTCTCACACATAAACAACCCAAATAACTTTGGTAATCATATGGAGGATACGAATTTGTGCCCAGTGAGCTGCTGAATATGAACTGAAGATTCAGTGTACAATAATAGTGTGATTTTACATATGGAGTTTTCTTGTAAGCCATTTATATGCCATGCATTGATCAGGGGATACATTTTAATGTGAGTTCCAGACTTGTTTCCGCTAAAGATTTCAATGACTAGGGTTGTTGCACTGGTGATTTATGTGAGTGCAGATGATCTGACTGTTCACGTTATGAGTAGGCTCTGGCTGTGCCAATGCTGTTGCAGAAGTTAGTAGTGCTTATGCTAACACTTGCCCTAGGACAGCTGAGGGATTGAAGTCCGTGTGGAAATAGACCTGCAAGTCTTCCGTGGCTGCCTGGAACAGGGAGATGTCTCTTTAATCAAAATAAAGTGTAGTTTTTGCTTGTTCAATATTTATATTTTATAAGCTGCACAAAGCTGATCTGAAAATATTTAGTAATTGATTTTAATGAACACGTAAATTTTGTAAAAAATCAGGGGTGCTTGAAGTCATGAACATTTTTCCTTCATTTTGAAAGAAGCAGAGTCAGTCTGTGAAACAAATTTTCTCATCTGAATTCTGTTTGTGGTTTCTAAGTTGACAGTGCCTTAGATTTTTTTCATGAATTATTTTGACACTTTGAGTGATAAAGTTTCTTGTAAAAAAAAAAAAAAAAAAAAGCACATTAAAGGAATAGTTTTACTGTTCTGTGTGGAGTGGATTCAATGTTCACTAAGCATGAACTAGCATGACCCTTGTATATGTTTGAAGTCAAAGGGTATGATGACCACAAAAGGTTAATTGCAGTCAGTTAGGTTAACTAGGTCTCAGTCTTTTGTGTAGTTGAATCCCTGATAATTTCAGAACAAGTCACAGGCCTGCAGCATCTTGTGAGGCCAAAATTAGGTGTGTTAGCCATGTAGGATGCAAAGCTGAAAAAAGGTGGTGTGAAAACAGCTAAATGATGGCTCTTCTAAAAGGGGAGTATTTTCCCTGAAGGGAGTCTTCAACCATCACTTTAGATATTAAGCAGATATAGCTGTAAAAAGGAGCTTTGACTCTGGCTTCCATCAAAATTTGTTGGTTGTCTTCCAAAGACAATGTTAAGAAGTTTTCTCTTTTAAATGCAAAATAACATGAATGGAGTGGTTGATGTTCCTGTATCACTTACGCTTTGTAAGAAGCTGTTTCCATCCAGAAATAAAAGTACCATTGATTCACACAGCACAGATGTCACCACTATATACTGGAACATTGCAAACCCCATTAAAGAGCACTCAGCTTTCTGACTTTTCTTGTGGTATTGGCTAATCACCACAGTAATGTCCATAACTGCTGGTGGTGTAAATCTAGCTTGAAGAAATGAAATATCTTCTTTGCAAAATGCTAAAATAGTAACATCCTCTTCTCTCTCTCTCACTTGAAAACAGGTCAAAGCTACCTGGTAAATTTAGGTCAAATTCACAGTTCCCAGTCAGCTTATATTATTATTTTGGTGAATAAAGTATTGGTTGAAAAAACATTTGCTTGGTTCTGACCCAAGAATGAGATATTCTCAAAGGTCTTGCCAGTGAAAGGGGGGTGTGTTTGAGAGAATGTGTAATACCATCTCCGAACTGTGAGCAGCATCCATAGTGCTGCCGCAGCCCTGATGAATAATGCACTGTGGTTCATAGGGAGCTTTGTTAAACAGAGACAAATGTGACAAATGCATCACTGTTCTCAAAGCTCCCTATCTTGTTACATCACAGAAAGCAATGTTCTGGTTTACACAAATCCTCGTATTTTGTTTCTGTTATCAAAGCTCTGATCAAGAGAATCCATGGGAATTCAGAATGCTGAGCACCTCACAGCCTCCAAAAAAAAATCTGCTTTAGTCTCCCCTGAGAGCAAACCTGCGCCAAGTCCCTGCTTATAAATTTGCCCACAGAAAGACATTTTCCTGCTATATGATAAGGTCTAAATTTAATTTCTTTTCAGTAAAGTGGCTGGATTCTCAGTGTGAGCATTCTTATTCTGGTTTGACTGCCTTTTCCCCAGGTTAGCTTACATAGGTTTGGAAGTGACTGAATCTAAAGCAGATTGTTTTTTGGTGGCATAAAAGGCATAAAATGGTGGCATACCTGTGGAGTAACCCTAGTTTAGATACACAGTGCTAATTAAAGTAGCCTATATAGAAGTCTTTTCTACATGCCAGTCTCTGTTCATGCATGGGTCTAATTTTTTGGGATTGGTGTAGGCTCATGCATCAGTTCCTCCTCAGTGAACCCACTGAGGGCTTGGTGAAATTTTTTCACTGATGTTTTGTGGAGAAGCATGGATTTTCAGTGACAGACTTTTTTTATTTGTTTAACTGGAATATCTTGTTTCCATGAGAAATGTTGGCTTTTGATTGTTATGTTGAAACGTTCTCCAAGATCTGCATAATTCAGTCCCTGCAGGTTCAGTGTGAAGCAGAGGAGCCACAATGCCTGCAGAACTGGCAGAATGGACTTTGCACCTGGATTTTACCTCTCTGATTTGCAATACTTCTGTCTGACAATTTGCTGTCATCAAAAGCATGAGTTTACTCTTTCTTTGAAACAAGCTTTTTACTTTCTGCATGGTGATGCCCTAGGCTTGGGGTGTAAGGCTGGAAGCTTTTTTAGAACATGAGAACATTTGTTCTGTCTGGAACAAATGCAGAGAACACACACAGCTGTTGCATTGCTGTCTCCTGTATATTTGAAGCCATGACAGTGAGTCTCTGCCTGAGCAGATGAGGTCTGCTGAGAGGCAGCGAGTGTTAGGGTCAGCAGCGGCTGTCTTGCCTCACTCTACGACTCATTTGAGAGTGAGTTTGTCTGGCCTCGCTTCTGACAGGACAAGAAGGGAGCAGTTTAGCACCACAGCATGTAAATTGTATGCATCTGATGTTTGATTAGCATTCAATGTAGCTGCTTAGACAGGACCGGAGACTGGAAAACAGTGGGTTGTTTCACGGTCCTTCTCAAATGTGGCATGTCTTTTATTACAAAGGTTTATCTTGGCTACCTGCCTTCTTCAGTCATTTGATTGTCTTTTCAGTGGGAGACTGAACTAGCACCAACAGCTCTCCTAGGGATGAGGAAGTTCTGTCCAGTGCAGGTAGAGAGAAAAAAAACGTTATGGTCCAAAATGTGACAACAGGATGCAAAGAGACTAAATATTTGTGGTGCGGTTTGACTTCACCATGCTTGCAATTTCCTAAAACTACAGATGAGCCTTTAGCTTTTTAAGAGTCTTCTTGAACAATCTAGGCCTCCATAAATCTTCTTCCTGCTACAGTGGGCACGCAGTGAAGGATTCACATTTAAACACACCGAAGAGAGGTTCTGCAGTGCTCTTACTTGCTCTTCTGCAGTCACAGAATTGCTTTTTGATGAGGGCTATGGTTTTGTCATGAGGATGTGAGAATGCAGTCACTTATGCTGCCTCCTACAGCTTGTGGTTTCATTTATAGCAGGTACTGCATTATCAAGAAATAGTGGTAATTCACAAATAAACCCCAAATGCACCCCCGCCCCAAACTATCCAAGACACATAAAACTACTAATTTTTTCACATTAGTTAGTCTCATATTTATAGAATGCTTTAACAGGTCTTTCTACCTAAGACAAAAGGGTGAGGTGGCCTTGGTTTTTCCTCTTGCCTTGTTTTTAAATGTCCCCCACTGTCATCTGCTTCTGCAAGAGGCATTTTACTTCTGTAGCTTTGTGTTTTACATTAGAGGTGTTGCTCTTCTGTTCCCGTGTCAGCATAGCTTCACACAAAGCATGTTGTAGCTGTAGCTCAGAAGTTACAAACTCATTCACCTTGCAAGCTTATTTCCAATTTTTCACCAGTACATTAGATGTCTTTTACTTTCACCTGCTGCCATCACCCTGCATATTTTGCTCTTTATTTGTCTTTGCTGGAGCAGCCCTTGCTGTCAGAGCTGCTCTGAGGTGGCATCCCAATAACAAGGATCAGTCATGTTTCACTGCAGCAGTCGCTCTCGCTAAGGCAGGGGAAGTTTCTCAGATGTCAGACCAAATGGATGTCAAAAAAATCCTTGTTACAGGGCTACAGTTTACTTCACACTGGTTCATAAAGGGTGCCAGCATGGTTTATGTCATAAGAAATGGGCAGCAATGTGACAAAGCTCAGCCCTGTCTCACAGGCTGCAGTGTTTACCCTATAGTTTCCCTGTAGTTGCTGCAGTGAGTTGTATGGCAGGATTGACTGGTTTTACCACATCTGCTCTCTGGTAGACTACCTTAAAACTAAGAATTAATGCTGTGATGCAAGAGGAGGACTTAACTGTACATCTGATCTTGTTTAGATGCAACTGTTAATCTGAATACAATTATAAACAACTCCATATGTAGTCGATTCATACATTTCAGGTAACAGTAGTATCTGTGCTGTCTTCTAATGTGCTTTGAGCTTTCAGATGAAACCTGCCACTTTTAAACTGCTGCAAGAACTGAGATATTCCTGATTCTCTTTCTGGGTTATCCCATATGCATACTGATTTGGTGGTGCCCTTTGCTAACCAACGCTTTGGGCCATTGGTAGGTTTCTACTCAGTGTGTGAAACTGATGATTCGTATGCAAAACTTTAAATTGCTAGTTTGGTGATGCTCATGAAAATGTTTGAGTCTTTTGTGGCTTAGAGCTTGCTATCCAGTATTTTTTTTCCAATTGTTAATGAATGTTGTCTTGCTTTTCTTATTGTAAATTGTTTAGGATTATAATAATTTTATCTTAAATTCCATCTCCTGTGGAAATTACTTGTGTGCAGGATGCTGTATTTCTCTTTGTGGGTATGTTCCTCTCCCCCACAATTTTGCCCTTGAAAGCTTCTTTTCTTTCTGCTTTTTCTTGCAGTTTTCTCCTGCAGAACTCATTCCCAAGAATCCCATATGTCTGTAGCAAGCTATCCTGAGCTGCCATCACTAAATTTCAGCAATAGTGCCTTGAATACTGTATAAAATTATTCTTGATTTAATATTGCACACAAAAATACAGTGACTCTTTCTTATTTTGCATGGCATGAGCAAGCCTGTGGAGTGCAATGGAGTTAATACCCAGCAAAATAGCTGGATTTCATACAGCTTGTCAGTAATCCAAGGACTTTTGAATATGGCTAATGTACAAAACCTACCAGAAAAGCAAAGATGACCAGGAAATATGCTTAGTATAGTCCATGACTGGGCTTATGCATGTTAAAATAATTAGATATTTTTGGAATTTGTTCTGAAAACAAGTGAAGGCAAAAGGCTAGAAGGCTTTATCCTCTGGTGGGGCAGTTAAAATAGTCTAAACACATACAGGCAAAATTGTGGAGAAAAGCTTTAAAAGTTCTGTAGGGTAGCTCTACCTAATATTTTTTAAATACCACGTAGAACCAAAATGTGTGCTTGCAAGCCTGGTTCCACTTTCTGTTGTAGAGAAAGAACATACTTGAATGCATAGATGCCTTTACCCAGGTGAAACCAGGAGAGGAGATCACAGTCATTTCTTTAACATGTGTATACAACATTAAAGATGTAGGTGATTCTGGGTGACTTTTTGGGTCTGTAAAGACAGCACAGTTTGGAGTCTGACTCAAGACAGATACATATCAGGTAGAAAAAGAACACTTAGAAAACACTGCCAAGGCGACATTAAATCACCAGTTTTCAGGCCAAGTGATGCACTGGAGTCAGAGAATGCTGTCAGGTCTTATCCACCATGGCTTTGCTGCTCCTGTTAGAAATGCTGAAAATTTGATAAGATCTCCAACTGCAAATTACTGTCCGTTTTTGATAGTCCAGTGTTGGAATGGCACCTGACCTAGGCTTTGTACCTGTAAGTGGTGGGATACACCTCGGTTCTGAATAATTGTTCAGAAAATTATTACTGAAATATTGCTTTGCTGTTTAACTGCTTTTATAGTCTCTTTAAAATTGAGTTTGATGGTTGTTGATTTGTGAGTTGTAAGCTCTCTGCCCTGTAGTTGAGCTATAGGTGAGTAGCCAGTAAGCAGCAGTTGAAGAAGTGCAGTATGGAAAGCACAACCACAGTGTTTTCTTCTGCATGCTTCTGTATGTGTAGAGTGAATCTGACATGGAAGATGGAAGGTATAAAAATGCAATTGCCATGTGAAATACTGTGTAATATTAGCTAAGGTGACAAGATCTTGAAATGTTGAATCTTAGTAAGGATGACATATGTGTAGATCCTGCATCCCATACCATCTCCTTTAAAGCTAAAGTGCAATTTGCTGGACTGTCAGCTGTCCCAAGTCTCGCAACTCATGTATCTTCCTTCTTACTTCCTGAAGTTCTGGGGTCTGAACCCCAAGCCCTGAATTGAGGTTGACATATGGGTGGTCCCCATGGCCCTTTAAGAGGAGGGGATGAGTTTGCCTTTTGGCTTTCCTCCAAGGTGTGGCCGACCTTGTAGGGAAAGCCCTTGGGTAAACAAGCCCCAGGTGCCTGCATTTTGGTAACAAGTGCCAGGTGTCCTGTTTGGGGATAAAAGCTGGGCCCACTTGCAGGCAGGGTTGGAGAGTCTGTCTGTGGAGTGGACGAACTTCACAGAGTTTCCTGTTGGGGAAGGACCTCCTGACTCCTCATGCAACTGGATCGCAGTCAGGTCTGGCACGTACAAACGCGGGCTTTGTGGGGAGGCAACATGGGGTTACCTCTATCGTATGTGATCACCCTATTGACTTGGTTGTCTCCCATTTTTTCCATGGGTTACCTTGTGTCTCTGCTTGTTCCATCCATTACGGGTCATGCTGTGTCATTCCTGGGGTCACTGGGGTTGATATCTATTATTTGTGATCTATCAGACTTGTTTGTACCCCCAGCAATCCCCTATATACTGACTCCTTTACGTGCAATAGAATCTACTTACTCGATTGTTTTTCTGCTCCTTGCTGTGTCCTTTGTACTGGGCCTAGTGATTGGCAAAACACTTCCTTCTTGGGTTTCTGAAATGTGCTTGGGTTTTGAAATGTACCCAGTACTGCTTTTTTTCCTATTCCTGTTGGAGGAGCAGATTTAAAGTTCATCCTGCAGTTGTTTCTGAGCTCTTAAGACTGTGTGAGCTTGCAGATCATGAAGTGTGAGTGAGGAGGCTTAGCCTTCACAGCAAGTGAGCGACTGGTGTGTGTTATTTAAGCTGAAAACTCTTCTCTGCATCTGCTGTTTCATGTAGCAGTGCTGGATGTTTTTGAGATGTCCTGTGTTAGAGACGTCTTTCTGTGTATTGAAAATGCCTCTAACGTGGTATTTACAACAGCTATCTCATCAGACATGGAAGTGTGCGTGGCAAATGCCCCAGCCTGTGCACAGCCCCTTGTCTCTCTGGGTTCCTGGCAGCTGGCCAGCATCCTGAAGGCTGCTTCTAAGTGTGACCTGCTTTATCACTTTGTACATTGCATTGTCAGCAATCACTCCTTCCCAAATATCTGTGTTCAACCTTGAGTGTGAATTTCCATCTTGTAGTACAAATGAAAAAAAACCAAACCAAAAGAAGGAAATTTGTCTTTTTTTGTCATGTATGGATTAACCTGGTCAATAGAAAAAGCTCTTATAACCAAACCAACTCACTTCACTCTCTCCTTCCCTTCTTCAACCTCTGCTTCGCTTATATTAACTGCTCCTGACTTTGGGAAACATATAGCAGACCTACGGTGTGAGAGAGCAGTGTTTAATAGTGTTAGGCTCAACGTGCAACACTACCAGCAAGGCATGTTATGAAATATTTATAATCCTATTTAGATTAGAATTTAAATTGGTCCACATGAGTCAAGGAATGACTCTAAATTTGAAGTTTTTCTTCTTGGAGCAGTTTTTGGTAGAACTAAAGGTGTCAGTATCCAGGGTTTAAGAGCAAAAGAACTGTTAGGGAGTGAAAAGCACAGGTAGGATAAAAAAAGTTGAGGAGATGTTCATGGCAGAGGAAGAAGCTACTGTGCCTTGTTGCTGCCATAGGATGACCCTTGCTCACATCCGGTACCTTCCAAAGGCACTGGATCTGCTTCTCAGGAAGCTGCTTGTTTCTCATGCTGGGTGGTATTAAGATGATAGCAGAACACCAAGCCGTCATGAGACCCATGCTGCTCCTTTCTTCCTGGTTTCTGCCAGTCCTTGCAGGCTTACTCTTTCCCTGTTTTTTCAGTAATAACACAATTCATGTTGGCTCGTGAGATATATTCCCTCTTGGAATGACATCTAGAGCTCTTCAGTGCAGTGCCCAGGGAGAATTTGATATGTCAGAATAGGACCTGGAAGAGCCCATCAGTGTAGCACAGTAACATTGAGATAGTCAAGCTAAGACTGTGTTGAATTTGTTCAAAAATCAGTGACTTTTAGCATGGTTACCTGGTTTGAGAATGTAGAGCAGTACTTACTTACGTTGGAATTGTTCTTCATGCTAATCTTAAACCAGGATGTTATATGGAAAATGCTTTCTCTTGGTTCTTGATTGTTGATAGCTGGCTGCTTCATCTGTTCGTGCTAGCGCGTGTTAGGATATTTTGTCTTCAGGGCAACATTTGCTGTGATATGACTTAACTCCTCCAGGAGTATTCAGAGTAGGAAGATGTGCTAGTGTGATTCATATTAATCAAACCAGCTTTTGTTTGCAGGATCTGCTGAATGCAAACATGATAATTACCTCTTCAGTGAGAGTAGCTGTGTGTTTCTTCTGACTCGGGGCACATCCAGAGTTATGTGGCTACAGTACAGCCATATGATTACTCAGTGAACTGCTTTACACAGTAAGAGTAAGAATAAAGGTGTTTGAAAGAGCTCTCTTCTGTGGAAGTGGAAGTCTGAAAAATAATCCTCTAGCTGATACTTTAATTTTTGCCAGGCACGACATTGTAATTCCAGTGTAGGTTATCTTGTTGCCTGCAACAGAGCCTGTTTTTTACTCCAGAGGTAAAGCTGCCAAGATACCTCACATCGACCAAAGCATTTGTCTGCACTGGGATCCTGCCCTGTAACTGGGGTTCCTGGTGATGGTGCCAGGGAGGACTGCTGGCAAACTGAAAGCAGGCCTGAATTGTGGTTATGGATGATGTAACCAGCACCAAATTTGTCTTTTCAGACATGGTTGGCATAATTTTGGCAGAAACTGCGACCTGAAATGAAGCACAGTTTGTGAAAAGAAGGGGGTCATGATGCCCAATGATTGCTTCTTTGTCCAGGCTTGTCATTCAGGCTGGCACAGTGTGAGCATGCATGCTGAGATACTCCAGATGGTGTGTTTGTGGCATCTGTTGTTTTGGTTTTGTTTGAAGTGGGATTGCTCAGTGCTTGTTTTATACATGACAACAGCAAGATGCAGGACTGATAGTCCTCTCGTTATATCCTACCTGCAACGTAATTGTGGTGCATGTCCCCAGGTATGCTTACCAGGGCTGTAGTCTTCTTGCAGCACTAGTTGCCCACCTTCAATTATGTCGTCTTTTTTCTTCTCTAGAGAACAGGTCTAGGGAAATCTAAAGAATGAAATAGTGAGAGGGTTTCTTTGCTTCACTTAAGACTTGGAGTTTTGTGGCATGCTGTCAGGTATGTTTTGCAACCAAGCAAGAATATATGATATTCCCATTTGTGTCTTTCTGTGGATACATGTACTCAAAGCCCTAATGCTTGTGTTAATAGTAGGCAAAGGATGCCTGTGGTTACAGCAATTCATTACCAAAACCAAAATGGGAGAAAGGAAAATCCTAAAATGAGAAACAGAAAATCATGGGAAGACAGACAAGAATATCACGTCAAGGTCAATATTTACACAGCTTCTGCTGGCAGCTGTGTAGTGAGCACATTTTGAAAATTCATGATTACCTTCTGTTTTTCCATCCCATATATGTTCATGCAGCCTTGAAAACTCTTGCAAATTACTTGCAGATCATGATGATTTATGCAACGTGCAATATGCAGATATTAAAAACTTGAGTATAGCTATACAGAAGCTTCTCTGCAAGATTTTGGAATTGTTAGAAATATCTCAAAATCAGCTGAGACTTGCAGGCAGTAGGCATCATAACTTGCAGAACAATCATGGCCAGGACAATGTTTATTCACTGTGTTACACTTCAGTGTTTGAGTTGTTGAGTGAGAAGGAAGTTCTTGTGTGATGTGTTGTGTGAGGTCTCTGTTGTTTTCTGCCCAGTCTGAAGCACACTCTGCATGCAAGACAGGAAATGCAAACCAAGCACTCACGATGTTTTTTTCACCAAAAGTAAACATATTATTATGGGGAGGGCAGCCACATCTGGGTTCTGGTCTTTAATCGAAGACCAATGTTTCAGAACAGTAAAGAAAGCCTAGGTATTGAATGTCCTAGCATGGAAGCCAGGCTACCAGAGTACAACTCTGGAAATTGTTCTCTCTACCCATCCCCCTGTCCCAGCTTAGCTCTGAATCAGGAAAAATTTGGTTTTCAAGTTCTATTATAAGTGACACAATACTGAAAAAATTTCTTAGGGAAGTTTCACAACCAGCTTCAAGCTTTAGAGCTGGCCAGATCAAATTACACTGCAAGTCTCAGACTTCTCTCAGAAATGCAAGTTTCTTCCTTGATGTGAACAGCCATAAAGGCGGTCTGTTTAGAAGGGGAAAATTTCTAAACAGAAAATGTCTGCTGAAATACGGTCAAAGAAAATGCTTTCCAGTCTGGGAATAAGGCATGGGAACCAAAAACATCCTTGAGAAGTGCTGCTGACATCATTGAAGAAATGTTCCAGCTCCTCCAAAGGAACTGGAAACAGCCTGAGATACCATTGATAAGCACAAAACCATAGACTGTAACAGCAAGTTATCATCTGGAAAGGTGAAAAATAATCTGACAAAGGGGAAAACACTCTGAAAAAGTAAGAATTGGTAATTGCCATTGGCTGTTCCAGCTGCAAGTGCAGGAAAACAGTCTGGAAAAATAAAAACTGGTCTGAGAGAACAGAAAACATCATCATCTATTGGCTGCCCCAAGTGAAAAAATAGAAATTGGCTGCCTCTATTGGCTGCTCCAGGTGGTGGTGTCCAATGCCCATTTACATCTCTCTGATGTAAAAATGAAAAACTTCCTGCATGAACTTTTCTTCAAGATCTCCTGGTCAAGTTATTGGGCCATCTCCAGGGACGCCTGGTTGACTCAGCTCCATGGACTTTCAGTGACATTGATCATCTTTGAAGTGAGCCACTGTCTGTTACTTTATTGGTCCCACTTCTGGCCCCAGTTCTGGGATCAGTTTGATTTGGTCCCACCTGTGGGATAGGTTTGGCCTCCCACTTCTGAGATTGGTTTGATGTGCTTGGTACCCGTAATATTATGAACATAACCTTTCTATGCATATAAGTAATCTATCAAGTATATTTGCTGTTATATTATTGGTAAGTTTGCTTTATTAGTGGTGGTTCTAGTAACTTGAAATACTATGTATATAGTTGGTGTGTGAGCCAACACAGGCAGGTTGCAGGAACAACCACAAAACCACAGATAAAAATTGAAAGAGCAAATTTATTTGTGTTGCCTTGCAAACCGGGGGATCTCTGCAGCAACACCCAGGGCAGAGGCACGTAGGTGGGCACGTGGGACCGCAGAGCTTGGCCCTTTCTAGGGTCAGAGGGAGAGATTCCAAACCTACTACTTTCACCTGTACATCAGGGATTTTTTTGCAGGTGTTTTCCACTGTGCTTTGGTCTTTCCCACAGGAGGCAGGAATCTCAAGCACGTTTTTGGAAAGGGTGTCTCTGAATCTGCCACAGGCCTACATTATCTAACTGCAGATGTTCTACTTGTCAGACACACAAGTCTAAACAACAATTAGCAGTGTGATATATGTGTTTTTCTACACCCCAGGTGCAGGTCACTCAAGTGTGTTTACAATACTTCCATTATATTCCCACAGTTTGAATCATAGAACCATTTAGATTGGAGAAGACCCTTGAGCTCATTGAGTCCAACCGTTAACCTAGCATTGCCAAGTTCACCACTAAACCATGTCCCTCAGCATCACAAACTGACTGAGGGTGCACTCGTTCCCCTCATCTAGATCCTTGATAAAGATGTTAAACAGGAGTTGCCCCAACACCGAGCCCTGGGGAACACCATTTGTGACCGGCCACCAACTGGATTTAACTCCGTTCACCACAACTCTTTGGGCCTGGCCACCCAGCCAGTTTTTTACCCAGAAAAGCGTGTGCCCATCCCAGCCATGAGCAGCCAGTTTCACCGGGAGAATGCTGTGGGAAAAAAATTCAAAGGCTTTAATAAAGCCCAGGTAAACAACATCTACAGACTTTCCTTCATCCAGTAAGTGGGTCACCCTGTCGTGGAAGGAGATCAGGTTTGTCAAGCAGGTCCTGCCTTTCATAAACCCATCCTGACTGGGCCTGATCAGCTGGGTGTCCTGCATGTACCATGTGATGGCACTCAGGATGATCTGCTCCATCAGCTTCCCCAGAACCAAGGTCAGAATGACAGGCTTGGATCCTCCTTCCAGCCCTTCTTGTGGATGAGCATCACATT
Source organism: Podargus strigoides (assembly GCA_028020825.1). Classification (NCBI taxonomy): domain Eukaryota; kingdom Metazoa; phylum Chordata; class Aves; order Caprimulgiformes; family Podargidae; genus Podargus; species Podargus strigoides. Next base: position 712,379 of record CM051642.1, on the reverse strand, counting down.
TGCTAACCTCCAGTCCACTGGGACCTCCCTGGTCAGCCAGGACTGCTGGTAAATGATGGAAAGTGGTTTGGTGAGCACTTCTGCCAAGCTCCCTCAGTACTCTTGGGTGGATCCCATCCGGCCTCATAGATTTGTGTGTGTCTAAGCAGGTCACTGACCATTTCCCCTAGGATTGTGGGGTCTTCATTCTGCTCCCTGTCCCTGTCATCCAGCTCAGGGGGCTGGGTATGCCAAGAACAATTTGTCTTACCATTTGTCATGGTTTGACCTGGCAGGCAGTTAAATACCACGCAGCCACTCTCTCACTCTTACGCCACCCCTGGGGAGTGAATCGGAAAGGTAAAGGTGAAGAGACTCATGGGTTAAGATAAAAACAATTTAACAATTTTAATAATAATAACAATAACAACAGTGCAAATGCTCACCACCCACTGACTAATGCCCAGCCCATGGTGTCACATTGGCTAACTTTCAATCTGTCAGGACCTCCCCGGTCAGCCAGGACTGCTGGGAAATGATGGGAAGTGGCTTGGTGGGCACCCCTACCAGCTCCTTCAGCACCCTTGGGTGTTTGCCATCCAGTCCCATGAACTTGTGTGTGTCTCTGTGGTCACTGCAGGTCACTGACCATCTCCTCCTGGACTGGGGGGTTCATTCTGCTCCCGGTCTCTGTCTTCTAGCTGGGGGGGCTGGATTTCCTCAGTACGATCAGTCCTATTACTAAAGACGGAGGCAAAGAAGGCATTAAGCACCTCAGCCTTTTCCTCATCCTTTGTCACTATGTTTCCCCCTGCATCCAATAAAGGATGGAGATTCTCCTTAGCCTTCCTTTTGTTGCTAATGTATTTATAGAAACATTTTTTATTGTCTTTTACAGCAGTAGCCAGATTAAGTTCTAGTTGGACTTTGGCCCTTCTGATTTTCTCCTTGCATAACCTCATAATCTTTGTAGTCCTCCTGAGTTGCCTGCCCCTTCTTCCATAGGCCATAGACTCTCCTTTTTTTCTTGAGTTCCAAAAAAGCTCAGCCAGTACAGTTTTCTTCCCTGCCATCTTGTCCCTTGACACTGGGGACAGCCAGCTCCTGCGCCTTTTAGATTTCCTTCTTGAAGAATATCCAGCCTTCCTGGTCTCCTTTGCCCCTCAGGACTCTGCCAACCAGTCTCCTAAACAGACCAAAGGCCACCCTCCAGAAGTCCAAGGTGACAGTTCTGATGACCCTCCTCCTTCTCCAAGAACTGAAAACTCTAACATTTCATGGTCACTGTGCCCAAGATGGCCTCCAACCTTCACATCACCCACAATTTCTTCTCTGTTCACAAATCTACTCTAGGATCCTGCTCTAGCAGGGGGGTTGGACTAGATGATCTTCAGAGATCCCTTCCAACCTCTACCACTCTGTGATCATGTGATTCTGTGAAATCGGTCTAGCGGGGTGTCTTCCCTAGTTGTCTCACTCACCACCTGTGTCATGAAGTTATCATCTTCCACACACTGCAGGAACCTCCTAGACTGTTTCCTCTCCACTGTATTGTATTTCCAGCAGACATCTGGTAAGTTGAAGTCCCTCATGAGAACAAAGGTTAGCGATTGTGAGACTTTTCCTGGCTGTGAGAAACACTCTTAGGCCGATTAAGAACTAGGAGAAGCTTATAGAATATTTTGTCTGCCTTTTCATCCTGGTTGGGTGGCCTATAACAGACTCTCACCATGATAGCTGTCTTGTCCTTTCACCTTGATTCTTGTCTGTAAATACTTGACCCTTTCATCACCATTGTCAAGCTCTAGACAGTCAAAACACTCCCTAGCACACAGGGCTAACCTACCGCCTCTCCTTCCTTGCCTATCCCTTCTGAAAAACTTGCCATCCATTGCAGCACTCCATTTGTGTGGGTCATTCCACCGTGTTTCTGTGATGACAAATGTATCATAGTTTTCCAGCTGCACAATGACTTCCAATTCCTCTTGTTTGTTGCCCATGCCATGTGCATTGGTATAGATGCACTTCATTTGGGGTATTGATCCTGCCCCCTTTTTGGTGGGGAGAAGCCTAACTCCTAAGTGTCTGTTTTCAGGTGCTTCCATAGTTTCTAATGGCATTGACAACCCTTGCATCTTTGCTGCCACGTAGATCTCCATCCCCTACCTCCACTATCATGGCTAAGATGCTGCACACATTAATACAGGGACATTTCAAATTTTCTACAGCGTACTCAGCACCTCATGGAGCAGACTGAAGGACTTTGTTAGCATGCTGACCCTGAAATATTGGCGTTCCACCTTCAGGCTTATCACTTGTGAGCCTGTTTTTTATTCCTTTTCCCCTTCAAATCTAGTTTAAGTCTCTTTCAAGGAGCCCTGTGAACTCCTGTGCAAAGGTCCTTTCCCCCCTTTGAGATAGGTGTACTCCATCTGTCACCAGCAGGCCCGGTGTCCTATAGACTAACCCATGATCAAAACCCCTAAAATTCTGCCGGTCACACCAGGCTTGGAGCCAACTATTGACCTGCTGGCTCTTCCTGTTTCTTCCCTCATCATTCCCTGCAACTGGAGGGACAGAAGAGAACACTACTTGTGCTCTTGATCACTTAACCAGTTGGCCCAAGGCCCTGAAGTCTCCTATGTTCACCCTTGGACCTCTTATTGCAACTTCGTAGCTGCCTGCATAAAAAATCAATAATGGATAATAGTCTGAGGGCTGTACCAGGGTAGGAAGCTTTCTTATCCCATCTTCAACCCAGGCCCCAGGGAGGCAGCAGTTGTTGCTGCTATTCTTAATTGCTTCTATGCTATTGATTGCTAATAATAATTTGTAATAGTCTGATATATAAATATCAACATTCACTTTATTCATCATAGGTATACTTGCTTGTGGTGATTTGTGGTAATCTGTAATAAAGTAGAGAAATTTAGAGGATAAAGCCTCTGTGTACTTCCATATTATAAATCCTACAAACTAATGTTTGCAGTCTCTACAGGCCAGGTAGCCCTTTAGGTCGTGACATTCCTGGATCCTGATTTTTCTTTGGCCCACCTGAGTAAATTCTTTTCGCATGAAAATGCATAATTGCTGTAAGAAAAAAAAAGGCTTTTATGTTTTAAGCAAGAAATCAAGGAAAAAAAGATGGAGCAGTCCCATTTTTTTAATAAGAGAAATGTTGTCTTACGACCTTTATTTTAACCAGTAAGGAGAAAAATTAGTTTGATGCTGCCAAAATAATCATACCTTACTTGGTGCAGGAAATGCCAGCAATTTATGCATTGACATACACAGTTCAAAGTTATGCTCCTATCTTTGAGAGCAGAATTTTCAACAAAAGAAGGGGGAGGCTGTTTGTGGGAGGTGTGTGGATGGGGAGGTTACACCACAAAGAAGAGCCTTCTGTCCCTTGCCACAACACACACTCACACATGTGTGCCTCAGGAGTAATGCAGATACAGTCTTGAATGGGGAGGGCACACCACAATAAGAAAACAACCAGCCAATGCCATATGTATTTAAAAGAAGTGAACCACATAATGTGGCTACAGATGACACCATATTTTAAATCATGTTGAAAGATAAGGTTTCAGACTTAAAGAAGTGTGTTAAGCAGGCAAGTACAGGGAGTGACTAGAGGTAGAAAGAGAGCCTTAGAAAGTAGAAGGCATTGTGAAAAAATAAAAAAAAAAAAAAGGAAAAAACCCTCTTGCATAATGCATATAGAAAATAAATAATGCTGCCTTTCCAAACTGAGCTCTTAAGAGTAGGAAGCTGTGACATGACTGTGCACAAGGCAAGGCAGGCAGTGCCTGTGGTGCTGCCCCCATGATGGAAGGCAGTGCCTGCCACTGCACTTGCTCCCTAAGCACCTGCCCCTTCTCCACTGCCTGTGCTGGGTGCAGTCTGTAACTGTGCTGGGTGTCTGTGGCAAGGTGTGGGCACTGGGGAGCTGCAGGGGCGCGTGCTGTGGGAAGAGACCAGGGGCTGCCAGCTCTGCAATGACCCACCGCGGGACACAGCTGAGCCCCTCTGCCAAGGCTGGTGGTGCCTCTGGGGAAGTGTATTTTAAAAAGTGCAAGGGTAAAAAGAGCAAGAAACACAGTGGGAACATCAAGGTCAGGACAAGGAGGAGGAAGGAGGGACCTTCGTGGCTATGGCGTTGATCTTCCCAAGCAACCACTGCATGTGCTGAGTCTGTCTTTCCTGGTATTGACTGGACATCTGCTGGCTGGTGGGAAGTAGTGAAAGAATTTTTTGCTTTGCTTACACACACATATTTTGCTTTCTCAATTGAACTGTTGTTATCTCAGTCCCTAAATCCTCTCACTGCACTTCTGTTTTCTCCCGGTCCCATCAGAGAGAGAAGTGAGTGAGTGGCTGGATGGGTGTTTGGCTTTTAGCCAGAGTGAACCCACCATGGTAACTTATTTCTTGAATTTATCCCAACACGGAAGGCAACTGTGGCATCACTTTTTAAGGGTCTTAAAACTACAGACCAGAAGCTTGACTGTCACATTACACATACTGGTAGAAACTATTACAAACACAGAACAGACAAGGTGTTAAATACAGGTTGAGGAAGGAGATGAATTTGCTTCTGTGCAAGGAACATACTCTTAGCAAATAAACTGGAGTTCTCTGAAGGGGTATATCAGATGTATATCAGGCAATTAATATGCATAATTCTGATGGCCTTGGTGATAAGGGAAGTTTTAAGTGGATGCCACCTCCAGCAGCTCTGGTGCTCAGAGATTCTTCCTGCCTGGCCGATGGAGCCCAGACGAGTGGATCTGAGGTCCTGGGAGGTCCCAGGCTGGTGGACACAGCTGCTGCTTTCCTGTTTGCAGGTTTAACCAGTAGCAAAGCTGAGCCTGTATCCTAAGACACACATGCACTCACACCAACTACACAGCACTAACACTGCTAGATATACAGACAGCCGCAGGCAGGGTGATTCATTCAACAGCACTTATGGATGACGCTGCCAGGACTCACACAAACATTAGGTACAAACAGCCCAGTCCCCTTCCTTCTCTCTGGCTGCTTAGTACTGAAGTTCACTAGTGAAGGCACATGCAAAATGCACTCTAGGTTCACAAGCACACACACATATTCACGGATCCCCCCAGCACCAGCATGGTACCTCTCCATACCCCTGTCCAGACCCCAGCCCCTCTTACGTACCTCACAGGTCCCCTACTCCTAACTGATCCAGCTCAGTGCCCACGAGCAAGCAGACCCACGCACTCACACGCTCTGCTCACAGGCACCCCTCATTCACAGGCTCCCCACAAACACCAGCACAGACCCTCTGCCCAGCTGATACCCCTGCCCAGACCCAGGCCATCCTAGTTGCCACCCAGTGCAACTTGGAGCTTGCTAGGAAATTGCACACACATAGGCCGTGTGCTCCAGGTTGGGGGAAGACACAAGCACACTCCTCCCAGCACCCAGCACGTGGGCTGTGTCCCATGGTCCCGCTCCAGCCGCTGGCGCTGAGCCCCTCACTCCCCCCAGTCCTCTCAGCTGTGCCTGGAATTTCTCGATGGCCCAACAATTAGTGGCTGAAGACTTTTGGTCTTTGCCATTGCCTCTGTTATTTTATGTGCACCAGGTTTGTGTCTCTGACTTATTATCATCTTTTGCAATTTAAAGGGGCCTTGACCAGATGACTGTAATGAAGCGGGTGCTCTCACCTTCCACATAACCATACAGGAGCATTTTGGAGTCAGCAGGAGCAGAAGTGAAGGTCAGTTTCCTATGATTAGTACTTCAAAATTCACTACGTGAAGGACATGCATGGGGCTTGGGTAGGTACGAAGAGAATATTTTGATGTTGAAAGGCTATAGCAGAACTGTTGCCACTGGAGAAATCGTTTATTACTTTATGTCTCAAGGTTTGGGCAGACAAAGGCTTTTATAACAGTATTTTGAGTAGTCGGGACAGTGTTACTGATATGGCCCTTGTCCTTCTCCTTATCTCTCCCCTGCCTCCCCTCTGCCTTCCTGAGCTCCCAATACAGTGGCCATGAGTTCTTCCTCATGCTAAGCCTTACCATCTTTATCTGTCATCTCCCATTTCCAGGGCTGTGAAGCAAGACTGGGATGTATTCATGTCTTACAGTGCAAACTACAGCAGCAACTACAGCTCATGGGCTTTTATTAGAAGAATATTAAGTATATCTATCTATCTGCCTTACTATTTGTCTATTGTATACAGACTTCTGTGATGGAGCAGAGCCTAGTATGGCTCATCTATCTGCTCCTTCCATGCTGAATCCCTACAAACTCCAAGACAACTAAGGGTACTCAGTGAAGCAAACAAGGGACCATTTCTTTATGTGGCTTTTAGATTAGGAAAGTTAATAAAAGATGTCTTCCAGCTTCAAATTTCAAATACAACAGGATGGCATAGGACAACAGGCTGCTTTTGGGACAGAAGACCTTTATTCCTTTGGCTATGCATAAGCACTAGCTCATATTTGTGAATAAAGGGCTTTCTAAGGCAAATCCCTCATTGATGAGGCAGAGAAAACCATTTTACTGTGAATAATACTGAGGGATATGACATATCAGAGGAAAAATCCTACAGTAGTTGTAGCCTCTCTGCTTTGCAAAATACTCATCTCGTTTGTCTTGGAAGGGTTTAAAAATTTTCAGCAGCCATCACAGCAGTCTTCCAGGATTTTTTGTGCCTTACAGTAAAGAATAAACAGCAGCTTCAGCCCTACACCATACACTGCAATTCAGTCTCCAATCAGAAAACTCTTCCATGACCATGCTTGCTGTATGGATAAAAAAGGAGTTTATTTTAAAAGCGCAATCAATTCTAAAGCATTTAATAAACACTTTGTAAATGTTACTCCTTTGTGCTCATTAGTTTTCAGTAACAGCTATTCACTTTGAGTAACAGAAACTAACACAGCATGTGAGAAAAACAGCAGAGGTCCTTCAAATACCTTTTAATAAATACTGTTGTTTTCTGTATTTTTTTCCTAGCAGAATGTAAAGAAAATGAGGCAGAATTCTTGGTACATAAATTCTTCTCATTTGGGTGTTTTTTTCAGCCTCTGAGGAGCACTGTCCTGTTTAATATGTACAATAGTACCTCATGAATATTTGAGTCTTTTCTCAGCACATTAAATTTGTGCCCTGTTCTCCCTGTAGAGTCTAAGGATTGAAAGGAATGGCTTTGGGTTACTTCTGCAGATTGTATCGTGACTTTTCCATGATCCACAATCTATAGTGACAGCACTGGAAGGGTGGGAAATTATTTCGGCTCTGGAATGCAAACCAGTGTTTCTAAGACAAAAATAAGTATTTTTGCTCAGCCTTCTCTTAAAGGCACTGTGCATTGCTGAGCTGCTCCACTGGTTGTCAGAGCAATAAGGACAGAGAAAGAGGATGGCTGCCCTGAGAAACAGTATATGATGCTCAGTCCATAGTGCTTCAGGGAGCACAGAGACCAAAATGCATTTTCAGAAGCTAGTGGTGTGAGAAAGATGGTGCTATATTGAGAAAAAATTCTCCTAACCCAGGGGAGGGTGGGCCACAAAAGAGCATTTACACAAATTTACTTCATGTTTTCTGAAGCAGTTACATGGGTGCTATTGTTACAAGAATTGTGCCACGACAGCCATCTAGGAGATAGGAAATTGGTCTGTCACCCACTTGCTTGTTGTTATTTGTAATTTTGCAAGACTGACATCTAAGCCCTGATATTTTTTGACAGTACCCATTCAAGCATTATGCCATCTGACAATGTCTTCTAATGACTGACTCGGTGGAAACCTTGTTAGCTTGCTGTTCTATGCTGCCTGCTGTGTGTTAAATGCCTAAAAGTAGCTGAATTTTTCTTACGGTATTTGATATAATTTGAAGCAGTCCTGCTGTATACATAGTGTCAGGAAAAAAAACCTGGAAAGTAAAAAAAAGTTTGGATAATCCAATTATTTTTTAAGAACTTGTATCTGTACTCTGTTTAATAATATTAATCACAAAGGCAGAAGATAATTTTTCACTGTGATCTGACTTCTTTGGACCACCTGTTACAGTTAGTGCTGTGCAGACATGTCCCATGAAGGGATAGTTGCTTGGAAATGCAGGGGAGGATGCTCTCAGGAGCTGTTAACAGTCATCTGTTAATAATTTGATATGGTTTTCAGTGATTTTCAATGGACAAGGTTTTGAGGGCTGTGAACACCATGACGTGGTGACTACGCCAGACCCAGCCAAGGGTCTCACATCTGCTGCTTTGCTGGCCAGTAAGACCGGTCATGAAATATCAGTTCAGTCAGAACATCCCAGCTGGGTCCAGTGACAGCACAGAAGCAAAGAGGAAGCAACCTTGCTTTATATTCGTTCAAGTCAGCTGTCCCCAGGTGGGATTTTTCCAGTCTAAAATCCAGCATTAATAATCACTCGACAATAATCTCTCAGCAACATTTGCAGCCTGACATATATGATGATGACTGAAATGAGAAGTGAAGGAGGGTGGCACCATCTATAGACTGAAGCAGTCATATTGGAGACCTGCAGACAACCACTACAAAGCTTTCTTGGGTTCATTTCAACTGAAGTTTTTCACTGAACTTTGGAGAGGAACAAATTTTCTGCTTGGAAACAAAGCATTTCGGGCATTAGATGGGCAAAATACCCATTCTATTCCACTACTCGTGGTTCTGGTTTGGGGTGCAACTTTCAACTTGATTTTCAGCTGAGAACTTCTGAGAGCAGGTGTTCCTTTACCCAGCTATTTTGGAAAGAAGAAGAAAATATAATATGCGTAAAATAACCCTGGCTTATCAAACTCCTACAGGAGTTAATGTGAATTAGCACCATTCTGCTAGACCTGGCAGTTCGTATCACTTTGAACCTTTAAAATACACTTTGCAACAGTAATTAACTAACAGTGAGTAATTTCTTTGAAATAAACTTTAATTAAACATAATATTTCTGCAGACATGTATTTTGGTATTGTAATTAATTTCTTTTTGTTTTTCTTCATCTGGTTCAGCAGAAGGCTACAATCATTCCCTTTTAATTTTTTTTATTGCTCCTTGACTAGAGTCTTATCAGTTATCTTCAAACAATGCACACAGGTTAGTCAGACCTGTTAATTAATTCTGTTGTTCTGGTTTTATTTGCAAATTATAATTAAATGAGATCATTATGAAATCTATTAATACCTCCTTGTGCAATAAATAAATTGAATAATATTTAATAATAATGCACAGGTTTGGCAGAAGAGACTCCCAAGTATTTTGATGCAAGTTTATTTGAATGTGTTAAAAAAGTGTTATAGTCTCCAGGAAAAAAAAAAAAAAAAGGAGCAGCTTGGAACAGTCTTCATAAATAAAGAAAACCTGATTTTATCAAATTACTTGTTCTTATGCCAGAGAATGAGAAAAATTTTTAAGCTGGTTCTTACAGACAAGGCAAGATGTTTTTGTCAGCTGCCTCTGTACAACTCTACCAATACCAGTGCCATAGTGTAGCCTAGAACAGAATCTTGCCTCTGCTTTCAGATGCAGTCTCTGCTCTCATAGAAACCACATGGGATATCTTCAGCAGAGCCAGTGAAAACAGGATCAAGCATCCAGTATTTTTCAAGTGTAAATGCTCTTTCCTGTCCTTTTAATACTTAATGCTCCAGAGGAGTTTCTTAGTTAGTCATTGTTACTTAGCTGGAAGGATAAAACTCTTCTTTACACTGTAATCCCAGGAGAGTCAAGTTTTGGTTACAGCCTCTGGACTTCATAGCAGTGACTCCTACTAATGTTGGGGTCTTGGGTCCTGCACTAAAATGGATCACACTGGATGACTTTATAATCTCTGTTCTGCACTTTGGAGACTGACTACACCCCATTAGGCAGACAATTAAATACCACAGAATCCCAGAATGGTTTGGGTTAGAAAGGACCTCAAAGCTCATCTCGTCCCAACCCCCCTGCCATGGGCAGGGACACCTCCCACCAGCCCAGGTTGCTCCAAGCCCCATCCAACCTGGCCTGGAACACTGCCAGGGAGGGGGCAGCCACAGCTTCCCTGGGCACCCTGGGCCAGTGCCTCACCACCCTCACAGGAAAGAATTTCTTCCTGATATCTAATCTAAATCTCCCCTCTTCCAGTTTAAAGCCATTACCCCTCATCTTACCACTCCATGCTCTTGTAAAAAGTCCCTCTCCAGCTTTCTTGTCGGCCTCTTCAGGTACTGGAAGGTGCTATAAGCCTTCTCTTCTCCAGGCTGAACAGCCCCAACTCGCTCAACCTGCCCCCATAGCAGAGGTGCTCCAGCCCTCGGATCATCTTTGTGGCCTCCTCTGGACCTGTTCCAACAGGTCCATGTCCTTCTTATGTTGGGGGCCCCAGAACTGGACACAGTACTCCAGGTGGGGTCTCACGAGAGCAGAGTAGAGGGGGAGAATCACTTCCTTTGACCTGCTGGCCACGCTTCTTTTGATGCAGCCCAGGACATGATTGGCCTCCTGGGCTACAAGCGCACATTGCCGGCTCATGTTGAATTTTTCGTCAGCAGACATCCCAAGTCCTTCTCCTCAGAGCTGCTCTCTATCCGTTTTCTGCCCAGCCTGTACTTGTGCTTGGGATTGCCTTGACCCAGGTGCTGGACCTTGCCTTTGGCCTTGTTGAACTTCATGAGGTTGGCATGGGCCCACCTCTCCAGCCTGTCCAGGTCCCTCTGGATGGCATCGCTTCCCTCCAGCGTGTCACCACGCCACACAGCTTGGTATCATCTACAAATATCTTACATAAACAGTGGATATTTGAGTTCTTTGACTGAAACTGGAGTTTTAATAGAAAATGCTTATGAAAACAATTGTCTGAATGTGGAAAACCGGAATAGCTGGGAGATTTCTGTCTCACTTAGACTAGGTTAGAGTAGCTCATCCTGTCTCTCGTTCCATACTTTTTAAGAGGCAGTACAAAACCCCAGAAAACACACTATCCCCAAATTGTAGTCAGCATATATAATTTTTCTCTGTTATTTCATTATATAATTTAGCTTTCCATTTTTCTGCTTTTAAAACTCCCACATTACACATGGCTTACATCTTTCATATTTCCAATCAAAAAACATGGTATTTGGGGACAGAAAATAATTTTCAAACTAAGCTTAAGAATAACAGTAAATTATCATCAGTATTTCTGAAAGTGGATGTGTCTATGAATGTGTTGACCCAGGTCTAGCAGACAGAATCCCCCCACCTCCTGCTTCAGAGATCTGATCTTATTCTGCTTTTTCTACTGTATCTATTTTCTATCGCTGATCTGTGATTATTTTCTACAGCTCAGAGAAACCCTGTCTGTTATGCTCAGTGCAGTGTTGTTCCCCTGAGTCCATGGTGCCACTCACAGTCATACTAGAGTTTTTGGTTGGGGTGTGTGTGTTCTGCAATGTGTGTGTGTGTGCATGCATTTTGTAGCTAGAAATTGTCAGCCACCTGCTAGTACCATCTCTCTTAGTATATAAACCTGGGAGGCAGGCTCTGACCAAGAATCCTTTGCAGGGAGGTATCTTCAAGGAGATTGTTGTATTCTGGACAACCTAACACCAACTGCAGAAAAAGGAGAAAATGTCCATGTTGTGGGAGCAAAAACCTTGCAACACCTGAGTCAAGAGAAGTGTCAGTGTGCTACAGCAAATTGCTGCTCATGCTACCTGGGATGTACTACTTGGGTATGTTTTCTGCTTTCTGGAAAAATATGAGAATGTTTCAGTGAAATAATATGCTAAAATATGAATCTGCCTTAGCAGCTTTGTGATTTTTCCAGAGCTCAGAAGTTGGTCCAAATATGCACTGATTCTGCCTTCTGGGATAGTCAAAGTTTTAATAAAAGCTATTTTGCCTTGTGGTTGAGTTGCAGAAATGGAGTTTTCTTACAGGACATCCTCAAGGCAAAATTAGATGAAAACTTTTATAAGAAGCAAAAAGATCTCAGGCACTGCCGTGATGGTAACTGAATGTCGCTTCTCCATTTTATTAGGTAGCTGTAGGGCCTTCAGGCTCTACTACTGGGTAAGTGCTTTCTCACCTTCTGAGGCCAAGAGAGTGCATTACATTTTTTTCTAACAACAAAACACTCTAACAACAGTCAGCACTATAACGTCCACAGCAAACGTACAGATTTGTAAATGCTCATTTCTTTTTTTTTTTTTTTGGCAGACAGGAAATGCTATCTCAAAAACATAACATTTCCAAAAGTGTCTTATGTCTGATTTTTATTTAGACAACCAGAGCTGCATATTGCTATATAGTTTCAAAAACATCAAGATATTTTTCTGCTATCATGCAACTATGCCTTTAAAAATACTACAAAACAAAATAAAACTGAAAGTCTGTGGCTACATTTTCAAGAGTTAGTAGGACTTCAGCTCTGAAGATCTAGAGCTAAATGCCTAAATTATTTTCAAAATGACAGGCTTCTAAATCATTTGAATCCTTTTGCAAATTTTATGAAACATCTCCATAATAGAATAAAAAAGCAGACACTAAATACTTGTAAGTTCCCAGAAAATCCAACAAAATGCAAATGACAAGAAGAAAATGCACATTTTTTTCCCAGGCTTGCACTGTCATTTGTTTTTTGTTCCGGAGAAAGAAGGCACTGATAAATGTATCAATGAGCTTTGAAGAGAGCTGTTGCTCAAAGACAATTCAGCAGTGTTTTCTTGGCAGTACGTCAAGAGTAGGAGCTACCTTCTTGTTGGTAGTTCTGGCAAAGAAATCAGAGCTTTTCTAGTCTACAAATGGCAGAACATCAAAATGTTACAATGCTGTGTTCCCAGAGATGATGAGGGGTTTCTTTCATTAATGAGAGATAATACAAATATACGGAGTCCACATTTCAAATTTTACTGTGTAATGAGTATAATCCTGTTATTAGAGGTGCTAGATATCAAGGGGACAAGGCTTTTTTTCTGACTCTGCTTCTAATTTGTTGTGTGGCCTCGAGGCAAGCCAGTTCACATCTCTGTGCCTCAATTTCCCCAGCAGCAGCTGGAGACAAAAGCTACCCCACTGGGCTGCTGTGAGGCTGAACAGATCAGTATTTTTGAAAAGACTGAAACTGTCATAGAGAACTTGTTATGTAAGTGTGAAGTAATAAAATGCAAACTAATGAAATATGATCAGACCTGTCACTGCTTATTTTCTGTTGCGAGAAATTTGGAATGAGATAGGTATGTGGCCACCTATCACGTGGGTCTGTTCCACTGTCCTCCCCCTGAGAACTGCCATGAGCCAGATGCACCAAGTTACAAAACAGGTGGTTTATTAAAGCCACAGACAGAACAAGTTTGGAATAGCTGTTGATAAATCTGCTAACGACAACAGCACTACTGATCAATGTTAGTACTGCTAGCCACAATAATACAAAATACACCCAGGGATACTCTCACCCATACGGTGAAAGGTGCGATTCTCACCCAGAGAGGCGTCCCTGCCTGGGGTGGAGGAAGAGACACAGCCCGTTGACTACGTCTGCCAGCTTCCAGGTTAATTCTCTCCTTGCTTCGAGGTTACTTCTCTCCCAATTTAATGACTCATTTCTCCATCTTTTATCCCCTAAACTACAAGGCTCTGTCTCCCAGGTGATATGTAGCATGGTTTGGGTGGAGAGACGAGTGCTATGGTCATATAAGTATAGCATGATCTCTGTAATCTTCATTAGCATATCCAGGGGTGTCAGCTTTAATATGCATTTCACAGGTAATGGGGCAAAGGTCAGTCATCAGACACATCAGCCTTTGAGGAAACAAAGAACTACATAAGATTCTTGTATCTTGCTGGCCAGAGCTGGAGGCCTCTGTCTTCACAGAACCCCCTGCTCAGCTGTATCCTGTGGTAAAACGAGCGAGTGGACACTCCCCCGGCTTACACAAGACTTAGCAAGGTCATTCTTTACAGTTCTGGTGCGCACAGGGCCAGGTTGTCCTCATTACCCAGATTCCACAGTCCTTTGGAACGAATGAACTGGGAGGGAGACCTGAAATATTCAAATGTTACCTCTGAACAACCACAGTACAACAGAAAAATACTTATTTCAGATTCTAATCTGTATTAGCATCTTCTTCATCATTTTCATGTACATTCTTACATAATGCATTGCAACTTAGCTCCTGCCTTTCTTGGGTCCCATTCTAAAAGCCTTGTTTTGCATATTGTCTTCTAGATGTTCTCTCCTGCATATTTTACTCTATTGCCCTTCATAGCTGCATGGTGATACCACTCCTTTAACTACATTCTTATTTACCTTGTGGTCTCAGAATACCTCTTAAAAAAAAAAGAAGGACCTTCCCTGTGATAACTGTTCACTCCCTTGCCTGCCAGATTTCCTGTGTGATGCCAGGCAAAATTATTTCATCTGTCCCATACCTCTGTCCACTCACTGTCAAAAGGTTAACTGATAGCACTGAGGTAGCACAATGGTCATAGAGAGCTAGGATGGCTACTGTAATGACTATGTGCAAAAGGATCAGCTAGAATGATAGGAAGGTAAATAACCACAGCTTCACCAGATACTCAGCTTTGTGAATGAGCCCTACATGCAGCTGCAGTTCTACTGGTAGTGACAGCAGTCTGAATACACAGGTACCTGTTGGAGCTACCACACATCTAATCTAGGAGAGGCTTTTTTTCTAGTACCTGTGGCATCAGTTTAATCTGTCTGTATCTTTTCACTCCTGCCTTGGAGCCACTGTTACTCCAGTGCTGGGCTTCCCACACAGTTCTGTCAGGTTCACTCATATCCTGCAGCCCTTTTACTAGTCTGTTCTTGCTCGCCTCCCATACCTTGCTCTGCCAGGCTACAACCTCCATCTGCACCCCACAAACTGCCAATACTCCAGTTTTGCCTCCCTCCTATTCTCCCAGTCCAATCCACTCCTAGTCAGAAGGGTCTTGCATTTCTAGACTCTAATTTTCACCTTCAATTGCAAAGGACAGAGGGACTGCTGTTTCTTCATCTCTGAAATATGGCTGTAGGTAGTGTACTCCTTTCCTCCAAGATTTCCTGTGACCTGATGCTTCCTTGGCATCCTTTGCATTCCGTAGATAAGAGGCAGTTTCGTGGCTGTAGACTGTGGTACCTTTTCCAAGCACTCCAGGTTCTTTTTTCACTCCTACTTTTACCATTGCAAACTTTTCTGTAGCTACCTGAACAGAGTGACTGTAAGTTACACTCTGCATTTTTTCCATCCTGTTTTTCCCTATTAATTTCCATTTCTCAGTGGCTATTTTTGCCACATGGTTGTTGGTTTCAGTTGTACTGAATACATGTTAGAGCACAGTGTATGCCTGTCCATCATCCTAAGAACTGGGTGAAAGCCAGTAAGCACAGGCATACATTTTGTTGTATGTCTTTCTTTACTGCTTGTATACACTATATTTGCCATAGTGGCTGTACTTCAGGCCTGTAAAATATCACTTTTGGTTTATGCATGAATCTTGCTTTTTCTTTTCTTTCTGCACAGTTTTCCAGACTTGCTGTCTGTGTGAGGAGTTGAACTATACTCTGTGTGTGCAGTATGTATCACTCTCTCCATTACATCCCTTCTGCTTACACGTACATATCCTCAGACTGGTATGTTTTGCATATTTGCTGCAATACAAGGCTTGGTATAGGAAACGCATGTTTTTTGACAGTTTCATAGGAATGCGTGCAAATTCACTGTTCTGTGGGGTACAACTGAAAACATGGAGTGGGTTTGGACATGGTAATATTCATGATATTCATGTGGCCAGTGCAGCATGTGAATCACAGAATCACAGAGTCACAGAGTCACAGAGTGGTTGGGGCTGGACAAGACCTCCGAAGCTCATCCAGTCCAACCCCCCTGCCAGAGCAGGATCCCAGAGTAGATCCCACAGGAACACATCCAGACAGGTTTAAATGTCTCCAGAGATGGAGACTCCACCACCTCTCTGGGCAGTTCCAGTGCTCTGTCACCCTCACAGTGAAGAAGTGTTTCCTTCTGTTAAGACTGAACCTCCTGTGTTCCAGTTTGTGCCCATTGCCCTTTGTTCTGTAATTGGACACCGCTGAGAAGAGTCTGGCCCCAAAAGATGAAAGGTGAAGATGTATGTGTGTTTAATGCGGTGTGACGCATGGTGGAAAAGGTGTACATGTGTGTACAAGTGTGTCTGGTGTGAGTATGGTGTGGGATTTCCAGCATAAGGTGCAGGACATAGCCTACCCTTGTGTGCGTGTGGTGCCAAGGTGGTGTGTTCATAGGTGTGTATTTGTTGTGGGAATGATATGCAATGACTTTGCCTGTTTTGATGTGATGCATTTCCAGCCCTGCTCACTTTATGTTTGGCAGTAAAGTGTCTTTGAACCCAGATAATGGAGTAGGTGATGCTGCTGCATGAGAGCACATCCCAGCCTTCTGTCATCTCCTGTGAGAGAGAAGGTGGCTGGGCAGGCAATGACATGAAAGGGTAAGGAAAGCTTTCTGTTCCTGCTAATCCTGATAATCCTACTGCACTCTGAGGGGAAAAAGGGCAGGTGCTGCTGGAGGAATACAAGGACACTGGAAGAGAGAAGCAGCAGAACCAGTCCCAGCTACAAGCTGAAGGGTCTACTTCAAGGAGGAGGACTCTTATGTTTGGACAAGGATATACACCATCAATCTCCCTGATATATTAGGAGATGCTCTAGAGTTCCCCAAACAGTTGCCACCCCCTTGCAGACCCCCTGTGCTTCTAGACAGCTCCATCAGTCCTTTGGAAATAGCATCCATAGTGCTGAGCACTGGCAGAAGACATCGTATCTGGGAGAGCAAAACCAGACTTACAGCAGGAAGGAAATAGGCTGCAGGTTTGGTGACAGTTGTGAGACTTGTCATGTACACATCGCATGTGCTGGGAACACTGAACAACGATGCTTTTGCCCCAGTATACAGCAAAAAGTTATATTCTCTGCAAACACTAGAGATTCACATTCATTGACCTGAAAGCATGCTGCTACATGGAAGACTATTCCAAACGGGTCAAGTAGCAAGCTAGCAAAGATGAGGAGGAATGTTAACTGAAAATGTTACATGAATTGTCTCAAGGACGGTCAAGTACACCAACAGCTAGGAGAATGCCCTCCTAAAGGTAATAGGGACTGCTACCTCCTTAAAGCTCTCCAGGTTCCTGAGGGGTGTGTGGACACTGCAGGAGATTGCTCGGATGATTAGAGAGGATTTGTGGCAAAACAACAAAATAGGGTACTTTAAGATGAGGGTGAGGGGCAGAAGTGGACAGGAGATAAATCAGATACTTTTTTCCTTCAGCTAATACTCTGGTATGTACAGCCTTAATGCAGTTCTAGCAGTGCCGTCACTTGAAAATGACGATCTTTACATCCTCTTGCTGCTTCCACATATGACTATTTATAGCATTTATTAACAATCTTTTGATTCCTAAAGGACAATACAACATCCAGATGATATTGTGCAGAGTGCAAAATCAGGGAGAATCAGACTCTTATTGTAAAGAAAGGTATTGCAAGATCCAGCTTTTTCAGGAGAATATTAACTAATTTGTGTAATATATGTATATCCAGGTACGAGCTGTGCTTTGGGACTCCCACGAGCTTCCAGGAAAACAAATACCATGGGACTTGCAACATCCTCCTAGGGACTGGCAGCACAAGCTGGGGCAGCTGCTGTTCGTAGTCAGCTGTGCGCTGCCTGTGTGAGTCCTGCGAGTGCCCTGCCGGCAATTAGCTTTCTAGTTACACTCTGGCTCATCCTGGGGGAGTGTTTATCTAAGACTGAGTGACAGGAAAGAGATGGAGTTTCTCCCTCTGGTAGTCTTATTTCTCTGTTAATCAGTATTTTGTTCACCTTGGGCATGACTGTTTTGTGTAAGTGAAAACATCAGTCCTTAGCATAATTTGGGACCTTTTATGTTAGCCCAGATGATACCCTTCACAGTGGTGTTGTCCGACCCTAATGCTACAGGTCTTCTCTTTCCTTCATTAATCTCTGCTCCAGGAGAATGTTTTCTTTGAAAGCAAGCAGAGAGAGAGGATACCAGGTGCAGTGATAGTGACCAAGGCAGAGTATTAATTACTTAACCTCTCTTAACTAGCTGAGCCCCTTGTTTCCCCCAGGCCTTGCTCCAATCCCACTTCCATAACCCACAGAATAAAGGTGACAGCCTTTGAGTACAGGCTAACATTTCACATATGGACCAGGCAGATCACATTCTGCAAAAGTCCTCACCTGCTACTTCTTTCAGCAATGGGACTGACACAAACATGCAAAGCAGCACAGCAGGTACAAACATCACTGATGCATCATTTTCCTAGGAAAGGGGTGAGAGGGGGAGTGAGAGAAGCTTGCTTAGGCATACTCCATATCTGAAATTCAAATTATTTCAGCTGATAAGTGTAAGCTCTTAGCTGATCTCCGCCTCTCTGGCTGGAGTCACAACACCCTTCTGCCATACAGCGGGAGCTTGTTTTAGTCACGATGGTGGATATGAGCACAGAAACTGCTGCTATGGGCAGGGTCCAAGTTTACATGGTGCAGGATAAACTACTGCCTCTCCCTCAGCACTAGCAACAAAAGCTCACACTGTGACTGCACCCTTTATGCAGTGGAGAAGAGAAGATCCTATTAGGCCTAGCAAGTTTTATTCCTGTGAGTTTCAGTGTTGTTAACTCTTGACTTCAGTGCTGCAAGCAACTTTGAGAATGGCAGGGTGAGAGCTGATGGTCGCTCCTCTGCAGCATCGGCGCGGCCTATTCCTGCTACTCCAGCCGCACAAACCACAGGTGATGAGGAGGATGGAGGAGGTGTAAGAGGCATGTCTCTCGCCACTTGCCCACATGACAGCACACATCCCTTTCCTCTTTGTGCATTGCCAGTGCCTGACACAGAGTTATGGTGCCGAGCAAATGGCACCAGCTGGCCTTGCCAGCTCCCAGCAGGGCTCCTTCCCTCTCAGTGCACAACTATCTGCAAGGAAAAGCAGCCTAGATCTGCTGCCACTGCAGGCTTACTTTTAAACAAGTTCTAGATTTCATTCTCTCTGCTTTTACTATCTTTAGAGGGCCTTGAGGCACTAAGAAGCCTCCCCAGGGCCTACCCTATACCCTCTGCCCATGGCTGGGAGCCCAACCTTAGTCGGAGCTGTCACAAGGCAGTGAGGGCTAGCGGCTCCCTGAGGGGCATGGCGGGCAGGGCACCATGGTACCCATCCTACAGCACCTGATCTGGGGAGCGCAGCAGGCCCAGGGATGGTGGCTGGACCCAGCCACAAGCCCTGACCATAAGGCTCATCAAGGGGATAACACCTGTGGGTTCTGAGCTGGCAGATGTCATTGCTAGGCCACTCTCCATCATCTTTGTTAACTCGTGGGGAACGGGAGAGGTGCCTGAGGACTGGAGGAAAGCAAATGTCACTTCGGTCTTCAAAAAGGGCAAGAAGGAGGACCCAGGTAACTACAGACTGGTCAGCCTCACCTCCATCCCTGGAAAGGTGATGGAACAACTTATCCTTGGTGCTGTCTCTAGGCATAGCAAGGATAAGAGGGTCATTAGGGGCAGTCAACATGGCTTTACCAAGGGGAAGTCATGCTTGACCAACCTGACAGCCTGAGGACATAACCCAGTGGATAGATGATGGTAAAGCAGTGGATGTGGTCTGTCTTGATTTCAGTAAAGCATTTGACACTGTCTCCCACAGCATCCTCACAGCCAAACTGAGGAAGTGTGGTCTGGATGATCAGATAGTGGGGTGGATTGTGAACTGGCTGAAGGAAAGAAGCCGGAGAGTTGTGGTCAATGGGACAGGGTCTAGTTGGAGGCCTGTATCTAGTGGAGTCCCTCAGGGGTCGGTACTGGGACCAGTGCTAGTCAATATATTCATCAATGATTTGGATGAGGGAATAGAGTGCTCTGTCAGCAAGTTTGCTGATGATACCAAACTGGGAGGAGTGGCTGACACACCAGAAGGCTGTGCTGCCATTCAGAGAGACCTGGACAGGCTGGAGAGTTGGGCAGGGAGAAGTTTAATGAAATATAACAAGGGCAAGTGTAGAGTCTCGCATCTGGGGAAGAACAACCCCATGTACCAGTACAGCTTGGGGGCTGACCTGTTGGAGAGCAGTGTAGGGGAAAGGGACCTGGGGGTCCTGGTGGACAGCAGGGTGACCATGAGCCAGCAATGTGCCCTTGTGGCCAAGAAGGGCAATGGCATCCTGGGGTGTAATAGAAGGGGGGTGGTTAGTAGGTCAAGAGAGGTTCTCCTCCCCCTCTATTCTGCCTTGGTGAGGCCACATCTGGAGTATTGTGTCCAGTTCTGGGCCCCACAGTTCAAGAAGGACAGGGAACTGCTTGAGAGAGTCCAGTGCAGAGCCACAAAGATGATGGAGTGGAACATCTCCCTTCTGAGGAAAGGCTGAGGGAGCTGGGTCTCTTTAGCTTGGAGGAGACTGAGGGGTGACCTCATCCATGTCTATAAATATGTAGAGGGTGAGTGTCATGAGGATGGAGCCAGGCTCTTCTCAGGGACACCCAATGACAGGACAAGGGGCAATGGGTGCAAGCTGGAACATAGGAGGTTCCACATAAATATGAGGAAGAACTTCTTCCCAGTGAGGGTGACAGCACTGGCACAGGCTGCCCAGAGAGGTTGTGGAGTCTCCTTCTCTGGAGACATTCAAACCCGCCTGGACATGTTCCTGTGTGACCTGATCTGGGTATTCCTGCTCTGGCAGGGGGATTGGACTAGATTATCTTTTGAAGTCCCTTCCAATCCCTGACATTCTGTGATTCTGTGATAAGGTAGGTCAAGATGGAAATCTCATCTGCAGGCCAGGGTTAGGATCAGGCCCAATGATGGCAGGGCTGTGGGGACAGGCTGAGGCTGGGTCCTGTGGGCCTTGCTCAGTGTGGCTCAGGCTGGGCAGGGCATGGCTGTGGGAGCTAGAGACTAGCCCTGCTGCGGTATCGCTGGGGCAGGGGCTGGCAGCCCTGGGGCTGTGATGGGGTCCTGAGCCATGGGTTGGGTGGGGGGGTGGCCCTGGGTGCCTACAGAAGACAGTCAGGGCTGGTGGTGCCCTCAGGGCCCCATCAGCTGGCTACGACTGTTCAGGGCCTTAAAATGGCAGAGAATGCCTCAGTGTATTCATTATACTCCTTAAGACCTTCTCATATTATCCAGGTCTAATTAAGTCCAGATTGGTGGTACAGCAAGACATGGCCAAGTATGCGTGCGTTAATAATGTTAAAAAAAACAAAGAAGAGACGTAACTTGTCCTAGTAGGCAGGACAGAAGAAAACTGGGGTTCTGGAAAAAAGTAGCAGCAAGAAGTTCTGACAAAGCTGCCCCTTTATTTTCAAGCACACATGTGGGGAGAAATGCCACAGTCACCCATTTTGGACCAAGCCCGTGATTTTCAAATGCGTCTTTATTGATTGGTTGATTTAGCTCAAGTAGTATGAACTTTACTTCACAAGAACCTCCAGCTAACCAACACAAAAAAAGAATTACCATCATTACCTCATACAATACCAGACTAGTGCAAAAAACAGAACTAAATGCCACAATTCAGTTAAAAGAACTAAAATAACTAAATTAAACTGTCAACTCTACATGTAACAATCGGCTGAGATTAGTCCCACAAATGTCACCTATAAACCCAGCTGCAGGAGGGGAGGGGAGGTCTGAACACAAAACCAAGCACCCCAGATGCCAAATCTTTCTCCCTTGAGCATGCCTAAGGACAGGCTCATTTGAGACAACATACAACCACGTGCTTGGCAGCACGCACGTGAGCAAGTGGAACAGCGGCTGAGAGATGCACACCATCTGCTCATGTCTTTTACCCTATAAAGCCTCCTGGGTCTGTTCTCTGCTTCAGGACATTCCAAGCTTCCTAAAACAAGAGACTGATGTGGATTTGCACCAAAAGGATGTGAAAAGAGCCTGATAATTGGAGGAGAGTGAGCCAAGAGAGGACTGAGCACTGCAGGCAGAAAAGGAAGTTATCTAAGTTGGTAGTAGGTACAACTGATCCAAATGCATTTATTCTAGATGAGCACATAACGGAACAGCAAACCTGAAGTTCAGGATGAAAAACTGGGTAATACTAACCCACTCATTTCATCCTTTGTTTCCCCCATTTTTTGTCTGCGCATTGTGACTCCTCTGTCTACATCCTTTGTGCACCTTCCTTTCTCTCCCATTTACCTGCTACTTCCCATACCACACCGGCAGCGAGCCTCCTGCTCCACTATGCTGCCTCTCTGACCTTCACACAGTTCTGCCAGTGACTCCCAACTTCACACTCCCAGCCTGATCTTCTGCCTTGTGTGCCTCTATGGAAAAACAGAGAAGTCTGAAACCTGATTTCCTGCCTACCACAATCAGAGAAGCACTCATCTTGATTTCTCATTCCTGAAGAATGCAGAGAACTGGGATCTAATGTCATGTAAATAAACACCCTCATCTTATTTTTGAATCTACCTGTCATCTTCATCCTTCTTTAATTTTCCTCTCTCTTGGTCTCTCCCTTAAACATAGGAATGTTTACAGTAATTCAGGTCCAGTTCTCTGACTTTTAGCTAAAACCTCAGAATTTTCCTGAAAGCCAGCTCACTCCCCAAACTCCATCCCTTCATCAGAGTTATGGCAGTTATGGGAAAATCTGCTGTTTGTGCCACTGGGAAGAAACTGCTTTGGCATGACAGCATAAAGCTTGCACAGGACAGCATCTATCTGGCACCTTCCTAAGAACAACACTGGCTTAAAATAAAATAATTTAAAAAACACTCTACAGAGAATCTATTCCCCTTCAAGTCTAAAAGCACCTCTCTTGTGGCGAAGAGTGGTACTGTTGTCCAATCACAAAAAGCCAGCAGAACACACGTGGGAGCGACTGATTTCTTCCTCTTGTGCATGTGGTGCAAGGGCTGTACAGGGATGAGACATGGAAGGGAAGGCTAAACCCACAGGACTTCTGCCATCTTCAAATCTGCAGAAAACTGGTAGAAGGACAATACTAACAGATAATTTTCTGTATTCGCCAATAACAGGACCATTGGTAGTTAGCTGCATCAATGCACAGCAAGAGAGACTAAAGTTAGGTAGCAAAAAAATCTCTCACTTGTAGGCTAGCTAGATATGAAGAGACAATCTCAGCAGCCTCCAGGATCTGCCTCAGTGAAGCTCACTATGAACAGGTCAGCTGAGCAGTCATGGTGAACAAGTATATATTTAGTATACTCAGCCCTGTCTCAGAGCTGGAGTGGGCTAGTCATTCTCTTGGGGTCCTTTCTAGCTCTATGCTTACGTGTTTATCAGTTGACTGTGCTGAAAACAACAAAAGGGTAGCCTCAAATTCTTTGTCCAGCATTTGCAATTAAAGCAACAAAGGGGAAAAAAAAAGAAATTACTCCCTTCTTTTCCCCAACCTTCACATCTCACAGCTGAGGAGTTCCCAGCCCTCAGAGTTAGCCCTTCTAATACCGATGGAAGTGACGGGAAACGCAATACTCTTGGAACACCTCACAGGTAGCAGCTAGAGTAAGGACTGTCAGCACAGGACAGCCTTGTGTGGGCAGAGTGAAGTATTTCACAGCTCTCAAGCCATGGGCAAGGCGTGACAAGGTCAGTGTACAATACACGGCATGCCTTCTTCATCCAGTGAAAGGGTTACACAAAAATGGCCATCCTGCCCAGTCACACTCCTGCAGCTCCACCACACTGGCTTGTCTAGCAGCCTCCAGCACTGGCTAACTACTTCCAGCTGTGGCAAGAGAAGAACTACGAACAGTGGAGTCTCCCCATCCCTTAGTGCAGAACCCCCCATTAGCCTTTCTGTTGACCCTTTCATACACTGTCCTTCTTCCCTCTCTCCCCTCAATTTAAAAATAATGGTTATAATTAATGCATGGAAGGTGATGGCATTGTGCATGTTGGTTCACTTCCAGTTCTCTTCCCCTCTTCTCAGGCATTATCTTTCCTCCTCTCCAACACCCTCCCCCCTCCCCCAATTCATTCCATCACTCCATCTCGCCTGCATGCCTGGGGGGCTGGCGCTCACTTGCCATAGACACTCTCATCGCTGTAGGCCACATAGAGAAAATAGTCCTCTTCGTGGTTATCCTGCAAGGGGAGAAAGGGAGAAAGTAACAAACCAAAGCCCTGTAACTCGCTACATGTGAAAAAGCAGAAACAAGAGATCATTGTAACAACAAGAGGGCATAACCTCTCTTTCATTGTTTCTCCCCCTATACATTGAAGGCCTCACTTCCTCATACAAAAGCCAGTGTATACCAACTCCCTCTCTCTGGCCACAGCTCTACTTCTAAATCCAGGCATGTCATGTTTCTGGGCACAGTGAATTTACTTGAAGAGCCACAGCCAGGGTGTGCTGCAAACATGCAAAAGAAACAGCTCTGACTGTTGCAGGCTGTGCAACAGAATCACAGTGCTGGTATGGCCTTAAGATAGAGAGGAGAGATTTGGAAGGTTTTAACAAGCCAAAAATCACCTCTCAGTATTTGGTAAATGTGGCTATATTTGTCATCTTTCAGAACACTTTGACAAGTGGCTGTATTTCTAGATCTGTTTTACATAGGAGCAGTAAAGCTGAGATGTTAAGTGATTACACTGACACATAAAGTCAGCAGAGAGCTAGGAACAGGGTCCTGATCTCAGCTCTGGACAGTGAGACACACCTTCCTCCTATATGTCCACATTTGGAAAACTCCCTGCATGTGTTAATCTTCCATTATCGTCATCAGTCCACATACACTTTTGTCTAGTTATTGTCAAAAAGTGATAGGTCAAATAAGGCTCACAGCACCATACTGGAGCTCTTAAAACACATTAACACAGCAGAAGGAGAAATCAATCCAGGCTGCAAACCAGCCATGATATAATGGCTACATAACTGAGAAACATTCCTCTGATGGGCACAGAATACACCTTTAAAGTCAATCAAGTAACACTGCTCAGAAGAAATGCTGGGTGGCAATGTTCACGTTGTCCTACAAGGTCCTCATGGATATACTACAAGTGACAAAAAAGTAATACTGACCAAAGAATAAGTGTTCCTTGACAACGTATTTATAGACAGTGATACTCTGTTCTTTTACTGGCTAAAAGGAAATCTCACAGGAAAGCTATTGTGTATGTTCCATGCCCATGCCCCCTCTGAAATATAAATAATAAGGTGGTTTATTTCAATATTTTGTTAAAGTAGCAGGACCAACATATCACTGCTGGGGCAACTATTTACCACCTGATAAAACAAACCTTTCAACTAGCAATCAAACAATTAAAATGATGAGGCTCCCCAGGCTCCTCTTTACAAGTGTAGGGTGGAACTTCCCTAAAGAGATGATGGGATACAGCCCAGGTCAAGTGGGTCCATGTTCAGGCATCTGTGACCAAGCTGCACCCACTGGCAGTTCAGTAGTGCTCAGTTGACCTTCTGTGAGGATATGCATTCTTTTGGATACGCCAACAACAGGAGAAAGAGATGTGCCAGGCTTACCTCATACAGCTGGCCCATGGTAGCACTGGTGGGAGGGATGGTATTATTGACAAAGAAGAACAAGGCATCCTCTGGCCTCAGATGGATCCGCTTCCGGATTAAGAAGTAGAATTGGCCAACTGAAGAGAAAGAGAAGAAGATGCCTTAGATGCAGAAAAAATGTTTTGGATTGGTTTTTCATTTTTTTTTAACCCTAACCATAGCCGTTTTCTTTAACTCTAATCATAGCTGTTTTCTTTTGATGGTGGAAGTGACATGCTGTATGTAAGAAGTAGGGAAAGATGAACAATGTGGGAGTAACAAAGATAGCAGTAACTTCATGATTGTAACCGCATTCGCAGCCAATCCACTTGGAGCTGGCAGCTTCTCAGACCACGTACCCTCTAAATCCTCATTTCACCTACTATGGCATGAAATGCTCTACTGCAGGGATTGGTGGGAAGACCTCTCTTAACCTTTAACTCCTATAGATCAAAGACACCTTAGACAATTTAGCTTCAGTGGTCATACCTTTCCTGAAAACAAATTCCTGAAACCAAATTCCTGACTACTTGCTTGAGCTATGTTGCACAAGAAAGTATTCTGCAATCCATTATATACTGCAAGAAAAAGAATCACAGAATCACAGAATCCTAGGGGTTAGAAGGGACCTCGAAAGATCATCTAGTCCAACCCCCCTGCCAGAGCAGGGTCACCTAGAATACATCACACAGGAATGCATCCAGGCAGGTTTTGAATGTCTCCAGAGAAGGAGACTCCACACCCTCTCCGGGCAGCCTGTTCCAGTGTTCTGTCACTCTCACAGTAAAGAAGTTCTTCCTGATATTCACATGGAACCTCCTGTGCTCCAGTTTGTATCCATTGCCCCTTGTCCTATCATTGGTCATCACTGAAAAAAGCCTGGCTCCATCATCCTGACACTCACCCTTTACATATTTATAGACATGGATGAGGTCACTCCTCAGTCTCCTTTTCTCCAAGCTAAAGAGACCCAGCTCCCTCAGCCTTTCCTCAGAAGGGAGATGTTCAACTCCCTTAATCATCTTTGTGACTCTGTGCTGAACTCTCTCAAGCAGTTCCCTGTCCTTCTGGAACTGTGGGGCCCAGAACTGGACACAATACTCCAGATGTGGCCTCACCAAGGCAGAATAGAGGGGGAGGAGAACCTCTCTTGACCTACTAACCACCCCCTTTCTAATACACCCCACGATGCCATTGGCCTTCTTGGCCATGCTGTTCCTTTAACTCATTCATGTACTTGAATGAAAACAAATGAAAACAAATGTAATCATACACAAAATGGTCATGACCGTTCAGAAGAGGAACTTTGTAGCCAGGACTCCTACCACAGAGGTGAAAAACAACGGAACTATTTCAGGAACTCTCTTCCTGTAACAAGGATGCAGCCTCTGGCAACTCTGCAGCTAGGTCATCAGTGACTGATGATTATGCTACTGCCTATGATACACAACTCAGTCATCTTCATCATGGCTAGAAGTCAGCAGTGACACATGCATGTTAGCTAAGTCAGTGGGATGTCTCAGAAAATCTCAGAGAATTCTGCATGTTTTAATCCAGGCTGCAAGGTACATAAACATAAGGACAGCCAGGTAAACTGGGGTAATGACGAGAGGCTGAGTCTGCCTATGTATTTTCTTGGTGCTGATCACAGAGTAAAAAGCACTTCTGAGACCTTCTCACTGAAAATCAGGCAGAAAGGAGGTAGACTTTGTTACCTGTGAGGTCAGAAGGCACAAGATACTTCCTTTTGTCTAGGTCAGGTACTCTGGCTTTTGGTGCTTTTTCCACAATTACCTGGAGAGATAGAGTGAGAGAAAGCAAGAAACAACCCATGAGTATCATAAAACGGAATGGACCAAAAACTAGCAGTGGAAAAGGATGTTACCATTTGAGTGAGATGGTGCTACCAGGCCTTTAAAGATTTCTTTAATCTATAACAAATATGCAACATTAAAGGACAGGTGAAAGGAAGACTTAAAATCACTGGCCATAGCTGTGCTGGTAGCCCAGGAGCAGGAATAAGTACAGTGAGTAAAAATCTGAGACTGGAACAGGCATAAAAATAAACCATAATAGCTGAGGGAAAAAAAAATAATTAAAAATCAGGTCACCTTGATGGTCCCAATGCAGGTTAATCTTGTATGAAGGAGCTGCCAGGACGCTAATACATGAACATAAGAAGTATCACAAGTAAGTTAAACTGTTTCCAGGTTACAGTTCCAAACTGCCTGGCACAAAATTGGTGCTAGTCCCAGTAGTGCTAAATCCTAATTTCTACGTTCAGCAATACCAAGCAAAGAACTGAAGAGAAACTACAGTTTGTTGGGGAATGTTTTGGGTTGTTTTTTTTTTCAGTCCCCAGTTCTTCAGTAGTTATCTCCAACTATGAAATTCATACCCTTTGAGGTTATTTTCCCTACTTTATATAGTTATGGACATTTCCTTATTCATATAAATATCTAATAATTTAAAAACAGGCTACCATCTGGGCAACTGGACCCACAGACACCTTTGACACAAAATACTAACTCCCGTTATATTCTAATGTCATTACAACATAGAAAAATGCAAAGCTCAGTAGCTTTAAGGTCAAACAGAGACAGACATCTTCTGCTACAAGATTTTTTTTATTCTTTTTACCAGAGCTAGGCAAAATGTTAACCTCAGAAGCAGGAAGTATTCCAAAGTGACCTGTGCTCCCTCCATGAAAGGCCTTGGAAACCTTTCCAAAAGTTGGAGGTATGTTTCCATGCAACTACTAGTTTATGCAGAAAAAAAAAATGCAGGCAGGGGTTTTTTTGTTGTTGTTGTTGTTTGCTTGCTTGCTTTTTTTTTGTGCTATGTATTTTTGAACTAGTAAGAGATATATTACATGATTCAACCTATGTTGCTTGCTGTTCTGCGGAAGCCACTTTGACCATCTAAAGAAGAAGCTGGATTTTCTGAACCTCCTCAACTTTTTAATTCCATTAGACCCTATAATTGTAAATACTCCAACTGAGACACTGTGGGACTAATTTCTAAGGGCTCCATGCTCCCGTGGCCCTTTGGCAACCCAAATCAGCAACTGTACCTCTTGTGTAACAGAAAAGGCTGAACTGCTGTGGACTAAGCCTTCTTTGGAAACAAAATGGTGTTGTCACATCAGTGAGGCACTATGCCAGAGGAAAAAAATTATGATGATGAGTTTGGTGTATTTAGCCTGGCCAAAGTGCCAAGCTAACTCAACTCAACTCCTTCTAGACCCAAGTGAATATCTGCAAAGCACGTCATACTGAAGACATGCTAGCTTGCACATCACTATGTTCCATTTGGATGTTGCCAACACAGCCAAAACACCTAAAAATTCTAGGTTTGTTTTTAAAATAGAAATGTGGTCATCTCTGCTTCAAGAACTTCAAGCACCTCAGCTCGTACAAGGCATTCAAGCTCTTCCAGACAGTTTGTGGAAGAACATGCCTTTTCATACAAGATGCTACAAAGGAAGGACAATTCCACAATCTCACTGAACAGGTGCAGACTGAACACTTTGCACATTTTTTAACCCACACATCCAACAAGGCAATATCTAGCACAGCAAACTGCAGTGGAAAGAAACCTTTAGTTCCTGCCTCCAATTTCAAAAACTACTGACAAGCAGAACTGCTAGCTAGGCAGCACTGACGTGATCACCCTGACTTAGATAATAAAGAAAAAGAAGTCATGCCGATGAGGAAGAGGGGAGAGTGTTAGGGTTTCTATGCCCCTAGGAAAGATTTAAATCAGATCACCACCGAGCTTAAGAGAGTTCTCCCTCTTGCAAAGAGGCAGGGAAGGAATGGAGGTGCTCTGCTAGTCTATCAACTGTAGTCATTTTTCCTGATAACACAGATATCTCTTCTGAAGCACTAAACCCTTCATGCACAGAAACAAACCTACAAAGAAAATCCAAAGGGAAGATACAGATTATCTGTATGTCTGTTGTTGCTGGGTGGTGACTGTGGTAATGTGGGACTGTGCCAACAGTATAATCTCAGCAAAATGCTGAGATGTATCAGGGCACTGCAGTGTAGGCAGCCAAACAAACGTCATCTTCAAGGATCCTGCTGTCAGGAAGGGCAGAGACAGAAGTGATGTAAAGAACAGTTGTCTGCTGCATTCATTTGCTTGTATGCAGCTCTGACAAAAGGCTACCCCCAACAATTCACATCTAGGCCTCGCCATATGCCATTTTCATTTATCCTTAAGTACAGCACAACTTGTTATTTTGGTCCTGGCTTTCCCCATAAAGATCTGCTGATTCCCCTCTATCTTGGCCTCTTCCACCTCTTGCCAGACCTGCTCTGCTCCGGGGCTTCCCACGCAGCTCTTCCAGATAAATCTATCATGATTTGCTGTACAATTTGCTGCGCTAATCCTCAGTTTACAGCTTGTCTCACTCCTGACTTGCAGATTCCTCTGCAGTCCTCATCATGAAACACAGAACCGCACACGCGTCACTACTGACTTGCTGTGTACTCAACCTGCTATGCTATGCCACAGGCCCCCAAACCAGCTACATGCAAATGTACCCAAATACTGACTTCCAAAAACTTTTGCAAGCCCAGTTGAGGGCCACTCTCAAGGTAAAAAATCATGTTAGCCTGCCAGGAAAACATGAGGTGTAATGGTTCCTCCTTGCCCTTAGGTTTATGGGGGGGTGCAAGTATCCCTGGGCAGTAAATCTAGGACAGACCTCTCCGGTGAGGCTGGAAAGAAAGAACATTTGCAAAACGTTTATTAAAAAGGAACAACAACAAAAATCACAATTAATTCGGTTTGTCATTTCTTTTTCACAATTATTGTTAGTAATTATAAAGCTGTAAGTTTTCCACAGGCACTCCAAAGACACCTAAAGATGAGGAAATAAAGTTTAGCTAGGTGACCTTGTTTTCCAAGTGACGTTTTTTCCACAGGATGATTAAACAGTAGGGCAGAACGACTGAGAAGTATAATTTTTCTGTCATGCAAAGGAGAAGAAAAGGCAAGACTATATTGAAAAGATAGGCCTAAAGAAACTAAACTAAAAATAACGCATCAGGTGCCACGGATACAGCCCTTGTTTTCTATGCAGGGTACCCGGTTAACCCAGTCATTGTTCTCCATTTTCACAGAGCTAATGGCAAGCTCCTTCCTCACCCCCACCCCCGCCCCCACGCCCACGCAGGCCGGCTGTCACGGGCAGCTCGGCACCGCTCGCCCGGGGAGCTCCTGCGGACCTCAGTGCAGGGGGCACCGCACCCCGCACCCCCCCACCGATGCAGACCTTCCCCCACAGCACCCACAGCTAAAGCGGCCTGGAACGAGAATCGGGTCATCGAGATCACAGCTGTACAAATCTCATTTCTTTTGCCGGAGAAAAGAAAGGAGAAAAGAAAGGAGAAAAGAAAGGAGAAAAGCAAAGAACCGAATGAAGCCACTGGCAGGCGGCAGGGAAACAAAGGCTGCCGAGGGGAGCTCTCCCAGGCACGCCGGGCCCGCAGCGATGGCCGCCGCCGCCCTCCCCCACTCACAGGGACTCTGTCGGGATATTTCTTCCTGATTTTCTCCCCTTCTTTTTTCCTGTACTCGAACGGATGGTCTTCCTTGTACTGGAACTTCATGCTGCCGACCGTCACCTCCCTCCCGCGGGCTGCTGCAGCTCGCTCCCCGCGGCCGGGCACTCTGCCGCCCCCGGACGCCTCCGCAGGAGCAGCGGCGCGCGAGCCCGAGCCCGAGCGCGAGCCCTGCCGCGGGAGCGCGCCAGCCGCTGCCGGCGAACCGAGCGCTGTGACAGCGCGGGAAGCGCGGCCCCGCACCCGCCTCCCGCCGCCTCCCGGCGCGGGGCGGGGCCGCCAGGCGGGGCGGCAGCGCGGGCCCCGCGGCCGGCAGGGCTGTGCCGCCTGCCAGCGCCTCGGGACGGGGGCGGGCGCGGCCCTCGGCCCTCGGCTCTCGGCTCTCCGCTCTCCCCTCCGCCGCGCGCGGCCGCGGGTGTTTGTTCGTGCGTGGGTCTATTGCGCAGCAAGAAATAAGTTTTTTTTGTAATAAGGCAGCAAAATAAACACACGATTGAGCAACGCCATAACGCCCCGCGTGACTCAGGGGTTTAAACACGCACGAGCTGGGGGCGGCCGTGCCGCTCCTCCCTCTGCCGAGCGGCGCGGGGCGGGGCTCCACGCGTGGGTGCGGGGCTCGGAGGGGATGCAGGGCTTGGCGCACCCTGGGGAGGCTTGTGTGCCTCTGCTTGTCTGGAACGGGGGTCAGGAGCCTGACCTGTTCTCGAAGTGGCTGGGAGATGTAAGACTAAAAAGACGAAAAAGCTGCTTTTTGTGACCGTCCCTGCGGCTGTTCGATCTGGGTTATTCCCCTGTGTGTAACGGCTCGGTCAGACAAGGGCAGAAAGTGTCCCAATGTGCCAGAGCAGATGCACGTTACAAACGGCACAGTCGGAGGGAGCTGTCTGCAAAGAAGCCGAAACAGCCCCCAGTTTTAGCCCAGTTACTCAGCTGGTGCACACTTGGAATGCCTTTGGTTTTTTCTAGGAGTAATTTGGCTCACAATTATTTACTGACCAGCAAAAGAGGAGGTATTAATGAACAGGACAGCATGCTCAAAGCAGCACAAAAATTAATTGCTGCTACCCTGGGGACAACAAATGGGGGCATTTCAAATCATTATTTCTTTGCATGCCTCATCCAGAGAAGCAGAACTTTCCCAAGGATGATATTTTAGTTGTGTAGTAATTTTAGTTGTACTAGGAGTGGCTCAATGGGACAGCAGCGTGCCTTGGATGCATAAGGTGACTCTCCAAGGCCACATCAATGGCAGAGAAGAGAGGACCCAGGGTTCCTGTATCTGATTCAGCCCTGTGCCAGTGTGTTGACTCAGAGAGAATAAGGGTAGGAAAATAATCGTTGCTGTTTTCCTGGCGCTCTGCTTCTACAATGGGGCTAGAATGGAAAAAATCCAGACTATAGCAGAGTCAGATGGAATTCTGAAGAAATTGAAGAGCTCCTTAATGATAAAACCAGGATCAGGCAAACATAAAGCCCTGGTCTTTTTCCAGAAGTACTCATGTACTTCCCTTAGGCTGCCCTGAGAAACTCACAGTGCTGGTGACTTCATCCCTATATAGTGATACGCCCACTTGAGTTGCCTGCAGGGTGGGATTCATGCTGGCACCAGGGGCAGGAAGGGCCTATTACTGATCCCCACAGCAGATCCAAAGTGTTAGCTTGTGCCCTCTGCCCTGCTGAGATCTCTTTCATTTACTGGCTACCACCCACCTTTGCACTCAATAGCACACTGCTACTTGAACTCAGAGGCCTTTAGGTAGTGCTCCCTCTCTAAGACCTGGTGCACTGTGGTATCTCGTCATGCATTATCACAGAATCACAGAGTGGTAGGGGTTGGAAGGGACCTCCAAAGATCATCCAGTCCAACCCCCCTGCTAGAGCAGGATCCTAGAGTAGATCCCACAGGAACACGTCCAGATGGGTTTGGAATGTCTCCAGAGATGGAGACTCCACAACCTCTCTGAGTAGTTCCAGTGCTCTGTCACCCTCACAGTGAAGAAATGTTTCCTTATGTTAAGACTGAACCTCCTGTGTTCCAGTTTGTGCCCATTGCCCCTTGTCCTGTCACTGGACACCACCGAGAAGAGTCTGGCCCAATCTTCCTGACACCGCCCTTTAGATATCGATAAGCATTGATGAGATTCCCCCCTCAGGCTCCTCTTCTCCAAGCTAAACAGACCCAGCTCCCTCAGCCTCCCCTCATATGGGAGATGCACCAATCCCTTAATCATTTTAGTGGCCCTGTGCTGGACTCTTTCCAGTAGTTCCCTGTCCTTCTTGAACTGGGGAGCCCAGAACTGGACACAGCACTCCAGATGGGGCCTCCCCAGGGCAGAGTAGAGGGGGAGGAGAACCTCCCTTGACCTGCTGGCCACACTCTTCATGCACCCCAGGAGCCACTGGCCTTCTTGGCCACAAGGGCACATTGCTGGCTCATGGTCACCTTGCTGTCCACCAGGACCCCCAGGTCATTTTCCCCAGAGCTGCTCTCCAGCAGCTCAGCCCCAGCCTGTACTGGTACATGGGGTTGTTCTTGCCCAGATGCAGGACTCTACACTTGCTCTTGTTGAATTTCATTAAGTTTCTCCCTGCCCAGCTCTCTGGCCTGTCCAGGTCACGCTGGATGGCAGCACAGCCCTCTGGAGTGTCAGCCACTCCTCCTAGCTTTGTGTCATCAGCAAACTTGCTGAGGATCCACTCTGTCCCTTCGTCCAGCTCATTAATGAATATATGGAATAGGACCAGACCCAATACCCACCCCTGGGGGACACCACTTGTCACAGGCCTCCAACTAGACTCTGCCCCACTGACCACTGCTCTCTGGGCTCTGTCCTTCAGCCAGTTCCCAATCCACTTCACTGCCCAATCATCCAATCCACACTTCTTAAGCCTGGCTGTGAGGATGCCATGGGAGACAGTGTTGAAAGCCTTGCTTGAAGTCAAGGTAGACCACGTGGACTGCCCTCCCCTTGTCTGTCCTTCTAGTTATGTCGTCATAAAAGGCTATCAGGTTGATCAAGCATGACTTCCCCTTGGTGAACCCATGTTGACTAGTATGTAGGAGAGTTACGGAGGAAATACATTTGCTTAGTTGCAGTTATGCTCAGATGGTTGCAGTTCCCAGATATTCTTGCCTGGCACAGGAATGTAAATAGGCATGGGATACAAATCTCATCTACACTTATAATGTAGTCATGTACAGCTGAGTCTGTCATTTTAAACTGCCTTTGTGGTCAATGGCAATAAGTAGTCACGTTGGGATGGGATTTTTCTTGCCTGAATCATGACATCTACTTTTAGATGGCTGAAGTGTACCCCCAAGAACTCTGGTAGGTGCTTTAGTGTCTATGCTTTTACTACTCAGTATGGTGTAGTGTGACCTCCTGCACAGCTCAGTAGTCACTCAATTCAGCTCCGACCATGCACACTCAAATCTCTTAAGGATAGAGCAGCCCACATGGGGAATGGCACAGACCTGCACTACTTCATTACTTCACATGCATAAGGTTTGTACAGGAAGCATCAACTTGTTTCTGTCTGCCCTAGGCCAGTGTGGACATTTCCCCATGATTGCAGGTAGTCAGAGGATCTCGGAAGGGTGAGTCAGAAAGAAGGCATCATTTTTGTGCAGTGTCATATTGACTAGTCTAGACTGAAGGAAAACTCTCGTTTCATGGCATTGTGCCTTTTTATAATTCCTGTATTTGGTCTCCTTGCTTCCTAACTGCCTACAGCATAGCAGTTGCTAAAGTGTATTGAAGGTCTGTAGCAATGTAGATGCCTCTTCCTCAAGGACAAATGAGGACTTTTTTAGCCTGTTTCAGCCAGGCCACCAACCCATTCTGGCAGTTTTAACAGACTGATCTCAAACTCCTGTTGACCTGTAAATTGCTGTTTCCATCTCCAGGACTATACATAAGGCAGCTGAGCTAGCATGTAGTTTGACTTTCTGTTGACAAACCAGAGAGGACTTCCAGAGTTCTTCCCTGGTCTGCTGAAAAGACATGGCCTGCAAGAGCATTGCTTCTTGCAAGTGACCTCCTCCTCCAACAAATCCCGTATAAGGGTCACAGATCTCCTTACTGAACTCTTCCTGCCCTGATGATGCAGCCCTGGATATGCAGCCACAAGCCTCACTCCTCCCACTTCCCCACTTCCTCCCCATCAGACACTGAATTCTCAGCCCTATCCTCCAGCTCAATAATAACAATAATAACAACAATGTCACCGGCACAACAGCGGGCAGGAAGATGATACATGCAGAAGCAGTGACAAACAGCTAATCAGCAGACTTAGAGTTCTTATTAAAATGTCAACCCATGGGCATGTGACAAACCCCACATTCTGGGTCTGTGTGCTAGAGGGAAGAACTGGAAATGGAGTTGGCTAGTCTTCCTGTCCTGGACTGCCATCACAAAGTGGACCACAGAGTGGCAAAACAATATACTCTTAGTGTATTGCTGTTTCTGCAGCTCATGTAGGCAGAGGTTCACTTTAAAAGGGATTCCCCAAGCCTTGCTGATGCTGGAGCCACAGAAGCAGGAGATAAAAAGACTTACACAGAATCTGAGGGCAGGGTTTGCAGCCTGTGCTCCACATTGCTCCAGGGGCACTGCTAGGAGCTCTGCAGTGCATTACTGTGAAGTAAAGCTAGTTTAGGCATCTCTACACAACTGGCTAAAATTCTGTAAATTAAGGATAAAAATATCCATTATTAGCCCTGGTTTCTTGGTGATGTCATCTAGGTGCCTGTCCTTTGGGAACCCCTTGGAGCTACCGTTTATCTGCCTATAACTCTGGATTCCCTTGGGCATTTCTTTCATTGGTACCTGCCTTGGGTACTTATTCCATTTGTACCTCCATAGGCTTTTTTTTTTTTTTTTAATCTTTAGTGTGATTTCAGCATATCAAAGCCTCTCTTGTCAGAAAACTTTTACTTTTTAGTCTGAATGGTTATTAAACCACAGAGAGTATACCTGAAGTCACTTGTGATTCTGCTCTGTTTGATGCCCATCCATGGCACAGTCCTTGTCTGGTGTCTCTCCTGTACCACTCATGACTGGTCACCAGTTTCACTTGACACTGGATCTATTGAGACGGAGCAGCAGAACTGCCACTCTGGGCTTCCAAAGGGCAGACTATAACTTGTTTAGGAGACTGCTTGACAGAATCCCTTGGGAGACAGTCCTGAAGGGTATAGAGGTCCAGGAAGGCTGGACACTCTTCAAGAAGGAAGTCTTAAAGGCACAGGAGCAGGCTGACCCTATGTGCTGTAGGAGAAGACGGCAGCAAAGGAGACTGACTTGGCTGAACAGGGAGCTTTGGCTGGAACTCAGGGAGAAAAAGAGTTGATGGCCTTTGGAAGAAGGGATGAGCCACTCACAATGACTATAAAGATGTTGTGAGGCTATGCAGGGAAAAAATTAGAAGCTCCAAAGCCCAGCTAGAAATTAATCTGGCTTCTGCTGTGAAAGACAACAAGAAATGTTTCTATAAATACATTAACAGTAAAAGAAAGACCAGGAAGAGCCTCCATCCCCTGCTAGACACAGGAGGATACATGGTAACGAATGATGAGGAAAAGGCTGAGGTGCTTAACACTTCTTTGCTTCAGTCTTTAATAACAGGACCAGTTGTACTGAGGGAATCCAACCCCCCACGCTAGAAGGCAGAGACCGGGAGCAGAATGACCACCCCACAACCCAGGAGGAGATGGTCAGTGACCTGCTGCACCAGTTAGACATACACAGTTCTGTGGGACCAGATAGCAAACACCTAAGGGTGTTAAAGGAGCTGCCGGGGGTGCTCACCAAGCCACTTTCCATCATTTCCCAGCAGTCCTGGCTGACCGGGCAGGTCCCAACAGATTGGAAATCAGCCAATGTGACACCCATACATAAGAAGGGCCAGAAGGAGAATCTGGGAAATCACAGGCCTGCCAGTTTGACTTTGGTGCCAGGGAAGCTGATGGAGCAGATCATCCTGAGTGCCATCACATGGTACATGCAGGACACCCAGCTGATCAGGCCCAGTCAGGATGGGTTTATGAAAGGCAGGACCTGCCTGACAAACCTGATCTCCTTCCACGACAGGGTGACCTGCTTATTGGACCAGGGGAAAGGCTGTGGATGTCGTCTACCTTGACTTTAGTAAGGCTTTTGACACTGTTTCCTACAGCATTCTCCTGGTGAAACTGGCTGCTCATGGCTTGGATGGGCACACGCTTTGCTGGGTAAAAAACTGGTTGAGTGGGTGGGCCCAAAGAGTTGTGGTGAATGGAGTTAAATCCAGTTGGTGGCCGGTCATGAGTGGTGTTCCCCAGGACTCGGTACTGGGGACAGTCCTGTTTAACATCTTTATTGATGATCTGGAGGAGGGGATCGAGTGCACCCTCAGTCAGTTTGCAGATGACACCAAGCTGGGTGGGAGTGTTGATCTGCTCGAGGGTAGGGAGGCACTGCAGAAGGATCTGGACAGGCTGGATTGATTGGCTGAGGCCAACTGTGTGAGTTTCAATAAGGCCAAATGCCAGGTTCTGCACTTCGGCCATAACAACCCCCAGCAGTGCTACAGGCTTGGGGAGGAATGGCTGGAGAGCCGCCAGGTAGAGAGGGGCCTGGGGGTACTGGTTGACAGCCGGCTGAACATGGGTCAGCAGTGTGTCCAGGTGCCCAAGAAGGCCAACAGCATCCTGACTTGTATAAGAAATAGCATGGCCAGCAGGGGCAGGGAAGTGATCTTACCGCTGTGGCACTGGTGAGGCCACACCTCAAGCACTCTATTCAGTTTTGGGCCCCTCACTAGAAAAAGGACACTGAGATACTGGAGTGTGTCCAAAGGAGGGCAACAGAGCTGGGGAAGGGTCTGGAACATAAGACTTATGTGGAGCATCTGAGCGGCTTTTCAGCCTGGAGAAAAGGAGACAGCGGAGACCTCATTGCCCTCTACAACTACCTGACAGGAAGTTTTAGAGAGGTGGGGATCAATCTTTTTAACCAAGTAACAAGTGATAGGACAAGAGGTAATGGCCTCAAGTTGTGGCAGGGGTGGTTTAGATTGGATATCAGGAAGGATTTCTTCACCGAAAGGGTTCTCAGACATTGGCACAGGCTGCCCAGGGCAGTGCTGGAGTCCCCATCCCTGGAGGTATTTAGGAGTCGTATTGACGTAGTGCTCAGGGATATGGTGTAGTCAAGGACTGTCAGTGTTAGGTTAATGGTTGAACTCAATGATCTTAAAGGTCTTTTCCAACCTAGGCAATTCTGTGATTCTGTATAGCAGCCTCAGAGCCAGTATGGGCACATTGGCCCTGTGTGAGAGCACAAGATTAGTCACTCCCAGCAAACAAAGGCTAATTGTGTACATGTTTTCCTTTCTTCTAGGAAATGGCTGTGTATTGTCTATGCTGAACTGCCATCTCACTGCTCTATTTTCTACAGCTCCTTATTTTTTACAAATAAGCTTCTCATTCCTCCTGAACTGATTGCATGGCCCAGCCTCAGCTCAAATTGCTTAAATGCATACAAGTGATGTTATGAGGAGATTAAGGAAAACACCTTGTTGCTCAGTGAAAAGCAGCAGTAAAGGACAAAACCCCAGATCTGAATAACGCAAGTCTGAGATTCCTTTGTTCTAACCGAGGGTCTGGAGTGATCTGTAGGGGACAGGTATCATTGTGACTTACAGTCCTGTGAAAACAAAGGAGCAACACAACAGTGAGGCCAGTGGGGCGTTTCTGAAGACTGCTTTTTCTCAAGCACCACATGTTCTAGGGGAACCTACCATGGTGTGGACAACTCCTTTGCAGCATCTGGTATCAGTGTATTGTTGTTCCCCTCATGTGTTTCCAGCCCAAATTACTCCATGTGCAGGCTAAAGGTAGCCAGTGGAGACTGGCTTCTAGATCACCTGTCTTACGCTTTTCCCAGTGTTTCGTCAAGGGTTTTAGTGAAGCCAAAGCCAAGCCAAGAGTTAGTGGCTTGGTTATGGTAGTTATCTTAAGCACTCTGTGCATTATTTACCCCATCTACAGATGGAGTACTAAGGCTTGTCTGATGCATAGGCAGCGTGACAACATGGATGAAGTCTGTAAAGTGCATAGGGATCTTTGGATGCAGATAATTATTCGTAACTAAAGAGGATTGATTTTGATGGTATTCTTTCCCTTGTTCTGCAGGATATTGGAGTGCTCTGCAGAAAATAGGTACTCCAATGCAGCCAACTTGACACCAGTGGCTGTACACAGCAGCTGAACAAACACTAAAATTATTTAATGATTAACAGAAACCTTTTTTTTATTTTCCAATATATGTTATCCTGTATTCGTGCGCAATTCATGTTCCTGTTGCTCTTAAGCGTGGTGAAAACAGTTGCTACTTGCATATTTGTTCAAACGTTGCATGAAAGTATGAGTTCTTTATGTTTGAAAATATTTAATGTTTAATTTTCCATCTGAAAGCATAAAAGATTTCAAGGTGCTTATTGGCCAATATAATACAACACACAAAGTATATTCAATATCCAGACTCAGCAGTGAGATGGAAACACCGCTAATGGAGTAAAGAAACCCAGCTGAATAACAGCAAATCGCAGTACCAAGTAGCAGTTTAGCTCTGTAAATAACTTGCTGTATTTTCATGGGGTGTGGTACTGCTTTTTCACAGAGCACGTGTGTTCTTTATTGACTATGTCCTCATTTTTGGATTGTTTGTGAGGAGAGAATATCTTTGAATCATAACAGATCTGAGGGCGAGAGTGAAGTGTCTCCAGTCACTGATACCTGGTCTTTGCTCTCATACACAACCTTGCATGGTTAGACAGAGTGTCTGTGGAACTGCTTCGGCTTTTTTGGTTGTTTTAATCTGGTGTTTTATTGTGTCTTATGGGCTCTGATCCCTTGCAAGAGTCATAAATATTTTCTCTGAAAGTTTAGTAGGAAACAATCCCTGAACAAGTGAAGTTATACCTATCGTTATTGTCATTTAAAATACATTGGATGTCTTGCCAGTAAAAAAGACTTGCATGTACTTGCTCTAGCACCTAAGGGATGAGTGGGACAAGCAAAGCCAGGAAAGGACGAGAGAGTTAGACAATACTGGCTCTGGTCAAGGGAAAACCGCAGAAATCAGCAGGTAATGCCCAGCTCGGGGTGCAAGTGGCCTGTAACTTTTCCCCTTGAAACTGAGCGAGGAGGTAGCAGAGGTGGTTTTCACGCAGAAGAAAGGAAAGCTAAGAATTTTAAAACTTCCCTTTTTACTGCACATCTAGAAAAAAACCCTACGGTGTAATTATTATTGCAAATCACTAAAAATTGCTCCTTCCTGTTTTGCTAGGCAGGACTGCTGTTCCGTGGAGCAGGCTGCCACCTCGTGTTAAATGCCCGCACAGCTCGGGGCTCCTGGGCTGGCGGAGATGGAGGAGGTGGCAGAGGAACGGTGTGTTGCCCCTGGAAACTATTGTGAAGGCTTGATAGTGCCTGATGCATGTTCAGCAGATCCAAACGTCTCTGCTGGCTTCAGGCTTTTACTGTGGAGTAAACAAGAGTCTTCCAGGAGATGTTCTGCAGCTTGGTGGAGAAGTCAGGCTTGAACTGGACTTCAGAGAGTGACTGATGAAGTAGGTCACTCTAGCAGATGTTCCACAAACAGTTGTTATTATTTCAAGCATGCTGGATAGCAGAAGAGACATAGCCTTATATGCCACTTGTTTATTTATTTCATTTCAGTTGATCACTCATTAATTGCACAGTTAGGTAATGACTAGGCAATTCAGGAAGATGTTTGTGACCTAGGAAATTAAGACCTTTGTTAAATTCACTTGGATACAAAATTCCTCTGATTGGACAAGGTCTGGGACACCAGACTCTGTTTTGGTCATTCAGTTCTGCTTTATGCTATCTCTGAGTCTGCCTTATCAACCTTCTCTAAAATTCTCCATGGCTGTAATCTCAACAGCAGTTACATTCATTAACATATTTGTGAACCTTGTCCTTCTTCTCATATACAAAATAACCATATTTTCTCTATTTTCATAGGAGTATTGTGAAGATCAGCATATTACAGACAGTGGCAAGCTGGAACATGGGAGGTTCCACATAAATGTGAGGAAGAACTTCTTCCCAGTGAGGGTGCCAGAGCACTGGCACAGGCTGCCCAGAGAGGGTGTGGAGTCTCCTTCTCTGGAGACATTCAAACCCCCTGGATGTGTTCCTGTGTGACCTGATCTGGGTATTCCTGCTCTGGCAGGGGGACTGGACTGGATGATCTTTGGAGGTCCCTTCCAGTCCCTCACATTCTGTGATTCTGTGATTCTGTGTAATTTGGGTACTCCAGTAGGCAGGGCCATGCATGCACTTCAGAAAGATGTGTTGTCTGTGACCTGTGCATTCGTATCAGCATTAACATACACATGCAATTCATTCATGACTGCTCATCATTTGATACTGGATGTTCTTCTACTTTAATGTTTTCAGTTGCTGAACCTGGGGTAGAGACAATACTGATGTAATTCAACCATCACCTTCTTGTGAGTACCTAGTACAAGAAAATGTTTTACAGATGGTCCATAGCTGTGTTCATCTGAATTGATTAGTATTTCTGGATAATTCAACGTATTTGTACTGATCAGGAAGGAGTCACAAATTATTTCAATTTGAGAAATGGCTTAAATATTTTAAATGGTCTTATTCAATTTGATCTGCTTTTGGCTGCAACATTAGGAATAATTAATAAATTATACAGTATGAATACAACTAAAATATGATTTAACTTTCCTTCAGGGGTTGTGTTCCTGCTCCTCCCCTTGTTTGATCTATTCCCACACATATGTTTTTCAAATTCAAATATAAAAGCTTGTGAGTACTATTTCAGAATTGTTATATATTGTATTCAGAATCACTCTCTATTAATTCTGTATCTTCTGTAGGGCATTTAGGGCACTACACTGCACCTACTACCAAAGGTATGCTATCTTTTGTTTACATGCATATTGTGTTCCCACACAGCTCTTTTTTTTTTTTTTCCTTTTTTCTTTTTTTTTTTTTTTTTTTTTATTTAATATAAATGCTTGGCACTTCCCAGAAGTTTGGTGTTATTATTAAGTATCAAGACCTCCTCACATTTCTTTCTCCTGTTGGGAAAACCATTCTGCCCTACCCAGGAAACCTGGGCTGGAGGCAAGCAAAATGAGCAGAATCTCACTGTAGGTCACTAGCCTGCGAAGTGGCTCAGCACCTTGATCCTGCTATCTGCATGTCTGTGCAAAGAGTGATATTAGTGATGTGTGTGTGTAATAAATGGACATGAGGAAGGCCAATTGTCGATTATCTCAAGGAGGTGTCAAAAGGTGCCGTCAAAATATGCTGGATCTGAAACTATTTTAGGTGGTTTTTTTAATTGTTGTTGGTTTGGTTTTTTTTTTCCTTTCTCATTATAACCCTGCCCAGAGGAATTAGTCTCTGCACATAACTATTCTGTATTACTTGCCACTACTCTCCCGGGGTGGATGGTTGGGCATCCTTGCTCTTAGCAGATGCCTGCAGTTTTTCCTCTGGCACTCGATCGAGGTCTGGCACTTTCTGCCCTGCCTTGGCAACTGTGAATCTGCTCATGTGCAGAGCTTCTTCATAGACTGGAGGAGTGTCTGATGCTGAGAGGGGTGGTGTTCCCTGCACAGTGTTGTGGGAGTGTGCCACCGCCAATATCCTCCTGGCAGCAGGCCCGAACATGGAATGGAGAGCTGGAAGGAAGGAGACAAAAGCTGTCTGCCTCATCCTGAAAGCACCACGCGATTAGAGCAGGACAAGTATATCTGCAGCACACAGACTTTTCTCTCCCCACAGCCTGAATGTTTTCCTCTTCCTGTCTATTTATCCTTTCCTAAAAGGAGGGGGGGAGGTGTGTGAAACCCATAAGCAACATCTCACAATTACTCCTTTCACCAATGCCACCGAGGCCCATAGGTGCCCTAATTCCACCCAAACATGTCTCACAACTGACTCGCCATCTGGCTGCATTTAGTACGTGAAGCCTGGTGAGCAACTTAATTTGTACTATGTACAGATGCTGCCTTCCCCGCCTCCTGCCATGAACTTCCCTCTGCCAGCTTTGGGGTACTGTAATCTGGGCTTTTTACAGTGCAGCCCCTCACTTCAGAGTGTGCTGAAGTCACCAGACTCTGTTGAAGCCAACTCACAGGTAATGGTGCTCTGGAGAGTGCTGTCATGATCAAAAGCAATGACAGTAACCTCATAGGGCTGAGGACCTGATTCCTCCCCTATCTGACGGCAATGAAAACAGCATCTCACGCAGACGAAAACCAGACCACACAGGAGCAGCAGCCCGCCAATCACTGCCACCAGCCTGGAAAGGGAGAGGACACATAATTAGGACAGTAAGACTTTGCAGGGAACCTTTTAAGGTTTCTTCCTGCTTGAAGTAGGGCTAATCTCAAAGCTAGACATGGTCATTTGGAGCCTTGTCCAGCAGAGTTTAAACAGTCTCCAGGGATGGAGATCCTGTATCCCCTCTGGGCACCCATTCCAGTGCTGCACCGCCCTTGGGGGAAGCATTTTTTCCTTCTATCTAATCAGAATTTCCCTGGATGCAGCTTGGCCAGTTGCCTCAGGTCCTTTTGTGGTCACCTCCAAGAAGACTCTGGCTCTATCTTCTCTCTAGATCCACTTTAGGTAGTGGAAAACTGCTGTTAGGTTGCCCCCTTAGCCTCTTCTAAGCTGAACAAACCTGGTCCTTTCAGCCCCTCCTCATACATCATGTCCTCTGGATCCCTGACCATTTTAATGGCTCTCCAG
Organism: Podargus strigoides; assembly: GCA_028020825.1. Classification (NCBI taxonomy): domain Eukaryota; kingdom Metazoa; phylum Chordata; class Aves; order Caprimulgiformes; family Podargidae; genus Podargus; species Podargus strigoides. The sequence goes on along the minus strand of CM051642.1, from coordinate 668,471 downwards.
TGGGCTTGCTCCAGTTTGTAAACATCTCTCTTGTACTGAGGGACCAAGACTGGACTAAGACTGGACTACATATTCCAGATGTGTCCTCATGAGTGACAAGCAGAGAGGAAAAGTCGTGTCTCAATCTGCTGGCGATCTGCAGCCTTGTAGATGTTGAACAACTACCATCCTTTAATCTTACCCTGTTAAGGATTACTAAGGAGGCAGAATGAAGTTACCTAAAAAACGGGCCTTTAAAAAGGCATATTGTGCCATGAATACTTTATTAATATTGTCACCTGACTAAATTAATATATGGAATAAAAAAGGCAGCTGGCAAGTCAACATTTGTTAAAGATAATGCAATAGCTACTGTACAGCATTAGTGTCTGAAGGGAATGCGGGGGTGGCATCGTACTTGAGCAAGTCACATTTAATCCCACTCTTGCTACTGGAATTGTCCAGTGATGCAGATATTTAAAGTAAACATATGCCATCTTACCAGATATACCACAAATGGTTCCACTGTGTACCTGAACAGCTGAGAAGAAGAGGGTAAAACATATAGTTAGCCGCAGCACACCAAATAAATGGGAAGATCCCTATTGTATCCTCTTTCATCTTCCCTCATGCTCCTCAATTATACTCCAGCTTTCAAATGGCACAATGATGAGAAACTCACTGTTCTTCATGCAGGAGACAGTTGTCCAACCTCATCAATCTCCCTATTAGGTGAGGTTACCTTCTCTTTGGCTTATCTCTGTATTGTTCCCTTGCTATTTGTGCCTGCCCAATTCTGTTTGCAGTCCCTAGGGATCTGCATAATGCTGTAATTTCTGAACTTCCCTTCTTTTATATATTTTTTTTTCACAATTTAGTCTTCCCAACCCTGTTATCATTTGCTTTGTTTTTTCTGACTTTCTGTTTGATTTTTTTCTGGCCCTGTGGGTACATTTTGGATGCTGTGTTGTATGATCCTTTAGTTTTAGTTAGTAGACCTGCCTGTGCATTTTAAAAGACGTATTTTTAGTCAAAAAAGAATCCTCCTAGGCAATTTTTCATATTTGTTTTGTCTTGATTTCTGTTATTCTTATAAATGACATCGCCAAGAGGAATATTCACCAAAGCACCGTATTTCAAATAATTTTTCAAGTTAAGGTCAATTCTAAATTTATAATCTCAGTTAATCAAAATTACACCAGAAATCTCTTAACCATTACAGTTATCCAAATAGGTAGCAGGAACAGTACGACATGATCAATATGTTGAATAGATAGTAAATAATATACTTCACATTCAAAGAAGCGGAAATTTTATGAGAGTTTCCAATAGTCACAATTAAAGTAAGCTTTTCTGGAAAATGTTAGCCACCATGTCATAACACTGATGTCTACTACTGCCTTTGTCCTTCCTTTTCTTCTTAAAAGAGTGTAAAATCAACAAATACTCACAGTTCAGTGTTGAGACAGCCTTCCTCACCTCTCACTCGGGGGAACTAGAAGGAGAAAACCAAACAAGACACAAATAGAGGGAATTAAGTGTTTTCCTTATGCAACTTTTATATCTGTCACCTGGACTATTACCAGACTGAATGTCCCATGGGAAGGACTTACTGTTATTCGTCTTATGTTTTCATCATATATTCTGCTGTAGATTTGAAGATACTGTGATACCAATTGGATTCATATCTTAACTTCTCATAGTCCTTAAAATCCTACTTAGCACTGTTCCCAGCACAGACCCCAACTTACCTTCACCCTCACCACAGGTTTTCCTTTCCCCACCACAGGCTGTCATGCAACAGATGTAGATCCTTCTCTGTGCTCAAATATTAAGAACCTTTAAATGTCCTGCTTCATATGACCCACACTGACTTGAATTCTGCTCTGTCCGTCCAGTACTCCTACACTTCTCATTCCTTTGCTTGACCTCTGTCTTAGCATCCCTGGAATAGCAGCAAATATTCTTCTCTTCTGCATGCCTGCCTTTTATATGTCCAGTTCTTTCTAATGTCAGGGAGATTATTGTGACTGTCAATTGCTAATGCCCCTCCATCTTTCCAAGGTAACTCCATAACTGAGCAGAGACACCATAAAAAAGAACCTTAGATGTGACTTACCCATAAGAAACACCCTAAACCAAAGCAGAACATGACTGGGCTATGCATCCCCTGGGTGGTTCAGTGGCCTCTTGGTGTCTCAAGCTGCTCGATGTCTTCTAGCTTCAGTTCATCCTCACCAGCCCACTGACCAGGAGAAGCAGCAGATTCCTTGTTTTGAGTTGAATCCAAGCTCTTCTTCCTGCTCGACCTCTTTCTGTCCTCTTTCAGGTCTATTCTTCTTCTCTGCCCTTCGAGTTTTTGCTTTCTCTTTTCCTTTTTGTCCCTGGCAATTCCTGTTTGTTTCTGCCTCTCTCCTTTTGTTATTCTCTTGGCCTGCTTCTCTCCCTCTTTTGAAGGGATCTCTAAAACCTTCCAGTCGGATCAGGAGAAAAGCGGGGGCTACAAGTTCTTACTTTAGATGTTGAACTAGTTTAGTGAAGGGCATCATGAGATCTCTGCAGACCTGATCCTTCCCTTGTGGAGCAGAAAGAGTCTCTGAGTTTGTTCGTTCCCAATTATTCCTCTCCCCGCCCCTACCCTGAGGGGGGTGGGTTGAAGGTCATGTTATTGACCTGTTTAAATGGACTTAAGATTTCTCTCCCTCCCCCAGTACCTTTTCTGTCCCTGCACTCACGTTGTCCTACCTCTGTGTATCCAATCTATTGACTTTAGCCATATGATCAACATCCAGTGTGTATTAATAGTGAGATGTTCCTGCTGAATTGAGCTTCCAATATAGTAATTATATACAGAGTTTTATATATATATACTTATATATATAAATATAATATATATATATACTTATATATATATGTGTGTGTATACATGGATGAATGCAACATATATATATATATACACATATATGCATATAGATGTATGTGTATGCATATATATATATATATATGTATGCAACACCTCTTGTAACTCCCATTTTAAGGCTCTGCCACCATCCCTCTTGCCTGGTAGTCTCCTGCTATTTCAGTCGTGCAGCTCTCAGTCTCTACTCATTCACAAGTTCCACTCCTGAACTTCCTTCATGGCCAGCCAAGTCCCTCTGAACACGTTGCAACACAGAGAATACATGTCAGTTCTCCTGTCCTGAATGCTCTTTGTCCTGCAGCTTGTTATATTAGTAGGTTCCATTCAACCACACATTAATTTTCTCTCCCTTGTAGAACTGCTTTACATTTCTGTTCCTGCTCTTGGCTATTCAGAGTGTTATTACATGCATATATTGTGTTCACCTTCTCTTTCTCTTTTGAATAGCTGAGAGAGAAAAACATGCTCTGCAGTAATGTGTTACTATTTGGTTTTGGGAACCACCTGGGACTGGTGCATAAATGTTAAGGGCAGGATAGCAACTAGAGAAACTTGTTGCCCCATGTTGCAATCAAAATGCATTCACATTAAACTGGTGAAACATTAGCCATGGTGATACGTATTAGAGTTACAGAGCAGAACCAATGGATTCATGACCGTAACATATTCTCCCAAGGCATGCTAAAATTAATTTACCATTCTCTAATTATAAAACTAGTAGTGCAGTATAAACATGCCTTAGCATGCACTTCTTTATCTATCTATCTATCTATCTATCTATCTATCTATCTATCTATCTATCTATCTATCTATCTGTCTGTCTGTCTGTCTATCGATCTATCGATCTATCGATCTATCGATCTATCGATCTAGCTAGCCAGCTAGCCAGCTAGCCAGCCAGCCTAGTCAGCTACTGGAAGAAGGTTTGTGAATCCAGGTCAACAAATAGAAAACAGAGAAACATGAGCTATTGGTTTTGTATTTACATGGGACTTGCCCAATATATTTTTGTCTCTTTCTCCTTAAATTATTTTGTGTATTATAAGAGTTTAGAAGAAAAGACCCAGCAGAACTGTAAAATAGTGTTTCTTATATGTACAGCTTTTAAAACTGGTGGGATTCAATGTGGAAAAGAAGTGCAAATTACCAGTATTTTTCACGGGCTTTTTATTATCAGTGTGATAATTCGATAGATTATCACTTTTAACTGAAATGCAGTCTCATGAAAATTTCAGATTCTAGAAGGATCAAACTGGAGAAATACCAGATAAAGTGATAAAAAAAATCTCTAAAGAAAAAGCAGCAGTGTGACATGAAACAGTGACTTCTCCAAAAGCAGAAGTCATTCCTGTTGAAACTTATTGATCTTTCTTTTACTCTTTCTGTGGCATTGCCATTAATACTGTGCTTCCAGTAATCCACCTATGGCCTTGCCAACAATGGTATGAATTTCTCCACATTCCCCTGGTATTTTGGTATTTTACCTCAATATTTTATTTTTCTTTGTTTTATATTATACTGAAGTGACTTTTCTCTTTTATATTTCTCCCTTCCCACCTTTCAAAAGATTTTTAAAATGTGATCAGACTCTTACAAAACTGCTAAAACAAAGAATTGAGTTTTTGCTGTTCATTCTGATTTAAAATCTAAGGGTCTATTCCATAGTAAGCTATGTGATTTAAAGATCTCCTTCCTTGGATGCCAGAGAAAGCAGGTTGTGGTATGGATATAAAATACTTCTGTCCTCTCCGCTTCCCTGTTCCAGTTGTATCAAGGGATGCGTGTCAAGCTTGTTCTAACTTTTATTTCCTACGCAGCATGATCTTAACTGAGAGTAAAGCTTCTTAAAGAAGTGAAAAAAATGCTGTTGTACTGCTTTTAGAAGTTGTTGAGAAATTACTGGTTGTTCCCTGTTACTCTTCAAAGGAGTGTTCCACTAGAGCCAGCTCGATTAGTCATACCTCATGCTTCCCCATGGGCATTTAGAAATGTAAAATATGGGAATACGTTTGAGGCTCACAGGGACCCCTCATACCTTTGCAGGTGTGGTAAGACATTATCAAAGCTTTCATGTATATTATAGTGGGTCATGATAATCCAAAAGGACTCTGTTGCTTGTAAAACAAACAAGATCATTATTGAATAAACTGCACATAAAGAAGCAGAACACTTCCCTCCCACATTTCATGCTCTTTCCACTGAGGACATAAGCAGCAGCAGCTCACTGGAGACAGGGTAAGGCACACTTAAATTAATATGTATTGGTCTATATGTGCCTGGCCAGATGCTGGAGCATAAGTCACTGTGCTTGATTTTTCTGCTGTAAGATAAAAGTCTGGGAATGCCTTCTGCCCTGTGCCCAGGGTTCTTTGGTCTTCATCAGCCTGGTTGGCAGAGACTGAGAAAGCCCCCAGTGAGACATGGTGCTGGGGGGGGGTAGAATTCTGTGCACTGGGTACAGTGCTCATCCTTGTTCCCAAGTTAATGACTGGTGAGACCAGCAGTTCTTGGGCTGTTTGCAGTAGAGCCATATGAAATAAAACTGAAGGTTTAGGTCTTGTTCTTGTCATTTAGCCAGCAGACCTAGAAATACTGGGAAATGTAGGACCAGTTAAGTTTCTCCATCTTATTCCTGATGCTCAATGTTTGAGAGAGCATGGTGCAGACACTCAAGCTGACAGGTGACCCCTCCTTGGATGCAGTGGCAGCCGTAGTGCAATGGCATGCTGCTGTGCTGTGTTAAACACTCTTACTAAAAGGCAGAGATTATCATGTGTGACTTTGCCTGGACTGTTTCCAGGGCAGAACTAGTCGAGGAGCACAGCATCATACTCTGGTATATGAATTTTCTACCCAAACTCCCCATTAGTTCAGCAGACGTCTTCAGCTCATTGCCTTTTACAGTGCAGACATACCTGGAGTGGCAGCTGACAAACCTGGATTCATTTCTTTGTGCCCTAGGAATGGACAATGGCTGTGACAAGTCTATGTGTGACTCCATCAGGACTAGTGCAATGAAATTAGAAGCAATAAGCAAAGGGGATCGGTATGTTTCTCACATCGTTCTACCTCCAGTCCTCCTGTGCCACTTGAGAGATCGAGGAGCCCTTCTGGCCAAGAAACAACCTCCCCGATGCTGAAAAACATTGGAGAATTATTTAGACTTAATCCAAAAATCCTCTTCTTTCTTTTTCTTTCTACAGAAAGGATGTACCCTCAAATTGGGTAATTCTGTGCATCTGTTCCAGGAACTGAGAACTCTGAGATTTCCATGCTCCATTGCATTTTTGCATGCATAGGAGAGTTAAATACTATTCTGAGACTTTAGATTTGAGAGGAGAGATATAATTCAGGTTGTGGGATGCAGTTAAGTAAAAATAAACATGTTTCATTTAGACATTAAGTGTCAGCTCCTGGAAATTAGGGAAATAATCTGCCTAAGGGATTTTGCAAGAGTCTTTCAGCTTTACTAATTTGAATCTTACTAATTGAATGAACTAAATGCTAGGGAAAAAATCCATTTTCTCTCAAGGGAATGAGTAGATGAACAAATACCTTTTTGTTCTTAAAAAACATAAAAATTATGCTAGATAGCTTCACAGAGGGAGGAACGTGGCTGATCTCAAATCTGTATTCTTTAAGTATTCATTAGCACTTTTGAATCACTCTCTATAAAAGGTAGTAGCAAAGCAAAGAGATGTTATGTTCCAGCTTGACTAAATGTCTGGAGATGAATTGATAAATTTGATAATAATCTAGTAGATTAAAGAGCGCTTTCTGAAGGAAGTTTCCCCTTACTAATTTGCCAATGTTCATCTCATTCTCACTTTTTGAGGAGTCCTTGAGTTTTGTACTTGGAGGCTGAAGGTGAATTCCCAGTAATCTAGTTGGGTTCTTCTCAGCTGTTTGGTTAAAGGGTTAGGGAACACAGGGAATACAAGGCAGATATGCCACAGGTCGGTATGCCAGTTATTTCTGTTGGTGACTTCAACATAGTATTCCCACCGAAATTTTGTACTAGAGTCTTGTAAAAGAATATGGAAGTCCTAAATTAGATGCAATCCTTTCCTCCGTGTTTTGGGACTCTATGTGAATTCACATGGGTGTTTGCACTTGCCCACATTGCAAAAATGGGTGTGTGTGTTTCCAGGTGTGAGACTGTTTCTGTGCAACTGCAGGTATGTGGTTCTGTTCACATCTGTGTGATAATTTCAGATTATTTTGGCAGGGGACTGGTTTTCATTGGTGACTGCTTCTGAGGTTATTTTCTGAAAGGTGAATTAATTCCTGATTTGGCAGGTTAGACACTCAAAAGTAAAAATACCTGGCTGCATTTGAAAATTTCAGCCATGTTGTAAGCACAAATACTTCCTTGATGTTCTTTCCCCACATGTGAAATTCTGTGCTGTTCAGCTTTATTTGTCCAATTTGTTTTCTCTTAAAAGCTCCTGGCTAAGCTAGTCTCTATGGATTGCTCACTTCCCAGCACCCAACTCCTAAGGAGGGCTGGCTGTGGTCAAATGAGTGGACAATTTTCATAATGTAATACTACACACCATTCTGAAACTCATCAATTCACTGGGCAGACTACCAGACATGTTGTTGTGTGCAATGTAGGAGCTGCAGATACAAAAATGGGAGGTTCCTGTTCTTGCTGCTTTCCTTTTTTTTTGTCTATCCCAGATTCACCCAGTCCATTTTCCTGTTTGTGACTGGCTACAGTGGTGCTTGGGGTCTTCTGCCTAAGTTCAGCGGTAGCTGCAGGAGTCTTGGCTGCCAGGTGTAAGTATGGTCACAGAAGGGGTGCTCAGGGTTCAGTATGAACAGCTAAAAGTCTAGGAAATTAGTTAAGGAAAGGCATTAGCCTAGGGGATTAATGACCCAAAAACGTATCCCTTGCTGGAAGAGCTTCCCCACTCAAGAGATACCCCAGTCTTTGAAATCAGGATATTGTATGTCTTACTCATAGGCATGCACAAACTGTATATGGGTCAAGTATACTCAGTCATGAGGAGGTATGTGTGCCTTTGGTAAGTTTATTCAGGTTGCATTGAGGAGTTTAGCATTAATGCTAAACATTAATGGAACAATTACATAACAATATTAATGGAACAATTTCATTCTTGTTTTGCTGTGATTTAAGTCATCCTGCTCTGCCACCTTGTGTGTGAAAGGGATGAAAACTTCACCCTGCAAAAGGCAATTATGGAAAGCCTCAACCAGCAGCTGGAGCTCCTCCAGGCTCAGAATTTGAACTTGACAGAGACTGTAAAGCAACTTGCCACCTCCAGAGGTACATAGTGGTGGGAAGATGGTGGTTCCATCACATTATAGTAGCCACAGATTGATTTTTCTCTATCAACCATATTGGAAGGAAAAATTAAAATCTCTAAAATTGCCCTGAATTTTTTATTTTAAAAAACAATTTGAACTGAGTCAATCAAAAGGCTGCATTTCCATTTTGATCATTTTTTAAGTATCAGACTTTTAAAGTATGTTTATTGAATTTTTGTAATGAAGCCGTTTTACAGCCTAAAATACTTTAATTCAGAAAATACCATGATGATGACACCTTTTTTTTTTTTTTTTTAAAATACATGTTTCTAATAGGTAAATTCATTGATGCTACCATTCCCTCTTTCACAGTCAGTTTCAGTGAATTATAGTAAAAAAAAAAAAGTGTATGGAAAATTCCTACTGGCTTTAATTGTCGAGAGTGCTTTGATTCCTCAAAACAGCTTCATTATGTTATGCCATCATGGATGCAGCAGTGGAAGAACTGCTGCTCTCTACTAAATGGGATTGCAATCCCTGGCTTTAACAGTTTATAGACTATATGATGACAGAATTTTTTTTCTTGTGCAAAATAGTGGTGTGAAACTTTAATAATAGGTGAGCTGAATATGCTAGACTATCATATAGTGGAGAGAAGAGAATCATAATAAATTAGTGTAATGTGAGAGAGTGGCAAGGTTGTTGTCTCTGTAAATGTCTACATTTGAATTTAGCACAAACCAGCAGCAACTTGTAAGAGTCAAGTGCACTGTACTGTGCTGTCTGTTGCCATCCAGTATCAAGTCCTGGCATTGCCAGCTGGCAGTGGTTTGTTACAATATAAAATAGTCATGTGAACATGAATAGCATAAAATAGTCATAGAGCAATGAATATACTTTGCCTAATAGCTGGGACCCAGTTCTCAGAAACCTCAAAAATATTTTCTCTGACAGGTCTTTTGGCTACTTGTGATTATTTCTGTTTCCAACTAGAAATGGAGTTCTGTAAATGGTGCAAGAGTGAAAGAAAAATCCAACATTTTGAGTTCTTTCTGGCTTCAGTATTACTCAGGGTCCCAACAGGCAGCTAACAGAACAATGCAACAGAAAAGAGTCAAAGTGCAGCTGTGAGAAACCTATTTTAATAGTAATGGCCTCATTATCTTTCACTTTGGCTGGCCATCACTATCTCATATGTGCACACTGAATCCACAGCAGGTATGAAATGCTACCAGAAAAGCTAGAGAATAAATTGTGCTGTAAAGCATATAGAAGAGCTGACCTTGATGTTAACACGAAGTTAAAAGTAAGCTTACGTGAACAGAGATGTACCCATTTGAGTGAAAGTCTGTTTCCTTTCACGTCCATCTAGATCCATGTCTCTGTAAACATGGCTCAGCCTTCCAAACTTTTCTCTATTTGTGTTTTACTAGCACCCTTCAGGTTTGCTGGTCAGATTAAAAACATCTTTATGATTTGTTTTTCTGATTTTTGTTTAGAAATGTTTTTTTCTGGTCTTCTGGCAACTGGTTTTATTAAGTCTCTAATGAAGACATTAATTTAGCCGCAGAATGAAGGAGGAATTATTGTTTCTATGTGATAGAGAGGCTGTGCTCTGCTCCAGTGCAGGGATCCACTATACCACTAGAGTCTGCTGTCACTGCCAAACCTGATCAGGTGCTCTTTTGTTTTCAAGGACATAAATGTATTCCTTGTCCTGAGAACTGGCTACGGTATGGGGAGAACTGCTACCACTTTTCAAAGGAATGGAAAAATTGGCAAGAAAGCAAGGCTCAGTGCTCTGCTCTGGAGTCCAGACTTCTTAAGACAGAGAGTAAGGAAGAGCTGGTAAAGATTTTTTTTTTTTCTCTCACTCTGATTATACACTCTGAATTTAATGTGGCCTAAATGGCCTTGCCATCCTTTCACTGGTGCAGTATGCTATGGCATGCATGTGCAGGACCAAGTGACAAAAACTGTCCATGCCCCTTTTGACCCCCTGTACCTGTGCTTTGGCTGTACCCTCTCTGGTGCATCTCTACTGACTTGAGGGAGTTAACTGAGACACAGCAGCTTGGGTCTGCATCTTGATCCTTGTCCCACCTCAGGGCAAATATAACTGAGCTAGTACTGGTTGGCAGCTCTTTTGTTGTCTTGCTGGAGCAAACTGTTTAGCAAACATCAGAAGCCTGGAGCAAACTGTTTAGCAAACATCAGAAGCCTGGCCTTCAGCTTCTTGCTGTCCACAGCTAGAAAGCTCACCGATCTGGCTGGCTCTCTGGTCTCTTCTCCCACATGAACAGAAGAGGATCCACACCTTTTTCTGATTCCCAAGTTGTAGGTGAAGCAGCTGTTAAAACACAACCAGAAGTCCTCTTAGCTGTGAAGGAATTTCTACCCAGACCCTTAATGGCAATGGGATTATGTCTTGAACTCTGTGTTTTTTTTGTCTGTATTTTGAATTTCCTGCGTACAATGATAGCAAATGTTGCAAAGGCCTTTTCCTGCCTGACTTATCAACCAGGGTCTTGGAAAGAAGTCATTATCCTATACCCGTTACCCAGCTAATGTGCAGGCTTCAGTTAACTGTCCTTTTAGCTGAGAGCTTCTGAAGGCTCTCAGCAAGTTCATTTTCCTTGTCTCCAAAACAGCAATGACTGCCAGGAGTAGGAGGCACTGCCCAGATTTACTTACAAAACAGTCTGTTACAGACAGGTGTGAGCATCTTGCTTTCATTTGCCTCTCTCCTTCTCCAGATCATAGGCGGTTATGACTGAAGCAAGGATGTGATTCACAGACTTTGCTTTTATTTCCATACAAGACTCTGCAATGCGATCGCACAGTCCTACAGTTCTTACTCTTTCTGGATTGAGCTGTCTGGCAATGGAGCTGAGAGGTCGTGGCTGTGGGAAGGTGGATCAGCTTTCTCCCCTGATCTATAAGTTGCTGCACAGATATGAGCAGACCAAATTGAGGCATATTTGTTATGAGCCAGCAGCAGCAACCTTTAACCACTACTCAGTAATTGCTTGTCCCCCTGCCTGCTTGCCAGCTGACAGGTTGCCCATCACTCACTCGCTTACCAACCTAGACGAGCCCCCATCAGAGAGGCTGTATGCTGTTTTGGGTCAAATGGGTAGAGAAGCAGTGGGGAATTATTGTATCAGCCTGTGACTGTTTCCATGAGATGATGAATATATCTGCTATTTTTTTCCAGGTTTCAGATCCAACAAGCCAGCTCAGGTCCTTTCCTAGATTCTGTGTGGCTTCAAGGTGCAAACATAGATGCTGCACAGTGTGGCGAGTATAAATTTTACATTTGTGAGAAAGTGGTGGATCCTGCAGGGGCTGAGCAAGTACTTGGACAGGCACTACTGTGCAGAGCTCAGCAGAGAGCCCCGTCCTGGGATATGCTGCTGTGGGAGCGAATTCTGCCCCAGGGTTTGCGATAGACAAAATGAATCTGAGCTCACATTAATGTAACATCAGGTATAATCTAAGCCTATCTTGTCCTCTGGTGATGCTCATCCTTGAGCTTTCTCTTCAACAACTTAATTCCCTCTTTCTTCTTTCAGCCCTTGCATTCTTGTGTAACCATCTCTTTCCACTCCTCCTGTCAGTCTATTTCTCCAGCCTGTTGAGGCCCCTCTGGATGGCAACACAGTCCTCTGGTGTATCAGCTACTTCTCCCAGTTTTGTGTCATCCAGATCATTGATGAAGATGTTGAACCAGGTCAGATGCAGTATTGACCCCCGAGGCATGCCTTTAGTTACTGGCCTCCAGCTGTAAACTTCATGCTACTGATCACCACCCTCTGGGATCATCTCTTTAGCCAGTTTTAAATCCACCTCACTGTCTGCTCATCTAGCCCACACTTCAGCGGCCTCCCTGTGAGGATCTTATGGGAGACAGTATTGAAAGCCTTACTGAAGGCCAGGTAGACAATATTCACTTTTCTCTACCTGTCTACCAAGCCAATCATCTCATCATAAAAGTTTATCAGGCTAGTCAAGTGCATCTTCCCCTTGGTGAATCCATGCTAGCTACTCCCAATCACCTTCTTGTCCTTCATGTGCCTGGAAATGGTTTCCAGAATTAGTTGCTCCATCAACTTTCTAGGGATTCAGGTGAGGCTGACTGGCCTGTAATTCCCTGGGTCCTCCTTTCTGCCCTTGTTGATGATAGGAATTTGCTTTCTTCCAGTCCTTGTACTCCTCCTAGTTGCTATGATCAATCAATGATTATCAAGAATTGCCGTGCAATGACATCTGCCAGCTGTCTCAGCACTCGTGTGCATCCCATCAGGGCTCACGAACTTATGCACATCCAGTTCGGTTAAGTATTCTCTGACCTGATCCTCTACCACCATGGATACATTGTCCTTGCTCCAGAACTTTTTACTTCTCTCAGGGACCTGGGATTCCTGAAGGCCAATCTTGCTAGTAAAGACTGAGGCAAAGGCAGCATTCGGTACCTCAGCCTTTTCCATGTACCTTGTCACCAGGTCCCCTAACTCATTCAGCAGTGGGCCTACAATTTCCCTAAACTTGCTTTTGTCACACATGTACTTGTAGAAGCCCTACTTGTTGCGCTTGACATCTCTCACCAGATTCCTTTTGGGATTTGGCTTTCCTAACATCATCCCTGCATGCTCAAAAGTGTCTCTGTTTTCCTCCAAGGGTCCCTGTGTCCACCCTCTGTATTCATCCTATTTGTGCTTGAGTTTTGCCAAGATCAGTTAGTTCATCCACGTAGGCCTCCTGGCATTCCTACCTGACTTCCTACCCTTTGGGATGGACCGCTCTTGAGCTTTGGAGTATTTTAACTCCAAATACATCTGTGACTGTATTCTGCCTTGAAGCTTTGCCTTTAATGGAATTTTGGTTCCCTCCTCCTTCAGTACACAGGGAGGGTATTGTGCAAGAAGAGATTGAAAACCACTAACTGTTTAAGTTCAGAAAACTTAGCAGTCCATTCTATTTGTAGAAAGTTCTGAGTCATCTATCCAAGACCAGCCATCAATTCCATATAATAATCCAATCCAATAAGATCATTTTTGTGATGATTGACACATGCTAATATGTAAAAAATACAAACCCTTTATCGCTAAGGAGCTTGTGTGGATATTTTTTTGCTGTACCTAAACAACTACTGTTGAGAGAGGATATAATCAAAAAAGAACCAAAGAACGTAATTTACCAGTGGCTCTCTGAACTCCTCATCAGGCCCTCATAACAGTTTCCAAGAGACGACATCTCTGTTTGGCATGCAAACAGGAATATTTTGTGTCTGACATTACTAAAAGTAGGACAACGGTAACAATTCTTTTTAGAACCATATCTCTTGGAGTATTCAAAGAGATTTCCTGAGTGAAATACCTCTTATAATGTTCACAGGATCTGTGGCACTCATGTCCACTGTTTGGCTGAGTAACAACCTGTGTTACTAGCTACCTCATCGTTACACATTTGTGGTTGAATGTTCTGCAGTATTGTCCTGGTTCCCCAGGCACAGAACCATGGGCCAGCCATGCAGGTGGGCCACAAGGAGCCCCGAGTCAGCTGAGAGTTCCACTCAGGTCAGCTCACTCACAGGGGTATCCCACACCACTCCTCATGCTCATGAGAAAAGGAGGGAGCTCAGTAAGGGTGGAGTTCCTCTTCCTGAGGCTTGTTTATCCTGGCCTTCTGCTCCTGCTGTTGATATCAAGGACCAGGCTGAGCAGAATTTTGTATATTTTTTGTTGGTTGTTGTGTTAGTTTTGTTATTTCATTAAATCTGTTTCTACTTCAACCCATGGGACTTCTCCCTGTTTTCCTCAATTCCCCTTCTCAGCTGGGGAGGGAGCATCAGGTGGTAGAACAAGTGCTACAGTTTAGCCACGGTTACTGGCTAACTGTAGACAATATTTTTCTTATTTACTGAGCTGGACAAGAGAAACTGTTCCTATTGCCATTGTCTGCCACAGCACAGAGAATTCAAGGAGCGAGTGTCAGTCATACCTTGGTTGATATTCAGGGACACGTATTGTCTGGCTGGGTGCTGTGGTAGGTGATGTAAATGAGAGTATCCATCCTCTTCCTCTGTATTCATATGCATTGCCTGAGAACTCATTTGTGGTTCAGTAATGATCCTCTTAAAAGACTGAATGATTTGTGAAGGAGAAGCAAAAACAAAAGCAGAAAGAGGGAGGGGATAGGAGAATGAGTCACACTTCAACTGGCCTAAGGCAAGGTTTTCATAGTCAAGTGTAATGTATGACTTCTCCTTTTCCTCCCTCAGGGAAAGAACTCCTCTCTTCCCACCCATCACATCTCCGGCTGGATCTGCCTGGTAGTTGCCCTCTTTTCCATTTAGCCTTCCCATGACTTTCATCTGCTTTCCACGTTTTAAAACAGAACAAACACCTTTAATCTATCTCAGAGGCAGACTAACTTCAGCTCTGTCTTTTTCATTATTCAGGATTAAGGGCTAAAAATCTAGGCTTCTGTGTTCAATTGAGAGCAAAGTTCACAACTGCAAACAGTTGCTGAAGCTCTTTAATCACACAGAGGAGCTAGGAAGTGCTGTCCAGAGTCTAATGTCATCTTCTCAGAGGGAGAAGTGGGAAATCAGAAAGGATTTAACAAATAAATTGAGCCCTTGAATGATGCTAATGACATACTGGGCTCACCTAGCAAGAGTGTAGCTAACAGGACAAGGGAGGTGATGATTCTCTCTATCACTTGTGAGCATGCAGCTGGAGCACTATGTCCAGCTTCAGGATCTCCAATAAAAAAAAATAAAAATTGAAAAATCCCCTAAAACACATAAGTATTAAAACTGGTCAAGGGGAGAGCCACAAAGATGCTTAGGAGCTGGAACACTTGATTTACAGGGACAGACTCAGACTCTGACAACTGGATTTATTCAGCCTGGAGAAGAGAATCTAAGTAGAATCCAAATGCAGCCTCTCACTGCGTAAAGAGACTATGGAGAAGATGGAGCCGGACTCTGAGGTGAAAGGACAAGAAACAACGGTCATAAGTTACACGTGGGGTGGTCAGATATCAGAAGAGGTGACCAGAGAGGGTGTGTCATCTTCATCCTTGGAGATCTTCTAAAATTGATTGGACAGGGAGTAGGCTTATCTCATCTAGCTTTGAAATTAGACCTGCTGAGCAGGAGTTTGGACCTGGTATACTTCAGAGGCCACTTCCAAATTAAGTCTTTCCATGAGTCTGTGATCTATAAGTATGAAGGGAAGTCTTACTAGAATTTGTAGGGGAGAATGCCCAAGAGAACAATAGCAGACCACCTGAAATAACGTAAGCTGTTCCTCTTGTAACTCAGAGAGAAAAATTCAGAAAGTGACAAATAGACTGGATACCACTTTCTTTAGTAGTTCAAATTCTCTGCACCACCCAACTGCAGTAGGAGCCCATTTTTCCTTTTGCAGGGCTTGGCTCACAGCTTGCTGACCCTTCTGCACAGTGCTATGCACTCTTCCCTTTTTCCTCTGGAAGTTCCCCTACGAAGAGAATGTAGGATATATTAAAGTCATGATGTCAAGAGAGAATGTTCTGAAAGGTTGGCATCTCACCTGCTGCCTCAGATGTTTCAGATGAGTAGAAGTTTATTTAATTTAAGACAAAACAAATACAAAAAATGACCAAGTGAAAGCAGGTACAGAGTGAAAGAACATGCTCTGTGGACAAAATGATACAAGCTGAAAGATCTGTTAAGGACAGAAGATATTGTGGGAAATACGAGGCAGGCTTAGAGTGATGTGAATCTCTAGGGGGATATTGAGATTCTGTAATTGGAAACCTGTCATTAGAGATGCATGAACCAGGGCTAAGACCTGTGTCAAGGAGTCTGGACACCTCCAAGAAAAGATGTGTGACAGAACTCTGGTGTCTTAAGGCTTACGTCTTAAGTGCCATTGTTTGAAAGGACCTCTGGAAGTCATGTGGTAGAACATGCTGTTGAAAGCTAGGGCAGCTTTGAATCTGATGAAGTTACTCAAGGATTTGTCCAGTCAGGTTCACACAGTCTCTGAGGATGGAGATCCCCACCCTCTCTGGATATCTGTGTTTGGCCACCCCCGCTGTGAAGAATGTTCTCTTTCTGTCTAACTGGGTTTTCCATTACTACAGTTTGTTAGTTGCCTCTAGTAGTGCTCTAATCAGCCCTGGCAAAGCATAAGCATGAATATGGACACAAGATAGAGGGCTTCAAAGGAGCACTTGCTGATAAAGAGATGGTCCTATGTCTGCTGTTGTAGCTGTACTCCTGAGAACCTTCTTGTAGCCTTCTGGTTACCTTTTACTGATTTAAAAGCATATCAAGTGAAAGATGTTATAATGGTTAAATATTTTAAGATTCTGATTTGAAATAGAAATAACAACCAGAGAAGGAAGATCCAGGGACAAATGAGCATCAAATTGTTTAGTAAGTTGACCTTCACAGGGAAAGGGTATTTTTCTTTGTTTCTTTCTACAGACGGTGCCTGTGAACACAGATTGGCACCATATCATTTAGTATCTTGCTGACAGTGCATTTCAGCCTATGAGTACTGGCATCTACTGGCAAGTCTGAACCCACTCCAGGGCAGCAGGTGTGCTCATAACAAGGGTGATGAAGGCCATTGTGAATGAGAGGGGATGCACTTGGTGTAGGACCTGGAGCAGAGAGTGTAGTGGAGGGTGTGAAGAGGCACTGTGCAGCTGGGTTGTTTGGTTCAACTCTTCTATTTCTGAACCTGTCTTCCTAACATCCACAAACTCTGCTTTTTCCTATCCACCAGCTGGCATTTAGGTTCCTGCCATTTCACTGTATTGGTTATCTCATTGTAGATGGGTAAATGTGAAGCTGTCATGCTCCTTGCACTTCAGAATGTCACTGCAGGGCTCATTCCCCCAGTACACCTCTTTATTCACTTCATCCCTGTCTTCTTCAGTGTCCGTGTCCTGTTTGAAGGGATATTAAAACCATCAACTTCTCTTTAGTTCTCAAACCTTTCGAGAATTATGATGTCTCAGGCTCTACCAAGAGCTTTAGTTTCACACTTAATATACAATACTAGGTTTTATTTTCCATAGAAAATGTGCTTCATATGAACCGCTTCTCTGAACCTCCCAGTGCCATGGGAGAATTGTGGACTTCCCCATCCCCAGAGATAGTGGACCTCCCTAAGCAGCCTGTGGTGTGGGCTCTATACATGTGTAGTCAAGAGAACTTTGACAGTCTCTGAGACAGAAGGCTGACTGGATGAAATAATGAATTTGCTTGAATTTACACTACTAGATACTGTAAATTCTTCCCTCTGAAATACACGAATGTTAACAGAGGAAAAGCCCTTACCAAGCTGCTGGGGTCAAGATTTGGGCTGAGACCAAATGGAGTTTACTATACAAAGATACGGAAATAGTCTATAAAGATCATCCAGCCACAGAAATGAAAGAAATGTACCCTGCATGTTATCACCACTGACCTGATCTTCCTGCAGTAATAGTGAGTGCTCCCTAAAAAGTCACACCAGACAGTCAGCAGGAAACCCAGAGGCTAGCATTCCTTTTCACTATGCAGCCTTCAAATAACGGCACATAGCAGATTGCTAGAAAAGAATCCAGAGTTAGTTTATGGGAAGAAAAAGGGGTAAAATGTGGCAGCTTAGATGCCTACTGTGAATTATTTTTTTCAAGTTGAGTGGGTTGAAACAGATGGAACATTGTACCTTACTTGCATTTTACCTTACACTTCCTACTGAAATAATAAGGAATTCTAGAAAGTTCAACTGGCACTTGTGCCCATAAATTAGGACTTGGCTCTGATATAGTGAATTTATTCAGTTCACAAACATCTTTCAACACATTAGGAAAAGGGCTTCGTTTTTTTACCAAGGAACTGCTTCAGTCTTTGAGAATATTTTCCAAGGAAATACTGAATATTAAAGACATACTATTTTTTTTTTTAATTTATTTTAAGGAAAGTCTCCAAATACTAAAGCATATGCATATAGATACAAGGAATATATGCATATGTAAGGCAAAACAGATGCTGAAATACAAAACTTCAAAGAACTCATGCAATGAAAATCCATCCAGAAAAGTGGAGGCATAATTTTGTTTCAAGAAGTGTGACAAATGCTTTAATAACGCATGATGCATAGTGTGTATCTTGGGCTCCAGAGATCCCAAACAGTGTGGATATAATACAAGAGCTCAAGTAAGATTTGCGGCAATGGATTCTGCATTAGTTTGAGTACTGATTGTGTGTAACTCTGAATGGAGCACAGAACTACTACCCTCTCTGCTATTTGCATGGCAATTAATGTTATGGTAGCACTGAAGTTATTCAGGTAATATTTTAATCCAACCATGATATTTGACTCTAGTTTTCACATAGGTAGACTCCAAGGATTCCCTGTAGTCTTCTAAAAGATGTCTTTTTGTTTCTATTAGTGTATGTATGAAAATAATATTATGGATTAACAGGGAACCTTATATCCCTATATACCTCAAACAGGGAAACAAGTGGAAGAACAGATTTAGGAAAGAAGGCATACCCAGACAAACTGGTCTAGAAGAGGAGTATGGGTGGACAGTAGTTAGTGTGTACAGTAAGTAATTCAGTGAGTAAAATCAAGGATGTAGTTGGACTGGTTTATGACTGGCAAGTGTTAGTGTAAAACACTGACTAAAGCTCAAGAAATATAGAGATCTGCAAGAATATGTGGTTGTCAACCTAGAGAGTCACGCAAGGACCATTGCCCGACTGTAGCAAATTGTTTCAAGTTGCTTCCTAGGCCTGTAGTTTTTAGCTTTGTAGTTTTTTTCCTCTCTCTCATTTGTGAGCCTGGGAGGGAAAATGCAGACAAAGGGAAAGATTTAATCTCTAATGAGCTGTCCAATTGAATTATTATTCTGGGAAAACTGCATGATAAACAAACAAGAATAAAAACATATAAAAAACTTCCAGTTCCTAAAGTTGGTATCTTGCAATGGCAGATCTCACATCCACAGTTGAAGTGCATTGCAGTGCTTCTTCAGGTGAAATGAAAAGCCACCTTCTCACAGATCCAGAACTGCTTTGTTGAACAGGAGTGACTGGCGTAAACAATCTGTCCATATAAGGAGGCACAGAAGTTGTTGTCATATAATATAACCCTAGAAAATTAAAAGATATGACTTAATGATGTCCTGGTGACATGTGATTCATACTTGGACTATTTGTAATCATACGGATTTGCCACTGGAATGTAGAGTTATTTCCCCCTTGGAGCTATTTTATTTGTGCTAGGTGGTCCTTTTGAGTTTTGTGTGTGTGATTGAGCTGTACTTTGCCACTCATTGTTCCTTATACAGGCTATGAATTCAGAGCTCCATAGCAGATACTATGGTCTCCATGCTCCTTTGTCATTGCACATGTGACAAACATGGGAAAGTAAGAGGAAGCACAAGTTTCATATAATTTACTGGATCCCATCGTGTAGAACCACAGTGATCCTAAGTTATGAAGGCTTACCAATTTGTTGCTTCTTTTGAAAAAGCTGTTCCATCCTCCCAGTACCAGCCGCTCCTTTCAGATATGTATGATAATCCAACCCAGTACAACTGTGAATCCTGTGGCAGAGAAACCTGTAGGTATAGGAAAATCATCACAATATTTCAAAAATAAGACCCTAGTTCCTATATCTTCCAGCTGTGAAGGTTCTGCAGCCAAAGGAGATATCTCTTACTCGATAGGAGAGTAACATGTTCTCCATGCCTATTTTCCATGAGGCAGTGCTGACTACAATGATTATAGGATCATCCAAGTACTATTGTTTATTGAATTGCCACAAGACCAATGTACCCTGGATCTGTAAAAACACTGCTTTTTTTAAAGGAAAAAAACCCTAAAACACAACAAACCCAGCTTTATTTGGGCTGCCTTTAAGTATCTACACTGCCTTAAGATATCTGCAGTTTAGATATAGATATGGGGGCACTGTTTAAACCCCAGTTAGTCAGCAGAGATCTGGCCAACAGATCCAATGGAGCCTGAGGTGTAATTAATCTCATTCATTGGGACTGCTACTGAATTGGCCAGATCTCCCTCTGACTGTAATGGAGCCTGAGGAAGTAGCTCTGAAGTTGCAGACCACTTACACTGTAGATGCTTGACGTTAAGTGAGATGAATCCCAGCATAGAGGGCAGAGCCTGTTGCCTAAATACAGGCCTCTACCACCTTTTGAGATTCCCCAGCCTGCCTGAGGTCTTCACAAATGGCTGACAGAGAAGACCAAGAACCTATGGGACAACTGTGCCTTTCTGGGGCATTATTTGGAGGTCAAAGAGAATACCACCAAGCATCTCAGATTGCCTTAGAAACCTGTGCTTAGGCACCTGAATTGAGCATCTGAACAGGCTTAGAGGTTCCTCAGCACCTTAGCCTGTTCAGATCCTCTGGATACTCTGCTGCTGCTTAGTACCGTGTTTAGGGACTCATCCAAAATCTAAAATCCACAGCTAGCTTAAGCTGGTCTGGCCTCAGTCTGGCTGGAGCTGCACATACCAAACATGGAAGAAAAAGCAAGCACCCAGACATCTGGAATCAAACTATCCATGGATTTATATAGCATACCAAAATCATCTCTTGAATTCAGCACTGAAGGTGTAGTATTCTGGTGTCCCCCAAGAGTGTGGACCAGGATTCTGACCTCAGGATGCTGCTAAACTCAGTAATAAACCATTTATCTACTTTCTATTTTGTCTCTACCCATCTGATTTTCCCTTTAAAAAAAAAATAAATCCAAAAGGGCAGCCTTTATGCCTTAAAATAAAAGTTGAGAACCCCCATCTGAAACTAACTGTATCTAGAAAAATGGGAGAGATGTGCAGAGAAGCTTGTTGCCTTTTAAAAGTTTTATGTAGCAAAAATAAAATATTTGGGCTTTGTGTAAGCTTAATAGCTGTTGAAAAAGAGATTCCCAGATATGTGTATACAAGAAGTGAAAATATGCTTTTCACAGTAAATTACAGATTTTTCATTAGTCAGAAAAATAAACTCAAAATTAGGACTACTTACAGTTGTTAATTCCCTAAACCTTAGTCAGTCATCATAATATGATTCTCTGCTGTCTAGCCTTTATGCCATCATGAACAGCACTCTGTGGGGGTATAACACAAGGTCAGAAAACAACCTTTTATAGTCACTTTGCACTGCAGCATGCAATGACAGTACCATGGTGAACGGTCCACTCTCTAGATTTCATGTATGGGTTTGATGCTGGAAGCCCTCAGCAACAAAACTTGTGGAAAGAGATAATTAATACGTGCATTCTGTGTGCTGGGTCTTTCCTCCATGCTTACCACATGCAATTTGTTGTCTCTGTGAAAACCTAAGTATTAGCGAATTAAGGCATTTTAGGCAATGGTTTATTCTATTTCTCATAATACATAATTTCGCTATTTCTCACAGCACACAATTTTAAAAGTGTTGCAAGTCATGACAGTCTTCTGACTTGCAGGAAGGCTACTTGACCCTGAGAAAATTAAATACATGCACTGTAAATGAGCAAGCTATTTTCTGCTTGCGAGACTGCTAAAAGTCAAAACGTGACATAAAGGAATGCATGAGGTTAAGACTGTACCATCTTTGCTTTGTCTTTTAGCACAAGAAGGGTGGAGTTTCTTGAGGAACAGAACTCATGGCTTTGCTTCCATGTTTTCTTCTGCTTTGAAATGTAGAAACAGTTGTCAGCTCCGCTGCTTTGCCAGCTTGCTGGACAGAGAGCACATTTTGCTTCTAGAAATCAGAGAGAGTATTATGCAGGCCTTTGAGGAATCGAGGGGCTTTAGCTACTGGCTTGACTGAGAAAAGAAGATTAAGGGTAGCCATGAATCAGCTGAGCTCTTGAAGGGTGAGTGACAAGTTGTTTTACATGTTAGTATACAGATATCCACATCTCAAATACTACCACAGTTAAAACCAGACACTAACCGACCAGATCTTTTCCCTAAGATTTTATAGTGTCTCAGTCAACGGGCTCTGAAAAGGGGGTGATTTGTGTTTATTTACATTACAATCACATTTACCATTTTTCTTCTTCGCTTCAAAACACAATGCTTCCCTCATTTCCTGCAGCTTTCCTTCCTCAGGATCCTCGGAAACCTGAAAAACTAAAGGGCATGAAAGCCCTTATCAAAGATTGTTTTTAAAAATTTGTAGCTTTAATTGTAGCTTTAATTTGTAGCTTTTGACATTCTTTTATTTTTTTGTCTACTTCATGTGTATGTCCACCACTGTGTGTACATAATCCACATTTTCTTCACTAGTAGGGTTGTGCAGCATTGGAAAAGCTCACGTGGGAAGTTGGGAAACATCTCCACCTTTGAAGATTTTCATAAGTCATCTGGACAAAGCTACAGATGAATTTATCTGGTGTTGGTGACAGTCCCGCTTTGAGTGGTAGGGAGGAAAGGGTGGGTGTCAGGCTAGAAACCTGAAGAATTGCCCCTGAGCTAACATTTCTGTGATGCCATGGACCACCCTGCGTGTTCTCCCTGGACAATTGCAACTGCTTCCCTCCTGCCTAAAATAAGCTGGGGACTCTCTATCCCTGCTTTCAAATGTAATGTGGCATCACCTTTGGTTACTAATTGAAATGTTTCCAATGAAAATCTGCTGTAATCATTGAGCAAATGCACCGGTCTCAATGCTTTGATGCCAAGATTGCCCTCCCTGTGGAAAGCTTGCAATCCGAGAAAAAGGGGGGAACTGTGAGAAATACTCCAGGTAGCAGTCACTGAGGGGCACCATTACACACACAGTGCAGGTAACGAGGTGAGCTGAGAGCTGTGAAAACTATGTAGTTCAGAAATGCATTAGGATTATTCAGCAGTTGGGATTAGAGTCATCATGATTAGGGTTCGGGTTAGACATTAGGTTAGGGTTATGGTTTAAGATTAGGGTTGAAGTTAGGTTTAGAGGTTAGGCTTATGCATAGGGTTAGAGATTAGCTTTAATGTTGGGGTAAGGGTCATTAAGGTTAGAGTTAGGGGTTTAGGATTAGGGTTAAGATTAGTGGTTAGGGTTAGGGTTATAGTTGTGGGTTAAAGGTTGTATTGAGGGTTAAAGGTAGGATTAGAGTTTGGGTTTAGGGTTAGGGTTAGGGTTAAGGTTAGGATTTAGGATTAGGGTTAGGTTTATGGTTTAGTCTTAGGTTTTGGTTTAGTTTTACAGTTTAAGGTTTATAGTTAGGATTAGGGTTATACTTTAGTGTTTGGGTTAGGGTTAAGCTTAGAGTTTAGTGTTGTGATTAGGGCTTGTGTTTTTTAGGGGTAGTGTAACCCTTAGGTTTAGGATAACTATAAATGCAGATATAAGTAATCCCAGGTGATCTCTGCTGATGCTTGGTGGCGAGGGGACTGTTGTGGGTCAGAGTTAGGGGTTAGGGTTAGTCAGTGGTTAGGGATGGGAGTTGCATTATGGTTAGAGTAACCATTAGGGTTGGGGTAACTATAAGGGCAGGTGTGAGTGACCTGTGCTGACACTCAGTGGTGGTGGTGTTTCTGTGGGAGAGCTGTACTGTTGTCCTTCTTGATGTGTTATTTCCAATAGGGGAACAGGGATGCCAGGGACAGCCTGCAGGTGGCAATGAAATAGCCATACTGCTGGAATTCACTCCCTCCTCAGCATCTCAGGACACCACATTACTTACACACCACCAGTAGGGCTACCAGCACCATCAGCAGCACCAGGCACAAAGCAAGGGCAGCAAAGGCCACTGGCCGCCATACATAAGATGAGGCAGAGGCTCCTGGGACAAACAAAAAAGCCATTTAGCAACAAAACCAGCATCTCTCCTCACCATACAGTGGTATTACCTCCTCTCTGACATCACCAGTTCACCTTTATCCTGTCTTCAGAGCTCGTTTATTTTCTTACTGCAATTTATCACTGTTCTGAACTTCCTGCAGTTGTTTTGAGAAATATCTATTTATCCACTAAGAATGTTTATTAACTGAGGCTCTCTTTTTTTGGAATAAAGCTTCTTCTCATGAAACAGGTAAACATATTAGTAAATGTTTAATAACAAATACAATAAATAACAAAATAATAACTATTATAAATAGTTAAATAACAAAATAATCTCTAAGACTTCTCCACCTTGAAAGGGAAAATTGCCATCTAGTTTTGGGTAATTAATTCTGGAACCTGTGATTGGGATTTCTAAATGATTGCAATGTTTGAACATTAAACTGCATCTTTCTACAGGCTCTTTCTCCAAATTTCCATTGTGGTTCAATGTCTCATCAGGAGTATATTTCTCAATTTTATAGCTGACTATCCCCTGATTAAAATGTTTTCTTTTATATATATGCATTTTCCCTTTTGGAAAGTGGTGCTCTGCAGCTATGCTTCAGGGACCTGGTGGACACGTTGAACCTGAGTCCACAAGTGTGCCCTTGTGGCAGTGAAGGCTGATCAGCACTGGACTGCATTGGCAAGACTGCACCCAGCAGATTGACAGAAAACACATCTGGGGTACTGTGTCCAGTGCTGAGCTTCCCAGTTCACAAGAGATGTTAGCTAACTGTAGAGTCCAGCAGAGGAACACTGACTTGGTCAGGGACTTATAGAGAGGCTGAAGGACCTACACTTGTTTATCCTGGAGAAGAGGAGGCTAAGAGAGGACATAATTTCAGTTCTCCAGTACCTAAAATGGCTTTAGGAGGCAGACTGTTCTCTGAGAGGCACAGTGAAAGGATACCATACAACAATCACAAAATAATTCTTCCCCTTCAGCACTGGAACAATTGCCCAGAGAGGATATGAGATCTCCATCCCTGGAGGTTTCCAAAACTCAAGTGAACAAGGCCCTGAGCAACTTCATCAGACTTTAGAGCTAACCCTTTTGAGCAAAATACTGGAAAAGATGAAATACAGCATTTCCTCCCAACCTAATTTGGTCATAAGTCTATCTACTTTAAATGTTCTCTGTGCATATCAGAAGGCCATTTAAAGAGTTGTCTGAGCTTGTCAACCTGTTTCTTTCCAGAAATTTCTGTCCATAGATCACACTCCCTAATATTTTATGCTTGATTTTCTGGCTGCTGTTTCTCAACAGCTTCTCCTTCATCCTCCTTGTCAAGTGATTATTCCCAATGGATAGCCCTATATCTTTTACAGACAGCAGCAGAGTGATGTTCATTTAGTCTTTGTCTACTCTGCCCAACCTGCAAAAAGCAGCAGTGATATTTATTTCACACATAAGCCACCCTGTGAATTTCTGAGCCACACCAACAGTACCGAAGTCATCATTTTACGGTCTCAGACATTTTACAAGCACAATCCACTACCTTAGTTAACACTTAGCTTGTTTATAGAAAAACTTTGAGCATAAACAAATAAAAACATATACTATTGGAGTTTACATTAACTACTATGACTGATAAACAGGTCACCTTTCTTTTCCTCATAGCTGAGGAAATTGGTTCCATTTCCAAGCCCTTCATTATCTGATATAGTGCCTTTGTCTCCTGTAGAGTCCTACCAAAATTAAGAACTCTATAGAAAAGTGGAATTTGTCTTCTGTGTTGAAATAAATTAAAAAAAAAAATTGGAGTAAAGATAGGCTTCAGAAAAATAATCATAATGATTATAAAATCATTATGATAATAACCATAAACTATAGCACACAAGGCTCCATTATGATTATTCTCTCTACTGTTTCTATGGACATTTATCTAAGAATATACTATAAAGTTTCGAAGGATTCTAAAGCAATCAACATGACCATGCAAATTCAAGTTGTGCCCTGATTTAGATAGAAAAGCTGATTTCCATCTGTACTTACTGTCTATTGTAACACAACTGCCTGGAGTCTTCAATGCAAAACATTTGTTGCTGCTTGAATATCCAGAAGTAATAACTGAAGCTGAGGGTCGTAAATTGAGAGCAGTGTAGCCTTCCTCATCCTCCATCTCCATCTTGTGACACTTCTTTCCTGCAATGAAAGTCCTTTGGGAGTAGGGACACACTGCAGCAAAACCCATGCTGAGGTGGTGGTAATGGCTCACATTTCTGCATTTCCAGTGAAACCACAGAGGAAGCTGGCTCTGTTCTGATTACAGTCTCACAGTAAAAATGTAGTATATTGAAAGCATATTAAGGACTTACAGTGGCATTGTCAAGAATGGGTGTTTCCTTCCTGAATGTGAAGACTGGGAGTTTTGGCTCCTGGCTAGAACCTAAGACTGTTTTGTTTAACTGTCCACCAATTCTGACCCTGTAAATACAGCAAACACCAGGATTTTCTATCTCCTTAAAATAAGATGCTCTAGAAATAGTTGCTGTCTTGAGTTCAGGTATGAAAGATATCTGTTCATGTATCAGGGCACAAATACAACACAACAGCTGCATGGAAAGCAATAGGCTGCATTTCCATACACTGTTATGAAATAAATGAAACTATGTTACAAAAATTCACTGAAATAAACGCTAGAAGGGAAAAAGCTGAGCTGAAAGGATGGTGAGGGCAGGAGTTTGGCAGGATTTATGCAACCACTCATCCTGTGTCAGAGAATCACCAGACTACACTGAGGACCTCTCTGCTATTGCACTGTATACAGAAGTCACTGTGCAGAAGTGGCTTATCCATCCTCACTCTCCATTGCTTGCTCTTTGCAGTGCTTTGCTCCAGTGCTGAGCTGTAGTTCTTAAACATTTTCAGTGACCAGCTCTCCTTAACAGTGCACTTGGCCAGACAGGAGTCAAATCATGGTGACTGTGTGAGTCAAAAGGAAATTGCAAGACAAGAATTTCTGTAGTGGCTGTTCCTACTCTTGTGTGTAAAGTTCAGAGTCTACCATTTGCAAAATAATATCAACAGACTGGAAATACACTGTAATGACTGGACTATTCTTCCTGTCTTGCCGTGCAGATAGATTTTTTTTCAGGGCAGAAATACTTCTGGCATTTCTTGCATTATATTTTCCCCGTATGCAAAGAGAAGATGTGAGGGAAAAGATGGGAGTAAAGAGTGCTTACAGTCAGTTTTGTTACACAGACAGGCATGCAAGGAGTAGCATTCACAGAATCACAGAATGTCAGGGATTGGAAGGGACCTCAAAAGATCATCTAGTCCAATCCCCCTGCCAGAGCAGGAATACCCAGATCAGGTCACACAGGAACACATCCAGGGGGTTTGAATGTCTCCAGAGAAGGAGACTCCACACCCTCTCTGGGCAGCCTGTGCCAGTGTTCCGTTACCCTCACTGGGAAGAAGTTCTTCCTCATATTTATGTGGAACCTCCTATGTTCCAGCTTGTACCCATTGCCCCTTGTCCTGTCACTGCATGTCACTGAGAAGAGCCTGGCTCCATCCTCATGACACTCACCCTTTACATATTTATAGACATTAATGAGGTCACCCCTCAGTCTCCTGTTCTCTATGGTCATAAAAACTTCATGCTAAATATAGTGTAAAATTCCTTGTCTGTCAGGCCTGAAAAATTGTATGTTGGCACCTTAGTATAAAAAGTGCTTTTCTACAGAGAACTGGGAGTCAAGTGCGTCTATGCTACTGAATTAGATTTCAGGTTTTCATGACAGTAATCTCTTCCATCTTGGCAACAGCTTTTCAACTACGTAATGAATCTTCTTTGGGGAAGATTTTCTCCAACCTGATTTTACTTCTGGAGAGAAAACAGGAGGTAAAACAGTTTTCTTGTATTATTTTTCTAGCTCTGAATTCAATAAGCAGTCTTAATTACATCACTTTTTTTTTTTTTTTTTTTTTTTTGAGTCAGTTTTTAAAACAGATCCTGCTACAAGAACAAAAGTAGCAAAAGTGTTAAGATGGAGCTTCACCATCACCATTTTTGTAAGGAGCCAGGGCAGGCAAAATTTATTTTTTTTTTTCAGAGCAGGAAGGTTGTGCCTGCATTTGAACACAGCCCATGTATAAATGTCAGCAGGCTGGACAAAACAGCTGGCTTTACTAACCAGAAAGTGACCTTGCAGACTGCATTAGCTAGAGTCTACGACTAGAGGGGGATGCAGGGAGGACTGGAATTTAGACATGGGAAACACACTGTTGTACAGAACTGTGATTCGAAAATGCCATCTCAGCCAATACACAAACAGTTCACTTCTGTCTCTTCCCTTGTAAGGAAAAGCTCCTTTCCATGGAAAGGGTATACACTCAAACAGCACATCCTTAAGCCCTACCTGGTGACAGCACCACCAGGGTATGTCCTTTGCCACTTTCAACCTTGCTGGACCAGGTTGTTCACTGCAGCACTCTGCAGTGAATGACAGGACACTGCCCGCCTCCTCTCTTTCTTCTCTGGGGGGACTTTTTTTATTTTCCCTGTTTCATTCAATTTTTTTTGAAAAGCAGCTGGCTCCTTCTGTTTCAGTAGCATGGTGCACTGTAAAACCACACTCTAACC
Organism: Podargus strigoides; assembly: GCA_028020825.1. Taxonomy (NCBI): domain Eukaryota; kingdom Metazoa; phylum Chordata; class Aves; order Caprimulgiformes; family Podargidae; genus Podargus; species Podargus strigoides. Next base: position 639,870 of record CM051642.1, on the reverse strand, counting down.
CCACCTGCCTTTACACTTACAAATACAGTTGCTGCACTAGAGACTGCTGTTGGGCTGACAGTAATTCGACTCAAAAGATCGAGGTCACAGCAAGACATGCTACCTGTCAGTGTGGGGAACTGTCAATCCCAGCTCACATTTGTCTTGACAAATGTGCTGCAGAAACACCTAGGATTCACCCCTCTGCTCTAAGGCATGCCTCATTAATGTAAAAACATCCTGGAAATATCTTTCCTGTTTCCTCACAGTCACTCCAATGTGAATATTCTAAAAATACATAAAAGGAGCTTCTGTTCATGCCTCTGACTGAACCCTAGCATAACTCTTGCAATAGATAAAAAAAGTAGAAAAATAGAGGAGAAGAGCAGGATTATTGCTGGGGTGGGGTGGGGTGGGGGGGGGGGCAGAGGGGGGAATTAAAAAATGAAATAAAGAATAAAGATAACTAACAGTTCCAGGAAGAATTACAGAGCATGGAAGAGAGCTAGACATTTAGCTGAAGGATATCTTATCCTGTGACACATGCACAAGTCATTATGAGGACTATGAACCCCTGTGCTCCAGAGCAAATATGATTATTAATACAGTTCAGGAACACCTTGGCCCACCTTCTGATGATAACTACGTTTGTGTGCTGTATACTTCACCTACTAGTGTATTAAAGCAGACAAATCAGCAAGACATCAGAAACATCTCCTGACTGGAACTGTTTAATCCTCATCACTTGTGTTATGTTGCAGCTGTACAGTTATGAACTGACAAGTGGTATTAGGACTGTATCAGTGGATGCTGGGAGAGGAACAGCATCTTCACATGCTTGCCTTGAGATTGTGGGTTTTTTCCTGGCCATCATTTTTGGCTATTTTGTCCATCACTTGGTGTCCTGGTTCCCCAGGCGTAGACCCATGGGCCAGCCATGCAGGCAGCCATGAGCATCCCTGAGTCAGCTGAGAGTTCCAATCAAAGCAGCTGACTCACAGGTCTGTCCCACACCACTTAATCATGATAAAAGGAGGGAGCTCAGGGAGGGTGGAGCTCCTCCTCTCCCTGAGGCTCCTTGCTGATGGTCTCTGTTCCTGCTGTCACCATTGAGGACCAGGCTGAGTAGAACCCTCTATGCTGTATGTTGATTGTTGTTTCAGTTTTGTTATTCTATTAAATCTGTTTATACTTCGACGTGTGGAATCAAACTCTGTAACTCTTGAAAAGTTATAAAGCAGGTATGTTTATTATGGTGCCAAGTCTCAGGGAGGAGATTTACGGTAAATCATTATAATATTCCACGCCCCTTGCTCTGCCTGGTTGCACCTGAGTGGTGCATCCTGGTGGTTGTTTTTGGGGGTCTTCAGGAGGAAGGCTCTCAGTCTTCCTCATGATGTCCTTTTCACCTTTGCTTGTTTTGCATAGTTCTGGTCCTTGGGACTCCTTGATTAGCATTGTGGTTCTTATCAGTCCCTCCTTCCTGAGGAAGTATTGTCCTTGGGGCCCCTTAGGCAACACTGATCACCCAGGCCTGTTTGTTCCCTTTATCTTGCTAAGCATTTCTGTTTTGCAACTCTAAGCTTTTGTCCTTGCTGGTTAGTTTTACAACTTTAAATTATTATATTAGCCTCTTTCTCATCAACTTCAACTCACGGGCCTTCTCCTTTTTTTCCCCAATTCTTCTTCCCAGCTGGGGAGGGAGCCTTGGGTGATAGACAGACTGCTACAGTTTAGCCCTGAGTATTGGCTAACCGTAGACACTTGTGTTGGTTAAAACTGAGTAATTGGTTAGCAATTTTGGATCTGGAACGACAGACTTAGGTCGATCCTAGAGCCCATTGCCACAGCCATTTCCTTACTATTAAGATATTTTTACATATGTCTGAAAGAGAATAAAAACAGGGAAAGGTAATAGGTCCAATTCTACACATTTAGGTACTCACATGATAGTTCTAAAAGACAAAATAATAAGTTCCAACCTTGAAGAATGTCTTCTAGCTTCTCATAATCATTTTGGTCTGACAAACCAGTCTTCCTGCCAGTGGTCATTATCTCACTGTAATTGGATGGTGGGCTTTTCACAGATATAGTAAAACTCATCTTTACATGATCTGCTATATGTGACAGTATGATAAAGATATCCAGTGTTGGAGAGAGTTTGCATGGTTTGCCCTAGGAAGGAAAAATCTGTACTGTTACATGTCGCCTCATTCAAATGGTGCATCCTTGCCCCTTCCAAAAAGAGCCGTCTTTGCAAGAATTACTTATGCGGCTTTCATGAAGAATATGTACCCCCAACAAAGAAATAAAGTGTTTAGTGGCATCATGCACCAGCTCCTAGGAGGCTGACCCTGTCCTGAACATGCCAAGAAGCACCCCTGGCAGACCCTAAGGATGAATCCTAAACCATTTCTTGTATGGGACTGTCACCAAACAGGACAAAGAACGTATCAGCACCAATGTGATGTAGATAAGCAGACACTTCTTTATTGACGCGCACAGGATACAGGGGGATAACTCCGCCCAGCGTATCCTGAGTTACATCACCTTCAGCAGGGTTTCTATATATTTGATTTCCATTGTATAAGCTATTTAACATAAAACTGCATATACTGCTCGCTTTCAGTTGCTCATTAAAATTAACCTTGATTGGCCCCTAATGATCTGTCGGATTACATCACTTCATGTATATTCATATCTAATAACAATCATTGGTCACGCCATAGTCGCTTTATTGATTGTACCCTCTAATATTCAGATTAGGATGGGGAGGAGGATAATGGGATCTTCAAGCAGCATAACTGGTCACTGTGACTTTAGCCACTATATGATTAATGACTGTATTGTTTCCACGGTGGTTGCTTAAACATAATATCTTACTTTCTTGACTACATGGTTTCTAGTTACAGACAATGCTGGGCCTCAGCTGCTTGTACCACCTGTTCACTTCATGTACGTTAGCTGCTGGTACCACATGTTTGTTCTGTGTGCTTTCTGTGGTTACTAAACCAAAACACAGTCACTCCCTCATATGATTCGATCAGGCCTAACTTGATTCTAGCTAAACTAAAATCATCAAAATCTGATCAGATTGCTAACATTGTGACCAGCCTGCAAGCGAGTGAGGACTCTCCTGAGCTGGGACCCAGTGCCCCAACCTTTTGTCTCCTCCCTGCTGTGCTGGCAGTGCCTGTGACATGAGGGGCAGCTGCCTGTTCCCCGGCTGCAATCCCCGTGGGGTTCCTAGAGCACCAGGCTTGGGAGCTCCTCAGAGAGGAGCCAAAGCCCAGAAGTGGCAGTGTCTGTGGAGCTTGCCGTGGCTGCAGCGAGTCCCAGGGTACCTGCGAGGTTGCAGTGGGGCAGTTTCTGGCTCCAGGCATGGGATGAGCCATTGTGCTGCCTCCACCACGTCCATGGGGTTTACTGGGACGTAGCAGGGACTGGGTGATGACCAGGACTTTTTGGGGTGTGACCTCAGCTGGTGTCTGTGCACCCCCCAGCTGCTTGCTCACTCCTCCCCGGTGGGATGGGGGTGAGAATCAGAAGAGGAAAAGTGAGAGGACGTGTGGATGAGACGCGGATGAGATCCACCTGAGAGTGTGGAGGGAGCTGATGGAGGAACTTGCCAAGCAGCTCTCCATCATTTGTCAGCAGTCCTGGTTATCAGGGGAGGTCCCAGATGACTGGAAACTTGCCAATGTGACGCCCATCTACAAGAAGGGCAGGAAGGAGGATCCGGGGAACTACAGGCTGTCAGCCTGACCTCGGTACCAGGGAAGATTACGGAACGGTTCATCTTGGGGGAGATCACGCAGCAAGTGCGGGACAACAGGGGGATCGGGACCAGCCAACAAGGGTTCATGAAGGGCAAGTCCTGTTTAACCAACCTGGTCTCCTGCAGGGGTCACAAACCGGCACTGCTGGGGTCACACATGGAAAACGCAGGGGTCGCACACTGGCACTGTAGAGGTCACAACCTGTCACTGCAGGGGTCACGTACTGACCTTGAAGGGGTCACACACTGGCACTGCAGGGGTCACACACTGGCACTGCAGGGGTCACACACTGGCACTGCAGGGGTCACACACTGGCACTGCAGGGGTCACACACTGGCACTGCAGGGGTCACACACAGCTACTCTGTGACGGTTAATAAGAGATACCCTCTGTGAAATAAAAAGTGAGTGTGTCGCAGCTGCTTTTGCTTTTGCTGCAATGTCGCCTGAGGCTCAAAAGCGTCCTTCTGAATCGGCAGCGCAGCTGTTATTTACTCCGCTGCCGCCGCCAAATCCTGCCCCTGTTGACAGTTCCAACCCACAAGAACTACTTCTATCAACTCCACCACTAAAGACTTTTACTAGATGTGAAAGTCCCGTAGGTGTAGAGCTCGAGGTGACTGAAAAATCAGAGCAGGAACTGGCGAAGAATGAGGAAGCTCCATCTCCCACACAGCCTCTGTCTATCCCCCCTATGCCCTTAGCTGCTGAAAACAAAAATGATCTTAGTGAAAAGCAACTGAACTATATAATAGAGAAATTAGAAGAAATGTCTGCGGGCAAGGGGTGTGCCAAGATAAAAGAAGAGAAGAATGTATCCTTTGATGAGCCTTTCTCTCCTTCGCCTCCCCCACCATGCCCTTCCACCGATAACTCTCAGTTCCCCGTTCATTTTTCTCATGTTTCTCAAGGCTGTTAGGGGTTGTGAACATAAAGAGATTGTGAGATCCGGCGCACCCTTGACATGGGGTTGTTTAGAGATGCATTAATAAAAGTGGTTCCGATAGAGGGGCCCATGGCATTTGCGGTATTTCAAACTCCTGGGCAAGCCCCATATTTTGAACACACAGAATGTAAAATGCTTAAAGAGGCAAAGACAGCAGTAACTCAATATGAGTTAAAGTCGCCTTTTGCTCAGTCAGTATTAAATCACGACTTCATGGCACAACTTATCCCTCATGACTCTAAAGTGATAGTTAACACAATTTTAACACCGTCGCAGCAGTTGCAGTTTTGTCATAAATGGACAATATTATGTGATGCAGCTGCGGCTCAGCCGCCACAGCCTCATGATCCTCTTTATCAAGTCACTTCTCAAGTGTTGCAAGGGTCAGGGCAATATGCGGCCACAAATTGGCAAGTTCACTTCCAGACTCCCGTGTTGCAGCTCTCTCAAGAACTGGCTTTAAAATCACTGCAAGGAATTCATGACCCAGGTCAGAGCACTTCTGCGTTTACATCCGTTCGGCAGGGGGACACAGAACCATTCTCAAAATTTGTTGATTGTTTGCATTTGGTGTTGAATAATAATCCTGACCTTGAACCCAGTATGAAAGACATTTTTAGATATGTTGGCTTTTGAAAATGCTAATGAAAAATTAAAAGGATTTTGTGCACTGCTGAAGGGTGAAGACGTAGGATCAATGTAAGAATTAGCTGAACGGACGAGGGAACAGGGGAAAGCAGCATATGTTGCCGCTGAGGTGCCTGCTGCTGTCGGCCCCCTCGTAAATAAGCAAAAAACATTTTTTATGTCCCTTAATTTTTATAACTGTTGGAAGGCAGGGCTCTTTAAATCAGACTTTAAAGCCCGAAAAGTCGCAAGTGAACAGAAGGTGTGTGCAAAATGTGGAAAGAAGGGGCATTTGTCTAATGAACGTCCGAGTGGGAGGTCTGGGACGCAATAGGGAAAGTTCCAGCAGAGCGCGGCACCCCTGCGCGCTCAGACAAGTGCAGGGTGCCTGGACGGCTGTGCCTCAGCCACCGCACGGAGTGCGGGAGTGGATGTGGCAACTGCAGTAGCAATCACGCTACTGGATCTGTCAGTTAAACTGGCTGATTCTGTATTGAGTGGGCCGTTAGGCCATGGGTTAAGTGCCTTATTTTTGGGAAGATCTTCCACTTCTCTCCAGGGACTTGTTGTCCTGCCAGGTGTAATTGATGCTGATTTCACAGGAGTGATCAAGATTATGGTCTACACTCTCACTCCACGAGTATCTATTCTGGCAGGAAGTAAAATTGCACAACTAGTTCCTTTTAAAGCGACAGTTCCTAGACAAGGAACTGAAATTCGAGGCGATGCGGGTTTTGGATCAACCAGACTTCCAGACGTATTGCTAGCCGTGGACATAACCCGACAAAAACCTGAGGAAATGGTAAAAATCACAGGCCCCGGAAATCATCACTTGGTGTTAAAAAAGATAATAGACACTGGAGCTGATGTCACCATCATCCCCGTTCGCAATGGCCACTGCAATGGCCTACCGTTGCTGCCATGAATGGAATATTTGGTATAGGCGGGGTACAACCAAAAATTGTAAGTAAAGTTCCGGTGTGTTTACAGTTTCGTGATGGGACTAAGGTCTCAACCGAACCGTATGTCCTGAATGTACCAATTGCACTAATTGGCCGTGACTTATTAAGTCAAATGGGAGCTAAAATTACTAACAATTGTTTTTAAGAGCAGCCACTGACGGACAGCCCTTCCTCAAAATGACATGGAAAACAGAAAATCCGGTGTGGATAGATCAGTGGCCATTAAAGCAAGACAGTCTGTCAAAAATAAAAGAATTGGTAAAAGAACAATTAGAAGTGGGAGACACAGTGACATCCACAAGCGCCTGGAACACACTAATCTTTACTATTCCAAAAAAGAATCGAAAATGGCGGTTACTGCATGATTTCAGGGGAGTAAATGCAGTTATGCAGGACATGGCAGTCTTGCAAACAGGACTACCCTCACCAGTCATGCTGCCCAAAGACTGGGAATTATTGGTAATTGACCAAAAATATTGTTTTAACACAATACCATTGCATCCGAATGATTGTGAAAAATTTGCATTCACCGTGCCATCCATTAAAAAAACGTTGCCAGCAGAACGGTATCATTGGGTAGTATTGCCACAGGGCATGAAAAACTCCCACAGTGTGCCAAATTTTGTAGCCTGGGCTTTGAAAATGTTCAGAAACCAGTATCCACATTTATTAATTTATCATTATGTGGATGACATATTAATAGCAGGAGAATGTTTAAATGTAGAAAAATTTTTGCCATCGTTAACGCAGCAAGTGGAACACAGAGGACTAAAAATTGCCCCTGAAAAAAATTCAAAAACTGTCACCATTATCTGGTTTGGGTCATCATGGCAGTAGAATATAGGCCTCAAAAGGTTAAATTGAAAACAGAAATTCAGACATTAACTGATTTCAAGAAATTGGTCAGAGATATTCAATTGGTAAGAAACCTATGTGAAATAATAAAGACCTTGCACCTTTTATGTCATTATTAGGCACCTCTCTGCAAGCTGAGAAAAAACGAGAGCTTAACTCAGACCAGAAAATAGCCATTGAAAGAATTGTGGAAAAGATTATGAAAGCAAAAGCACATCGGTATCATCCTGGCCTGCCAACTATTTTAACGGTAATAAACCCAACACAAACATTTGAACATCCCTTTGCTCTTTTTTTCCCTATTGCCCAGGATTTAATCTTCTTAATTGACTGTTTCCTGGCCAACCATGTCAGATTTAGGAAGGAGAAAAGATAAACTGTCAAGTCTCTTTGCAAGTTCAGTGCAAAGCTGTATTTACCCTCCAGTTTCCTGACCCTTCTGTTTTGTTCACAGCAAGGTACCTTTGTTTTCACAATGTGACAAAAGACTCATCTCTAAAACGCTTGCAGCTTTCACCAATATTGTCCTTCATTTCTCTGAATTCAGTTTCTGTGTTTCTTCCCATGTTTGGTACCTCTCCTAATTGCAGAGCAACAGGCAGTACTTAATCATAGAACATAGCTACAGTTTAAATACTAGTACCAGATTTTTGGTTTTACTCAGGAAAGAAAAACTGTGATTTGTGTTTCTTATCTATAGTATGTAATTTAAAATTAAATAAGGGCCAGACAATTGCCTGGTAGAAGCATAAACTTCATTTCCTTTGGACTTGAATTTTACTTCAATTTCCAAAATTACAGCAAATAGGAGGCATGTAAAGACGACGTATAATAAGGTTTCAATTTTTCTAGAAATGACAGGAAACCTGATATTTGCGATATTAAAAAAATCAGAAGGGAGGATCTCTAATGGCTACCTCTAATGTTTGGCTTTTTTCCTCTGTCCTCCGAAAGGAGAAGAGCTTCAGAAGTGGACTAGCATTAGATAAAGGATGATGTTGAAGCCAGATTAGCTACGCAGACATCTGTTTTCATTGTTTCTTCATATATTTCTACATTAGCCTGTGCTCTCAAAAGTCAAAGGTACCACATCTGTAGGAAACAAAATCCAATCCCAACAACACATCCTATATTAGAAATTTTTGCCCCTGATACTCCATCTTGCAGCCTAATCTCCTCAGTGTGAGACCAAAATAAGAGGAACTGAAAGGCAAAAACTTCTGTAGTTTCCTGACACTGTCAACAGCTACTTCAGCCCTAGCACAAGGTTAGAGGGCTAACCAACTCCACAGTTAGAGGGTTAACCAGCTCCAAGAACCCTTAATCCTTTCTTTCCTACATGGGAAGACTTGATTCACCTGAAGAACCTGGAAATACCAAATATCTAAAAGATCTCCCTGTTAAGAAGGAAGTTTTTGGCTGCTCTTCAGTGGGGTGTGTTTTTTTTTGCATTTTTGTTGTTTGTTTGGGTGTGTGTGTGGATTTTAATTTGATTTTTTTTCTTTAAAGTGCAGCCTTATTGATACTAAGGCATAAGTTACATGAATTGTTTTGTCAGCAGTGGAACTGCTGTAAATTATCACCAATATCAGCTGATAGCTCTTTTCCCTGCATCATCCTTGTGCTCTCTCCTAATTAATGTTGAAGTTTTTCAGTGTGTTTTTGGAGGGCTTTTGTTTTGTTTTTAAGAAAAGTAACTGATTCTTCACAACATCTTGTTTCCAAGAAACAAAGCAGCACAACAGCACATGGTCTCACACGCAGACTAAAGATAGATCTGTTAATTACCAGATTTCTTAATGCTCCATTTGTAAAACCTTAACATGAAACAACAAACCAGGTAACCTGCATATTTGGAAGCACCTTGCCCACAACAGTAATTTTCTGCTTTTAAACCAGTAGCCTGCCCCTTTACAGAGACTGCTTAATACTTCTGCAGAACTGGTGGGTGGGAACAATCGCCTCTTTCAGAGCTGCAGAGAAAGTAGTTACGACTAATTATGCTTTTCTTGCCACTGCCTTTTTCAAATGGTCCTATTACTATTTATCATCTTCTCCCATTCACTCCAGTTCAGCAAAGAGGTGACAGAAAAGCCACTACTTTCCTTTTAGACATCAGACAGATTCTGGAGACTATGAAGAATAATTATCTGCCATTCTTAAGCCCTAAATATATATCCAAGACAGCAGTCTCACCTGGGCTGCTAAACACAACACGCACAAGATGCTCAGATTCTTTTTAAAAAAGGGCAATGTGAGAGATTTCTGGAATTCAGTGGGACCTTGTTCAAAGGTAAAAATATCATTCCAGCAGTTTGCCATCTCTTCAGGGAAAACCTCCTCAGTGCCTTCCCTGTCTCCTAACTCCATGGAGAGCTGGCTCCCCCCAGGCAAGCCTCTCAAGCTGGTTCCTGCTCACTTGCTTCTAACATCTGCTAGCTGTTTTGCAACTGCATCGGTTCATTCTACTTCACTGGAAAAGGTCTAATTTTTCCAGCTTGAAGCAATGCTACACAGAGTTACTGTGTCTGAATTAAGGCTTTGATGCACTTAGCTAAGTTACATACATAAACTGCAGAAAGAACTTAAATAATATTTTCTATGACATGCTAGCTGCCCTCATCACCAAACTCATGATAAGCACTCATCACAAACAAGTTTACCTTCCTCCTGTAAACATTTACCCATTCTGCCTTTCTGCTCTATTTCTCTCGGATGGAAAACCAGCACCTCTAAGCAAATTGTTGCTCACCAGCTTGCAAGTATATACCTGGAAATCTTCAATTCATTTACCATCTGATGTTGCACGATCTGCATACGTGCCAAGGCTGAAAGTCTACTTGAGTTATAGACAAGTCTTTTATCTATCCTTCAAAATTAGCAGCTTTTGAGGCGTTCATTCTTGCATACTAAATAAACCATGACACGTTTTGTTCTCATTTAAAAAACATAACCAAAAGTAGAGTTTCAGAAACAATGCAGAAAAATCATGCATGCCTTTACGCTTTTTCTGGCTGTGCTGAAAGGAAAGGAGAAATGACCCTCTCAAGGAATTATAGCTTTAATATCCAGATACAGGCCACCACACCCACAAATCACCTGCCACTTGCCTGCAGCCAGAAAAGGAGCACACAACCTGCTCAGAGGAGTTTAACCCATGACCCATGTGACCAAGAGGATGAACACACACATGGGCAAGACAAACTGTGCTCTAGAATTCCTTGACTTTATCTAATAAAAAGCAAAAAGGTACAGCTTAAGGTGACTTAGCCCAGAGATAGATACCTACACAGTGAGCAGTTAATCCATATTTAGTCAAGTGAATCTCAGGCAAAATGAAATATTATCGGCATGTTTAAGCAGCTTCTATTCCTAATGTAGCCAGGTACACGGAACATATCAACGAAAGTGTTCATAAGAAAAGCCGCGTGAGTTTATATCACCCCACCTGCCATTCTGTTAATGCACATTGTTTGAAACACACTGTCCCTCACCCCTTCAGCACTTTGTGCCAATATACAGTTGCCAGTTTTCCCTCCAACCTGTAAAGTGTTTTATGTATTTGCCATCGTTGTATTTGACGAACTTTGATGTACATTAGCTTGGAGCTTTATAAAAGCAAGCCACTCGCAGTCCACGCAGGTGGTTTCCAATTCATCAGCACTTTTGCCTGATGTTATGAGTTTTATATTCAAGTCTGCCAGGTGCAGCAAGCAGCTCGTGCATTTTGTTCCAAAGGGGGCACCACATCACAAAAAACAATATAATAAAAATGTGCTATTGGAAATGTCCTGCAGGGGGGCCCGAGTCCTAACACTTGTTATTACATTCATTACAAAAAAGTACCCTTTCCATGAAAAAAAAGCAGTGGAGGCCAAATCTCACTTCCACAGTCACTCAAATCCACCCATCAGCTTCTACATGCTCTCTCAAACCCCAAATTAGACAATTTCCTCCATTCCCATGAGTCTTCTCTGAACTAGTTGCTGTTGTATTCAGTGGAAGACAAGCCTTATCACTGTTTGCAGAGGCATTAAAGCTGGTTTTGCTCTTTAACTATGCTCAATTTTGGGGAAAAAAAAAAAAAAAAGACAATATTTGCCATGAGCAGGAACTCCTATTATGCATCACTAAGTTTGTGGCCCTGGACTAGGAGAGGTTTGTTTTCAAGGCTTCACAGCAATCCAAGACGCCTTGCGCGACTCTTCTGTACTTCCCTGCAATGACACTTTTTGGGTTAACTTGGTCACTCACAGATTTAATTCTTACAGTCTGTCTTCTGGCAGTATGTCTCTAGGAGAAATAAATTTCTTAAAACTAACAATCTGTAGTAGAAAATTCTGAATACTTGTCTCTGTCCTGGTTCTTCATGTCTTCCTCACCACCCCACTTAAGTCTTTTTGTAATAAACCCCTATAGTTCCCTTCTCATGTGGTATTGTACAAGTCTAAGTGACATCCAGACAAATGTGAATTTAATTCAAGCACAAGAGAGGTGGCAGTGCTTTCAGAAACAACTCCCTTTTGGTAATCCAGACTATGTTTTTCCACCCATTTCCCATTCATGCATCACCCTGCTAGCATAATATCCCCCAAATTCCACATCAGCACTACAAACCCACCATCAACTCAGAAGTTAGCTCTCATTGTGACAGTATTTCCTATAAGCTAATAATGAATTGCATGTAGTCTGCATATGCATGTGTGAATCATGTCTGTATCTGCAACATGTAACCCCAAGCATAGTAGGTATAAAAAAAACCTGTCCTGTAAGATGAAAGCCTATGGACTAAGAGCTGCATATCATCCTCCACCTCCTTTCCAAGCCCTCTCACCCTCACACACTCTGCTCTAGGGAAAGGCATCATTTATTTCAAAATGAGCTATTTGTATATTGCCAAATTAAACACTAGAGCAATCATTAACACTCCATTAACACTTCTGTTTACCATCTAGGCAGGAAATGGCTTCAACAAACCATGCCCAAAGGAAATTAACATTTCTAAAAATTTAGATGCTAAACCAAACGTACTTATTAAGTTTTGGGTCACAAGAAATGGCAAGAAGAAAGAGATCTGAATCTACACCAGGATTTCAGAGAACATCTGAGGATTTCAGGTAATGTGTACCCCAAAACAGAATCACCCTTCTGTTTACACTCCACCTAGTGTGAAATCTTGTTTGAAGGATGCCCTCACAACTCCATAATAGCTGAATTAGAGAAAAAAAAAACAAAGAGAGAAACAAGTATCACAGAGCTAGCAGTGCAAGTGGGACTAATGCAGTTTTTCCTTTATGAATTCCAAGTATGGGCATCATATCTCCTAGGCTAAAAGATAGGAACACAAAAACAGATTTCCTCCTGGCATTTCTCTTTGGGACTGAGGGTGAGCTGGGACCAGGTGGTAGGAGCGTTATTCCACTTCCAGGGCTGCAGAAAAGCAGAGCCATTCTTTCAGCACACTCCAATACACTGGCAAAGGTGTCTATAAGGTGCATAGGGAAGAGGAAGAGGGGAAGAAGATGAGTTGGGAGCTGGTAGTGCGCAGGAAGACACCCTTTTCATGCAGATAGCCTCAGGAGAACTGATGAGAGACCAGACAGTAAGGTCAGAGGCTGAACTGAACAGTCTCCCTGCAAGATCAGACCAGCCACCACTGAGACACCTCAGCTACAGCTCTAAAGGGAGTTTCCCTGACAAATGAAGCTACCTTGCGCATTTCACAAAGTACTTTTTTTGTTGCCTTTTCCTTTACTCTCCCCAAATGTCCTCTTATTGCTGTTTTATATCTACTTTGCCTGTAGTTTCATTTATACGTCTTCATTTTCCTCACAGTCAAGGTTATCATTCAACTCAACCTCCACAAATTCTTGCTGTCCTGATGCATCCTGGCCTCTAAAACACTGCACCATTTGCTAACCAACCGTAAAGATTAGAGAAGAAGGAAGGCACCCTGCTTCTGAAGCACTCTTTAAGAAATGGCGATAAACCAGTTTAAACTACCTGAAGAATATTTTGGCTTGCACTTTCGTTTTTAATCTCAACACTTCCTTTTCAGTATCTGCCAAATACTGATAACTCAGTAACCAAAAAAACCACAAGACATCATTGAACAAGAGGTCAGGTAGATCTGAAATGCTGCAAATTTCATCAGCAAAGATGAGTTTGAAAAATCATTGCTAGAACACAGAGCTGCAGTTCAAGAAAGGAAGATTTAAAAACATTTACACTTATGGCAATATTTGGATTGTAACTCAGTGGGGTAGGATTGTTTTCTACATCTTCATTCCTGATGAAAGACCCCTGCTGCAGAGTAAGAGTCAGTTACATGGGTTTTTGTGTACCATAACTCATACAATGAAGACAGGGATGACATCGTAGTGAAACAGTTTAGCCTCCTTTTCTCAAACTTTATCCACTGCCTAACTGCACGACTCATTTAACATCAACTACAAATATAATATGAACTTCTATTCACTGAAAAATAGTTGTAATTCATAGCTGCCTTTAATGCCAAAATAAAGTGGGAAAATCTGGACTGGTAATTAGGTTATTCACATAGTTATATAGAAATTGTGCACAAATTTCTGTATGTGTGACATTTGGTAGAGCCTGACCTGTGAAAACAAGTCCAACCCCAGCTGAGGCATAGAAGCAGTTGTTGCATAAAAACATGTTTTATTCATGGCGAAAGCACCAGTACTGTATTCTTTCCACACTCAGTTTTTCAGAGCTTAATCAGCACTGTTTCCACTGAAGGAAATGGCAAGACTGCACGGTCTTGAGAGAAACCCAGTCTTTAGGCCCACTGACAATTGATTTATATCTGTGAATCTTGCCATTTATCCTAGCTTGTGGGGCTCGTGAGTCAGCCTGTCACGAGCCAAATCACAGGGCCTTCAGACAGATCCATCTCTACAGCACAACACAGGGGAATTCAAAAGAGAGGGGTGTAACAGCACATGGGGTCAGCACACCCTGTTTGCTTGGACTGTTTCCTACAACCTGCTCTGACCAACACTGAGATAGTGCAGCTCTAACTCATTTAAGGTATGTGAACATCTAGCCAACTCCTGGTAGAAGGGAAGCCCATAAGTTTTGTTGTATCTGCTCTCTGTAACTGATGCTTAGCAAGGCTGAGCTCCGGCATCATGAACCTTTAAATCCAACCAGGAACAAGAGGTACTAATAAGTAAAAAGTTACAGAAAATGAAGAACAATGGTACAGCTGCCCATAATGCAGTAAAGCAAGCCAAACAAGTCACTGCAAAAGATTTAAAACCATCTAAATTCATGGTAGATTTTGATCTACCAAGTTGTTCTCCCAGACAAATTTCAAGCTAAATCATCACTGGATGAGCAATTTCAAGTGAAACTCTGCACAAGGAAAGGAGCAAACCTTTGCTTTCTTTAGAATCCTCACTTTCCTGCAAAGTTTCTTCTCTCAACAGGAACCCCCATTCCTGTAGCTCACAGCAAAAAATGGAACATCCCAGCACAAAAGCACAGCAAGGGGCAGCCACGCTTTAACTATGGGCTATGATACAAATGAAAATGGTTTCGAGGAAATGACTCTGAAGAGTGCGTTCACTATGCCACACACTTCATTTCTCTGTATTACAAAAATATTCTTCAGCCAAGCTACAGCAAATTGTCTTGTTTGCTTGAATCACTACCAGTGACAACCAGAGCACTTGTGTTAACTTTCACCCTGGTGTTTCACTGCCTACCCTTTCACACTTTCTGCTATTAGATTTTTTTTTTAACTGTCAAAGATTAATTCTTTAAAATGATCAATGACATTTGTAACGTTTAAACAAGAAGGAAAGAGTGCCGTGATGCTTCTTAGTCTGTTTGTACTTCTGCAGCTTCAATGGAAAGTCTACAAGCTGGCTTTTGTTTGCCAATTACTTTAATTTGCAGCATGGAGAGAAGAAGGGTTAGCACATGGCAGATAAGCTTTACTCTAAAACATGAAAGGAACCACATGGCAGAGCATTCAGGCCCTAGGTGAATGATTTCCATGCTCTCTATGGATCAGAGAACAGTCTCAGCCATAAATTAAATTTCCAGAACAAGAAGAAAGTATGCATGTCCTGGGCTCTATCTGCAGAGGAGAGGCTCACTGACACTGTCCCTCGCTTGCTTTAGAAAAGAAGCTCACACCAGAAATAGTCTGAAAACACAAAGCAAAATTCTTTTGTAACACTCCCCTTTTTCAGTGACTAGCACTGCCTATGTTGCCCCTGCTGTTTGTTTTCTGTATGCTGTCATCTAGAAGTCTGTGTGGTCTTCAAAAAGGTGTTATTGCTGCCAAATACAAAGCCTCAAGCCTCCAGGCAGCTGTTGTTAACCAGCCATGTAGCTCCTGTACTTCAGTCTTAGCCAATTGACAGTATTATTCAATTGTACAGGGTTAAGGACTTAAAGGTCGCTTAAAGAATCACTGCCAAAGAAGTTATTTTAATGTGAATTTATGAAAGCGTGACTTCAAAGAAATAGAGTGAACTTTGTCATCAAATATCTATGTGAAAAGGACATGTAATGGTTGGGATGTGTTGAGAATGATTTACACAGGGATCAGGGAAAATTATATAGAGAGGGATCAGGGAAAAGAATGAGGGAGACTCTCCCATAGAGTCATGAGGTTCAGAGCAGACCCCCTTGCTCTCTAAACTCCTGCTCAGAGGAGTCTAGATGCAGCTGAATCCACTCCAAGTCCCAGTTTATGTCTATAAAGGGCTAAGAAAAGGTTCACATATGTTGCTTGACAGTGATTCAACATGACATTAAAACAATATAATAAAAGTAACAATACTCAATTAAAAGATCACAGAATTGTCAGAGTTGGAAGGGACCTCTAGAGATCACCTAGTCCAACCCCCTGCTGTAAAGCAGGATCCCCTAGAGAACATCACTCAGGACTGCATCCAGGCAAGTCTTGAAAACCTCCAGAGAAGGAGACTCCACAACCTCTCTGGGCAGCCTGTGCCAGCGCTCTGTCACCCTCACCAAAAAGAAGCTTTTTCTCATATTTAAATGGAACCTCCTGTGTTCCAGCTTGTGCCCATTACCCCTCGTCCTGTCACTGGGAACCACTGAAAAGCCTGGCTCCACCGGAAAGATGAGCAGGGACAAGACCATATACGCAAGAGGAGGCCCAGAGTTCATGGAAAGGACACTCGGAGACATCTCTCCAACAACCACTAGGGATCACCAGGTTCTGCCGGGACACCTGAGAGACTTAGACGCACGCGTTAGTGACACATGAATTATATGCAAGTATTATAATTAGTTCTGGGAAAAGTAGTGAAATGTAATGCATATGTATGTAGTAAAGGCTCTAAGCGCAGAGTGGTGCCATGGATGCCATGCATGCTAGGTAGAACCATCCCCCGTGCATCCAGCACTGCCAATAAAGCATACCTGCTTAGCAGAACGTTTCTGTTGAGTGCGATCTTTGTGAATCATGGTATCCACAGTAGCTCATTGCTTGTAAATATGCTACTGGGAGGAGGAGATAAACCTCTCCTTCCCCTGGAGCAAGCTACTTACACTTGTTTTGGTGAAAGAGACCCTCTTAGGCCCATCTTGGCTGTAGGTCTGTGAGATTCTTATGTAAAAACAGGAAGCAAAACAGCAGTTTGTCTCAGGGATGTATTCCAATACACACCTGTAGTGGGGGAACAGGTGGTCTGCACCACTACACTCAGTATAGCAGGAAAATCGATTATTCATTGATACTGGGGAGAGAATAACTGGAGTTTATTACCGACATCATAACAAGCTGTGTGCTGCTCACCTACCAGATGCTGCTCTGCGTTGGTTTTTTTTATACTTCACCAGTAAAAGTTCACAGAGGATGTGCTCAGGAGGTTCATTGTAAGTTAAGGTGCAGCTTTACCAACCGCAAGAGCGGTACACCAGGTGCTCCAGCCCACCCCATGGCACCTGGAGAGCAAGAGACGGGACAACACTGCTCCTCCACCAATGCATGGCCCTCATCCAGGTCCCTTGCAGGGCTGCAGCCACATACCTCATCTCCCTGCTTCATGGCAGGCAACGCAGAGATTTCAAGTAATGAGCTTTGCAGCACAAATATCACCAGTTATAAATCAAGGAAAACATAACTGAAACCAATCTAGCAAACTAAGCATGAGGTGAATGCAGGGCTGTTCTCTCAACTTGGAAAATTTATTTCACTTCTATTAAAAGTTATAATCTTGAAGTGCCAACATAACCTTGTCACAGATGTAACAGTGAAGTGAGAGGCAGTGGAGTTCAGAGCATGAGACCACCACACACAACAGGAAAATTGGAATATGATTGAAGAAAAGTACTAATATTTAATATTTCAGTACAACAGAGAAGGGAAAATAATCAGATACCTTTGTAATTTCACCTTCTTTAAAGCATGGGACAATATACTTATACTTTGTATAAGAAAAAATGGACAATGTTTAAAAGCATATGCTGCTCTTGGACACAGATGTCATTCAAAACCCACCCCATAACTCTGCATTAGCTTATGTTGACTCTCAAAGCAATTCTACAGTAGCATGGACCACAGAATACTTATGTCTGTTTCTAGGCCTACAGTAATCTTTTCCCTCCTCTCTGCTTTTTTAGTTCATGACAAACATAGAAGATATCAGCAAGGAGCTTGGGTACATTCTGTCTGATCTCTATCCCTGTACCTGTTGCGAGCACAAGACCAAGCAATGCCACTCGATGAGTTGTTGCATGGTTTAGCCTCATGTGCCACCGTGCAGCTTCCTGCCTGTCCTGCAGCCTGTCAAATCTCAGTTCAGCTCTGCAAAGTAAACGTACTTTCACTAGATACTAAGGTAAACTCAGCAGAGTACGACAGTAGAAAGCCAAAGCCTGGTATTCTTGGCACACTTGAAATAAAGCCAAAAAAGCACTTTTGGGGGGGTTGGGGTTTTTCTGATGTTTTTTCACCCAAAACAAAGCTTTTCTCAAAAACTATTAAGTTCCAGTGAAAACTTCTCTCATATTCAAGATGAAAGTTACAGTTAAAGCCCGAGGGAAAAAGAATGGCCTTCACCATAATCACCAAGACCTCTTCCCCCATATGTCTTAACCCTGAAGCAAGCAAAGCAAGGACTTACACACTGTTTTTCCAGTCTTCCATGGCAAGACTCCCAGCCTACCGAAGCCTCAAACACTTGAGTTTGGGCTTCCATTTGGTTTTCTTTTGTCATCACGTTTTGCCAATTACTAGGCGTAGCACAAAGGACGCAGCCAGCAGAAAAACAAACCAGTAACCAGATTCTATTGCACATAAAAAAGTCAGTATATGGGTGATCACTGGGGGTACAAACGAGTCAAACAGATCACACATAACAAACATCAGCCCCAGCGATCCCAGGAATGACACGGCATGACCAATAATAGGTGGAATAAACAAAGAAACAAAGTCTCCCATAGAAGAGATGGGAGACAACCAAGTCAAGAGGCTGATCATATAGCACAGAAGTAGCTCCATGTTGCTCCCCCACAAAGCCCGCGTTCGCAAATGCCAAACCTGACTGGGGCCCAGTTGCAGGGAGAGTCAGGAGGTCCTTCCCCAACAGGGAAACTCTGCAAAGTGCATCCACCTCACAGTGCAGTCACCCTTCCTGCAAGTGGTCCCAGCTTTTATGCCCAAAGCAGGACACCTGGCACTCATTTACCCAAATGCAGGGCACCTGGGGCTTGTTTACCCAAGGGCTTTCCCTGCAAGGCCGGCCTCACCTCGGAGGAAAGCCAAAAGGCAAACTCATCCCCTCCTCTTAAAGGACCATGGGAACCACCCATATGTCAACCTTAATTCAGGGCTCTGGGTTCAGACCCCAGCACTTCACATCAAAAGCATTAAAAGGTGTCACTTGCATCCAAAGGTGGCTGTCACAATTTGTCATGATTTGAATTAAAAAAATTGGAAAGAAAATTGTTGGGTTTCTTCCCTACCAGAAAGTTTCCAACCAGCACTTGGAAGCAGCACCTTTGTCCCAGACTTAACTCATACGGCATTCTGACTACCTTAAATAAGGCTCTGTAGGTATGTACCATATTAATTTTAATTTGATTGGTTTTTATTCTCTTTGACCTCTCTCAGTTCACAACAGATAATCCCTCTTATGTCAAAGTATTTTTGCAAGTAGAAAAACTCCTGCTCTAAGTAACCAATTGTTAGGACCTTGACTTACAGAGTTGGCTTGGTGAGCATTCCTTCCAACAGAAAACAGTAATCGAGCCTGTACACTTAATGCATTGCTGTAACCACTCACACAGATGTATTCTAACAGCAGCCCATCTATCCAACTGATTCTTGTTCTACATGAATATTCTACAGCTGTGGGTGTAAACTCAGCATTTAAAACCTCATTTTTTCAGCTCCATACCTTTCTTCTCTCCCCCTCCAAATAAAACCCATCCTTCCTGACATGCTTTCAGGAAAGCCTTGTATATCTGACCTTCCACACTCTATTCTAAATGCTTTGTGCTAATGAAGCAGCTGCATTCATACAGATAGAACACAGTTTAATAGACCTCCAGGGTCCTTGCAAATGGAAACGGGGAAGAGGCTCCACTCTAAATTAGCATGTTGCAAATTGCCACTAAGATTAAAATACATATGTAGTGAGAGAAATTAAATTACTGCTTCATGGATGAAAAGCCAATCTACCTAAAACCTAAAGAGCAAAGAGACAGGGGAGAAATAAGGGGCTGGCAGTTTTGTTGAGCAAAATCTACCCTGACTCTTGGATCTGCAAGTTACATGAGCTGCTTCAATTTGCAAATAATAAGGCAGAGAAGAAGAGCGAACACATGAAGTCATCTGCCACATTCTAATCCATATGCATGATCTCCTAAGTTAGAAAGAAGGTTCACTGCATATTAGTGAACTCTGTAACTATATATAACAGCTGCTTTTCTACTGCAAACTGGGTTTTCTAAACCAGCCCATGGGAAAGAAAATCATGTCAGGTACTCTATAATTTTTCATGTGGCTTTTAAAGCCTGTATTTTGAAAGCAGATATACATTTCAGTTATACACAAATTAGCACTTATCAGTTAGCTGTGCAAACAAGCCAAGTTCCAACAGAAGAAACTTACATGAGCACAAAGTAGCTATAATATACATACCAACCCTACCAGCTCAGTGCTCTCCATGTGTGTAACTCCTCTACGCACATTTAGCAAGCAAGTTTAGTGTGTACAGGTACCATAAAATAGTCTGGTTAAATTCAGGGTCTGATCAATTGCTTAATTTTATATGAAGAAGATTGTAGGGATGTTCCCATCCCCATGGACACATGAACAATAGTTACTCTGATGGCACACAAAGTGCAAGAGAACTTAATTTCTTTTTGGCATTTTCTATGCATCTCCTTTTCCTAATTTTAGCAACTTTCAGAAGGTTCAAGATAGTGGCACTGAATAAAGTGAGCTTGGCTTCAAGAGCAAGAATACGAAAGGCTAATAATATGGCTACCATGGTGCTGAAGAGACACTGTTTCAGGGGCTGCTGTTTTAAGATTGTTGCTTTCTTAACCCATCCTAACACCAAACTAGTATCTGTGATGTAGAACTAGGATGTATTACAAATTGTATGAAGACAATGCATTTGGTGATAATGGACATAGTTGATGTGTGTTTCAGAAGGCCTCAGTCTCTTCTCCAAAATAAGTTTAAACCTGTGAAATAAATATAGCTTAATTGCCTCTGCCACTGGGACATGGCTTGAACTTGCTCTACATTGATATGAACACAGCAAAACCAAGCAATTTGTTGAAAGTCTAATCAAGTCAAGCCTACAGCTTGCAATTTCTTACAGTGAGAACAGTTTTGCTTCCGTGAAGATTTTCATGGCCACTGAACTGAACACAGAAAGAAGTCTGTAACAGAAACATTCTTTAATAGGCCCCATCCTTTGATGTGGTCACCTTCTCACAGTGAGCAAACTTAGCTTTATGTCATCCTTGATTACCATTCACCTTCCCAACACAAGGAGACAGAGGTCCCTTTCTGACACAGCCAACATTTTCAACAGCCTCCCCACTTCACAGTTTGTGCCAGGGCTCAGTAGTTATCTCCCTCTCTTCTCCAGTCCATGGCAGTGAGGAACACAGTGAAGAACTTGGCAGACCAGCAAGGACAATTCTCCCAGACATCTGTGCTTCCAAATCCTAAAAAGGCTCCCTGTGTTCCCCCTAATACCTGCCCATGGCAGCAAAAAAGAAATTAAACTCACCCTTTTAGGGCAAAGAGTATAATTTGTTCCTCAGTAACAAGCTAAATGTAGCTCCCACATAAACTGCACCTTGGAGGAAAGCCAAAAGGCAAACTCATCCCCTCCTTTTAAAGGACCATGGGAACCACCCATATGTCAACCTTAATTCAGGGCTCCGGGTTCAGACCCCAGCACTTCACATTCTCAATTTTCAGCTCTAAAATATAAAACAGGTGCAAGGAATCTTTCATCTCACTCTGAAGGCTGCTGACATTCTATAGCATCATCTCATCTTCTCCTGGGTCAACCGAAAACTGTGCATTATGCCCAGTTTTAGGCATTTGAACAGTTAAGACTATGTGGCTCAGTTAGGATCTGTAGTCACACCTACGCCTTAAAAATGAGTGCATCCTTAGGTGAGAGGGGAAAAAAAATAAAAATCAATCCTGAAGTAAAAAAATAACTGGCCCAATAACCAGATTTCCAGGCAAGTAAGAATTCTCTGCTGCATAATTAGTGCTTTGGCTCTCTTGTTTAGAAGAAGTTGGAGCACAGACTCATTTGCAAGAAAACAATTCATCTAAGTAAACTGTTGTTTCAGACTTCAGAAAACCTAAACTTCAGAAAAGCCACACTGCATTTCTTTCAACTACATCAATAAGCACACTTTATTTGTCAGGTTTGTTTACATAAGACCGTAGGAGCTGTCAAGGCCCATCAGCACTGGATGGAAAGCAACTGGCCACCCACTCAGCTCCACATTGCTGACGTATTTGACATTGCCTTGTCTAACAAGCCTTGACAGCTCTGGAGGCAGGAGCCCTTTTTTCCCACTCTACATGCAAGAGGAAGCTCAGGAAAATAATAATCTCAAAACTAAGCAGCAGCATTTCACGTCATCTCCTCAGTTTCATGTTTTTGCCCATGAAGAACATTTTAACTGCTTGAGTAGAAATGAGACAGTCCATCACTGCCTTCACCCTCAAGTGTCTATGTGGATTTACTCACAGCTGTTGACATTGCCCATTTTTAAACCTCACATGACTGGTAGAACTTTAATATAAATCCCTCCCTTTCAGCAAAGGCTTCCAGGCAGGTGGCTGAGGTATTTCAACAAAGGGCAGCAGCTTGCAATGTTACATGGAAAATATCTATGGAGGTACAAGACAAAGAAGCTCTTCCAATATCACATTAGATACTCCACACCTGTAAAAGATAGTTCTTCTCACAGTCACAATTACTGACTATAGTTGAGTCAATGCAGAAATGAACTTGAGTTTAAGGCCTCTTCCATCTAGTGCATTACTGACAAGTGATGAATTACACTGAGCAAAACAAGCTCTTGCTTGAAAATGAGTCCAGCACTCTAGAAACACAGTAATTAATTGTGTCAAAGTCAACAGACAGCAAAGCCTTGTTAATTCACCAGGATGGGAGCAGGCAGTAACAAAGCACATGGCCAACCCACAGCTCCAGGAACCCTCTCTCCATACAACCCTCTGCACACTTCTGTTCACAAGAGATACAGGGGCAGAGTCCAGCCTTTTTCTTCTCCCTCCCAGGTGCTACAGTCAGAGCCAGAAACTCCCCAAATTCCTGCCCTTTTAATCTTCTCCCCTTTCCTGCTGATCCCTCGTGGTGGCAACTTCAAGAAATTGGAGGGGAAGGAGGGGAGAAGGTGCAAACAAACATTTTTCAAATGAAGAAGGGAAGAAAATAGGGTATGAGGAAGCACTCCACACAGCAACTATTGCCACCCTTCTATTCAAAGCACTTGCCTTTCTCTTTACTGCTGCCAGACAGTCCAGCTGTGTTTCCCCCATTCTGGGTGAACCCCTAGGATTTTCTTTCATTAAAAGAAACCTGTTTATAGGCATGTCTGTAGTCCACTCACAGAAGAAAACGGAAACCACTAACTTAACCAAAAAAGCTTTTAAAAGCACAGAGCATAAAAATAAAAAGGCACTGTACCCAGTGCCCCTTAAGTGTTGAACACAAAATGGTACACTCACACATTCACAGTGATATTTTATTTGGCAGATAGATCAAGCAAAGCTTCTCCCAAAGGAGTCCATAAAGGCAGTCAAGCAACAACAAGAAAACAGCTGCATGAAGATGAGCTGTATCTCAGGCTCTGAAGTTGAACAAAAGGACAAGAGGCACTGGACAGCAGTCATCCTTTCATTGTATTTTGTTCTCCACTGCCCATTGAAAGCCACAACTCATAGCATAAGAGCACAACAGCAGTTCCTACGTGAAAAACATTGCCTATCACACTGCCAAGCTTAAAAGAATAGTTGTCAGGAAAAACAAGTCTGAAATCTGGCTTTAGATTTAAAAATAAATAAATAAATAAAAGAAATACACACTACCCTAGGTCTCAGATTGTTAGACTTGCTATTGAATACTTTTAAAAATAAGCAAACAAACTTCAGCACACTGCAACCAGTAAATCCGTAGACCTACATCTGTCCTGGCTGTTGTGGCAATTTTACACAAGTCTTTAGTTTTCTGCAGAGAACAGCAAACATGCTAGCTGATCCAAGTATCATCATATTTAAAAAAAACCCAACTACCCACAGAAGTCCTTTATAGGAACATCCAGTTATTTCTTCACATAAGTGATTTTCATGGCATGAGATGGAGTAATCTTGAATCCTTGGAGAGCATCTCGAGCAGCTCCTGCTTGATTCTCAATTTCAAACTCCACAAACGCAATGTCATGGCGCCCAGGCACTAAGCGTACTTCTTTGAACCCGGGAAACCTTTAAAATAAGGTGAAAGTGTCAGATATTGTTTCCTAGTTTGATAATACATCTCTCCACAGTAGCCATAAGACCTTATCATAAGCATCTAATAATATAATAGTTACTACTAATGAAAGATTTAAACGGAAGGGTTTTACATGTCCAGTCCTTAGAACCAAGCCTCAATTAAGAATCATTGCATAAAAGCAATTTCATCAGTCTTGTGCACATATGGAATCAAATAAAGCTGGTTTTAAAACTGCTCCTGCTGTTCTAAAGTCTTTAATATTCCAGTCACCAGCCTAAATCTGGTGTAGACTGATAGGAGATAACTTATACGATCAAAACCAGCTACAAAAAAATTGGGATTTGCTTTCTGCACGAAGTCATCAGAACTGACATCTGTCATCTTGGCAGTAAGACAAAGAACTGAAATACCTTCAGAAGAAACTCTTATTTTAAAAAGTCAGGTTGCCAACTGAGAAAAAGCAAACAGGTAACAGAAGAATTCACAGGAGAAGTCCTTTCTATTCAAAACTTACTGATTGAATAACATGGACAGCATCATCTCATTTGTTTCCTCAGGCAAGTTATTAAGGAAAAGA
Organism: Podargus strigoides; assembly: GCA_028020825.1. Taxonomy (NCBI): domain Eukaryota; kingdom Metazoa; phylum Chordata; class Aves; order Caprimulgiformes; family Podargidae; genus Podargus; species Podargus strigoides. Next base: position 615,131 of record CM051642.1, on the reverse strand, counting down.
ATGGAGTTTGGTGGGTTATCAGGCACCTGCAACAACAGAAGATCAGAGCTCAGAAGAATATACATGGCTGTCTGCTTCTCCGCATCTGGTTGCACGATTATTTGAACCAGGACTTGCACATCCTTCAGTTCTGCTCATAACACTGCTAGCTGGACTTCAGGATACCTTCACGCAATTCGTAGAGCCCCCTGGTTGTTCTACAAGGATATTTAACCTGTGCGGCAGCAGAAGAACCTACAAAAGACATGCATCCTTCTGGAAGAGCAGCGGGAGGCCAAGATAAATACCCTGTTCATTTGCAGTAGTACTGAAATACTGCATACCTTTGAATATTCAACTCGCTACAGTGCTCTATTCAAATGTATTACTCGGGTACCTGCTTAGATTTAAAGCTTTAGAGACTTTAACAGATTTACCTGATGATATGAATTTGTAACAACCCACCAGACACAAGGCTGAGCAGTCAGCTTGCTCATCCTGGACTGAAAGGCTGGAATCTCCCAAAGTCATCACGGAGATTACAAAAGGAAAAAGAAACTGGACAGCACAACTTCAAATGTCCTAATAATGGTGCCAAGTAAGCTAATGCCTCAGCAGAACAATTTCCTTCAGCTGATGGAAATATTCCAGGCAGTTCTATTAGGAAATAAACTTCTGAAGTTCAAACAAGGACCTAAAGAGTGCTGTGCTTTGCTGCAAACTGACAGACACATGTTGTTACAAATGATACCCAAAAGCAAGCCTGGACTGGGAGCAAGACATTTTCCCTGTAGATTATGCAATTCTCAACGACAGTACTCAAGAAAAAGACGCAGAGCAGGCAAAGATATTCTTCTATAGCATTTGCCCTCCTGTGAACCCTGGCTCTTCAGTACCTTCACTTCTAACCCGCATCAATCATTTAGGAGGTCACTGACAGACAAGACGGATGAAGCGTAGGGTGCTGCTGCCACATCCCGCCCCCCAACTCCTTTGGAAAACAAGAAAGAAAACAAGAAAAAAAGTGAGCAGAGGTCCCCCAAACTCCTCAAAGGAAGATTTTAGGCACCCTCTGGCACCCTGTGGAGTCTGCCTTCTTCTTTTCTAATACTAGAAAAAAATAAGATAAAGGAAATACACTAACAATGAAAAAAGAATCCTTCAACTGACACTAAGCCCAGTTCAAATGTAAGAACCAAGTGGGATTTAATAGTGCAGTTTTCTGAATAATAATGAGAAACTGCAGATTTTCATTTCATGGCAATCAGTAGAGTAAAAGAAGGATTTCTTTTGTTTGCTTACTGTGATTTAGCTGTTAGACAAACATCTCGCAGAACAAAAAGGAAGATGTAAAATACAGCCTTGAGTTTCCACGTATAACAAATCATTATTCATAGAGAATAATTTTACACATTAGTGCTTTTAGCCACACAAACACACACACACACACACACACACACACACACACAAAACCCCATTACCTGTTAATTCTGTACTGCAGTCCTCGGGGCACTGGGCGACGCGGTGAAGGGCTGCTCCTCGCTCACGCAGTGATGCACACCAAACCTTACAGGCGGCGTACATTTCCAAACAGAACACAAACTTGACCTACCATATAGGTCACGCGACACGAATCCCACGAGACAACACAGACAGTACAAGACGTTACCTACCTTACGGTACAATGCATAACACACATCAAACACAGCCCAGGGCCTACATGCAGGGCCACACGGACGAGACGAGAAACGCCGGACAAGAAAACACAACATGTGCAATACGCGCAAGGACAAAATACAGGAGAGACAATACGATACATATGGAACCAGGCAATACAAACCATACAATACAGAGAACACAAAACAATGGACACGGCAATACATACTGCCTTAAGAGAGAAAAGACATTCAAAACCAGATGCCAATACAACAAACACTACAAAACACAGGACACGTGACAAGACCTACAGGAGAACATACCTCAGACATGCAATACAAAAGACAACACGGACTATAAAAACCCAAAACACCTCGAAAGGAATACAAATCACGTGACAATCCCATGGAGAATACAAACCTTACCGCACAATGCAACATAATGCACACAAACAACTACAATACCAAGAGAATACAAAAGAAAACACACACAAGGCTCTACAAAGGGTAACACAACACATCCCAAATACAAAACACAAAACATACAGCACTACACAACATCAAAACAAACGTTAATAAAAAACACAGCACAACACGTCACGTACCGTCCATACCATGAGGCTTAATACACAGCGAGTACGCAGCACAATGTCAAAATACAAGACAATACCACAGAGCGTGGCAACCCTTGGCGACGATGGCCACCTCCAAGCCACTGAGGTGCGGTGAAGGGCTGCTCCAGGGCACTGACATGTGGGGAAGGGCTGCTCTGTGGGAACGCAAGGAGACGCTCCAAGGGCATTGAAGAACTCCAAAGACAACACAAACTTGAAGAAGAAGCGAAAAGATCACTGGAGAAGGGATACAAAGAGACTGGCGTTGGAGAGCTCCCAAAAGACAAATGGCAAATGCCTCCAAACAAACCCAAACGCTGATGCGCTCCTCTGGGGACTCGTGGTGCAAAGCTACTGCAAAGCGGGGTGCAGAAGGGCTCCTCCAGGACGGCACAATGACAGAAGGCTCCACCGTAACGTGATCATGCGCTCCAAGGAGAGGGCGCTGTAGATTTCCAAACACAACACGAACTTCAACCGAACCCACAAAACCAAACCATGTGCTCCAAAAAGAGCAGAGCGGTAGAAACCCCAAACACAAACGGCTCCAAAACCACCAAACGCTGATGCATTCCCCTGCTACGGAGCGGTGAAGGGCTGCTCGGGAGCGGCGCGGTGAAGGCTTCCTTGAGGGTGGTGCGGTGAAGGGCTGCTCGAAAGCGACGCGGTGAAGGGCTGCTCGGGAGTGACGTGGGGAAGGCTTCCTCGGGGGCGGCGCGGGGAAGGCTTCCTCGGGGGCGGCGCGGGGAAGGGCTGCTCCTCGGTCACGCAGTGATGCACACCAAACATTACAGGCAGCGTACAATTCCAAACAGAACACAAACTTGACCTACCATATAGGTCACGCGACATGAATCCCACGAGACAACACAGACAGTACCAGATGTTACCTACCTTACGGTACAATGCATAACACACATCAAACACAGCCCAGGGCCTACATGCAGGGCCACACGGACGAGACGAGAAACGCCGGACAAGAAAACACAACACGTGCAATACGCGCAAGGACAAAATACAGGAGAGACAATACGATACATATGGAACCAGGCAATACAAACCATACAATACAAAGGCTGCTCCAGGCCGACGCAGTGAAGGACTCCTCCAGGGCGGCACGGTGAAAGGCTGCCCTGCTGTAATGCGATGATGCGCTCCAAAAACAAGGGAGACACGGGTGCTCCTCCAGGGTGGCACAGTGAAAGGAGGCTCCACAGTAACGTGATAATGCGCTCCAAAAACAAGGGCACTGTAGATTTTCAAACACAACACAAACTTTAACAGAACCCAAAAAATGAAGAGCAAGTAGAATACAAACCTTACCCTATAATGCAACACAATTCACAAGAAGAACTGCAGGCAGAAAATACAATACCAATAGAACACAAAATAAAGCGCACACAATCGTATACCAAAGGCAACATGGGTTAACTTTCTTTATGGTGGAACGTTGAGGAGCTGCTCCGGGGTGGCCTGGTGGAGAGCCTTTCTGGGTCTGTGTAGTGCAGTGCTGCTTCTCCATCATGCAATGAAGCTCTCAAAAAATTTATGGCGACATAGAATTCCAAAAACAACACAAACTTGAAACAGAACCGAAAAAAAAAAAAAAAAAAAAGGTGAAGTGCTCCAAACACACACAGGCTGGAGATCTCCCAAGAAACCAATGGCAAACGGCTCAAAAAAAAAAAAAGCAAACACTGATGCGCTCCTCTAGCTTGGCGAAGTGAAGCACTCCTTAAATGCAGCGTGGTGATGCTTTGCTCCAGGGCGGTGCTGGTGAAATGCTCCAAAAACAACAGGCTGTGAAGTGTTCAGAGAAAAAACAAACCTTAAATGGCTCTTAAAAATTGAAAAGTTTAAAAGGTCCAAAAAGTTCAGGGAGAGAGGTCCCAAAAAGCTCCAGGTTGGCGACCTCCAAAAACGCTCAGGAGTGAATCGCCAAATTTTTGAAACTGAAACATTTCAAAAAAGCCACATAGTGGAGACCTCCTGAAAACCCCTGTGACTGAGGCTCCCGAAAAGCTCTGTGGTTATGGGCTCTCAAAAAGCCCCAAGTTGGAGGGCTCCCAATAACCCTCAAAACCCCCAGGCTAGACCATCTGTAAAAAACACTCTCTGGAGACCTCCAAAAAAATCACTGGGGTAGAGTGCTCAAAATATCCAAACAGGGAAATGCCACAAAAAAGCCCCGAGGTGAAGACCTCTGCAAGAGCCCCAGGCTGGAGCACTCCCAAAAACCCCAGGGCAGAGAGCTCCAAAAACCCCACGCGACAGGAGGCTCAAAAAAAGCCCTGGGCTGCAGAGCTCCCAAAAAAAGCAAACAGTGAAAAGCTCCCCAAATCCCCAACGCTTATGCACTCCTCCATGGCAGCTCAGAGATCCACTGCAATAAGAACTGGGCATTTCAGCGCTCCAAAAAGCAGCCACATCATAGGACACTCCGAAAAGGCCAAACGCTGAGGCACTCCAAGCAGGAGGCGAAGCACTTCCCCAGGGCCATACGATGATGCACTCCTCACACGCTTCCAAATGTGGGCAATTCTAGAAAACAGGAGGGGAACAGCTATTTTCATTCCCGTTTGGAAATTCCTAGCCAACAACTGTATGACATTCCTGTCAATCTCCTCGAGACAGTCATTCCTAGCAGGTCCTGTGAATGCATCTCAATACATCATCTCCTAGGGATCCCTGGGTAATTCCCACCTCCCCAGCCTGAAGCTGGAACACATTCCAACAGCAGACTCAGCAGATGGACAAAAGGCTTTGGACTATGTTCCTGCTTTCCATCTCTACGGTGAATAGAACTCCACAGCGTGTTTACTGCCTACACTTGGGAGAATGTCTGGCTGAGGTTTCTGCATCTGTGAATGGGGCACAAATAAGAGAATATGCATTTTATGTAGAAACAAAAAAGCCTCACCTTGCTTAGCTGAAGCTTTCTTCATTTCATTTACACTATCTGTAGCTTGTGTCTATTCTACATACAGTACAAGTCCTGCATGGCCCAAGTGAGGCAACTTCTGCCCAGCCATTAAATACACATAGCCAGGAAACCATCCATCTTTACATGCACAGAATATCTACACAAAACATGCAGCAAGTAGAAACAGAATATATGTGGAGACACACGTAAAGATGCATGTCAATGTATGTCTTTCCAGAACACAGATGCACAGGTCCCCCATGCATGGTCTATACAGAACATCCACAGACACTATATGGTCTAGTGGAAGGTGTCCCTGCCCATGGCAGGGGAGCTGGAACTAGAGGATCTTTAAGGTCCCTTTTGACCCAAACCACTCCATGATTCTATGATTCTGTACTCTCTCACCAGGAAGAGAAGCCTCAGCTGATATCATCTCGCTGAGGCTTTTTTCTTCTCTCTGTTCAGCACACACATTACCTACGTGTAAAAAAGTACACAGCTACAGGAAGCACAGACAAGTTTTTCTCTCCGTACATATACTCTCTACACAGGACACATCCAGAGAACATCCAGAAGAGACATCCAATTTGTCAGTTCTGTATGTACTACACAAAAGAGAGAGACAGGGGAGGGGCCGCTGCACTTTCTGCCTTTCTGTTCAATATGCACATCAGTGTCATTATGTTGAAGAGATACTGTCCTTCCCTGGAACACATACACTTTCAAGGCCAAGGGAGGAAGGGCATTTCTCTCTGTGCATGGAGACTTGGAACACGTGCCCATGAATACACATCCTTTACATGCAGCCATACACAGAGAGAGGCACAGCGTGGTTTGCTGTCTGTATAGAGCTCCTGTATTGCTGGGACATAGAACGGGGACTCTCTGGATGCAGGGCAGGTTCCAAGAGATGGGGCAGGTCTTCTCTGCGTACAGAAAATGGCCTCTTTCCACAGAAGCCCACAGAAGACCCATACAGTCGTGCTTTTCTGTCGGCACACACACAAGAGCCTCGCTACCAAACACTCCGAGGGCTGAAGAGAGGATTGGGTTTATCTCTATAGAATATATCTGAGAGGAGAGGAATGCTTTTCAGTCTTTCCTTCAGGATACAGCCTATGCATATGTGGAATACGTGCAGGCAGGGTGATGAGAGGCTTTTCTGTCTGCACAGAGAACACACGGGTCAAATAAGAAGCACGCACAGAGAAAAGCCATGCCTCATCTACCGCTACATCTGATATCTACCATTCGCGTACACATGACATGCCAACAAGGGGAGGCTGTTCTGTCACTATACACATTGCTGTACCACTTGGGTGGGGAATATAAAAACCTGAGGGAAGTGGGCAAACCAGCAGAACCCCAACACTGGGCTTCAGCAGAGCAGACTGCCGCTTCCTGAAGAGCTTCTAGGCAGCAGCCAACAGGAGACTGGCCTGGAGGGCAAAGGGGCCCAGGGCAACTGGATGAACTTTGTAGGAATCGACGGAGGGAGACTGCACTCTCATATGAGGTCGGCAGAACTCGATTTATTGCGCAGATACATTTACTTATATATCATTCTTTTGTCAAATCACCACGACTAAGCATATCTTATTATCTTTTTCTTAGGTTTTCATTAGACCACTTCTACATCAATCATTAACTTTTAACCTATGCTTCAGCCTCTAATTATCATATTCTCCGCCTTGCCTGTTAGTTCCCTATCTTATGTAACTTAGTTTCTTGTACTACTCTGCAAGGACCGTACGTCCTTGAGGCCTAATCTTGGCTGCTAGCGCCTGCACAGTAGCCTGTTCGTGCACCTGCTCTAACACTCCATGTCCGTTATTCACAAGCCAAACTCCCACAATTCCCCCTTTTTCCTTTTGCACGAACAGAACTTTATGCATTAGACTAGTGACTAGTTTTGTTATTACCTTCCATACTATTCCTAGCCCAATTAACAACAAGACAATTATGATTACCCAGCGAATACCTTCTTTGATCAAACCAAGTAACCATGGGGACAGACTGCCAAATATTTTTTGTAACCATGAATCAAACCAGCTTGTCTCCTTTTGAATCTTTAAGTGTGTTCTTTAAGCCACTGCAGTTGTTGGTGAATTGATTCCCCACGATTGCTTAGATTGCAGCAGCACATCCCTTCAAAATCTTCACATCCATGGCCTTGTGCTAAAAGCAAAAAATCAACAGCAGCTCTATTTTGCAACACAGCATGCCTAATGCTATCTAAATCTTCTGTTAATTCTGTCTGTCCCTTTTTACAAATTTTTCTTTCCCTACACACGGTCACGCATTATTTAATTGGTTAAAAGTCTCTAGTACAAGGCAAACATGCAGCTCAGTCCAGTTCCCGTTGGTTCTTAAGTTCTTCTCACACAATGTCCAATTGGTCACTCCCATCTGTTCACTCCTGCATTCCCTAGTGAAGCAGTCATTGCTCTTTCTTATTTTTTCTTCCTTTGAAGCAGCTTCCAGAATGTGGCTACCTGCCTAGGCAAACATCCCGTATGGCTGGTTCACTATATGGCCATTCTCTTTTAAATGCATTTCTACAATTTCCCCTTTTTCTTCTTGAGCCAGCCATACGTTCTTCATGGCATCTTTAATCATGCTTGTTGCCTTTTTGAAAACACAAAGTACAATCATTAATACAATAGTGACCAATAACAGGTGGAATTCAATAATAGGTGGAATTAACAAAGAAACAAAGTCACCCACAGAAGAGATGGAGACAACCAAGTCAATAGACTGATCATGTAGAAGTAGTCCCATATTGTTTTCCCATGAAGCCCCATTTGCAAATGTCAAACGTGACCAGGGCCCAGTTGCAGGGAGAGTCAGGAGGTCCTTCCCCAACAGGAAAACTCTGTAAAGTGCGTCCACCTCACAGACAGACACTCCACTCTTTCCACAAATGGACTCAGGCCCTGTCCCCAAAGCAGGACACCTGGCAGTCATTTATCCAATGTGGGGCACCTGGGGCTTGTTTACCCAAGGGCTCCCCCCACAAGGCCGATCGCACCTTGGAGGAAAGCCAAAAGGCAAAGTCATCCCCTCCTTTTAAAGGACCATGGGAACTATCCATATGTCGTTCAATACATACATAGCCTTATTTAATCTATCTGCAGGTGGCAATCCTATTCTTTCTCCTTTTGGAGCGACATTCACTAGCACGGTACCCATAGCTCTGACAGCAATTACAGACACCATAGACACCATCAAAGCCTTCTCCTGTGTTTTTTGGTTTTTTTTTTTTTTTTTTTTTTTTTTTGGTTTTTTTTGTTTTTTGTTTTTTTTGTTTGTTTTTTTTTTTGGAGCTTTACATTGTACCTTAATGTGACCAGATTTTCCACAGCTGCAACATTTTGTGCCTCGATTACCGTTACCTTGTTGTACCAAGGGTCGGATAGCCGCAGCAAAAGCTGAGGCCATGAAACCAGCATGCTCTTCAGGTGTTCCTACCCCGGAACAAGCATCCATCATTTCAGCAATACTGGAGTTTTTAGGCAGACTCTGTAAAATACACTTGCAGGTTGGGTTAGAATTTTCAACACCTAAAGACATGAGTAATGCTTCTCGCAGCTCATGCACAACTATCACCTAAAGACATGAGTAATGCTTCTCGCAGCTCATGCACAACTATCACCTAAAGACATGAGTAATGCTTCTCACAGCTCATGCACAACTATTTTTCCTTTTTTCCTTTTTTTTTTTTTTTTTTTGCAAATTATTTTGAGATATTTTACCTACAGTCCAGTCCCAATCTGAGTCAGACCAATCTGAGTCAGACCAAACCACAGCCACACTCCCTCTCCACCCCGGCCCCCTTTCCATTTCTTGTCCCAGCCTGCCCACCCCCCAACCACGCTCCTTTTGAAATCTCGCACTCAGGTGAGGTGGGTCAGATGTTTCAGGAACGTGTGGTTCAGGCGGCGGTGGAATGGGCCATTGTTCGTCTGTGTCCATTGTCTCTTCTTCTGTCCCAGACACTTCTCTCTCGCCGCTGGAATAGGCATTCGGTCCAACACTCTGATTCCGGCAGGAAACGCTCCCGGTGGCGAGGGCCTTGAAGCTGCGAACGCTTCGGCTGCTGCCACAGCGCGCGCGGGGGAGAGGGGCGGGGGATGGGGGGGGGTTGGAATGCCGATCGTGCCGCTCCGCTGCGCCAGGCACGGCCGCCGCTCCAGCCGCTGCCGCGGCGTGCGCGGGGGGGGGAATGGGGTTTTTGCAATTTTTTTTTTTTTTTTTTGCCGTTTATCACCCTTAATAACATTGTCCCGCAGAGAGTTCCCACACTTTCTCCACTCCGTTACATCAAACAACGTATTAGGGTCTTTAAAGTGTCCTTTGGCATACCCCCAAGCATATAGGGAGCCCAAAGTCTTTTTACTTATGCATTACACCATACGCTTCTTGTCCTGCCTTCTCTGCGTGTATGTCCCGTATTTCCACAGCGGTAGCAAATTATAGTGGCGTTACGGTCGTTGGAAGACGGAGAGGACGACAGGGGGGCAAGCGCTGCCATAGCCTGCACTGTATTTTCCTGCCCCTGCCGCACAGCTTCACTTAACTGATTACTAAATTGACTCTCTGCTACTGTTGCTCTTAACTGTGTCAATAATTCCCAATCTAAGGGGGATAAGGTGACTTGAATGTTATCATTATCCAAGGGTGTAAAGACAACAGGAAAAACTTCTGAGAGTGCTTCCACAGCTCCACTATCACCCTCTTGCAGTCTATCTGCCGCGAGCTTTTTCCACCCCAGCACACATTCCTGTAGCTGACAGCGTAGTTTTTCTTGGCTACTTTCGGTCTCATTTGGGGCTTTCGAGTCAGAAACCTTCCCCACGGGCGGTGGGACTGGCTCTGAACTCGTTGCCCAGTCCTCAGGCGGAGGAGGCAATTCCTCCTCTGGTGGAGCTGAGGGGATAGGTGCTTCTACGGCAGCCGTAGACATGGTGAATGATCTGTAGCTAGGTGGATTGCACTCTATGCCCGTATCGTGTAAGTATAATTGATTTTTGGCAGTAGCCTCATGAGCTAATTTAGCCGCACGCAACTAACAATTCTCCAATGTTTCCCTAACTTTTTCGCTGTCTTGTCATCATCTAATACGGCATCCCAAATTATATCCCCTAATTTTCGCCATTCTGCAAGTTCATGTATCGTGTTAGGACTAACAAAACAACCCTTGCTTATCCCATAGGTTATTAGCCCTGGCAACTCCTTTTTAAAATCTAGCTCTTTTTCTTTTTTTTTTTTTTTTTTTTTTAAAAAAAAAAACCTCTGCACCATATAAATTCCACTCGACTCTCCCTTAATCTTTTTGCCTCTCTCCTAACTCATGAACGGTGTTAGGGTTCACGAAACATCCTTTAGATATGCCGTAAGTTATTAAAGCCGGCAACTCTTTTTTGAAATCTATCTCCTTCTCCTTAACCCCCCTCTGCTTCAAAAACTGAGTTAGCAGCGTCAATGCCGCCTGTCTTTGCATAGTTAAAGTATGAATCTACACAACCTTGATTACCAGTGGTTAGCGACAGCAATTGCTCACCTTTCGCTCCCACCGTTATCTTCCAGCCACTGTGTAATTTCACCCGTGGGATCCGGCACCGTAGTCGCCTGCGACGAGGTGCTTTGATCGTCCTTATTCGCGAGTCGGGACCTGGGATCTTTACTCCGTATTTTTATTCCTCGGTAGTTTCACGCCGACACGTCGGGGTCACCACTTTGTAGGAATCGACGGAGGGAGACTGCACTCTCATATGAGGTCGGCAGAACTCAATTTATTGCGCAGATACATTTACTTATATATCATTCTTCTGTCAAATCACCACGACTAAGCATATCTTATTATCTTTTTCTTAGGTTTTCATTAGACCACTTCTACATCAATCATTAACTTTTAACCTATGCTTCAGCCTCTAATTATAATATTCTCCGCCTTGCCTGTTAGTTCCCTATCTTATGTAACTTAGTTTCTTGTACTACTCTGCAAGGACAGTACGTCCTTGAGGCCTAATCTTGGCTGCTAGCGCCTGCACAGTAGCCTGTTCGTGCACCTGCTCTAACACTACATGTCCGTTATTCACAAGCCAGACTCCCACAATTCAGTAATTAAGTCTTTTGTTAGTATTATTAGTCCATTGGCCATTTAGTGAAAGAAATACTCCTGAAAGAGAAAGTTGCTGTGAAAGCTCTGATACATAATTATTTTAAAGTTATTTTGTGTTATATTTTATCAGTTATTCTATATCATGTTCATGTGTATTTACAAATACATTGAATTGCTATATCGATATCATATAAATTCTAATACACATACATAAAGATATACATCAAGCTTTATAAGTTAAGTGTTTCCATACAAATACTGCCCAAAATTGCTTATTCTTAATTAAAAATTAAAATCTAGACATTCGTATGAATGAGGACATCTAGAGTTACATTAGCCTGGATTTTTTCAGAATTTTGGGAAGGATTTAAAGTAAGAAACAAGACCCTAATGACTGTGGTCCCATTATCATATATAATTTAGCAACCTAGATTTACATTTTCAGAGCCTACCCAGGCATACATATGCTTTTGATAATCTGGCTGAAGACCTGAATTCCTCAAAAAATTTGGACTGCTGCATCACTTCTATTTTCAAAGTTCTTGCAACCTTCTAAACTACTTATGGGCAGATTTTCAAAAGCCATTTGAATGGTTAGGGATGCCCAATAAGCATCTAATCAGATTTTGAGAAGTATTTAAATGGATGATGCACCCAACTCCCTTTCAAAACTCAACCCTCAAAGGTGTTTTTAAAAAAGGGACAAAGAAATCTCTGCCTGAGATTTGGCAGAAACTTACACCTGAGCGAGAGAGTCTGTTTCTGCCACCTGCTGAAACACTGGCTGCTGGCACAGTTGGATGGGAGGCACTATGCAAAATGATTACTGCTTGGATTCAGTAGGTCAAGGGCTGTATTTCTAAGGAGCAAGCAGAAGAAGGAGTTTGCAGAACAGCTGCCTGAACTTTTTAAATGGACAACAGGAACCTATGAAGTGCTGTATCTAGTGCAATAGCCATGATGGACACATTACTGTCCATGCAGTAAACTCTCTCTTCATGATTTTTGTTGTTGTTGTTATTATTTCACTGTACTGGTCAAAAGTAAGGAATTAAGAGATACAAAAGAAGAGGTGGCAGGAAGGGGCTGGAAAAACTGCTGCTGCTCCCCCTCAATGCACAAAAGCCCAGCAAGGACATAAAAGGAACTGCATCAGGATGTTCAGAGAGGTGGGCAGCATGCTCTTTCCCCCATGGGACACAGATTCTAAACAACGCAGGGATGTTGGACTAGATGATCTTGAGAGGTCCCTTCCAACCCCTACCACTTTGTAACACTAGTTAGCTAGCCCTTAGTAGCTGTGGCACTACTATCCTGAGCTGCACTCCAAAGGCATTCGTCCTTCTGGCTGATGTGAAGCTTCCAATGCAATCTCTTGCCCTCAACATGGTGTGAAGCTATTTGAGGACCTATTCATCTGTTTTCCATTGTTTTCTGTTTCTATAACAGCTTATGAACAGCTTGCAAAAGCTCAGATGAGACTCAAAGGTCTTTCCAAGTGGCAGAAGCTTCTTCCAAGAATGGTCCATGTTCCTGTTTTATAAATTACTCTGCAGTGGCAATAATTGCTCTCTGAAGACTGAGCTGTAAAGGGCCAAACAGCAGAAATACTGAGGGCTTCCTAAAGGGTTTCCTGGAGGAATTTCCGCTCTACTCATCTATCACATGACATTTATTCATTTTACCATCGGAGCTGGTTGCACACCTCGCAATCCAAGTAGCTTTGGGATCCCCTATCAGGTGTGATAGGATGGACAGAGAAATCCCTGGCACTGAAGCTTCTTGTTGCCACCTGGCCCACCTGAGAAAATCAAAACAATACAATTGGGGGAAAATGAGTAACTGCTTCTTTGTCTTATTTCTCACTAATTCAGGAAGCCAAGGAAGAATTTAGGAAATTGCATAATATTTTTATATAATGCTCCACAGCAGCTTTTCCTTGATGTTATATAGATCCTGTCTTACTGTTTGGTCTATTGGATGCTCTAGGCTGAAAACAGCCATGTACTGGAGATGCTGCCAGATCTGTTGAATAAATCTTAGCTTATAACGATGAGATAATATAGTACAAAATGCCTGCTTTCCTACATTATAATTCTCCAAGAGATGAAAGACTCAAATTTTTCCAGAAAAAAGACTGCTCTGTTTGGGGGAAGTTTGGGAGGGGTGACATAAGTCATAAATTAAGCTGGAAAGAACTTTCACAAGAAAAAGTTATTGAACAAAGAGCTTCAGTAAATCCCGAGGGCCATGTGTGAGCTGAAATGGAGCTCCTGGGCATAGGGTGTGGGTCCCAGGTGAGGCTTGTAAGAGCCTTAGGACATGTTAAGAGTCCTCAGAGTCCTGAGTTTTCTTACAGCTTATGGTATTTCCATTTCAGGTTAATAGCAATATTTCATTCTACTTCTAATATGTTTATTCAGTTATTATTATTTATTGGTGTAATCAAGAAATTATGCAGACTTTCAGCACCAGAAAATGGATCATCAATTCAGAATTCAGTAAATTAAAGAAGCAAGAGGAGAAAAATCTCCTTTATGTCCTCTGGGAAGAGGAAAAGGGAACAAAGAACACTCATGCAACCTGGGGGTTAGACCAGTGGTCTGTGAAGTGGGGTGTGCCAACCCAGGCAGTGTGCAAGACAAGTCACTGAGGTGTGTGTCCTGGTTCCCCAGCACAGCCCCATGGCCCAGCCATGCAGGCAGCCATGAGCAGCCCCAGTCAACTGGGAGATCCACTCAAGGCACTGACTCACAGGTGTGTCCCACACCACCTCATCATGCTCATGATAAAAGGAGGGAGCTCACTGAGGGTAGAGTTCCTCTTCCTGGGGCTCCTTCTTCTTGGCCTTCTGCTCCTGGTGTTGACATCAAGGACTAGGCAGATTAGAACTTTGTATAGTCTATGTTGGTTGTTGTATTGGTTTTGTTATTTCATTAAACCTGTTTCTAATTCAACTCCTGGGGCTTCTCCCTTTTTTCCCCAATTCCCCTTCTCAGCTGGGGAGGGAGCACTGGGTGGTAGAACAACTGCTACAGTTTAGCCCCAGATACTGGCTAAACGTAGACAGTGTGGGAAGAAAATAATTTTTGTACCATTAATAAATAAAATATATTTTTTAAAGTGTGTTGGTTTTATCCTTATCTATTTTCAATTTCTATTTTTTGGTAGTTCTATAAAGTGCCTAGTAGGAACACACTGTCATTTATTGTGATGTTTCTGATAACAATAGCCATAGCAAGGCTGACCTGATCCCTACAAAACCCTTCTGTACCTGATTCTTCTTCCCTTCACAGCAATGCAGGTTAGGAGTGAACTGATTAAAATCTAGGGTATTTCAGTAATTCCCCCCCAAAAAATCAGCATGAGGGAAAAATCCCAAACTGAAAATGTATAACTTCCATCTGAGTCTGGGAAGAGATAGGATAGCATTTAGAACATGGCTGTTCCGGAGCTCATACAAATTTCTTAAATAAGGAGCAAGTAGTCAAGCACAAAGCACATGAAGACATACACTTGATGGAAATGGTTCCTTGAATAATGTCCCTGAGAGGTCAGAGAGAAGCTTCTGGCAAAACATCAGCATCCCTGAGAACAAACTGCAAGAAGAAAGGGTTTTTTCCCAGTATATCAGCTGAGTCATCTTGAGGGGAAATTATTTGGGTCACTTCCCACTTCATTTTTTCCCTCAGAAGATGGCCTGGGTTGGAGCAGCTCCATGTGAAAGACATTTAATGTTGACTTTTTAGAAAGGTTTTTTTTTGGGGGGGGGAGGGGGGCTGTAGGAAGGGTGTTAGGCCTTGTGGACCACTCCAAAATAATCCACAACATGAGGACTTTCTGCTCTTCCAGTTCAGATTTTGTCTAAGAACCCAAACTCTACCATAACAGAAGACCTTCTGTGCTTGCCATGTCATGACATTCTTACAGCCTTTGGCCTTCACCAGATGTACCGGGTCTGGCTGAGAGGGAGTTAATTGCCCCCATAGCAGCCCTCAGTGCTGGGCTTTGTACGGTAGCTCGAAAGGTGCTGATAACACAGCAGTGTTCTGGCCACTGCTGAGCAGTGCTCACACACCAGTAAGGCTGTCTCTCCAACATTCCCCCTCACCAGTAGGCTGGGGGTGGGCAAGACCTTGGGAGGGGACATAGCCGGGAGAACTGACCCAAGGGGATATTGCACACCACACGGCATCTGCTCAGCAACAACAGCTGGGAGGAAGGAGGAGCTGGGGGCATTCGTTGTGATGATGTTTGTCTTCCAGAACAGCTCCCTGCTGTTCCAAAGCCCTGCTCCCTGGGAACTGGCTGGATGTTGCCTGCTGGTGGGAAGTAGAGAATAAATCGTTTGTTTTCCTTTGCTTCCATGCACAGCTTTTGCTTTGTTAAACTGCCTTTATCTTGAGCCACGAGGTGATCTACTCTGGGATCCTGGTCTAGCAGGGGGTTGGACTAGATGATCTTCAGAGATCCCTTCCAACCCCCACCGCTCCGTGATTCTGTGATTATTTTCTGCCCCCCTCGTCCTGCTGAGAGGGGGAGTGACAGAGCAGCTGGGTGGGCACACAACTTCCCCATCGGTTATTAACAGGCAAGACTGCTTGTGGTAACCGCATGTCCCAGTCCTGGTGTGAGACACCAGCGTGCTTTTTAACCAGTCCCACTCCACTGCCCCATCAGCCCGAGGACAGCAGGGTGTGAGACACCCATTCACCGCCGAACTGGAGGATTGTAAAGGGAATCACCCCTGCAATGCCCCGTTAGCAGCGACTGACAAAGGGTACGGAGGGACACGGGTCACGGTGGGTCGCGATAACGCAGGGGGGCGCTGCAGGGTCCTAGTGCGAGCACCTTCCACCCCGCGGCTCCCGAAACTCCCCACGGGGCCACCCTGCAAACCCCACCGCCTGCCTGCTGGGACATCACATCCCAATATTCCCTTCAGAAGGGCCTGGAGCCACCTCCACGGCTGCCACCCGCTTTTCCCCAGGCAGCCAGAACTGGGCTCGGGCTATGGGCCGTGTTTCTGCTGCACCCGTTACCCCAGTGATGTTCATAGTTTGCCTCGAGGGTTTAATTCCTGGCTCCTCGGCTCGTTGCTTATTCAGCACACTAATTTGGGCCCTGTATCAGTTAAGAATTCCAAACTCACTCGCTCCGGCCCCACGGGGATGCGTATGGAAGGTTCCCTGTTAGCGGACCAGTTCACTAAGCGGAGCGGACAGCCCGAACTCCACCCCGCAACTTCTAGTCCTTAACCCCTTCGATCCCTGTTGCGGGGGCGCAGAAGGGTGCGCGGTCCTGCGGAGGAGCGGTTCCCCGTGTCTCCTCCTCGCCCTCAGCTTTCCCCTCCAGCAATTCCCCAGCTTCCCGACCCGGCGGGCGGGCACCCCGTGAGCATCCCCCGAGGTACCCCCAGTGCTAACGCCTGTTACCAGAGCTCATTCCTTCTCGGATCGGGGCGTGACTCAGTTTACCCGGGGCGGGTTTACACTGGGGGACTGCCCTGCTTGTGCTAACAACAGCTCCATCAACACACGCGTCTGCTCCTTTCCTCCAATTCTCTCTCCAATCACCCTTTGACTCTAACATTCCCACCTGGTCCTGTGCCTGAACCACACCAGCCCCCATGATGGCACACACGTCTCCTTTATCTACGCCACCCCAAAAACTCCTGCGGCTTTGCTCCAGCCTTTCCACAACCACCACCGGGTCGGACCACTTCTCCCTCGCCCCGTGCATGGCTCGGGGAGAAGGTGCACAGTTGTGTCTCCTTAATAATTCCTCTATGGACATCCTGCCAATGCATGTCGAGGAGGCACCCCCAAAATCTGCAGAGCAGCCCCTCAAAACCTCTGAGAACCCAAAGCATCCCCGACCCGGTGCCAGGCGGAGGCGCTCACACACACACAGGGCGGTTACTCAAAAATAAAGATTGATTCGGAGCAAAACTACTTAACTCTCCGACAGGCCTGAAGTAAAACACAAGTTCAGGTGTCAGTCGGGAATATATTATTATACAACTGGACCAACTCACGCCAGAAAGATGACTCAAAAAGGTGCACACTCGCTCTAAAAAAGGGGTAAATCTCGCACCCAAGGGTACCCAAACCCATACAATCACTCACCCACAGGGGGGAGGGCTCACTCAAAGATAACCAGAAGAAATATTCACTCACCAAGGTGAGGGGGGATGGTGAGGGCTCTCAACCCCGGAGAGTTTCCTTGGGTGGCATCCTGATCCAAGGGGAGAGCCCCCGACTGCAGACCTGCTGCTCCGAGGGGGACCAACTCAAACTGGTTCTCCGGCAGGGCTCCACTGATACCCACGTGGAGTCTGACCCGTGGGCAGTTGTAACTAGCCAGGGGCCCTCTCTGCAGGGGACCATTAACCTAGACAAAGCACCATTAGAAGGTGGCTCCAGGATGGGGGACGCGGGGGTGCATCTGCACCACACCAGAACAAAGGATTTCTGTTTTCCACATTCCGGCGTAGCAGTGGTGACCCTCAGCCATTCCAGCCGGAGAGGTCTTTTCAAGTGAACTAGTCTGTACATTTCTGCTAACAGTTCCAGGCCAATTATGTGCATTTTCCAAAAGAAAGCAGTTTTAGCTGGAAGTGCCGACTATCATCTCTGTTAATTTCCTTACTAGATTTCCTCAACCATTCACCAGATATATCAGAATCAGCAATTTATAAAGTCTCTGGAAAGACTTTCCCAGGACAGCGGGCTGCAGCAATGTCAGCAATGCAATGCATAATACACCAATCCATAAGTATGAAAGGAAATATGTTAAATGAAATATGCTAAATTTAAAAAGAACATCCCAGCAGATGTGAAAGAGTAGCTACATTCCAAGAGTGCCCTGAAAGATGAAAGCAGCTGAACGAGAGCTAGGAAAATGTAGTCAACAGATTCAGCAACAGGAAAGTCTTATTACATCATTCTTCTTGGTTGTTCACTGTGAGAAACAATTTCACAAGGTTTTTATAAAATTTATTTGGGGACAAAGTCAGTGGAGCGAAAGAACAGCACTGGGCGCATGACAAAAAGTCAGAGGCGCGACTTTTACAAAGTTAACTTGGTACTTACACATTCGCTAACAATTCGGGGGGGAAAAGGGGGGGAAGGTCTAGTACGGTCCAGGGGGAAAAAAAAAAAGGGGGGCTGTGGTCGTCTTTGCTGTCTCTGTTAAGCTCACAAGTTTCTTATGTCGGACTAATGAGTCCTTCAGGAGGTGCCAGCCGCATCTGGGATTTCGGGGGAACCTCCCCATTGAGGCAGGTTTACATCGATCACCCAAAGCAGCCAGAAAGATAAGGGCAGAGTCTGGTTTTCACCCTCCGCAATCAAAGCTTAACAAAGGAGATTTACACATGTATTCACACACTGATGTGTCTGCAAACCAGCTACAGCAGGAGATATTCACAGACTAGCTACAGCAGGAGATAACAAAGGACATGTTTTAGTATGAAATAGAAAGAAGAATATAAAATTGCATGTCTCGTTCCTTTCAGGCTTACCCACTTTAATAGTTATGCCTACAAGCGATTTTTGGTCATTTGAGAAAGCAAAATTAATAACCTGAGTGCTTTTTCTCACAGTCCCCCCTATTTCTTTTATTATATTTTGCTTTCGCTTTTTAGCTCATTCAAAGGAGAGTTTCTTTCTATGATTAATCTAGCCCTTTCCATATTTGGGCTGTGAATCTTTAGCATCTTCACAGAGGAGGGCTTATTTTTAGGTGGTGTTACCTCAAATTTTAATCCTTCAATTGTTCGCATTATTAATTTATTTGACAGAGGAATGAAACAAGGCAAAAACAGTAAAAGCATCATAATGACTGAGAATCCCAATAAAATTCCTTTTAGCGCTCCAAAATTCCACCAACTGTCTTCCCACCATCCCTCCATATTCAGATTGAACCCATTCCCAGTTTGGACTGGTACGTGTGCTATCTTTCTCATTGCCTCTGTTATTCGTTCTATGGCTTTCCCTTCATCATCGATTTGCAAACATCAGTTAGTGAGATTGAATTTCACACACACACCTCCCTCGGTAGCCAGCATGTAATTTAATGTTAACTTGTTCTGGTATACTGGGGTTCGGATTTTAGAATTTTGTTCGGCTACCAGAGTTAACGCATCTCCTGTCTTATTGGTCACAATTTCTAACGCTGTCTGTAATCGAATAATACGGTTTAGCATATATATTGGGGTCCTATATCCCCAAGATCCATCCTCTGCCTATGTAGCAGGATCGTAATAAGTTATAATTCTTTCGGGGGGCCATTCATTATGTTTCCAATTTCCTATTTTGAGACTTCTTTTTTTTTGCTTTAATTCAGTGTAAACCGGGACTCCGAACCGCTCGCCTCTTTCTATGGGCAGGAGAGAGAAACTTGGGCGGATTGTTCCTAGGGCACAGGTTCCGGTCCAGTTATTTGGGAGCTCCGAGTAAGCATATCTGCCACATATCCAATATCATCCATCAGGGGCAGGCCAGTTATCCCCAGGTTTCTTATTAATTGTTCAACTGTACCTTTTTTTTTTTGGCTAGGTCCTTAGGTGTTTGCCATATGGTTCACTTGGACTGGCTTTCATTTTATATTTTTATACCTTCACATACTAGATCTTTTATTGCTATTTTCCCATTTACCTTTTTAGGCTTTTGCCAGCAACGTTGACCAGTGATACTAGTTTGCAAAGCCCGTTGTTTGGCCCCTACCAGAGTAGTTCAGTTACAAATATCAGTTTATTTTCTACATTTACAAAAAGGTGGAAAAGTTTATTAAGGTCAGGGAGTTCTAATACTGGAGCCTTTATCAGCTTCTCTTTGATTTCTTTGAACTTCCTTTGTTCATTTTCTGTCCAGGTTATTTCAGTTTTGGTAGTTAATTTTTTATACAAAAACCTCACTGCCTGGGTATAACCTTCTATCCACAGCCTACAATACCCCACTAAGCTTAAAAATCGTCTAACTTCCTTTTTGGTTCTGGGCATAGGTAGAGATATTATTTCTCCTACCCTATCAGAGCTGATCCTGTTTTTCCTTCAGTAATAAGATGTTTTAAATATTTGATTTCTTTCTGTACAAATTGTAATTTTTCCTTAGATACCCTTAGTCTTGTTTCTCCCCAGAAATTTAATAATTCTATTGAGGTGTCTCGGACTTTTGTCTCTTCAGGTCCGGATATTAGGAGGTCATCTATGTATTGTAAAATTTGGATTCCCTGAGGTGGGTAAAATTGCTGCAGCAGCTCCTCCAAGGCTTGCTCAAACAAATTAGGTGCTTGCATAAACCCCTGAGGTAGTTTGGTCCAGCCTAACTCTGCCTGTCTTGGGATCTTCCCAGTCAAATGCAAATAAATCCCTGCTTTTTGTGCTACTGTGCAGGCCCAAAAGGCATTTTTGAGGTCTATTACACTGAACTATGCATGATCATGGGGAATTTTACTTAGTATGGTATATGGGTTTGAAACCACAGGGTACTGAGTTCAAATTCTCTTATTTACTTCTCTTAAGTCCTGAACCAATCTATAGGTTCCATTAGGTTTTTTATTGGGAGGATTGGGGTGTTATAAGGCGGCATGTAAGGTTCTAAAGTTCTTCTTTTTTTTTATTAAAGCCTCAATTACTGGTTTCAATGCCTCTTTGCCTTTTTGAGATATATTATATTGCTTGATTCTTATGGGTTGTTTATCGTCATTCAAAGTGACTTGGATAGGGGGTATGTCTAATTTTCTTGATTACCTTTTTTGGCCCATACTTTTTGCATTATTTCGTCTTTATCTTTTACTTTTAACTCTAATACTTTTGCTATCTTTTTTTGTTCGGGTATTACTCCAGTTCCTAGTTTAGTTTGCAGATCTCTCCCCAGAAGGTTACATCTTGCTTCTGGGACTAATAGTAAATTGCAAACTTCATATTGTTTTTTTTCTTGGACTAATACATCTTTAACTAGTGGGACCGAAAATCCTTCTCCTTTTGTTCTTGTAACTCTATTTTTCCCCTTTTTTACATCCTAGGGGTATTTTGGTAGTGCATGTTTTTTTTGTTCTGATGTCCACTAAGAATACATATTCTTCTTCCTGGGGGCCTAATTTTAAATTTATCAAGGGCTCTTCTCTGAAGTTATCCCCCAGGACCCCAGGAAATAGAGCCCCTGACACCCCAAATCACCATTTAATTTTTTTCTTGTTGAGCTTTTCTGAAGACTCCTAAGTCTTGGGCTCGCTTTCAGCATTCTCTTTTAAAGTGGCCCCTTTTTCACAATAGTAATAGTTTTCACTACTTTCAATTTCTTTGCTTCCCCCACTTTTTCTCATTTCTGTCCTCCCTCTCGGATTGGGCTTACATTTGTTTCTGGGAGGATTTTGACTTTTGTGTTTGACTGCTTTTTGTGTGGCTACCATTATTTTAGTTTTTGTTTTAATTTTCTCTTTATCACTTCTAACATATACTTTTTGTGCTTCCCTCAAAGGATTATTTAATCCTCTATCATGTCAATCTTCTAACATTTCTAATTTCCTCTTTATGTTTGGCCAGGCGTGTGTCACAAAATTTACTTTTAATAATTCCTGGCCAGTCTCACTTGCCGGATCTATTCCTGAGAACTGTTGAATGTTTTGTCTTAACCTCTCCAACCATTCAATAGGGGTCTCCTTTTTTTTTTTCTGTTGACTATTAAAGGCTTTACTTGCATTCTGTACCCGGGGGAGGGGGGGTGGGGGGGGGAGGGCAACTATCAGTTTACGATAATCCTCCATATTTCTTCTCCCTTCTTGTTCATTTTGATTCCATTGGGGCATAGTAATTGGCAGTTTCTGATCACCCGGGACTCCTTGCTGATTTTCTCTTTCCCCTATTCTCATCCCTGCCGCTCTTACCATTTGTCACTCTGCAAATGAAAACAAAATGCTCAGAATTTATTGCAATTCTCCCCAAGTATAAATATTGGGTCTTAAGAATTGGTTAAATTGCTCCGATAGCCCTACCGGATCCTCTAATTGTCGCATATCCTTTTTAAATCCCCGTCCTTCCCCACTAGTAAGGGGGGCACTTACAAAACCTACCCCTGCGGGGATTCCTGGCACAGGGACCTCTCTTAAGGGGTAAGCACGAATTTCAGCTCTATCTTCTCCTACCCCTTGGGTTTCATCTTGCCTTTCTTTGGTTCTCCCCCTCCCCCTAGATCTAGTTTGAGGTCGTGCCAGACTGCATGATGATTCTTCTGCAAGATTAGTGTTATATGGAGGGGGTGGGGGGGTAGGTGTTCTAAGGGGTCCCACTTTTCTTTCTCTCGTGGTTTTTCTTTTTTTTTTCCCTGTTTTACCCTAAGTATCCCAACCTCTCCCTTCCAGCACTTGGCATAATCACCTTCTTCTTGACTGAAGGGGTTGGTTTTTGTTCAGGGGGGGAAAGGGGGGGAAGGTATAGTACGGTTCAGGGGAAAAAAAAAAAGGGGGGTGGGGTGGTCGTCTTTGCTGTCTCTGTTAAGCTCGCTCACAAGTTTCTTATCTCGGTCTAATGAGTCCTTCAGGAGGTGCCAGCCGCATCTGGGATTTCGGGGGAACCTCCCCACTGAGGCAGGTTTACATCGATCACCCAAAGCAGCCAGAAAGATAAGGGCAGAGTCTGGTTTTCACCCTCTGCAATCACAGCTTAACAAAGGAGATTTACACATGTATTCACACACTGATGTGTCTGCAAACCAGCTACAGCAGGAGATATTCACAGACTAGCTACAGCAGGAGATAACAAAGGACATGTTTTAGTATGAAATAGAAAGAAGAATATAAAATTGCATGTTTCGTTCCTTTCAGGCTTACCCACTTTAATAGTTATGCCTACAAGTGATTTTTGGTCATTTGAGAAAGCAAAATTAATAACCTGAGTGCTTTTTCTCACAACTGCCTCTTCGCTTGCCTCAAGGTGCCTTTCTGTTCTGTGGTGAAGGTAAGGTTTTTGCATATATTCTGCCTTTTCCTTCAGGAGGACCATGTTCACTCGGTTTTCTGTCCATTACCGCTGTCGATCCTCCTCCATTGACAAACTGTTCGCATTTGGGGCAGAACACAGGTAGATCTCGGAGCAAGCGACATATCCTCCAATGTTGGCAAATTGTCAATGAGCATTGTGACTATGTCCTTCAGTTTACTGGTGGAATTACTCCATTTCTAGAAGCCTTTTTTGCATCATTAGGAGTGGTCCGGAAGTCGCGTACCGTGCGAGCACCAGCCTGCTGGACCATGGAGCAGGTAAATCCACCTGCCGAGCCCTGGGAGCGCTGGCAGGCGCTTTAGTAGGCTGAGATACAGGATGGCTACAAACCAGAGCTGTCGTAGATTGTTTGCTTTTGCAACACCATATCGGATGGGAAGAAACAGCAAACAAATTC
This sequence comes from Podargus strigoides, assembly GCA_028020825.1. Taxonomy (NCBI): domain Eukaryota; kingdom Metazoa; phylum Chordata; class Aves; order Caprimulgiformes; family Podargidae; genus Podargus; species Podargus strigoides. The sequence goes on along the minus strand of CM051642.1, from coordinate 591,432 downwards.
CAACCAGACGGGTATTGCTGTTTGCACTTTCGGATAATGTCACCTCTGCAGCAGAGCAAACACGGCAATCCATCCGTTCGATGAGAGATGCTCAGGATAAGGTTCAGTGCTCTGATGGGTGGGGATCATGGTTAGATGGCCTTCTGAAGATTCCTGTGTGGGTAAAAAACTGTGTTAGCAGCGCGTTGCTAGTTTTGTTAGGATTGGTTTGTGCAGCTTGTTGTTACCAATCATTATTAATCCGTTACGGTCTATGGTTGACAAGGCTATTCACGAATTGTTACAGGAAATTTAGTTTTAGGTGCCCGGCCAGCTAATGGATATGAGCTCCTTCGTCCTCACGATGATAATCGGGACACTGTCTGTGACATAGCATGGAGAGGGGGAACTGTGGGCACAACAGGTGTACAGGTGTAACAGTTAATGCTGTTTGATGTCATCGAGCAGGGCCTGAAGCAGACAAGATGCAGCCAGCACGTTGCAAAGATGGCAGCAGCAAGTGACAGGAATGTGTGGAGCCGTCCCTGCAGAGACAAAGGGGAACAGACCGATCACGGCCGCGAGCAGGGGGTCGATCCCGTGCCAGAGGGAGCTCACACACTGGGGAAGGGGGGGTCGGTCACACGGGGTGATTCGGGGACGTTCGGTGTACGGGTATTAAAGCCTTTGTGGGGCAGCATTAAATCGGAGCAGCGATCCACGGCGTTCATGCCTGTGGTTGTTTTCCTGGGATGGGATCCTAGACCATGGTAAACAGGGATTGTCCCTCAACAGCAGTGACACCTGTGCTTACCTGGCAGCCTGGCTAGTGTTCCTCTGGTTACCTGGAAGCTTGGCTAGGATTCCTTTGATTACCTGGCAGCATACCTAGGGTTCCTTTGATTACCTGGCAGCATACCAAGGGTTCCTTTGGTTACCTGGCATCATACCTAGGGTTCCTTTGATTACCTAGCAGCTTGGCTAGAGTTCCTTTGCTTACCTGGCAGCTTGGCTCGGGTTCCTTTGGTTACCTGCAGCTTGGCTAGGGCTCCTTTGCTTGCCTGGCATCTTGGCCAGGGTTCCTTTGGTTACCTGGCAGCATACGTAGGGTTCCTTTGCTTACCTGGGAGCTTGGCTAGGGTTCCTTTGGTTGCCAGGCTAAGTGCTGCGTTCTGGGGGTGTGAAACCGGGGTCATTCGGGCAGTTCAGGTCTCAGAGACTAAGTGCTGCCTTTGGGGGGGCTCAGAAATGGAGACCTGCCCTGCCTTCTGGGCACTTGAAGCAGAGACCGCGTCCTGCGTGTGCATAATCAGAGAGTAAGCGCCGTGTTCTGGGGGCTCATTTGGGCTCCGACTGAGTCTCTGCGGGGACTTGGAGCAGAGACCCGGTCCTGGGTGTTTGGGCATAGAAATGCAGGCTCTGTCCTGTGTTTGGGGGCTGGAAATGGGACTCAGGGCTCAGTCTGCTTCCAAGTGCTGTGTTCTGCAGACTCAGACTGGGGCTCAGGGGGGTTTGGGCTCAGGCACGCACAGTCAAGTCTTGAAAACAGAGAGCACATCCTGAGTGCGTGGGCTCAGAGTCAGAGACCGGGTGCTGCGTTCTGGGGGCTCCAAACCAGGGTCACTGCCCACTGTGCAGGCTCAGACACAGAGACCGAGTGCTGTGGTACGGGGGGGAGGGTCAGGGCTCGTTTGGGCACTGAGAGCTGCGACCTGGGGGGGGGCTCAGAAACGGAGACCAAGTGCTGTGTTCTTGGGGGTGGAACTGAGACAGAGACTAAGTCGTGTGTTTTGGGGGACACGGAGCAGAGCCCCCGCCCCTTGTGTTGGAGCTGAGACAGCGACTGAGCGCTGTGGTTCCTGGGGTGACCCTGCTGTCCCCCGGGCTGTGTCAGCACTGATCGGAGCCCCCGTGCCGTGCCGGGGGGGTGAGGCAGAGGCGCGTGTGCGGGCTCAGAGGCAGAGACTCAGTGCCGTGCTCGGGGGGCTCCACACCGGGGTCCTTGGGGCGGTGTCAGGGCTGGGAAATGCAGAGCGAGCGCTGTGTTTGGGGCTGGGAGCAGGGACCGAGTCCTCCATTTCGGGCTCCCAGCCCATGCCCGGTGCGGGGTGGCCCCGCGCTGCCCGGGGCAGTGTCAGCGCTGAGAGCCGCAGTGCGGTGCTGGGGGCGGAGCAGAGCCCCCGTGCCGGGTGCGGGAGTGGGGCACGGAGCCCACCGGGGCAGGGTCGGGGCTCACACACAGTCCGAGTCTCGGGGACCCCCCGCCGCCCCCGCTTTTATTCGGTGTCTGCACGGAGTCCCCGCCGTTACCCGTGAGCACAGCCCCGGCGGGGCAGCCCCAGCCCCGCACCGGCAGCAGCTGCGGGCAGAAGTGGCCAGCGCGAGCCCCGAGGTCCCGTCGCGGCGCCGGGATTGAGGCGGCGAGGCCGGGGTCGGGACGGGAGGGCGAGGCCGGGCCCAACCCCGGGACCCGCACCCCGCCTGCCTGGCGCTGCGGCGAACACCGCCGGGACTGCCCCGCCGGCACCGGCAAAGCACCGCACCGGCCCCACCGCGGCCCGGCCCCGCCTCACCGGCCCCAGGCTCCACGCAGTCCCGGGAAGAACCCCCGAGAGGGGCCGGTGCTGCAGCGCCGATCCCCGCCGATGAATTACGGCCTGCGGGGCCGGCGCAGTTCTGGCGGCAGAAGAGGGGGCGGGGCGGGGCGGTGCCCGTGGCGCGGGGCGGGACCGAGCAGATTGGAGCCCCCGCGGCCGCCGCCGGTCCCGTCTCCCGTTAACTCCCGTTCTCTCCCGGCGGTGCCGCTCGCGGCCCCGGGGCGGCAGCGGCCGGGCCGGGCTCCCCCAGTGAGGCGCGGTGAGCTCGGCTCCAGGCCGGGAGCGCGGGGAAGGGCAGTGCCGGTGCCCGGGCGGCCGCGCTGCCGGGGGCTCCGCGGAGGAGCCGCGGGGCGCGAGGTGCCGGAGAATTAAGCCTGAAAGGCCGGAGCCCCGCCTCCTCTCCCGAGCCGCCCGCGGCCACACGGGGCCGGGCCCGCCCCCGCCCCGCGGGTCCCCTCATTCCGTTCCCAAGCACTGCCCGGCACGGCCGGGGCTCCCGGGCCCGTCCCGACACCACACGCGGGGTGGGGGTGCGGGGACTCCCCCCGGGGCAGTGCTGGGGCTGAGCAGCCCCGCTGGCCCTTCCCAGAGCTGCGAACGGAGCCCGGGGCTGCGTTTGTGGGGCTGGAAAGGGGCTGCGGGGGGCAGAGCGCGAGTCCTGCGCCTTTGGGCTCAGAGACGGGGACGCGGTCGCTGTCTCTGGGGTCAGAGCCAGGGGCCGGGGTGGCCGTGGCTGAGGGGTGGGAGGCGGCAGGGCGTTGGGGTGTGGGTGTGCAGGAGGGGGGTGGGCAGGGTGCGTGGACCCCTGCCGGAGGTGGGGGTCTGGTCGCGTTGTTCCCCAAAGCTTAGGACACCGGCATGCACCAGGCCAAATTAAACGTAGGAGATAAAGAGTGTGAAAAGTATCTTTTCGCCCAGAGGATTTATTGGAGGGGGTACAAGCCCCGGACTGGTTATCCCAGCTTCAGACAGTGTACAATCATGACAGGTCATATTCAGATACAAGTCATGACAGTGATTGATTTACGACTTGGACCAAAGCCAAGATCATTTGCACAAGCTTTAATGAGCTGGAACCAACTGGAGATGGAGAGGAGGAGGTGTTGGAACCAACTGGAACTATAAAGCAGCTCGAGATGGAACCAAGCTGGAACAGGAGCTGCAAATGAGCTGGAGCCGGAGGAGAGGACACCAACTGGAGATGAAACCATGCTGGTCAAGCACAAGCTGGAGCCATCCTTGAGCAGGACCTGAAATGAAAGAGGGCAGAAACAGATCACCTAAAGGTGCAAATGAGCTGTAACGAGCCAGAGCCCTCCATGAGCTGGAGCTGAAATGACAGGGACAGAAACAACCCACCTCAAGCTGAGATGAACTGGAGCTGAAACGAGCCAGAGCCATCCATGAATTGGAGCTGGAACTGCCCACATCTGTCTGTGAGGTGGAGCCTCATCGCAATAGAGCCGCAAACACACTGGAGGTGTCCGCAAGGTGGATCTGAAACCAGAGCAGAACCAAACGGGAGCTGCAAATGAGCTGGAGCCAAAACCGAACTGGAGCTGACTGGGAGCTGGACCTGAAATAAATGGGGGCCCAAGCCTACAAACAAAACAAAGAGATGGGGGCCCAAACCAAGCGGGACCCAAACCAAACGGGGGCCCAAACAACTGACCTGGAGCAGTGCAGTCCCTGGGCGGGCGCAGGCAGGGCTGTCCCCAGGCAGGAGCGGTGTCGCATACAGGGCAGGCGGCAGCGTTGGCCTCAGCGCAGGCAGCCCGGCTTCTTCCTGGGGATCCACACCCCATGTGGCTCCCGGCGGGGCTGGGGCTCCTCTGTCCATCCGTCCGTCCCTGCGCAGGGAGAGGTGTGAGACAATCGGCTCCTGGCAGCGCAGCACGGCCCAAAGAGCCCCCGAGCTGCTGCCCTGCAACCCCTGCTGCCCCCCGGGCATGGGCAGCTCTGCCCGGCCCCCTCGGCAGCAGCGACCCAGCACTGAGTCCCGGAGGTGGGAGGGGAGGGACAAACGGGGATGGGACCCCAGAAATGTCCCATTTCTCCTCAGAAGGGTGGGCAGGAGCCAGGGTCTGGCTGAAAACCCACCCGCGCAGCAGCGGCACAGACGACTGCAGCAGCCCCAGGCTGGGAACGGGGCCGGCACCGCACCAGTGCCAGCAGGGTCTGGGCCAGACGCCGACAGCACCCACTGCCACCTCCCCTCACAGCCACAGCCCCCCAAAACATGCACCCAGACTTGGCAGGCCCTGCTCAGGGTGGGCTGTGGGGATGGGAACCACGGGACCCCCCCACCTGCACCCACAAACAGCCTCTGGCCACAGGGGGACACACTGCACCCACCCCAGCACTGTCCTGCTGACACCAGGACCCCTCCTTCCCCCAGAGGGTCCCGTGGGGAGCCCTGCCGGGGTACGGCACTGACCCCCATGCCTCGGCCGCCCCACCAGCAGGACGGGGGGCACAGCCAACGTGTCCCCAGAACAAAACCGCTCTGCAGAGCTCACGGCAGCCCCAGCACCCACCCACGAGCTGGCACCACACTCCCACGGCCCGGGGGGGGGGCTCGGCCCCCACCTGCCCCTCTGACTCAGGGGACCCCGGTGCCTCCCGCGGCACCTGTAGATCCCTGGGCACAGCCAGCCCTGGGAGCCGAGTGCCCCGGTCCCATCACACAGCTCCACTCGGCCCCTGCCCCGGGGCACTCACCTCACCGGGCACCGGCATGGGCCTTCCCCACGCGTGGGCACAGTGCGGCATCGCCTGGGCCACCAACACCTCCCGAGGGACCGGTGGCACCAGGACGGTCATCACTCCCTGTGCTGGGCCAGGCCAGCTTCATGGACAGGGCTGCAGGAGCCGATGTGGGTCCTTGGAGCGGCCTCTGCTGCCACCGCAGCACATTTTGAGCTGAAAAAGAAGTTTTTAGGTAAAAGCACTGCTTCAAACAGCTCAGAGCCACCCCCAGGCCCCGCCATGGCAGCACCCTAACACTGCCACCTCCAGTCCTCGGGCGTCTGCCTGTGAGGCTGATGCTGTGCAGGGCATGGTCGGGGTGCCCAGACCATGCCCCGGGGTGCAGGGAACGCCCCGCCGGCGCAGCCCAAACCATCCCGGCCTGTCCGGGGCTGGGAACGGGCGCAGCCCGGAGCCACCCTGGTGGAATGTCTCCCGGTGGGGAGACAGCAGCACTTCCATCGCACGGGGACCGGCACGGCCGCGCCAAACCCACGTTAACTCCACCCGAGGCACCCTCCGAGGCGGCTCCAGCGCTGCTGCAGAGCCTGCGCCCCCCGCACCCGCCAGCCCCCCCGCAGCCCCCGGCCCCGGAGCCCGCCCGGGGGGACGCCCGTGTCCCGGCCCCGGGAGCGGTGCCCCAATCCCTGCCCGAGAGCGGGCGGGGGGCACGGGGCTGTCCCCAGCCCGGGACACCGCCCCCACAGCAGAGGGGCAGCACACGGGGCACAGACCCCCGTCCCCCGCCGCGGGGGTGTCCAAGGGACGGTCCCCCACAGCCCCCCGCAGGCGGCACCCCCGGGGTCGCTCCCTGCGCACCCCCGGGAGGCGGCACCTGAGCACGGGGACCCCTCATGGGGCTGCTCTGGGACAGCGCTGCCCGTCCCCACCGCCCCGACCCGGGGGGGCCCGAACACCCCCGACACCGGGCACCCCCTCAGACCCCGCCCGGGCCCGGCACCCCCTCCCTGCGCTGCGGCCGGGCCCCACCGCCCCCCTGACCCTGACCGGGCCCGGGGCTCGCCAGGAGCACGGCGGGGCCTCCAGGTCACCCGGAGACGGGCCCCGAGGGCCCCAGCACAGCAGGGACCCCCCTCCCGCCGGGGACCCCCCTCCCGCCGGGAACCCCCCCCGGCCCCGCCGCTACCTGCGCCGGTCCCGCGCTGCTCCCGCGGCGGAGGCGCCCCCTGGCGGCGCCCGGCGGTACCGCGCCCCGGGGCCTCTTCACCCCTCGGCCCGCGGCACCACCCATCAGAGGCGCCGGCGCCTCCGAGCAGCAGCCGATAGCGGGGCGGGGCGGAGCCGTCCCCGCCGGTGCCGCCCCCCGGCGGAAGAACAGCGGCACCGCGCGCAGCCGCCGCCCCGCAGCCGCCGCGGGGCCGCTCCGGGCGGGACGGTACCGGCGCGGCCGGTGGCCCCGGGCCGGGGGGGCTCCCTCAGCGCCCCTGGGGTCACAAAAGCACCAGGGTCGGCACTGCAGACCCGGCAGCCTTTCGGTACCCGCTGCCCGCTGGGGAGGCTCGGGGGGGCAGAGAGACCCACGGACAGTGTGAGAAAAAGCACTCAGGTTATTAATTTTGCTTTCTCAAATGACCAAAAATCGCTTGTAGGCATAACTATTAAAGTGGGTAAGCCTGAAAGGAACGAGACATGCAATTTTATATTCTTCTTTCTATTTCATACTAAAACATGTCCTTTGTTATCTCCTGCTGTAGCTAGTCTGTGAATATCTCCTGCTGTAGCTGGTTTGCAGACACATCAGTGTGTGAATACATGTGTAAATCTCCTTTGTTAAGCTTTGATTGCGGAGGGTGAAAACCAGACTCTGCCCTTATCTTTCTGACTGATTTGGGTGATCGATGTAAACCTGCCTCAATGGGGAGGTTCCCCCGAAATCCCAGATGCGGCTGGCACCTCCTGAAGGACTCATTAGTCCGACATAAGAAACTTGTGAGCTTAACAGAGACAGCAAAGACGACCACAGCCCCCCTTTTTTTTTTCCCCCTGGACCGTACTAGACCTTCCCCCCCTTTTCCCCCCCGAATTGTTAGCGAATGTGTAAGTACCAAGTTAACTTTGTAAAAGTCGCGCCTCTGACTTTTTGTCATGCGCCCAGCGCTGTTCTTTTGCTCCACTGACTTTGTCCCCAAATAAATTTTATAAAAACCTTGTGAAATTGTTTCTCGCAGCAGGGACTGGTGAGGCAGTAAGGTCAGCAGCAAGTGAGGTGATGTGGCAGCAAGGAAAGGATAAACAGGAACAGAGGACAGGAGAGAAGGTGACGGTGGTGGTGGGGATGATCCCAGCAAGGGCAGGCAGAATTGAAACAGGAGATGTGGTTAAGAGGTGGCAGAAAATGAGATGGCAGGAATGCCAGGGGCTGTGAATGGCATGGGGTGTCACAGGCAGTGGGCTGGACTGGCACAGCAAGATGGAGGAAAGGGGCAAAAGCAAGTGGAAATGGCAAGCCAGGGGGTGCCAGTAATACACTGGGGAGGAGAGGTGATGAGCAGGTAGGCTGAGGTAACAGGCGGGATAACAAGGTGAGCAAAAGGGGACTGTCACGGAGGCACCCACACAATCTGCAGAGCAGCCCCTCAAACGCTCTGACAGCCCAGGGCAGCCCCGAGCCCGGTGCCAGGCGGAGGCGCTCACACACACGCAGGGCGGTTACTCAAAAGTAGAGATTTATTTTGGGTAGAACTACTTAACACTCCGACAGACCAAAAGTAAAACACAAGTTCGGATGTCAGTCAGGAATCTCCTACTACCCAACTGGATTATTTCACATCAGAAAGATGACTCAGAAAGGTGCGCACTCACTCAGAAGGGGGCAAATCTCCCACCCAAGGGTACCCAGAACATAGTCACTCACCCACAGCGGGGAGGGCTCACTCCAGGATATCCAGAAGGAATATTCACTCACTAAGGGGGGATGGTGAGGGCTCTCAACCCCATGGACTTTCCTTGGGCACGTCCTGACCCAAGGGGAGAGTCCCCGAGTGCAGACCTGCTGCTCCGAGCGGGACCAGCTCCAACTGGTTCTCCGGCAGGGCTCCATCTGTACCCATGTCGAGTCTGAGCTGTGGGCGCTTCTAATTAGCCAGGGGCCCTCCCTGCAGGGGACCCTTAACCTGGCGCCAGGCGAGGTTGTCCAGACAAAACACTGGCCCAGGGGACCATTTATCTACACAAAGCACCATTAGAAGGTGGCTCCAGGATCAGGGTGGGTGCGTCTGCCACAGTGACCCTGTGCTTTACTGGCTGGAATTTATTGTAGCTTGCAAAAAGTCTGGGCTTTCTTCCCCCCACCTGACTTTCTCCTGAAGGAGGAAGGATTGTACTCTTTCCCCTCCTCTCCTCTCTGTGGTTTTAAATGGAATAGGGCATTTTTTTTCTTAATGCCTATCTCCACAAGACACAGGATTTGAAAGCTACTTACAGCAGTTCTTAGTTTGCTCTAGAAACTCTGGGCTGGTTATTAACAGGACCAAATCGTGAAATCTAAACATGCTGGCATTTCCCCCTTGTCTGTGTTAATGAGCTGAGGTGCTTACCTTTCAGTCATCTCTGCCCTTTAGCAAAAGGAATTTGTTCAGGCATTTGCACGTCACAGATTGCCCCAAAAAACCTGTGCCAACTTCCCGGATTGAAGAAAGGTGTAATCCACTAATCAGGGCTCTGGCAGGCTGGCTGGAAATGGACGTTCTCTAAACCTGACTATTATGATGTGAAAAGAGTTAAAAACTAGTTGTGAATGAAGAAGTAGTTGGCCTAGCTGGTTTCTTAATAGGGGATTAGGAGTAATTTATTGCTCTAGTCAGTGCTGTGTTTACTCACACGTCAAGTGGGCAGTAAAAAGGATAGATGCATCATTAGCAAAGGGCATATCGAGGATTTACAAATAAGAAAAAAATGAGGAAAAAATCGTTATTCGCTATTTATATTTGTACCCAAAGTGACTCTGAGATTTTCAAACTGGTCTCACAGATCAGTTACATTCAATGGCAGATGCATATATTTTACCACAGGAGGTAATTTCAGGGTTTGTCTAGAGCTGTATCACGGTAAGCAAAGATCAGCTTATCAGGCAGTATCATAAGCAGGAGCAGCGAGGAAGCAATCCCGTGGAGTTGACTCAGCCCTTTGCCCTTCTAAAGCAGATAAATTGAGTTGATGCTGTTTGCTGTGTGGCATGTTTCAAACGAAACATAAAGGAAAGCAGCCCTGTAACTAGGGCCCATGTTCCTATCAGCCCACCTAAGGAACCAAACTCAAATTTTCTCTTGGGGAGCTGCAATGTTGGCTCAGTGATTTTACTCTGCTCAGTGGAGAAAGTGCCACAAAGTCCACCTACACTGAGTAGAGAAGCTATTTCTGGTGGTCATATTCTTAACTTTTCCCCTCCTACATATTTTGGGGAATAATCAGTGCTTAAACAGCATTAAAAATGGATTATATACCCATGAGTTCTTGGTCACCAGTTCCACTTTGGTCTCTATTTGGTGGCAGGCCTGCTTGCTGCTGCTCACCCGTGGAAGAGCCAATGGATTCTGGTCATGCCATGCATCCACTGTGTATAATTAAGCACTTGGACTGCCTGTAGGGTGAGTGATTATAATATAATTATTTCCTGCGTCAAAGAGAGCTCACATTTAATTAGTTTTTCCCAAGTGAAACTGATACCATGAGGGACTGTCAGGGAACTAATTTCAGATTGTGTACCATTGCAAGTCAAGTTTCTTTGAAATATTTAAGAAAAAAGTTTATCAAATAAAATGTCAGGTTATTGCTGGTTTTATGTCACTCTTTGCATAAAAATAGAAATGGGGAGTTAGTGCATTTTCTTCCTAAGTTACAAGCTGTATTGTCAACGCCCCCCCTGTGTTTAAAATTCTGAAATAGATTAAGGCAACTTTGCCCATGTGAATATAAGATAAAGGCAGGTTTGGGAGGACACCAAAGCTAATGAATTGTGCTCTCCTCTGGATTTGAATCCTACATTTCTGAACTCTCTGTCCTCTGAAGAACAAGGAACAAATTTCAAAGGCAGGAAGACAACACTAACAAGTATAGCTGCTCCTCACTCACTATAAAAGTGTCTTGCTTGTAACACACTCTGGGTTTATGGCTTGCTTGTTTTTTAAAAATCTCTACCGATGCATGACATAAGCAAAAATAGGGAAAACTGGCTTTTCTAGCATACACATCCACCTTTATTTGGATAAAAAAGGCAGGGGAGAACTCTCATAAGGCAACTTCATATCCTTTCCTATACAGACTCGGTGTACCTTCAGAGTGCATTGTTTCAATACTGCTGTTCGGACTGAAAGTCTCTGCTTGTGATGTTAGATGGCTCTCTGTGCCTGCTCCCACCTTGGAATAAAGCAAATTCTCTCAGAAAATATATTGCAAAAATTTTATTGAGAACAGTTTACAAGAAAGATGTATTAAAGCATAAATCTTTTGATAGCACCTTATAACAAAGACCTGTTAGGCAAGCATCCCACATCATGACATCATTGTACATCATGACTAATATAATTAGAGGACTTATACAGAGTAATCAGAACATAACAAATCCTTGCAGAACGCAGCACCTTCCAATTTCATAGAATCACAGAATGGTTTGGGTTGGAAGGGATCTCAAAGTTCATCTCGTTCCAACTCCCCTGCCATGGGGGGGACACCATGGGGTGGTGCAGGGACATGGGCAGGGACACCTCCCACCAGCCCAGGTTGCTCCAAGCCCCATCCAACCTGGCCTGGAACACTGCCAGGGAGGGGGCAGCCACAGCTTCCCTGGGCACCCTGGGCCAGTGTCTCACCACCCTCACAGGGAATAATTTCTTCCTAATATCTCATCTAAATCTCCTCTCTCAGTTTAAAACTGTTAACCCCTTTTCCTATCACAGGATGCCCTTGTAAACGGTCCCTCTCCAAAGGAGATTTGATTCCCCACGGTGTTAATTAAGCTTCCTTAAATTCTTGGGATGTCCTTTTGGTTTGGTTTGTTTGTGGTTGGGTTTTTTTTTTTGGGGGGGGGGGGGGCTGTTGTTTGGCTGTGTTTTGGTTTTTGTAAACTGAGATAAGAAGCTTTGCCCAGAATTGTTATGTGGCTTTAAGTGAGAACTATGGAAAAGAGAGCTCTGGTGTTGTGATTGTTAAAATCCAGCCAGATCCACCAGAGTCCACTTCCTTTTTCTGAAGTGGTAGCATTGCATTAATTTTCTTTTTAGTCTACTCTAGCAGTAAAAGTGGTAAAAACAAATTATTTCTTAAAGTATGGGAGAATCTTCATTTTAGAGACCATTTAGGCATTGCTTATTTAGCAATCCATAATTTGCCATTTGCATCTATCTCCATTTATGCTCAGCAACAGAATTAACACTCTGCCTCAATGCATACTTGAGATTTAGGTGATTATAGTTGTCCAGGACTACAAGGGTCCTCCTCATTCTGAGTCAGGGATGAGAACTACACGTGGCATAAGATACACATGTGGGATTCTGACTGCTGTTAGGCACTTCTACTGTCACTTTTCAAAAATGCAAGATTATTATTGCTTGTGACCAGGGGCTTCAGATCTAATAACTTTAATCTGCATGCAGTTAAACTAATTTTTACCTAATTTTTATCTAATTCTTTGGTGTGCTGCTTTTGTCTCTTTGCATCTGATATCATATATGTATTCTAGTGGTGAACACAATAATGCATAGGTAATTTATTGGTTTTTACAAGGTATTGGAATCTTTTGCATCTAGAACATTCATTAAGAGTGAGAGATCATTATTCGTAAAATTCAGCTGGTACTTAGCAAAACTTTTCCGTGCTCACTGTTCTTGACTTCTGTGACAAGGGAGATGCATTTTGAAGAGAGGCAGTTGACTGGGGACTTGGTGGAACCTATTTACGTTGATTTGGATGCGAAGGTTTGCCAGTTTTAACAAATACCAAATTGCCTTATGTTTTCTCCCTCCCACTATTCCCATGGTGACAGAGAACTCTGACTCATGATGCTGATTTTCGGGCCTGCCAATTATTTTAAATTGAAAACAAAGGACTAGATCTATTACTTTTTCATTTTTCTCTTTTTTCTACAAATGTTGCTGATTTTTTCTCTATGTTCATTTATGCAGCACTTCCTTGACTTCCCTACCCTTGAAGCACTCGCCTTAAGTTCTCTCCAAAATAATCACTCTTCCAGAAATGCCACTTGCCCCATCTCTTCCTGCATCAAAATCTCCCTAGGTTTTGAAACCCAACACTGGATCATGAAAATAGACGCACAAAGCTATTTTTGAGCCTATTTATTTGTCTTCCTCCTTGGAAAGCAGAAGGGAGCTATGGTGGCTGCTGACAGAAGAGGTGATGTAATAAAGTTAAGCGTGGAGACAAGATACAAAAGATCAACAGAGGCAAAGTGGAGGACTGAGAATTAAACCAAATAGATTGTTATACCAAAAGTTACTCTCTGCAGAAGCTATGAAGTAATTTCCAATTCTAAGTGTACAGGACTATTAAGATTCCCTCTTCTTGACTGAGAGCAAGGATCTTAGCCTCGGTATCTTCTATTTTTCAGGAAACTCTTTCTGAGTTACAGAAAATCCTTTAACATACTTTTCTTTTTTGAAGCTGTTAACATTTTGTCTAAAGCACTTAATGATTCATCAGTTCCTTGGAACACAGACAAGAAGTTGGGTCTCCAGCTGAGTACCCTAGTAGGAGGCTTCAGTGTTATTGTGGTACCCAGACCCTCTTCTGAATCAAACTCTGAGTGCAGGCTTAATCAACGGGTCAAATTCTGTTTGGTTGCTATTGGTAATTTTGAGTTGACTAAACTGATCTTGTTTTAAATAATCACTGAGATTAGAATCTGGTTCATGATCTGCTCACTATAGAAACAGGTTTTAAAAGATACTGGGAGGAGGATTAATACCTTCCCAATAGTCTTTGGCAGTGGCATTAGCATTTATAAGTAAACACTAATAAAATTCCAAATTTAAGACCACTTTTCATCACTGTGTGGACATCACTTGCAGATGAGAAGTTGCTGTGGAAATGAATAATAAGCAGGAACTGCCAAAATTTGTCTTCACTTGAATCGTGCCATGGTCCAATTTACACAGCTTCAGTAGTGGGAGACAAATGAGCAGTGATTATCATTTATTCTGTCAGGAGCCATGGCGGTATGAATGGCTCTGTCCAAAATAATCAGAGTGTTGGCTATAAGCCAAAGCAAAGGAAAGAGCAATACATGGTGTTTTATGGATTTATATAGTTGTATAGCTACTGACTGAAGAAAAATCTGAAGTGAATGGATGGGATGGAGAGCAAAGGGGAAAAGATGTTCTAATATTGTTATTTGAGAAGACAAATAGCTGTGAGATCAGATTTCCTCGTGCATGTATCTTTAACACACAAACAGTCATATTCTGTCCCTTGAATCCACTTCTTATATACTCAGGAGGATTACACGGTACTTTCCAGCCTTTTCTCCATACGAATCAAACACCTCCATTCCTGGACTGACTGGGAGATCTGGCCACTCATCACATCCTGCTCTATCTCATTTCTAAGGTAGTGGTTAAAGCGTGAAGGATTGTGTGACAATGTGAAATCCAGCTTTAATCCAGCTTTTTTGTGGTTAGTTGCCTTTCTCTCTTTCTAACCTACCTGTTCACTTTATTTAAAGGGACTGATACTTGGAAGTTGTCCTGAAGCTCCCACTGGACAGGCAAAGAAATGTTTTCTGATCCTGCAGTGCTGGTAGAGTTCCTGCTAGGTGGTACTGTTAATACCTGCTCTACATACATTCTGAATTTTCTTCTCACCATCAGGCACCCAAAAGGAAAAGTAATACTGTGCTCTCAGCTGGAAGATTGGAAGTGAACACGTTGAAATTCAAGGTCTTTGGGAAGGGCTGCAGTCCTATTGCACCCATTTTTGTCTGTTGAGGTGGACTCATTTGGAGCTTTGATTTCTTTTTAACTACAAAAAGAGCTTAGTAAAATAAGCATCCCATTCATTATACAGTAATCCAGTACAAGAGCTGTTGATGCCCTATTCTGACAGAGTTCTTTAATTCGTGAGGACAGGAAAATCTTCCAGTAGGAGTGGTTTTGCCCATATTTTAATTGGCATTGTAAAGAAAGAGTTTCGGCTCCCCAAATCTTCCCCAAATCCAGTGGATTTCTGAATAACATTGGATTTTACACACTCCAGCTCTCTATGAGCTCCCTTCCATCATCAGAGCTCTACTGAGGATCTTAATTTGTGTAACCATTCTAGGAAAGGCTCTGAGCAAATTTTATCCAGCCTGGGGCGCTACACATTAAACAGTCTCGTGAACCCTGGAACTAATGAAGCCAGATTCCCTACTTCATTAAACTTACAGTTTAGTGAAGTTCTCATTACTATTGCTCATTTTTTACGTCAGTTTGTTAGATTTGTTAGTCCATCCCTCCACAGAGTTGCAGATGAAGTGGCTGAAGGGAGCTGTGTTTGTGACAGAAAAGAAGCAAATTATGAGCTACTTTCTTTGTTTCTAAAATCAAAGTCAGTTTAACAAGAGACAGACTTTCTGAGCATCACACTCGCTGCATTGCAGAGATAATGTGAATGACAGCCATTGTGTTATCACCTTGGGGAACAGCTCCAAAGAGCCATTCTTTAACAGCCGTCTTATCTTCATCCTGGCTGATTTATACATTAATTAATTATATATGGCATAAATTGTAGCACCGTAAAAATGATTTGGGCCATTTTAGGACAGCGAGCATGATTTTTCTCAATTACTAATAAAAGGTTACAGCTTTATGTCAACCTGACAGAACAGAGTCTGAGGACTTGACTGGGTTTGCCTTGGCCTGAGCTGGTTGTAGCTTGGTTAACACTTGCCAGCAGCTACCTGACTGGTGACTGACCTGGACAGGCTTCAGCTCTGTGGACTGACAGACCCCATTGTCACCGTGTGCATAACAGCAGCCTTTTGATTAAGTGAGGTTGTTGTGCAACTTTTCAAACTTTGGCTTTGGATCTGAGGAAGAGGAATGAGATTGGGATGAGAAAATTAACAGAATTACTCTCAAGCAGACCCAAAGCTGAAGAGGAAGAAAATCCCACCATTAAGGTCCTCCCAGCAATGACTTCAGAATGCTACTGATGTGTTGTAACTCCCCCCCTTGCTCGACTGTGAGATTAGGGAGGTCAACCTTGGACCCAGGGTACACCCGAACAGTGATCATAACACCAGAGAAAAGGACTGGTATTAGGCTGTTTGGTATAAAAAAATGTAACTGCACCATCAATTAAGTTTTTCTGTATTAGTGAGATCATACTGGACTATTGGACTGCTAAAGCAGTAACTGGAGAAACAATGAATTCTTAGCTCAATAGATACATAGTGTGTTAACTTTTGCCCACAACAAGATTTTCACACTAACAAAACAGCCCAACAGTGAATTTGGTGCACTATATTCTGCTGAATTAAGACAGTTGCATTTGCACTTATGGTACCAAAACTGTAAATTACTTTGACTGTACAAACATACCCAATATACTACAGTAAGGAGACCAGTCTTGCAGCCTATCTTGTCTAACAGCTGAAGTACTTTTAATTCTTTCTCGTTAGTTAAAACATGTTCTGATCCTACCAAGCTGATGCACCCCAAAGCTTAGTGCCTTGCCCTCCAATTAGCGGAAGCCAGACATTATCCATGTCAGGGGTAAATTGGTCTTTCCCTATTCCTTGGTATTCCTTGTCAAAGCTTTACTTTACTAGGCCTCTGCCTTTCAAACCCAAACTCCATTCTCCCCTGCTTGAGTGGAGTGCTAAAATCCTCATGTACAGGCAATTTGTGCGACGAGATTGATGCTAAATTCTTAATAAATCTTTTCTCCCAAGTGGGAAATTCAGAAAGTGAGCTGCACCACATGGATTATCCATTGTCTTGTAACATGTGAGTCTAGATTTTCCTTCCTTCATCATGGCTTTTATCATGAAACTGGAAGAAGCTTACTTGTTTCTCTGTCAACACTGGTGGAAACTGAACTGTAAATTCAGTAATTACAAGGGATACCCAAATTCTCTTTCTTTCTCACCTTTCTGTGTGATTTCATGTGTACAGATCCTCATGATTTACTTCATGGAATCTTGAAAAGCATCTTTTCCTTTGCAAACCAGACTAAAACATCATTTTAACCTATCAAGAAATAGCACTGAGCTTGTTTCTTGTTAATGAACTCTATAAATAGGGTTTCTGAATAATGACAGAGATTTCTGAAGTGTTTTCATATAGTTCTCTTTATTTGATTTGCTATTGAGTCAACATATTATGCTCTGATGGCAAGCTTGTATTTCAGTATACAGGATGCTTTTACATTATCATAGGCATTAAAGAACCTAATGACTTATTCTGATCTGTTGTCCGCCTTTTGGCAGTGTATCTGTTATTTACTGCAGTCATGATATTTACTTCTTCCTCACATCTGCCATGCTTTCATTGCCTTAATGGTCAGAGTAAAAATTTTACATTATAGTATGAGTGGTAGAACATATTCCATAGAGAGCATGAAGTAAATAACCCAATACTACACCTTTACTCTCTGACTTTTACAGAACTGAGGGTTTTTTTGTTTTGTTTTGGTCTTAAATCTCAGAGCATTGCTCTTGAAGTAAAATTCACCTCCAATTAAAACTGGCCTACAAGCCTTCTCCCTTTCCTCATAAAATATTCTGGTGCAACCAATTCCTCTACTTGGGCCATGCAAATCTACTACATTATGAAATCAGCTTCTCTAATAATGCAGCTGGCAAAAACATAAGTCACAGCCTACAACA
This sequence comes from Podargus strigoides, assembly GCA_028020825.1. Classification (NCBI taxonomy): domain Eukaryota; kingdom Metazoa; phylum Chordata; class Aves; order Caprimulgiformes; family Podargidae; genus Podargus; species Podargus strigoides. The sequence goes on along the minus strand of CM051642.1, from coordinate 574,266 downwards.
ATTTGAGAATGTTTTAACAGCCCCTCAACTTACTCTTTAAAGGAGTTTTAAGGTCATTGCTCCATTGATAGATTTGCCCTAAAATAACAAACTTGGAGTAAAAGCCTGAGCATAACTACATGAGGGAAATGGGGGGCAAGGGGACAGGCAGGAAGGAATTGCACCTTTCATAATTGTGGCCTGTATTAAAATGGTATTGAACTGGGCCAGGAGTCATATCCCATATTAAAAATCTTTAGGAAATGTTATAGATTAAGACAAAAGATTTCTCCAATTATAAGGTGAATTTTATTGAAAAAGGTAAACAGGCAAAACAGCGCTGGGCGGCCACGGGAGTCTCCGCTCCACTGATGGCGCAACCCCTCCCCATCTGAGTCTCTCATTCATAGTCCATGGTTTCCAGGTTCTTAGCTGACGACTCCTTCACAACTCGGTGTCTTCTACGGCTGCGCGTGTTATTGCTAGGGGGTCGTTTTCTGCCCTCTGATGGTCGTGGGTGGTCGTGGGATGAAGGCCGTAGTCTTCCTCTGCACCGTAGGTCATGATCTGGTTTCTTGAGACATGCGCCTTCATTGCGAAAAGACTCAACATATTTCCTTATCAGGCAAATATTCCTAGCTTTGTCTTGTCTACTTAGCTGGATACTTAGGCAAACAGGTTTTGCAAGGCAAGCAGGCCCCTCAAGGCAAGCAGGTCTTGCAAGGCAAGTAGGTCCTGCAAAAAGCGTGTCTAGGCCAGTTTCAGGGCTTATCATTTCCCACAGAGCTAAAAAGGCATAATGGTTTGGTTTGATCAACAAATTTATTATGCGCACTTATTACAGGAAAGAGTTTCATCAGGAGTCAGCAATTTCTTCCTCCCTGTAAAGAAGTCTAGCTTTTCTTGGGATACAGCATTTGCAGTGTAGAGCCTCAAGTGTAACAGATTTCTTTGGCTTAGCATCTTAAGTAGGTGATATTTGCAAGAGTATTCCCTTCTCCACTTCTTGCCAGGTAGGAAATAATATTAATCAGCTTTGCTAAAGTCATTCTGCTCCATTATTTCAGGCAGGAGGGCCCGTGGGAAGACAAGGCTAGAATTCAACAGAAGGGAAGAAAGACTTAGGGAGCAGCAAGGAGGAAAAGAATGGAATGATGAAACAAGTATTAAAATGAGAGAAAACAAGAATAAAGGAAACACACAAAGTATAGAGATCCTGCTCAGTAGTGATGTTCAGGTAAAGTATTAATTTTAAGCCTTTTAAAGCTTCAATACTTTGGAGCATTGAGCTAAAGGAATTGCCTAAATACAGAGTTGCGCTAATGTAAATAAAAACTGTCAGGTAGCACGGGCCAGCACTAATCAAATCAGTACAACTTGGTGTTTCAAAATACACTGATTTAACACCTTGGTTATGTTTGTGAATTTATCTCAGTCTACAGAACAGATTTCACAGGTAAGATTAATAAGCCAGTATAAGCCAGGCAAAAGTACACGCCACGTTTCCACAAGGAGTGCTGTGCATGCGACACACTTCAGTTCACAAATGAACTCACGCTGATATCAACTACGTTCACCAGAATTACACTGTCCTTTAGTACTTCTGCTGTTGCAAGGCTGCCAAAGCTTGCTGTTAGGCTTGGTTTCCCCTTCTGGCTTCTGTCCCACTTGCTGCTTTTCCTATACAGAGGGAGAGAACACCCTTGAGCTCTGTGCTAGTAACTTTACCCATCTCTTCCTTTTTCCAGCTGTGCTGTCAGCCTCCTGCCTGTCCTTTACAGTTCGTAGGCAGAACCTTGGAATGTGAATAATAATGTTGCTTTAGTGATCTTTAGTGATTACACCTCCTTGACTGGGCTGATACATATTGAATCTCAATTTGAAACATCTTCCTCATTGGTATTTGGATATCATGGTGACAAACCTCTTAGCAATGTCCCTGATAGGCTCAGAATATTCCTGCAGTAGAAGCCTGGGCATGACTTGGCACTGTCAGAGGAAGGAGTAACAACAGCCGAGGGAATCAAAACATTTGAAATGGCACCAAGCAAATGTGACCAGTATTGTGGCATACTCAGCACAGTTTCTTAAAGGGGAGGCAAGGAAAAGCAGAGGTTCTGCAGGAATACAAATTTGCTGCATGTTTCAAATGCACGAGCAGCCCAGCTGGAGGTGGCAGTCTGCCTTAAAATGTAGGAGATGGATTTCCTAAGGTGAGGAGGTGCCAAAGGATGAATGCAATCAATTACAGCAAAAATCTCATCGGGTGCTAAACTGTGTTTTGGGCACTTTGAAAATCTGACCTTAAATCTTATGTACATGGCTGTTTTCTCATGAAGCAGGTAAAAAACCAAACCAAACAACAACAACTAACTTGGCAAGTTTGTTCAATTCCGAATGCATTTTCCAGGAACTGCTTTGTACACTTGTACATACCGTACTGGGTTTTGTGCACAGAGTGAACAGAAATACTTTTGGTTTTAAATTTTAGGCATTTTAAAATGAATACGATACGGATAATGCCTTTGCACATATTCTTTATTAACATATTTAAGGTAGACGCAGGATCACAGATAACGAAACGGACCTGCATATTTTACATGTGATGTGCGTACCGCTTTAAAATTCAGCTCATTAAAGATAATAGAATGATCCATTGGCAGGCCTTCAGCCGCAGACCTAGAGGTGACAGGCTGTTTGGTGAACAATTTAGAGTGTCTCACTCCCCCTCCTTCTTAACCGTGGGCATTGCAAGTTCGTTCTATTAACCTTAATAGGTTTGCTTTCAAAGTATTTTACTCTGAAGATTTAAACATGAACTCTATCATGTGTCAGCCTGCAGCCAACTTAAGCAACTAAACTAAAAGAAGATGCAATATATTTATCTGTGTGCATATTTGTATATGCGTCCACAAGTAGTAGCATCTAAGGCACGTGAAAGAATGATGCACTGTGCCCCGTGTGATGCTCTTTGCTGTAGGTGTTTCACTGTTCCACAGGGGCTCTCAGAAATTTTTCTTTCTCTCTATTAAAGAAGTATTAATGGCATCTCCAGCTTGCGAGTGTCTTTGCAGGCACTAGATGAAAAAGGTGCAAATGAGAGAAGCTTGTTTTCCTCACGTAAAAACTCCAGCAGGATGTTCTTTTCTCTCTGCCTGGGACAAGACAGAATTAGCAAGCAAGTCATAACAGCTTTAGCATTTGAGTTGAGGGCAGGCTCAGGTAGCTTTGTTCAGACTAATGGGACAGAATAGCAGCCATTATCTTTTCTCTATTGCTGCCTTTTAAGCTCATCAGACAGTGCTGCTGCCACTCTCGTGGAACCTAACAAAGACACTGAAGCAACTGGGTGCTTCCCATCATTTCCATCCCAGAGATCCCTCAAAGTCACTCCCCCTCACAGTGACAGATTGAGGTCCTTGCAGGACTCAATATTTCTTCCCCTACTTTGATGAGTTGGAGCAGTGGCTTGGACAGGTCAGTCAGCTTTAAGTGTCAATACAGCTGTCAATGGCCCCACTTCTGATCACCCTGGCAGCCATCACCACAGAGAATGCCATATGGGCCTTGGCCAAACTTAGCCCAGCCAAGATAGAAGTGACATTTAATAATCCGTGAGCAGGAGCTAGCCCTGTTCTCATCATGAGACACTATTCACCTTCTGAGCTCCACAGCCTTAGCTTCAAGCTAACTGCTCTACATGCTCAAATGACTGCAGGTAAAGGTTGCCCTCTGCAGTTTTACATGACCACTTCATTCCCATGGCACAGGGACGAGATCAGTCACCACCTCAAACTACTGCAGCTTGTTTTCTCTCACTCTGAATGCAGTGGCACATGGACACGGCCAGAGATGCAGGAAAGGATTCGTCACACCTCAGCATCCCAGGCCATCCCATTTGCTCTTATGTCCAGTTCAAATGTATGAGATCCATTTCCCAAATGCTGCCTCCCTGTGCCACCTACTGAGAGAGCTACGCTTGCAGGAGCAGTGCAGTTAGCAAGACATCAAGAACTAAAAATAAATGCATTTTTTGGCGCTGGGCATGAGAAATTAGACTTTGCTGGAGACATGGTCCTGAGAGGAAAATGTGGAGGGATTCTCCACATTGGCTGTCCCACACTGAGAAGACAATGGGAGTTCCTGTACATGCCAGACAAAATAAGACAATCCTTCCAGGCAGAATAGAGTGCAGCATCTCACTGGATTGTTCTTATTTCTTAACTCTTCTGCTGCTGCCAGGACATCACAGCGAAGGCCTCTCAGAAACTCCTGGCCAGGTTGGTCAAACAGCTTGCCTAACATCTCAGTAATCTGCATAGTCTCTTGTCTCCACAAAGTCAAGAATATAGTCATAGCTATTAAACTGCACAATCTCTGTTTGTTGTTGTCCATAGTGACTTGATAGCAGCTGATTTGATGAAAATTCACTATTTCTAAAAGTTAACACTTCAATACACAATGTTCTTTCCAAAGTTTGCCTTTCATCCATCTTCACGACGGAATATTGTTGATGATCATAATAAATCTTCTTCTCAATTTGTATAGAACTGATAAACAAATGCCATCTGCCTATTGATTAGTAATACAGATTTATTTGTGTTTGGCTGTTGATCTCAGGCTGATTTAAAAGTATGGGTATACCTCACTGATGCCATTCTAGATGAGGAAACAAGGGCAGAGAATGCTACAAACAGGATCTGTCAAAGGTGTGTTAGTTCCTAAGTCATTATACATACTCGAGGATATGGATCCATGTGGTTTGATTCTATCTACACATGTCAGTAGTAGAGTATGGATTAACACTCAGGTCTTCTGAATGCAGTGTCCTGCCTGCTGAGCCACAGGATTATTATTATATCACTATTTTCTTCTGAGTTACTAACCTAATATAATCAATTCCAGCATGCTTCACATCACTACAGAAGGAGATAGCACTTAATTTCTGTATTATAATCTCTTCAGGACTTGAAACAAATGTGAAGTTGTGTGTGTGTGTGTGTGTGTGTGTGTGTGTGTGTGTGTGTGTGTGTGTGTGTGTGTGTGTGTGTGTGTGTGTGTGTGAGATTGTACCTTTCAAATTGGTGTTTGAGGTTTAAGGAGGTTGTGGGGACTTAAATTGTTGGCACAGGAGAATTGCAAGGATATAATGTCTATAATAAAGCACCCCATTTATCTACTGATGCCTGCATTTTTTGAATTATAAAGTACTTAGGGATGTTCAGACAATCAGACAGCTGAGCTAGCTAAACATTCCCAACCTTATTATTCTGCATAAATGCTGGAATAGGTACCAGGATGAATGAGCCCAGCCTGCTAGTTTTAACTCTGGGCTCATTTTAATATAAAGTTAAGCTGTGTAGAGGAGAAAATATTCTTAAAATTTATAAGCTGCATGAATCCCGATTGCCAGCCTTGTACAGACTGTTCTGGTTTAGCACTGAAATTGGAATAGCAGGAGGAACAAATTCCCCACACTTTCAAGCAGCTTGTTTCAGGCATCACCAAGAGGGACCTCTGAAAGTACCTGGGTATTTTCAATTCTACATACTTTCCAGTCAAAAGGCTTCAGACACATGTTGCCAGTTACTGAAATCTGCCATAGCTTTTGAAGAGCATTCAAAGCACTCTTCAGTCAAGCACAGAGACAGGATTCCTATTCTGGTGAAAGATGGCAGAAGGGAAGGGGCAAAACCAAAGCATTAAATTACTATGTCTGGCATTGCCAGACCAATGTGACTTTGGTCTGGTGGAGGGGCATTATGCTGTGAATGCTAGAGACAGGTCCTGTCATTTTCTTGGACAAAGTCCTTAAATACCTCTAGACCTTTCAGTCTCAACTAGATTGGGCTATCTGAAAGAAAGAAAATTTGAAAGCAACTAATGGTACTATAAATTAGCCTTGGCTGTATATCTGTACCTGGATACGCTGAGACTGATCATCCTAAGGGAGCACAGCAAACCCTGCAGGCTTTAGCCCTGTTGTATAAATCCCATTTAAATCCCCTGGCAATTCATGTTGATGTCCTTCTTTCCTTGCTAGGTCCCAGGAGATGTTCTGAGTAAATAAAAGCTGCTGCCCTCCTAATCACCCTTCAACTCTTCCCATCTGATCAGCTTTAGTTGTGCTGAAGTGCAGTGCTAGTCATGTCATAACTGCTCTGTAGAAGCTGCCCAACAGAGTGCTGCTCTGAGTGGTTTTCCTAAAGAAGAGGCAGCTACCTGGAGTCTGATAAAAATAATTTTTACATATATAAATATATGCATAATAATATAAATAAATTGTAGTTTCTCCATACACAGACCAGTCATCAAGTCTGTATAAAATTAACAGAAAATGTACCAGGTGAGAGGCACGACTGGCTGGCTAGTTACCAGAGGAGGTTTAAAAGGTCTGAACGCTCCCTCAACCTTTCCTGCTAATTGTTCAGAAATTTTCTCTGTCAGGCAGCCTTATCTGTCACTCAAGAACTACATCTGCTTGCCTGTTTATTTTCTCACTTAGGGTTGGGGTCACCTGCCCTTCTTTTAGCTAATCAGAGGAGACAGCAGTAATCAAAGCACAAGATCAGTGCTCCTGAGATGTCTTTCTTGAAGAGCCTCTCTGTACGTTCTGCAAGCCTTGTAAAGTAACGTAGGCATACACAACCAGAGGAAAAGAACAGGGGAGCAGCCTTTTTTTCTGGTTTGGTTTGAGATCCAGCTAGAGGAAAGAAATATTGCTGAATCTTATATGCCACCTGGAAAGACAGGCATAATATTTACTGAGGAATTTCCCATGTGTGACAGGAAAAAACCTCTTGCTAGTTCATTAAATAGTAGCCCTTCACAGTACAATTGAACTGATGTCCTAGCACAGAGGTAAAGTGCAAAAGGTAAGTGAAAGTGTTTATTTTTCAAAAAAGTAAATCAGCCTCCTGACTGCTTGTTGTCCTTAAGGGAATACCCATAAGAGAAAGTGCCAGGCTGGGTGAAGTTACTAATTTTGCCTCTCTGGAACTTCCTCTACTAGCTACCTTTGTTAGGCTCTGCTACACAGTATGAAGTAGTTGTCAGGTCCTGCCTTAGAGATCAGTGCATTGCAGCATCGACTGAAGCTGTTCCTGTGGAATTGACCCTTAAAAAAAGAGCTTTATACTGTGGATGAGGGGTTTGTACCTGAAAGAAAGGGCAGTGAAAGAAAGCCAGAGTTCAGGGAGAGAAAGCACATCCACGTGGTTTGTCCCTTGCCTAGTTGTGGAGTGGGCAGCAGTTTGCCTTACCTTGCAGACCCTTGCAGATCTTGAAAGGATTTAAAGGATACCAGTGCCAGCCTGCTCTCTCAGGACTGATTTATCTTTGTAATTCTCGTTGGGATGAATCATGCATTACCATGATTAGTAGAGAGCTACAATTACTTTTTTGCAGCAGTGGCTGGTAAAGGATTACCTGGAACCCCAGGCCCAACAGCGGCGGATAAAGCATCTTGTCAGATACAGAGAGAGCAGAGAGATGGAAATTGCTCCATTTACAGGGGAAAAAAAAAAGTTGAAAAGGAGCAAAGGAGAAGAGGAGGAAGGCTTGTAAGTGAACGCTGTGAGGAACAGGGCCCTTCCCTCTGAGCAGCCACGGCTGTTCATCAGCAACTGCTGCTACCGAGTGGTACCCCCAGGAACAACTGACACAAGGAACTGAGCGACCCTGAAGGAAAGCAAGCTGTGCTGGAGGAGGGCGAATCATTCTCCCCAGAGCAGGAACCTGCCCGGCACAGCTGAGCGGGCTGGGGGCGGCAAGCGGCGGGTGAGGTGGAGGGAGAGGTCCCCGCACCGCTGCTCCCGGGGCTGGCTGTTCGCTGCTCAGAGGATGCTGAGGTGACACCAGGGTCCGCACAGCCTTTACAATTCGATTTCTCACTGCAGAGGAAAGGGAACTTCCCAATGCCACAGCAGCGTGTCCCCCACCCCCGGGTGCCTCGGTGGCGGCTGCGGGTCCGTGGCACCCTCCGGGCCGCTCGGCTGCGGGCTGGCACGGGAGGGGCGGCCGGTGGCGCCGGGCTGTGCTCCTCTGCTGCCCTCTGCTGCGGGGCTCCGCGCACTCCCGCAGCCGCCGCCGCGGTGCGAGGCGTGAGGCAGCGGGGCAGGGCCCCCGCAGACCCCGTCCCTCCCCTCAGGGTGCGGGCGGGCCCCTGCCCCCCCCCCATGGTGCCATGGAGCGCGCGTTCACGCCGCTGGACTGCCTCCTGCCCGCCGGTACGGTACCGCCCGCCGCCAGCCCGCTGCGAGGGGGGCGGGGCGGGCCGGGCACTGAAGCGCTCCGGTACGAGCGGCGGGGCGGCCCGCGGCACGTGTCGGTGTTCGCACGCCGCCGTGGCACCGTGTTCACCCCGGTGGGGCTGAGGCTTTGACCCGTGAGCCCTTTGGGGCGGGCCGGTGGTTGGCAGGGCCGGGCGCTGCAGGGGGCTCTGTCCCGGCCGGGGCACCCCGGGCTCGGCTCGCTCCACCCGCGGCACCCGGGCCCTGCCCCGCTGGGTGCTGCCGCTTCAGCGTGGTTTGGGGTGCGCTGGCGATGAGGTGGAATTGAGAAGTGGGACTGAGCTCTGAATTGCGTACTGAAACAATTTTTATACCCTTTTTTTTTATAGCCTTTTCTTGCACTCTCATTGCCTCCTGCTCCTTGTCCCAGCCTGTGCTGCAGGTGCTGCTGCGGGGAGACAAGTGTTCCTATTTATTGCTTTAATGCCGTGAACTTTCAGAGCTGAGGGTGCTCACGATGCTCGTGACTGCTCAGCAGCGGCACTGCTGTCGCTGCCTCTGGCGAGGCTGAGGCTCTGGGAAGGGCAGAGTGCCCCTTTGCTCTGCTGGGTTTTCTCACAGGGAACGTTTGCGTTGTGTGCCATAATGTGGCCTGGATTCTCACTCATCTCCAGGTGTGATTAATGATTTTTTGCCTCACACAGTCCTAAAACGCAGCTTATTATTGGATTTATCAAGGGGAGTGATGCAGGAGGATATTTTTCCTCAGTTTATAATCTGGCATCTCCCACTGGGAGTGCCTTGCCTTGCTGAGGCAGAGGGACTGCGCAGCAGCAGCAGATCCAGGCCTTCTGCTCTCTGCTGTGCCTGGCAGAGGGTTTGTGGAGTTGGGGTTCCTGGAACTGCCAAGAGCCTGTGCTAGCAGTTAGGGTTGGTTCCCCCATCCCCTCTCCTCCACACCCCGAGCCCTGCGACCCAAGGCAGTTGTGAGCTGTGCTGCCTTGAGAGCTGGTGGTCTGCTGAGAAGAGGGTGTGCTGGCTTCCTCTCACTGAAGCAAGGTCATCTGTATGTCGTGCCAGACATAGCTGCGACCAACAGGACAAAGACTGTTTCAGAATCATGTGGAAATATATAGTTGTCCCATTGTGCAAAGGGACTATAAAATTCCGCATTGAATTTACAGCAAGGAGAACAAGGGGCAGCAACAATACGCTGTGTGTGTTCTTCCATCATTCTCCAAGCTTGATTGTTTCTCACTTTACTGTATGTCTTCTCCTGGAAATGCCACTGACTGTAAACAAGTTACCTGGGAAAGGATTAGATCACTTTTAAAAATTGTTTCTTTTTAAATGCCTGGGGCTTAAACTCCTTCCTTAATGTTCCCTTTTTTTGACACTAAGAGTTGAAAGGTGTGTGTAAAACAGTGACATGTTTGCCATTCACTGAATGACCTCCAGCCCAGCATAAGCATCAGCAGCCATCTAAATGCCCCTTTGCTGGAGCTCTGCATGGTCTTAGTGATGCATTATCTTGCAGTCTGATATGCACAATTCTGTGGTAGGGATCAAGACAGCCGTGGGGTTAGGAAATCAAGCCGATGGTCTCCATTAGCTATTGAACATTGAAGGCACATGGAAAATGGAAGCCCGGACGAGTGGGTTGTTCTGTAATTTACAGGTTTTGTGCCACTGCTGTTGGGTCAGAGTAGTGAAGTTTTTAGGTGAATCAGTTCAAAAGCTGTGATTGAGTTCACCAAAGTTGAAAAAATGTTAGCAAGGGTGTCAGTCCTTTAAAACTATTTCAGGAGTTCCTCAATGAAATTACCAAGCACTTTCATATGGCTGTTACACTGTTCTATCTTCTTAATTTGAACATATTTAAAACTTTGTTTTACATGAATGCTGCTGACTTGCTCTTCATTTCATACCAGCAGTATCTCATACATTTCATACCATTCACGTAGTTGAGTTATCTGGGATGCCTCAGCTTGTTTTTGAGGTAAATAAGTAGCTGTAAATATTCAGCCTCGGACCCTGCTGCTTGCTGCTTTGCTGTGCTGGGTCAGCAGTTGTTCTGTAGGTATTATTGTATAGATTACACACAGGTGCACTCACAAGTGAAGTATTACAGACAGCATTTAACAGACATAATCATTGTTAACCTCACCACTTTCTGTTAGATGTTTGCTTTCACAGGTTGATAGCTTTTGGAGTTTATCTTTTTTTTTTAAAAATTCTGTATCTGCAGGTGTGTTATTTGGAATGGGGCAGCAAGCCATCTTTAACCATTTGGCTAATAGAAAGGTGATTATACATTTAATTATTTTTGTACACACAAATTTAATTATTTTTGTCCCCTTTTGAAATATGTTGACATCGAAACCAGTTGCTGTTTTATTTTTGTGTGGATGGTAGATTCTCATCTCGTGCAGTGTCAGTGCACTGGTAGTTCTGTATTTTACAATCACTAACAGGGTGTAGCTGGCTTTCTGTTGGATGGGAATATAATGGTGGAGGAGACTGAGGGGATATTACAAACAAACCAACCAACCCAACCCAACAAAAAACCCCACTGGAGTAGGAGAGCAGTAGTGATGTTGCTGGAGCTTCTGAGACAAAAACTCACATTCATTGCTGCTTGCACGGGTAGTAAAGCACTTAGAGAAATTCCTTTTGGAGGGTTTTGTTATTTTCCATCAGTTGAGGCTTTCAAGAGCAGCTTACACGAAGTTCTGTGAGGAGTCAGGTGTAGCAGACTGAGCCTTAAAGCTAGGAAATACACTTGCTGGCCTCTTAATGTATCCTGTAGTCTCTTCTATTTATTTTTTTTTTCCCCTCCTGTGAATTAACATCAGATAAGGAGATGAGAAACATCCTTATTCCAGACACCAAAATGTTCACGTTTGTATCCAGTTAAATGTGTGTAGGAATGCTGGAAACCATTTAAAGTTGTAGTCTTTAAAGAGCAAAATATTAAGAAGGTACAAGAAGTCAAGGAAAATAGTGGCCTTTCAGGTTTTGTTTTTTCTTCACTGCATTTTCCCTGCATGTCTCTGGTCAGCTCTTAAGATATTTTTAGCAGTTGCACAGCAGCTTTAACATTATGTTTAATCTCAAATCTATGAGTATACATGTATATATAAGCTAGTTTTACTTTCTGAAAGTGGAAAACAGAAGAGGCTTTTTTTTTTTTTTTCTTTCCTGTTTGCAAAACTCATCCAAGTCTGATTTATGGAGAAATTGAATATGAAGCAAAGAAATGAGGCAGTTTATTTACACAGGAGAAAACATAATACATATAGGTTTCAGATTTTTCAGGATCCAAAATAACAAATCCCAAGCAAGCTTGTGGATTTGCTTTACATTTGAACATCCTGAGACATTAATCGGAGCTTAATCTATGCAGAAAATAGCAGCGTTGAGAGTAAAACTTAAAATCAAAGTCTTACAAAGGAAAAAAACCCACAAATAACCTAAAAAACCACCAAGCAAACCAACCACCTGAAAACAAGTAAAAAGACTATCAGCTTCTCTTCGTGTCAGTTCTCAGCAGCTTTCACTTCTAGTCAGTTTTAGATTTGGATGTAACCGAAGGGATTAAGACCTTTAAGAGCTACTTATATTTCTACCTACTAATTTCCCTGGACAAATAACAAATGTGTTTGTGTGTGACATACGAGAAATAGTCTCTGCCGGTCTCGAAGTGCTGTTGTTGAAAAATGTGGATAAAAGGAGAGGAGGAGGGATACTTGCCCCTCTCCAAAAAAAACCCAAACCCAAACTAACACCACCAAAAACCAACCTACAAACAAACAGAAAAACCAACAGCCCAGTAGCAGATCTTGCCCAGTGCAAAATACAGTAGATTAAGGGGAGAGATTTCTGGTGTGTACACCTGCTTGTTGGTACGTTACAGAACGTTTCCCCTCTCTGATCTCTACAGAGAGAGGGAATTTTGCAGTGTGTCCAGCAAGATTAATTAATCTGATCTATTGCCAAGTAATGTAAAGATTGAAAAGAACTCTCAGCTGTCCTTTCCATCGAAGGGACAGTACCTTATCACAGTGAAGGACAGGCAGTTGTTAAGGTTTTTGGCTTACGTATTTCTGTAAATTATAGCTGTGTTGGATTACATGGAAGTAATTTATGGAAGCAGGTTCTCCTTTCCATCCAACTCTGACCTTAAACATGAGGAATATGATTAACGGTATTTGTGTAGCACTGCCTTTGCATAATCAAAAAGAGAATTGAGAATTTAAAGTGGCCACAGGAGCATGCAGTTCGTTACATTTTACATAGAGAGTACTCATAGTAGCTTTTGGATTGCTTTTAAATTGAAGCTATTGCCGTACATCCAGTTGCAGTTGAAGCCTCTGGCAGGCTTTTCCTGTCATTTCCTGGCTTTGAATTTTGGTTTGAATGGCAGTTGAGTTTTTGCAGCACTAGGGCTGATGCTTTGTAGCTTGTGTTGATGGGTTGTCTGCCAGCCTTGTGCTCTGGCAGGACAGAAGCTGGAGAGACCCACGTGTTTATCAGGCCAATTGAAATAAGTGGGAAGCTGGCCAGGGAATTCAGTAGGAGCAGAACCTGTCCCTTCCCAATTAATTTATTTTGTAGTTGTGGCTGCTGATGTGGGTTTAAAAAATCCCATCTAATGTGGTACTTAATGGAACTCTGGTGCTAAAAATATGTTGCACTTTTTAAACTAAAAAAACCCAAACAACCCCCCCCAAAAATGGTGGTTCCCTGTGACCCAGTAGATCCAAAGCAGCAGGTTGTCTGCTCCTGTGGAGCTCTAGAAGATCAGCTCTGCCCCCACTCCTGAAAGACAGCTGCTGGACTCACTGTATGTTGTTTTCAGAAGAGTAAGATGAGCTGAGCTGCTGTATTCACAGGACCCGTTGTGCCTTTACTGTAGGTCTTGGGTGGAAAGAAGATTGTCTTGGGAAATTAAGCAGATTTTTAAAAGATTGTTCTAAATTAAGATAAAACGTCGAATTCTCAGAAAAGCCCCTAAATTCTAGCTAAGATCAACCAAAGCATTTTCATTTAAATTCTCTTAAAATGTTTTACTTCAAATATGACTGTTGAAGTTCATGCTTTAATAGTGAAAATCCTTGCAATGTGAAATATTTCACTTGGAGAATGATGAGTTGGGATAGTTTAACAGGTTCAGAGATTTTAGAAAAAACATGTTTGTCAAACCTCATCTCTCATGTAAACAATTTGTTTTATTAATGAGTGTTTATTTTGAGACAAAAAGTTGTTTTCTCAAAAATTTCCCAGTTGGCTGTAACTGCTGCATGTTGTTTTTTAGTTCTGTAAACTCAGGGCTTGGTGCTACGTGGTACAATATATATACTTCTAACAGAAATATTTTCATTCCAATGTGCTTTAAGTTTAATGTCTGCTTGTATTGTAAGACAACAAAAAACCTGACAGTCAAGGAAAGACTAGTTCTATAAATAATACAACCCTTTTGTAAGATCCAAGACAGCAGTAGTGTATACTTCACAACGGAATGTGAGACAATGTAAGGTAATTTAGAGAGGTGTACTTTTTCTATTAATGTTCATAAGTTTGCTGACCAGTCCTGGCATGCAGAATATTATTGTGCTTTGTGAAAACATTATGGTGAATTCTAAGGTGGAGGTAATTCTTTTAAACTAGGCATAATTAAGCCTTGTGTGTTTTTAAGTAAGATGCAGCTAGTGACAGATTCTCAGCTGGTAAGCCTTGGTATTTCCTCAATAATTTTGATGTTGTTGTGCTCATTCATGCTAGCACCAGGTATGTATCTCCTAGCATTTTAAAAGTCATTTAATCAATTGTTAAGACACTCCAAATACGTGTACTGTAGCATGGACATAGTTAAGAGTTGACTTTAGATCGTTGAACTCAGTGAGAGTTTTATTTGTGACTGGGGTAGATGAAAGCTGGGTCAGACCAAATTGACTGGATAGGGGAAGCACAGAGTCAATTTTGTACAGCTGGAGTTATGGAAAAAAGTAGAGGAAAGGGTAATAAGGACTAGCAGTGGTTTGGAGCGTTTCCATGCAAAGAGACTAAATAGACTAGAACTTCTGCTTGGAAAAGAGATGACAGAAAAAACACAGTAGAAACCTATAAAACCAAAATTGTTACAAAAAAAAAAAAAGGCAAACCAGGAACAATTATTTTCTGTGGTGTTTTTGGTTTTGTGTTTTGTTTTCTTTTTTTTTTTTCCTAGTGCCAGAGCTGAAGGTGTAAAATGAAACTATTGCATAGAAAGTTTGGAGCAAAAGAAGTAATTTTTGTGCAGAGTGCAATTAAATTGTACAAGCTCACAGCCACAGGTAGGGAGGAAATTAAAGTATTAACAGTTTCAGAGGGATTAGAGAAATTGATGGAGGAATAAATAGCTGTAGCTATTAAAGACCTGGATGCAGTCTCTGGTTCAGTTCCTCACCACTGGGTGCTGAATGCTACCATAGCTGAAGGGTCATTCCATTCCTGCTCAGTTTGTGTGCCCTTCCTATTTGCTGCTTGGTATTCTCAGAGTCAGAACAACAGAGTAGACACTCCTTTGATTATTTATTTTTTGGGGTTTTTTGGGGGGTTTTTTTTGGGTTTTTTTTTTTTTTTTTTCCCCAGTACCTGGTACTTAATTGCTAAGGAACTAAAGGTATAGGCTGCTGTTAACTGGAGAAATAACTGTGCTGGGTTAAGACTTGACCCTGCCCTCCCGCACACTGTTTTTGCAGTGGTTGTCTGACCATGATGCTAGTCAATTAATTCAACTTAAATGAGGGGGAAAAGTGATGTGATCAAGACAGATGCATTCACATTACATTTTAATTATTTTTTCCAAATTGGAGCATATATCTGTACCCTTTGAAATCATTGGCAAAGCTCTCATCGAGTATAAGGACAGCAGGTTTTACAGCACTGATTTAGTTAAATAGGTACAAATCTGCATTCAGAGAAACTCTTTCTATTGTGAAAATCATTGTGGAAAATAGTCTCACCCAGAGTTGAGGGCGTTTGACTAGTAGAATGTTTTGCATGGGCTTCGTTTCACGTGTTAACTATTCCTTCTAGAGGTAAAGCACACCTCATAGCAAGCTAAAGGATAGAATAGCTGTTCCTCTTTGATGCTTTGTAAAGTGCTCGAGCTCCTTGCATGGCAAACTATATAAATGGAATACAATTAATGATGATTATGGCAAAGAGCTGAGGAAAATGAAGCAGGAAAGTGATTAGATCGTTCTCTCTGTTATGAAAAAAAAGAAACCAAACCCTAACCCAAACAAACTCAGTGCTTGAATAGTTCTGGTTTTTATTACTTGAGTGATGAAAGCTGTGTAAAAACAAAGAAAATCTGGCTTCTAGTGTGGATATTTAACATTCAGGATTTCAGTGTATTTCCAGAGTACCTACTTTATTACCCGAGCTCAGAAAAAATAAATCAAAAAAACCAGCTGCAACACACAACTATTATAGCCTTATTTTTCTTTAAAAAGCTGTAATTAGTTATAGTCATGTGAAAAAATAATAAGCTTATTTTGAGCCGTAGAGCATTACAGTTTGTAATAAAAATTTCCCATCAGAACAGAGTGATAAAAACTTGTTTGCTAACCAGTCCTCCAGTAAAAACTAAGTAAATAACAACTACGTGTCAGCACTATGCACTGACTATGGAAAAAGCCCTATTGAGTGTAGATCTCAAGAGAATTAATGAGTGTGCAACATGTCCTGTTTGATTTAATTGCTGTTCAGAATTTACTGAAATGACAGCTAATGAAGAGGTCACTTGAACCATGGCATGCAATATTGGGCCTTAAGAAAGAAAGAAAATTGACTTTTGTTTTCTATCCCTGTAGAGGGGCTGCCACTATATAGCTAGTAAATGGTTGTTCTTTTGCTGTCAGTTTTAGAAAGTCTCTTGACCTTGTGTTGAAGAGCAGATGGGTTGTTGAAGTCTTGCACCTCCCAGAGCCCAGTCTGCAGTGCTGGAACACAGGTTTGTTACCCAACAGAACGTTGAGTTTGGATTCAGGTTCCTTCCTCATAGGTGGATGTATGGTGAATGTATTCCCAAATGGGAGGAAAGGGACTTGATAAGCTGGTTTATGTTTTCCAGTATTAGTTTGTGTGATGCTGTAAGAAGATACGAGTAGGACAGTTTTGTACTTTGTGAATGCAGTCTGGTTTGGAAACAAAAATTCCTGCCAACGAATGTTTTAAATAATGTGTGTCTCTGGCTATGTAGCGAGTGCAACTCTTACCTTCTAGTTTATGAAGTCATTGTCAAGGTAACGAGAAGGAAAAAGATTGTCTGGGTCATCTAATTGATGACAGCTTTTATCTCAGACAGTGTAATCCTTTACTAGCTTTTAACTAGCCTTGGTCTTCTAGGTAACAGCAGGGGTTTTTTGTCCTTTACTCTCTCCTATTTGGCTGATATTACAAAACATAATTGTTCTAATATCTAGACACTGTCTTTTAATTTCCCCTCTTAAGTTAATTATAACTTATACCTACTCATTAATCTGTGAACATTTTCCTTTCAGTGCCGTTTTCCTGCCTGGAATCTTCCATAGGAGGGTCTGTATCTTTCACACAAAACTTTTTCTCTTTGTGTCTCTGAATGCAACACTGGATTGCATTTATCATTTTTGCCACTTTGTTGTCTTTCTGTGACGATGTGTGACCAGTTGGCATCCCTGTGTACTTCTTATTTTGCACTGGCAGTTGATGAGCTCCCTGCATATTGCACATTTTTTTTTTGTTTTATATTTTCAAATGCATCTGTCATGCTTTTAGTACTGTAGATTTTCATCCTATTTTTGTTATTTCATTCCTTAAAGCTATGCGTTGAATTCCATAAGATATCCATCTCTGTCTTGATAATGTCTTCTGACTTTGCAGCATAAGAGAAAGTTTACTAATGACAGTTATTAATTAAGGTATTGAGACTAGTCCCAGCACTCATCCCTGAGGATCTATGCTAGTAGCATTTCCTTCAGTTTGGTACAAATCAATATTGTGTACCCATTAGCCAATTTCTTGCCCTCTTCTACTGATCCTCATTTTCTGTAGCTCAAGTGATAAGATCCTGTGCAGCTTCATGTCATATTCCCTTGCAGTTCCAGTTTTATGGCATATCTCTTCTCCTGAAAAATCAGTAAAGAAAAAAACCCAGCCTACCCCAAAACATGTAATCTGATGTGATTTTCCTTCTGTGAATTCATATTCACCAAACTACGCTAGAGTTCTTTACTTCATCATGGTGAATTTTCCAGAATAACTGCAGACATTGTTGGTAGGTGCTTTTAAGTCTTCTTTCTGAGAACGTGCTGTTAGCTGTGCACCTGAACTAGGCAGTAGCCCTCACAGGGCGATTTTTTCCATTCTTCTTTTCTTAATATGTAAATCAGGATTGACTCAATAGAAATCTGTGAAGTCACCCTGTTGTAAATTGTATGCAAACAAGAAGAGTTTTTTAGTTTCAGCATTGCCTTGTTCAGACAAAATTGTACTTGAGTAATTTAATACTGCAGAATTGCTATGAAATGCAATTATCACTAATAACTCATTGTACTTCTCCAGAGTTCTTCGGACTGGAATACTGGAACTTTTACCAATAAAAATGTTTTACATTTCATTATGCCCAATAGAGTGGGTATTAGCTAGAGACAGTGCAGAATTTTTATGTGAAAACAATTTTTATAGGAGTGTAAGAACATCAAAAAAGTTTGCTGTATTCATAGGCTGAGGGTCAAAACTCTTGTCAGAACAAGAGAAGTGACTCCTGAATAACAAGTAGATGAGTAATCCATTAATTTGCAGTATTACTCCAAGGGATTTTGATTTATTTATACCACACAGAACAGCTCCAGGAGACCCACGCCACGGGAGTGCACGAGGTTGTGGATAGTGTGCTTAAAATACCACCTTAGTTGTGTTCCTAGTGTGAGAGTGCCTGCTGCCTGGGAGGCAGCTGAGCACATGGGATATGTTAAACATGACTGATTTCGCTGTACCTAGCCTGGGAACTGATAGCAGCATGGTGTGTTGGAGATACTGAAGGAAATCATTTATTCCACATGCTCTTTATCGTTGTGTTGCTTACTGTGTTACTAAGGTGACAGACTCTGTTTCTTCTGAACTTCACTTCCTAAACCTTCACTTCATATCTGCATGTTTTGATCTAAAAGCAGTTTGCTGGGAAGCACTGGGGCAATCAGCTCATCGAATGGATATCTGCTACATATTTGAGTGCCACGAAGCCCATAGGTTTCTACTGATTTCCTTTTGGATCTGACTTTTACCCAGCTGTTCCTCTGCACGCTGCTTTCTTTTCTACTGATTGGTATTTCAGTCTTCCCAGCTTTGTAGGCTTTTCCATGTAGTTGCTTACACTTGAACATCTCCTTCCTCATCCCAGCATAGGCCATGAATTCCTTAATATCACTTCTGAATGTCAGTTTTGTTTCAGTCAGTTTGCTATTTATGGCATAGGTTCTACTTTCTACCCTCTGTCTTTTCATGTTAGGCAGAGCATGTAGAGATAGGATGAGGGGTAATGGCTTTAAACTGGAAGAAGGGAGATTTAGATTAGATATTAGGAAGAAATCCTTTCCTGTGAGGGTGGTGAGACCCTGGCCCAGGTTGCCCAGGGAAGCTGTGGCTGCCCCCTCCCTGGCAGTGTTCCAGGCCAGGTTGGATGGGGCTTGGAGCAACCTGGTCTGGTGGGAGGTGTCCCTGCCCATGGCAGGGCAAGATGAGCTTTGAGGTCCCTTCCAACCCAAACCATTCTGTGATTCTACGTCTGTTTCTGGCTTTGAAGAAGTAGATTTATTAAGTGGTTTCTTAAGATCCCTTCTGGCTTAATTTTCTATGGGTTGTTTTTTTGTGTTGTTTTTTTTTTTTTTTTTTCTTCCCCTTCTTGCTTGAGCTTTTACATTAAGAAATTTATGTCTGGGATTTTACTTTTTGATTTGATGTTTTATACCAATTGCTATGTAAATAGTAATGAGATTGAAATAGGAAAAAGTGTATACAGATGCATACAAACACATGTTTCAAGATGAATTTCAAGAAAGCCCCACTGGGCAAAAAGAACACTTAGGAAAAGTTCATTAAGAAAATCACAGGTCCCATTGTGTCATGGTTGTTTTAATAGGAATGAGAAATTATGATGCTAGATTATTTTCTGTTGGTTCACTTCTGAGAAAATGGTACAGAAACGAAACAAACAAAAAAAAGGCATTTCCAGCTCATTCCTTGAAATGGAGGAGGCTACATCAGTGATGTAAATACATCGAAAACTGACTGGGCTGAACCTCCTCTAACAGGCGGCCTCTCTGTAGTGCCAAGGTGTCACATTTTAGTACAATGCAGTATTCACTTTCATCTGTTTCTGTTACTCTTGCCCCTGCTAGAGCTGTGGAAACACAGCCCCATTTAAGCAAGATTCAATTCTGTCATTAGAATGAATAGAACAAAGGGAAGCATTACAGTAATTTTGAATCCACTAAAATTCTCTGAAAGACTTGCAAAAGTAGCAAAGCTGCTATTATTACGAGGAGAAAAGTGTTCTTCAGTGGTAGTTTTGTCAGCTCTTTCCTAACTGAGAACTAGGAACTGCTTTTATCTTCAGTAGAATCTTAACTCAGTGCAACAAATCAGGCTATGAATACACCTTTTCTCTCTAAGCATACAGACTCAGCCTTGCTGTGGCTCTTCAGATCACGCTCTGAAGCATGATTTTCATAACAGGCTTGGGAAGGATTTGCACTTAATCACTTTTTAATTAAAAGCTTCTCCTTCTCCATCAGATTCTGTGAGGGATCAATAAATCACCAATTTGTGATATTAAAAAAGGAGTCTTTTGCTGTTTTTCTTGCATAGCTATCTAATGGTGACTTCATCCACAGTATTACTCAGTGTTTTGAAGTAAAGCCTCTGAAACTGGCCACTCTGTTTCTGTTCAGTTCCCTGACTGAATTTCTTTTAATGTGTGTCCTCCAATCTCTAGCATTTTATTCTCCTTTGTTGTAAAGTTCCTCTGGCAACAAGCGGCCATGTTCTGATGGCATTGTCCTGTATGACTGTTACATGGCAGTACTTTTAAAGACTGCTTTTGTGAGACAGCTTTTAAAGTCTTCCAAGGAAAGCACTGAACACAACTGGAGCTGTTGTTGACACACTCATTTCAGCAGAGTAGATGGGAAGTGTGATACGGTGTGGGGTTTTTTTGGGAGGTTATTTTGTGGGGTTTTTTAAGCTAATGCCATAAAAATGCTAAGCACTGGGAGAAAATGGTTATAATTAAGGTTACAATTCAGTCTAAGTTTAGGGAATACAGCTCCCAATAACTTCACTTGGAATACTTGCCTGTGTCTTTGGGGCTAAATTTTTTTCCCCAACTGGATGAATAACTTAGGAGTTCCCTTTTTGTAAAGCAAAAAGAAAAAATGCCTACATACCAGTATGGATCAGTACTGCTGGGAACAGATGTTATTCAAATGCTACTTGCTCCTGGAAAAGTTGGCTGAAATGTGAGGATGTGGTTAATGAATTGGTGCAAGTGTTTTCAACCCACAAGTTCCAGTTTTTAATGGCTTAGCAGAATCTAAAATGAGGTTATTTTTCTTCCCTGTTTTTATTTTTTAGTATCAAAAATTTATTGAAGCAAATTTAAAAGTTACTTAAGCAGAACACTAAAGAGAGCAAGAAAAGGAACAATTGACAAATGTTACAAATGTTACCCTGAAAGACCCCCTTGGGATATGTATTAGCCCACTGGAAAGAATTAGGAGGAATCCCTGGGGGTACCTTAGTAAAAAGAGATTTAATCAAATATTGCAATCAGTGGTGGCCCTTATATAAATTAGGCAGTAAAGAAAAGTGGCCAGCAAATGGCACTTTGAATTATAATACTCTTTTGCAACTCATGTTGGTTTTGAGAAGAGAGGAAAAGTGGGGTGAGACGGCTTATGCAGATATGTTTGTTTGTTTGTTTTCTCTTAGAAACAAGCCAGAATGGCAAAACCAGTGTGGGATTAATTTGGCTCCACAGGATACTTTAATTTTAGCACTAGAAAAGGAGGCTAAGAAAGAAGGTAGACTCAAAAGATGCTGCTCAGCTTGTGGCATACGACAAAAGTGTTTGAAACTTGAGCTCAGCCTGTTACCATTGCAGCGGTGCAAAAGGGGGGTTTCCCTGTACAGGGAAGAGGTCGTGGCCATTGGGGGGGGGGCGTGCTCCGAGCGCAGGAAAGCGCCTGGGACAAAATCAATGTGCTATTTGCAAAGGCACAGGTCACTGGAAAAGAAACTGTTTGTCTGCAGAAAATGTTAACTCGGCAACAGAGAGAGCAAGCCAAGGGTCCCCTCAGAACCAACTAGCACTGGATTGTCGGGGACCGGCTGGCTCTCCCCTAGCAGACCCGCTGCTTACACTAGAGCTAGGAGAAAGAAAACAGGTAGAATTTTTAGTAGATACCGGAGCCACGTACTCAGCTTTGAACCAGACTCTGACCCCGATAGGGAAGGAATTTGTTTGTGTAGCAGGAGCAACTGGCGCCAAGGAAAAGGCATTTTTCTTACAGCCATTGAAATTTAAATTGGGAAAGATAATAGGAACACATCAGTTTTTGTATTTACCAAATTCACCTAAAGCCTTATTAGGAACAGATCTGTTAACCTTACTAGAAGCCAAGATTGAATTTGGCAGTGGAGGAATGACTATGAAAATACCCGAAGAAAAACTGATATTAGCTTTAAGCATCCGAAATATCACACCACAGTTAGCGATTGGAAATGATCCAGAAATAGAGAAAAGAATCTTTGATCAAGTATTCCACATGGTATGGGAAACTGAGACCCCTGGAAGATCCAGAAGGGCAACCCCTATAAAAATTGAATTGAAAGATGATGCTCCTCCAGTATGTCACAAACAATATCCACTAAGACTGGAAGATAGGAAAGGGATTAAACCAATTATAACCAAATTTTTAGATCAGGGACTACTGGTAGAATGTAGATCACAATACAACACTCCTATACTACCAGTTAAGAAGCCAAATGGCAGCTACTGATTGGTGCAAGATCTTAGGGCAGTAAATCGGATCACTAAAACTTTATACCCAGTGGTGGCTAACCCTTACACATTGTTAACAAAACTTCAGTCTGAGTGGGGATGGTTTACTGTCCTGGATCTAAAGGATGCCTTCTTTTGCCTGCCTTTAGCAGAAGAAAGCCGAAAGAGTTTTGCTTTTGAGTGGGAGAATCCGAGCACAGGCCGAAAAAGTCAGTTGACTTGGATTGTTCTACCCCAAGGATTTAAGAACAGCCCCACTATATTTGGGGATCAATTAGCTAAAGAACTGGAAGAATGGCAGGCCCCAGAAGGTGAAGGAACACTACTCCAATACGTGGATGATTTATTAATAGCTACCAGGACCAAAGAACAATGTGAGACATGGACTGTTAGCCTCCTAAACTTTTTGGGACTGGGAGGATATAAGGTCTCTAAGGCCAAGGCACAACTGGTCAAGCAAAGGGTAACGTACCTGGGATATGAAGTGGCGGAAGGAGAAAGAGCCTTGGGGAGCAGCCGAAAAGAGGCTATCTGTCAATCACCAAAACCCAAGATGGTAAAAGAACTCTGAACCTTCTTGGGAATGAGAGGTTGGTGTTGACTGTGGATTCCTGTTGCGGGGTTTTTAGCAAGCAATGGTCATGTGAGCAATCCAACCTTCGAGCCTGACCCGGATGCTGAAGCAGGATGGGAAGCTGGGAAAGGTGTGACGGTGTGAATGCATGCTTTAAGGTCGCAAATCAATTTATGCCACGCTAGTGCTGTTAACCAATTAGTAGTTAGAAGAGTCTCGTGAAGAGTCTTGTGACTTAGTGCTCTGTATATATAAACCGGGTTGTAACGCCATTAAAGTGCCTTTCACGAGATTTATTAAGTCTCTATGTGATTGCTTGCCATGACTTCCCACACTTGTGTGCACGTTGCTGTGCAGAGCCCGGGGCAGAAAGCAGAGATGCACATTGTGCATTAGGGACTTGCCACTATTTTCATGACCCACGTTGTCATGTCACCTGATATTTCCAGAATTATTGCACATCTCTGGGGGAGAGGAGCCCCAAAGGACCATGCTGACTAACTCAGCACCATCCAGCCAGGCAGTATGCCCCCCACTCCTGCTCACCCTCTCCAGGTTTCCCATCACCCCAGGACACACCAACGGGAGAGCATAAGCCAGCCCAGTTAAAAGCAGCCCTGCAGCTGCTCTGTGCTGACCAGACTGCAGGCATGGTCGGATCTGATCATCATAGTGAGGCTCATGACTCCTCCTCATGATCCTATTCCACCCCAGTATGGTCTGGTCCAAAAATTAAGTGCTTATATTTAATAGCATTAATAAATCTTAGATCACAAGAAAGACAGCCAGGAGTGGATTCAAACAGATCCTTCCTAAAACAAATACCATCCATCATCAAGGCTCCTGTCCTGTCCTGGAATTGTCTTCTTACTGTATACGGCTCAGAGGAGACCTTGTCACTCGCTACTATTACTTGCAAGGAGGGTGTGGTGAGGCAGGGGTCGGTCTCTTCTCCCAAGTAACAAGCGATAGGATGAGGGGTAATGGCCTCAAGTTGTGCCAGGGGAGGTTTAGATTGGATATTAGGAAAAATTTCTTCACTGAAAGGGCTGTCGGGCACTGGCACAGGCTGCCCAGGGCAGTGGGGGAGTCCCCATCCCTGGAGGGATTTAGAAGACTTGTAGGTGTGATGCTGAGGGACATGGTTTAATGGTGGACTTGGCAGTGCTGGGTTAGTGGTTAGACCGGATGATCCTAAGGGTCTTTTCCAGCCTCAATGATTCTATGATTCTACGGCTGGCCATCCATTTTAAGAAGCAGTAGTGTGTCATTGCTCTCAGTTCCTGCATTAAGGACTCCCACAGCTCAGAAAACTTTACATACCAAACTCAAGAAACCAATTTTCGTGCTTAGTTTCTAACTCCAGAAGTGCCTGTGTTCAGAAAAGCCAGAGCAAGTTCAGTGAAGGCAACATAGCAAGGGGTCATGCTGCTTTGCAGCATTTGGTTATTTTTATTATAGATTAGGGAGGGTCTGTAATGATAGGACGAAGGGTGATGGGTGGAAGCTGAGAGAGGGTGGGTTTAGACTAGATATAAGGAAATTCTTTACCCTGAGGGTGGTGAGGCACTGGAACAGGTTGCCCAAGGAAGTTGTGGATGCTCCATCCCTGGAAGAGTTCAAAGCCAGGTTGGATGGAGCCTTGAGCAACCTGATCCAGTGGGAGGTGTCCCTGCCATGGCAGGGGGGTTGGAACGAGATGAGCTTTGAGGTCCCTTCCAACCCAAACCATTCTATGATTCTATGATTGGCCAAGTGACTCAAAAACCCACCCACATGAGCTATGACCCAACTGACAATGTTCGCCCTTGCAGGTCCCCTTGGGTTTGGTGACAAGCACATCACAGAACCGGTTTTGTGCATCCCACCTGCAGCAGAAGTAGAAGCCCTGCACTGGAGTCGCTCTGTGGGTTGGTTTTCCCCTGGTCTCTGCTCCCACCATGGCCTCCCCATGACATAAATATCCAATTATCAAAACCCAAATAACATAAAGACACAGAAATGTTGATTTAGAAATGCCATCTGGGTCCTCCTAGGTTTACCCCATGGGTGCTTCATTCCTCTAGTCTCTAAGGTCGCTATATCCCAGTGGGACCACATGTGCCATTATGCACCACCATAGCTTGTGCAAAGCATCAGGGCAGATACAGCCCCACCCAGCTCTCTGGGAGAGGATGGGCACATGGACAGCAGTGAGGTGATGTGCTACCACTGTGGAATTTCCAATTATTTGTGTTCCTTCACCTACTATAGCCCAAAATTTTTGATCAAACTAAAATCTTAATGTAAAGATTTGGTAAGCTGAAGTATTTTTTTTAATGCTGAAAAGTCAGCATTAAAAGTCAGTCATTTAAGTGAAGAAGAATAGACTTTGCAAGACTTCTTGTCCTCTTTATCCCAGCAGGATCCCTGCTCCTAGGTGGGGTAGGCTGTGAACTAACCCAGTTCGGGCTTGAGTCAGGGAACGGCTTAAGAACATGTAAAACTCAACAGTTTCAGATCCTTTCTTAGCTCTGGCAAAACATTTCAGCATATGGTCTTGAACACACACAAAATAAATCCCACGGACATGCTTTACCAAGCTGGAGCACTACCAGGAGCCACTGCCTTCAATCTTCAAGTTACGTAAATTCAGCCTTTATTGGGCACTTTTTAAAGTCCAGCAGAAGTAGATGTTGCAAACAAAAGCTAATCAAAAGTAAAACGAGGCAGCAAAAAATGACCCACATGGCACGAACTGGAGCCAAGCTGCCATTAGCTGAGATGAGTTTTGCTAGGTTTGGCATGGCTTATGCTTTTCTTCCTCAAAAGTGCCTGCTGGGTGCTCTGTGAAGAGTAACCATAACAGCTCTGTGTAGGGAAAAAACAGAGCAGACATCTCAATCAGTGAGAGCCCCATGCAAAACCTCATTGCTGAGCCAGCCCTGCAGGATTTCTGTGGCTCTTCAGGAAAACGTCCTCAGGACAGAGGACTCCGAGTAAAGTGGTGATTTTGCTGTGAACAGAACAAGGAAATGTTAAAGTCCTGAAAGTATTATTGCAGAGAGACCCAGTGCAAAAAGCTGCAGTGGTTTTGCTTCGCAGGGTGCTGGGTGTAGAAGGGGTGAGGATGGTGTGGCTGTGCAGGGCTGGCAGAGGGACCATGAAACACCCACCAGGGGATGCCTTTAAAAGCCTCTGTGGCATCTCAACAAACTCACTCACAGGTGCCATATTAGTTTCAAGTTTTTAAGTGGAATGCTGCAAAACGGAGACTTAAAAAAAAAAAAAGAGTACCTATAATGTAAGAAGTACTTCTAAAGAAGTGTCAATGCCTTGATCCTATTCCATTAGAGGAAATTAACTCAGTGCAAGTGAGAGTTCTACAGCCCTGGCAGCGTGAGCAAACGCCAGTTCAGCTTAAACAAAACCTCACCGCTCGTGTCTCTTTTTAGAAGCCGTCATTATTTTTCCTAACTCCCTAACTCTCCTCTCAGAAGCCTGAAACCAACCTGTGTTTTCCACCAGTCACAGTGCTGCCTCCTGCTAGACCAGCATTTGCCAACCTTTCTCCTGCCACTCTCCTGGAGGACATTACTTACTCCGTTACACTCCTCCCACGTGTCATCTTTACCAGAGGATGATCACAGCAGTGTGCCCTAGAAAAACCCATTACTTGCTAACAGGTGCTACAAAGTTTCCCAAAACACCCTCATTGCCTACAAACCCCACCATTTTAATTATCGTCAAGCTGGCCACCATTAAATAGCCATAGGCTTGCTTGTGTTTTTAACACACTCCAAAGTATGCTTGATATGGTGCTGTGGCTTAGTGGAGACAGGTCAAATTTTTGACCAAATTTTCTAGTTCTTTTAAATATATGTCTTGGTTTGAAAGACAGGTGTCTGCTAAGGAAGGCAGGAGCCCCCCTTGGAATGGAAAATACAACCCCCTTCCCTCTGAATTATTATAAAATTGAAATTAAGGGGCTTTCAGGCAAAGATATGAGGAAATGGGAATAACAGTTTTTACTAATATATATATATAACGAAACAATAATACAGAGAAACTGGTTTAAAGCCTGACAGAGTCAGGGATATATATGACAAAACAATAATACAGAGGAACTGGTTAAAGGCCTGACAGAGTCAGGGATACAACCTGGCCCCCTGCCGGGCAGGGTGCTGGTACCAGTCCGATGTAGTGGCAGCTGCAGTTCTCTCTGAAATGGTCCTGTTGAAGCGGTGATCTTGTAGAAGAAAAAGTCTGGTCCTCCTCCAAAAATCCGGTGGTGGTGTAGTCCTTGTCCTCTGGGATCCCAGCAGGTAAGGCTGCTCGTGCTGTTCCAAACCCCAGATTTTTATCCCCAGTGGGAATGCTTGGCTCCCTCCCCCCTGGCCGGAGCATCTCCCAAAGGGATGGAGAGTCCTGGGGCAAGGCACTGATGGGCCATTGACAGAAGAACAGTCCAGGTGCAGGTTATCTCTGGGTCATGCGGCAAGGCATTGTTGGGGCTATTCACAGAAGCTGGTCCCGAGGGAGGAGGCAAGGAACATCGGCACCTAGCTTCAATAGCTCGTGGTCATAAAATACATTGTAACCCAGGACAATATGAAAGTGAGATTTTACTCCACACTTGTAGCTTGGAGCACGGGAAGGGCTCTCCTTAATGCAACGGGATGGAGAGGCACTGCAGCCACCCGCACCTCTAATGGAAACAGATTTCAGTCCAGCAGAAAGCCATAACCATGTGATGGTCCCTGGCATTTTCCCTTGATAATGTCACGGTATTTATAACCTTTTTAATACATTTCATGACATAATGCTATTTTGAACCTGTTTTTCACAGGATCAATGAGAGAATTATAACCTTTTATAATTTTCTTCCACCTCCACAAGCTGCATTCAGATTCAGGAAAAATGCATTTTGCATCTCGCTGGTGGTAAGCCCAGCCTGAGCGTCGTGCAAGGCAGTTGTTGTGATTGCAAGGAGGAGAGGGCAGTGGGGAACATGCAGGTTTCTTATCCTGCTGCATCTCAGCTGTCCTGTATTGGAGCATCTTCCTTCCCCCCACTGCGTCCGAGTGTGCTTGTGAAGGCTTCTCCCTCAGCACTGCCTGCCAGGCACTGCAGTGGCTCATTCTCTGCATATGTCCTGGTTCCCCAGGCACAGCCCCATGGCCCAGCCATGCAGGCAGCCATGAGCAGCCCCAAGCCAGCTGAGAGTTCCACTCAAGGCAGCTGACTCACAGGGGTATCCCACACCTCCTCATGCTCATGATAAAAGGAGGGAGCTCACTGAGGATGGAGTTCCTTTTCCTGGGGCCCTTTCCTCCTGGCCTTCTGCTCCTGCTGTTGACCTCAAGGACCAGGCTGAGTAGAACTTTGCCTACTTTATGATGTCAGTTGCATTAGTTTCATTATTTCATTAAACCTGTTTCTACTTCAGCTCACGGAGCTTCTCCCTTTTTTCCCCAATTCCCCTTCTCAGCTGAGGAGGGGGCACTGGGTGGTAGAACAACTGCCGCAGTTTATCCCTGGGTACTGGCTAAATGTAGACAGCATAGCATGGTCTGTATGTGGTTGTTAGATGGGCGTTAATGCAATGGGTAATTGTCAGGGTTAGCAGCTGTGGGTTCCATCTCCGTGGTCTCACAGGGCTGTCAGGGCCAGACGGGTGACAGATGCAGTGACAGCAAAAGGAGGAGAAAAAAAAAAAAGGAAAAATGGGCAGGAAGGTCATGGGAGAGTTTATAAAAGGTGTTTAAGCCCACAAGTCCCATTCTTGGAATGAGAATAGTGTGTTTTATAACGGGTGGAGTGCTGTGTGGGGGAGCCTGTGTCTTGCCTGCAGGCTGTGCGTCCCACCAGCTCCCATCACAGCCATGAGCCTGCCTGTGCTCAGCAAGGAGGGCTTTGCAGCGATCCCCCCATCCTCCTCCACCAGCAGGGTCCCAGCCCAGCAGAAGGAGCCACCTGGCCCCAGCGAAGCCTTGCTGTGGCGTGTGACACCAACTGCTCCTGTCCATCTGCTCCTGGTGGCGGGTGGGACGGAGGCTGGCTGTGGTGGTGGGGACTGGGGACGAGAGGTTTGCCCCTGCCTCCTGTGACCTGGTGGGCTCTGGCTGGGGGAGGCTGCCAGGTGTGTCCCTGGCAGCTGCTGAGCACAGCAAACCCGCTGCCCATCCTCCCTGTCTGATGCCATCTCTGGCTCAGGCCGGCTTCCCATGCACCCCGGGAGGTTCAGCACAGGTCCAGACACCTTCACATCTACCACCTGCATGGGCAGGCATGTTGTGTCCGGGCTGAATTGGCCTATCTAATCCTGTACAGGCAACAGCTGCTCAACTCACAGAAGAGCTGAGCTCAAGCCTCAGCTCTGCAAATACCACATGGAAAATGTGATCAAATCACTGGGCTTCTGTGCCTCAGTTCCCTTCTGCCAGAAGAAGAAAATAGCCCCCCTGTTTCCTTTGCAGCATGAGCATCTTCAGGCAAGGTTTGCAAAAAAGGGTGCCTGACCATGGTGAGTCCCTGGGCACCACTCCAACAACCACCTGCCAGCAGAGACATTTATAATGGGTAATTTTTCAGCTTTGTGGTAAAACCTGCATTGTTTTTAACCCCAGTTTGGGGCACCTGCCATGCAGTGTCACTGGAGGTTTGCTCCTGGGAGCTCACAGAACACGCCGCACATTGTAAAGATGCCATTTTTGCACGGAGGCTGAGGCGTTCATTTGAGATGTGCTCAGATGCCATGGTGACGAACAAGGTTCAGAAACTCTGGGCTGACACAGGAGATGCCTTCAAGCTGGCAGCATAGCTGACTTTTTCCAGGTCTCCAGAGCTGCCTCTGAACTCAGCTTGCATATGGTGACATGGGGAGAAGGTTGCCTTCTCCCAGCATTGCTGCAGGGAGGGATTAGCACTGGTTGAGAAGTCAGTGGTAACATACAGGAGCACAGGGACAGCTTTAATTCATGGCATTTCAGTCCTGAACCAGGGGAGTGGGGTGATGCTGGCACATCTGCTGGGGCAGGGTGATACCCGGAAGTGTGTAGGAAATGGTGCAGTGCTGGCTCTTGCTGTGGACCCACAGCTGGCTCCAGCCTTCCCATAGCAGCAGCTTCACCCAATGGATTGAAAGGGGAAAGGGCAAGTGCTCAGAGTCCCATCAAATTTTCCAAAGGGGGAAAAAGAGATAGAATCATAGAATAGCCTTGGATGGAAAATACCTCCAAGATCATCAAGTCCGAGCGTTAATCCAACACTGCTGAGTCACCACTAAACCGTGTCCCTCAGCATCGCATCTCCACGGCTCTGAAATCCCTCCAGGGATGGGGACTCCCCCACTGCCCTGGGCAGCCTGGGCCAGTGCCTGAAAGCCCTTTCAGAGAAGAAATTGTTCCTAATATCCAGTCTAAACTTCCCTTGGCACAACTTGAGGCCATTACCCCTCGTCCTCTCACTGTTACCTGGGAGAAGAGACCGACCCCTGCCATGATACCCCCTCCTTTCAGGGAGCTGTAGAGAGCAATGAGGTCTCCCCTCAGCCTCCTCTGCTCCAGACTGAACCCCCCAGTTCCCTCAGCCACTCCCCATCACACTTGTGCTCCAGACCCTTCCCCAGCTTTGTTGCACTTCTCTGAACATGCTCCACCAGATAGAAAAGCACTGCTACAAGGCAGAGGCACAGCAGATTCCAGCATCGTGCCAGAGACTATGGCTGGCCCAATGATCATGGGGTGCCACCACTCCAGGTCTGACCTAACACACAGGAAAGCAGCCTGTGATGAAGATGAGATTTGGTGGGATCTCAGGAGATCATCTAGCCTTGTAGAGATCTCTGATGCTCCAAGCCCCATCACCTCCCCTGGGGTCCCACCTGGGTGTCTCATGCCCTTGCCAGGGGCTGCCCTGGGTACAGTGGGAGAAGTTG
Source organism: Podargus strigoides (assembly GCA_028020825.1). Lineage (NCBI taxonomy): Eukaryota > Metazoa > Chordata > Aves > Caprimulgiformes > Podargidae > Podargus > Podargus strigoides. The sequence goes on along the minus strand of CM051642.1, from coordinate 543,475 downwards.
GGGAGAAACGGAATCCAAGATGCTTGTGAGTCATCAAAACCCAGGAGAATAAACAACAAAACCAGGCATGAAGCATGCTCAGCAGCAGGACTGGAAATGCTGCTAAGTGTGTTGGCTCTTAGGTGGGTAAACAGGAGGGGCAGCTGCCAGCCATCCCCCGCCAGCTGGGCTGGCAGAAACTCCTTCCCAGCCAGCACTCACGCAGTGCCCGCTCCGGGCACAGTGGGCACCGTGTGTGTGTCCACTGCCTGGTGCCCTAAGGATGGTGTCTGCCAGCAAAAGGGCTCCGAAGCAGGCTGGTGAAGGATGCCAGTGTGACCAGACCCCGTGTGCTTCCCCAAACAGGGTATGCTGGGGCAAACTCCCCCCAGCCCTGCCCTGAAAGCAGGTTGTGATGAGCAGGAGGTGGCATGCAGGAGTGGACACCATGCGTGCTGCTAAGGAATGGGCTTAATCTGAAGGCAATGTTCCCTCGAGTTAGTCTTTGCATCTGGTCGAAACCCTGCCTCCTACCCCCCTCCAGCCAGGAGAACCTGGGTGGGCCACATGGGAGCAGGACAAGGGCTAAGATGTTTGTTTTGGACAATCCCTGGACAGCAAAAGGACTCATTATGTCCTTTACACATTATGTCCTTTGTCACATTACAGTGATAAATTTGCAATATTTACAGTGGAAAATTTGCAATATTTACAGTGCTTAAAGTGCAATATTTACAATGGAAAATTTGCGATATTTACAGTGGTAAATTTGCAATATTTACAATGGAAAATTTGCATATTTACAGTGGTTAATTTGCAATAATTTCAGTGGCAAGTTTGCAATACTTACAGTGGTAAAATTGCAATATTTACAATAGAAAATTTGAAATAATTAAAATGGAAAATTTGAAATATTTACAGTGGTAAATTTGCAATATTTACAGTGGTAAATTTTCAATATTTACAGTGGTAAATTTGGAATATTTACAATGGAAAATTTGCAACATTTACAGTGCTTAATTTGGAATAATTTCAGCGGCAGGTTTGCAATATTTACCGTGGTAAATTTTTAATATATTCAGTGGAAAAATTTCAATATGTACAGCGGTAAATCTGCAGTATTTACTGTGGTAAATTTGCAATATTTACCGTGGAAAAATTTCAATATTTACAGTGGAAAATTTGCAATATTTACAGTGCTTAATTTTTGTGCAATATTTACTGTGGATAATTTGCAATATTTACAATGATTAATTTGCAATAATTTCAGTGGCAAATATGCAATATTTGTAGTGGTAAATTTGCAATACTTACATTGGAATATTTGCAATATTTCCAGTGGTGAATTTGCAATATTTACAATGGAAAATTTACAGTATTTAAAGTGCTTAATTTGCAATAATTTCGGTGGCTAATTTGCAATATTTACAGTGGTTAATTTGCAATATTTACAGAGGTTAACTTGTAATAATTTCACTGGAAAATTTGCAATACTTACAGTGGTGAATTTGTAATAATTTCAGTGGTAATTTTGCAATTTTTGCAGTGGTACATTTGCAATATTTAAGATGGAAAATTTGCAAAATTTTCAGTGGTAAATTTGCAATAATTACCGGGGTAAATATGCAATATTTACAGTGGAAAATTTGAAATAATTTCAGTGGAAAATTTGCAAAATTTACATAGGTAAATTTGCAATATTTAGAGTGTTTAATTTGCAATAATTTCAGTGGTAAATTTGCAATATTCACAATGGAAAATTTGCAATATTTAGAGTGGAATATTTGAAATATTTTATGTGGAAGATTTGCTTAATTTACAGTGGTTAATTTGCAATATATACAGTTGAAATTTCGCAATAATTTCAGTGGTAAATTTGCAATAATTACTGTGGTTAATTTGCAATATTTACTGTGGAAAATTTGAAATAATTTCAGTGGAAAATTTGCAAAATTTACTGTGGTAAATTTGCAATATTTAGAATGGTTAATTTGCAATAATTTCAGTGGTAAATTTGCAATATTCAAAATGGAAAATTTGCAATATTTAGAGTGGAAAAGTTGAAATATTTTCAGAGGAAAATTTGCTTAATTTATAGTGGTAAATTTGCAATATATACAGTTGAAAATTTGCAATAATTTCAGTGGTAAATTTGCAATAATTTTTGTGGTTAATCAGGAATACTTACAGTGGTGAATTTGCAGTATTTACAGTGGAAAATTGGCAATATTTACAGTAGTAAAAATGCAATATTTACTGGGCTTATTTTGCTATATTTCCTGTGGTAAAATTGAAATAATTACGATGGAAAATTTGCAATAATTACAGTGGTTAATCTGCAATAATTTCAGTGGTAAATTTGCAAAACATACAGTGGTAAAATTGCAATATTTGCAGCGGTTAATTTGCAATATTTACGGTGGTAAATTTGAAATAATTTCAGAGGCAAATTTGCAATATTTTCAGTGGAAAATTTGCAATAATTTCTGTGGAAAATTTGTAAGAAATTCACTGGAAAATAAGCAATATTTACAGTGGTAAATTTGTAATATTTGGAGTGCTTAATTTGCAATAATTTCAGTGGGAAATCCGCAATACTTACGGAGCAAAATTTGCAATATTTACAGTGTGTAATTTGCAATATTTACAGTTGTAAAAATTTTAAAAAAGTAGTAAAATATTTACAGAGGTCATTATTGCAAATTAATCACTGTAAATATGCCAGATTTTCCACGCTAAATATTGCATATTTACCACTGAAATTATTGCAAAATAACCACTGTAAATATTGCAAATTAATCACTGTAAATGTTGCAAATTATTAAAGGAAATATTGCAAATTAATTACTGTAAATATTGCAAATGTACCACTGAAATTATTGCAAATTAATTACTGTAAATATTGCAAATTTTCCACTGTAAATATTGCAAATTTACCAGTAAAATTATCGCAAAATAATCACTGAAAAATTTCAAATTTACCAGTGTAAATATTGCAACCTTGCCACTGAAATTATTGCAAAATAGTCACTGTAAATATTGCAAATTAATCACTGTAAATATTACAAATTTTCCACAGTAAATATTGCAAATTTACCACTGATATTATTGCAAAGTAAACACTGTAAATATTGTAATTTAATCACTGTAAATATAGGAAATTACCCACGGTAAATATTGCAAATTTACCACTGAAATTATTTCAAATTTTCCACTGTAAATATTGCAAATTAATCAATGTAATTATTGCAAATTAACCACTGTAAACATTGGAAAATTACCACTGAATTTATAGCAAATTTACCACTGTAAATATTGCAAATTAACCACTGAAATTATTGCAAATTTACCACTGAAATTATTTCAAATTTACCACTGAAATTATTACAAATTAATCACTCTAAATATTGCAAGTAAGCTACTGTAAATATTGCAAATTTACCACTGAAATTATTGCAAATTTTCCACTGTAAATATTGCAAATTGGTCAATGTAAATATTGCAAACTAACCACTGTAAATATTGCAAAATTACCACTGAATTTATAGCAAATTTACCACTGTAAGTATTGCAAATATTCCACTGTAACTATTTCAAATTTTCCACTGTAAATATAGCAAATTAACCACTGTAAATATTGCAAATTTATCACTGAAATTATTGCAAAATAATCACTGTAAATATTGCAAATTAATCACTGTAAATCTAGAAAATTATGCACTGTAAATATTGTCAAAAATTCCATAGTAAAGATTGAAAATTTAGCAATGAAATTATTGCAAAATAATCACTGTAAAAACTGCAAATATTCCATAGTAAACATTGCAAATTTACCACTGAAATTATTGCAAATTTACCACAGAAATTATTGCAATTTAATCACTGTAAATATTGCAAATTTTCCACTGTAAATATTGCAAATTTACCACTGAAATTATTGCAAAACAGTCACTGTAAATATTGCAAATTTACCCCTGTAAATATTGAAAATATACCACTGAAATTATTGGAAATTTACCACTGTAAATATTGCAAATTAATCAATGTAAATATAGGAAATTACCCACGGTAAATATTGCAAATTTACCACTGAAATTATTTCAAATTTTCCACTGTAAATATTGCAAATTAATCAATGTAATTATTGCAAATTAACCACTGTAAATATTGTAAAATTACCACTGAATTTATAGCAAATTTGCCACTGTAATTATTGCAAATTAATCACTGTAAATATTGCAAATTAATCATTGTAAATCTAGAAAATTATGCACTGTAAATTTTGTGAAATATTCCTTAGTAAAGATTGCAAATTTACCAATGAATTTATTGCAAAATAATCACTGTAAAAATTGGAAATATTCCATAGTAAACATTGCAAATTTTCCACTGAAATTATTGCAAAATAATCACTGTAAAAATTGCAAATTCGCCAGTGTAAGTATTGCAAATTTTCCGCAATAAATATTGCAAATTTACCTCTGAAATTATAGGAAATTAACCACTGTAAATATTGCAAATTTTCCACTCTAAATATTGAAAATTTTCCACTGTAAATATTGCTAATTTACCACTGAAATTATTGCAAATTTTCCACTGTAAATATAGCAAATTTACCTCTGAAATTATAGCAAATTAACCACTGAAATTATAGCAAATTAACCACTGTAAATATTGCAAATATTGTACTCTAAAAATTGCAAATTTAGCACTGAAATTTTTCCAAATTAACCAGTGTAAATATTGCAAACTAACCAATGTAAATATTGAAAATTTTCCACTGTAATTATTGGATTTTACCAGTGAAATTATTCCAAATTTTCCACTCTAAATATTGCAAATTTACCTCTGAAATTATAGCAAATTAACCAATGTAAATATTTCAAACTAACCACTGTAAATAGTGCAAATTTTCCACAGTAAATATAGAAAATTTTCCACTGTAAATATTGCAAATTTACCACTGCAAGTATTGCAAATTTTCCACTGTACATATAGCAAATTTATCTCTGAAAGAATAGCAAATTAACCACTGTAAATATTACAAATTTTCCACCGTAAATGTTGAAAATTTTCCACTATAAATGTTGCAAATTTACCACTGAAATTGTAGCAAATTAACCTCTGAAATTATTGCAAATTAATCAATGTAAATATTGAAATTTACCACTGAAATTATAGCAAAATAACTACTGTAAATATTGCAAATTTTCCACCGTAAATGTTGAAAATTTTCCACTATAAATGTTGTAAATTTACCACTGAAATTATAGCAAATTAACCACTGAAATTATTGCAAATTTTCCATTGTAAATACTGCAAATTTACCACTGAAAGTATTGCAAATTAACCACTGTAAATATTGCAAATTTTCCACCCTAAATATTGCAAATTTTCCACTGTAAATAGTGCAAATTTACCACTGAAATTATTGCAAAATTTCCACTGTAAATGCTGCAAATTTACCTATGAAATTATAGTAAAGTAACCACTTAAATATAGCAAATTTTCCACTCTATAAATTGCAAATTTTCCACTGTAAATATTGCAAGATTTCCATTGAAATTATTGCAAATTAACCACTCTAAATATTGCAAATTAACCACTGTAAATATTGCAAATTTTCTACTGTAAATAATGTAAATTTACCTCTGAAATTATTGCAAATTAACCTCTGTAAATATTGCAAACTAACCACTGTAAATATTGAAAATTTTCCACTGTAAATATTGCAAATTTACCACTGAATTATGGGAATTTGCCAATGTAAATATTGCAAATTTACCTCTGAAATTATAGCAAATTAACCACTGAAATTATAGCAAAATAACCACTGTAATTATTGCAACTTTTCCCCTTTAAATATTGCAAATTTACCACAGAAATTATTGCAAAGTAACCTCTGTAAATTTTGTCAATTTTCCACTGTAAATGTTGCAAATTTACCACTGTAAATATTGCAAACTAAGCACTGTAAATATTGCAAATTTTCCACTCTAAATAGTGCAAATTTTCCACTCTAAATATTGCAAATTAACCACTGAAATTATAGAAAATGGACCACTGTAAATATTGCAAATTAACCAATGTAAACATTGGAAATATTCTACTCTAAATAATGCAAATTTAGCACTGAAATTTTTCCAAATTAACCATTGTAAATGTTGCAAACTAACCACTGTAAATATTGAAAATTTTCCACTGTAAATATTGAAAATTTTCCACTGTAAATATAGCAAATTTACCGCTGAAATTAAAGCAAATTAACCACAGAAATTATAGAAAATTGACCACTGTAAATATTGCAAATTAACCACTGTAAATATTGCAAATATTCTACTCTAAATATTGCAAATTTAGGACTGAAATTTTTCCAAATTAACCACTGCAAATATTGCAAATTTTCCACTCTAAATATTGCAAATTTTCCACTGTAAATATTGCAAATTAACCAATGAAATTATTGCAAATTAACCGCTGTAAATATTGCAAATTAACCACTGTAAATACTACATATTTTCCACAGTAAATATTGCAAATTTTCCACTGTAAATAGTGGAAATTTGCCACAGAAATTATTGCAAATTTTCCACTGAAAATATTGTAAATTTACCGCAGAAATTATTGAAAATTTTCCACTGTAAATATTGCAAATTTACCTCTGAAATTATAGCAAATTAACCACTGAAATTATAGAATATTGACCACTGTAAATATTGCTAATTAACCACTATAAATATTGCAAATATTCTACTCTAAATATTGCAAATTAAGCACTGAAATTTTTCCAAATTAACCACTGTAAATATTGCAAACTAACACCTGTAAATATTGAAAATTTTCCATTGTAAATATTGCAAATTTACCACAGAAATTATGGCAAATTTTCCACAGTAAACATTGCAAATTTACCTCTGATATTATAGCAAAGTAACGACTGAAATATAGCAAATTAACCACTGTAAATATTGCCAATTTTCCACTGTAAGTATTGCAAATTTACCACTGAAATTATTGCAAATTAACCAAAGAAATTATAGCTAATTGACCTCTGTAAATATTGCAAATTAACCACTGTAAATATTGCAAATATTCTACTCTAAATATTGCAAATTTACCACTGAAATTATTGCAAATTAACCACTGTAAATATTGCAAATTTTCCACTGTAAGTATTGCAAATTTACCTCTGAAATTATAGCAATTAACCACTGAAATATAGCAAATTAACCACTTTAAATATTGCAAATTTACCTCTGAAATTTTAGCAAAGTAACCACTGTAAATATTGCAAATTAACCAATGTAAATATTGCAAATATTCTACTCTAAATATTGCAAATTTGGCACTGAAATTTTTCCAAATTAACCACTGAAAGTATTGCAAATTTACCACTGAAATTACGGCAAATTTTCCACTGTAAATATTGCAAATTTTCCACTCTAAATATTGCAAATTTTCCACTGAAATTATTGCAAATTAACCAAATAAATTATAGCAAATTGACCACTATAAATATTGCAAATTAACCACTGTAAATATTGCAAATATTCTACTCTAAATATTGCAAATTTACCACTGAAATTATTGCAAATTAACCTCTGTAAATATTGCAAATTTTCCACTGAAATTATTGCAAATTTTCCACTGTAAATATAGCAAATTTACCTCTGAAATTATAGCAAATTAACTACTGAAATTATACAAAATTGACCACTGTAAATATTGCAAATTAACCAATGTAAACATTGCAAATATTCTACTCTAAATATTGCAAATTTAGCACTGAAATTTTTCCAAATCAAGCACTGTAAATATTGCACACTAACCACTGTAAATATTGAAAATTTTCCACTGTAAATATAGCAAATTTACCACTGAAATTATAGCAAATTAACTTCTGTAAATATTGCAAATTTACCTCTCAAATTATAGCAAATTAACTACTGAAATTATAGCAAATTAACCACTGATATTATAGCAAATTAACCACTCTAATTATTGCAAATTTTCCCCTTTAAATATTGCAAATTTGCCACTGAAATTATTGCAAATTAACCTCTGTAAATATTGCAAATTTTCCACTTTAAATATTGCAAATTTACCTCTGAAATTATAGCAAGTAACCACTGAAATATAGCAAATTAACCACTGTAAATATTGTCAATTGTCCACTGTAAACGTTGCAAATTTACCACTGAAATTATTGCAAATTTTCCACTGTAAATATTGCAAATTTTCCACTCTAAATATTGCAATTTTTCCACTCTAAATATTGCAAATTCACCACTGAAATTGTTGCAAATTTTCCACTGTAAACATAGCAAGTTTACCGCTGAAATTATAGCAAATTAACCACACAAATTATAGAAAATTGACCACTGTAAATATTGCAAATTAACCACTGTAAATATTGCAAATATTCTACTCTAAATATTGCAAATTTAGCACTGAAATTTCTCCAAATTAACCCCTGTAAATATTGCAAACTAATCACTGTAAATGTTGAAAATTTTCCACTGTAATTATTGCAATTTTACCAGTGAAATTATGGCAAATTTTCCACAGTAAATATTGGAAATTTACCCCTGAAATTATAGAAAAGTAACCACAGAAATTATAGCAAATTAACCACTGTAAATATTTCAAACTAACCACTGTAAATATTGCAAACTTTCCACCTAAATATAGAAAATTTTCCACTGTAAATATTGCAAATTTACCTCTGAAATTACAGCAAAGTAACCACTGAAATTATAGCAAATTAACCACTGAAAATATTGGAAAATTCGGACTGTAAGTATTGGAAATTTACCGCTGAAATTATTGCAAATTAACCACTGTAAATATTGGAAATTAACTGCTGTAAATATTGCAAAATTTCCACTCTAAATATTGCAAATTTACCTCTGAAATTATAGCAAATTAACCACTGTAAATATTTCAAACTAACCACTGTAAATAGTGCAAATTTTCCACACTAAATATAGAAAATTTTCCACTGTAAATATTGCAAATTTACCACTGCAAGTATTGCAAATTTTCCACTGTACATATAGCAAATTTATCTCTGAAATTACAGCAAAGTAACCACAGAAATTATTGCAAATTAACCACCGTAAATATTGCAAACTAACCACTGTAAATATAGCAAATTTACCTCTGAAAGAATAGCAAATTAACCACTGTAAATATTACAAATTTTCCACCGTAAATGTTGAAAATTTTCCACTATAAATGTTGCAAATTTACCACTGAAATTATAGCAAATTAACCTCTGAAATTATTGCAAATTAATCAATGGAAATATTGAAATTTACCACTGAAATTATAGCAAAATAACTACTGTAAATATTGCAAATTTTCCACCGTAAATGTTGAAAATTTTCCACTATAAATGTTGTAAATTTACCACTGAAATTACAGCAAATTAACCACTGAAATTATTGCAAATTTTCCACTGTAAATATTTCAAGTTTACCACTGAAAGTATAGCAAACTAACCAGTGTAATTATTGCAAATTAACCACTGTAAATATTGCAAATTTTCCACCCTAAATATTGCAAATTTTCCACTGTAAATAGTGCAAATTTACCACTGAAATTATTGCAAAATTTCCACTGAAAATGCTGCAAATTTACCTATGAAATTATAGTAAAGTAACCACATAAATATAGCAAATTAACCACTGTAAATATTGCCAATTTTCCACTGTAAGTATTGCAAATTTACCACTGAAATGATAGCAAATTAACCACTGTAAATATTGCAAATTTTCCACTCTAAATATTGCAAAAATACCACTGAAATTATTGCAAATTAACCACTCTAAATATTGCAAATAAACCACTGTAAATATTGCAAATTTTCTACTGTAAATACTGTAAATTTACCACTGAAATGATTGAAAATTAACCACTCTAAATATTGCAAATTAACCACTGTAAATATTGAAAATTTTCCACTGTAAATATTGCAAATTTACCACTGAAATTATGCAAATTTACCACTGTAAATATTGCAAATTTTCCCCTGTAAATATTGCAAATTTACCACTGAAATTATTGCAAATTAACCTCTGTAAATATTGCAAATTTTCCACTGTAAGTATTGCAAATTTACCTCTGAAATTATAGCAATTAACCACTGAAATATAGCAAATTAACCACTTTAAATATTGCAAATTTACCTCTGAAATTATAGCAAAGTAACCACTGTAAATATTGCAAATTAACCAATGTAAACATTGCAAATATTCTACTCTAAATATTGCAAATTTAGCACTGAAATTTTTCCAAATCAAGCACTGTAAATATTGCACACTAACCACTGTAAATATTGAAAATTTTCCACTGTAAATATAGCAAAATTACCACTGAAATTATAGCAAATTAACTTCTGTAAATATTGCAAATTTAGCTCTCAAATTATAGCAAATTAACTACTGAAATTATAGCAAATTAACCACTGATATTATAGCAAATTAACCACTCTAATTATTGCAAATTTTCCCCTTTAAATATTGCAAATTTTCCACTGTAAATATTGCAAATTTACCTCTGAAATTATAGGAAGTAACCACTGAAATATAGCAAATTAACCACTGTAAATATTGTCAATTGTCCACTGTAAACGTTGCAAATTTACCACTGAAATTATTGCAAATTTTCCACTGTAAATATTGCAAATTTTCCACTCTAAATATTGCAAATTTTCCACTCTAAATATTGCAAATTCACCACTGAAATTATTACAAATTTTCCACTGTAAACATAGCAAGTTTACCGCTGAAATTATAGCAGATTAACCACACAAATTATAGAAAATTGACCACTGTAAATATTGCAAATTAACCACTGTAAATATTGCAAATATTCTACTCTAAATATTGCAAATTTAGCACTGAAATTTCTCCAAATTAACCACTGTAAATATTTCAAACTAACCACTGTAAATATTGCAAACTTTCCACCTAAATATTGCAAATTTTCCACTGTAAATATTGCAAATTTACCTCTGAAATTACAGCAAAGTAACCACTGAAATTATAGCAAATTAACCACTGTAAATATTGGAAAATTCGGACTGTAAGTATTGCAAATTTACCTCTGAAATTATAGCAAATTAACCACTGTAATTATTGCAAATTAACCATTGTAAATATTGAAAATTTTCAACTGTAAATATTGCAAAATTACAACTGAAATTATAGCAAATTAACCACTGTATATATAGCAAATTTTCCACTCTATAAATTGCAAATTTTCCACTGTAAATATTGCAAGATTTCCATTGAAATTATTGCAAATTAACCACTCTAAATATTGCAAATTAACCACTGTAAATATTGCAAATTTTCTACTGTAAATAATGTAAATTTACCTCTGAAATTATTGCAAATTAACCTCTGTAAATATTGCAAACTAACCACTGTAAATATTGAAAATTTTCCACCTTAAATATTGCAAATTTACCACTGAATTATGGGAATTTGCCAATGTAAATATTGCAAATTTACCTCTGAAATTATAGCAAATTAACCACTGAAATTATAGCAAAATAACCACTGTAATTATTGCAACTTTTCCCCTTTAAATATTGCAAATTTACCACAGAAATTATTGCAAAGTAACCTCTGTAAATTTTGTCAATTTTCCACTGTAAATGTTGCAAATTTACCACTGTAAATATTGCAAACTAAGCACTGTAAATATTGCAAATTTTCCACTCTAAATAGTGCAAATTTTCCACTCTAAATATTGCAAATTAACCACTGAAATTATAGAAAATGGACCACTGTAAATATTGCAAATTAACCAATGTAAACATTGGAAATATTCTACTCTAAATAATGCAAATTTAGCACTGAAATTTTTCCAAATTAACCATTGTAAATGTTGCAAACTAACCACTGTAAATATTGAAAATTTTCCACTGTAAATATTGAAAATTTTCCACTGTAAATATAGCAAATTTACCGCTGAAATTAAAGCAAATTAACCACAGAAATTATAGAAAATTGACCACTGTAAATATTGCAAATTAACCACTGTAAATATTGCAAATATTCTACTCTAAATATTGCAAATTTAGGACTGAAATTTTTCCAAATTAACCACTGCAAATATTGCAAATTTTCCACTCTAAATATTGCAAATTTTCCACTGTAAATATTGCAAATTAACCAATGAAATTATTGCAAATTAACCGCTGTAAATATTGCAAATTAACCACTGTAAATACTACATATTTTCCACAGTAAATATTGCAAATTTTCCACTGTAAATAGTGGAAATTTGCCACAGAAATTATTGCAAATTTTCCACTGAAAATATTGTAAATTTACCGCAGAAATTATTGAAAATTTTCCACTGTAAATATTGCAAATTTACCTCTGAAATTATAGCAAATTAACCACTGAAATTATAGAATATTGACCACTGTAAATATTGCTAATTAACCACTATAAATATTGCAAATATTCTACTCTAAATATTGCAAATTAAGCACTGAAATTTTTCCAAATTAACCACTGTAAATATTGCAAACTAACACCTGTAAATATTGAAAATTTTCCATTGTAAATATTGCAAATTTACCACAGAAATTATGGCAAATTTTCCACAGTAAACATTGCAAATTTACCTCTGATATTATAGCAAAGTAACGACTGAAATATAGCAAATTAACCACTGTAAATATTGCCAATTTTCCACTGTAAGTATTGCAAATTTACCACTGAAATTATTGCAAATTAACCAAAGAAATTATAGCTAATTGACCTCTGTAAATATTGCAAATTAACCACTGTAAATATTGCAAATATTCTACTCTAAATATTGCAAATTTACCACTGAAATTATTGCAAATTAACCTCTGTAAATATTGCAAAATTTCCACTGTAAGTATTGCAAATTTACCTCTGAAATTATAGCAATTAACCACTGAAATATAGCAAATTAACCACTTTAAATATTGCAAATTTACCTCTGAAATTATAGCAAAGTAACCACTGTAAATATTGCAAATTAACCAATGTAAATATTGCAAATATTCTACTTTAAATATTGCAAACTTGGCACTGAAATTTTTCCAAATTAACCACTGAAAGTATTGCAAATTTACCACTGAAATTACGGCAAATTTTCCACTGTAAATATTGCAAATTTTCCACTCTAAATATTGCAAATTTTCCACTGAAATTATTGCAAATTAACCAAAGAAATTATAGCAAATTGACCACTATAAATATTGCAAATTAACCACTGTAAATATTGCAAATATTCTACTCTAAATATTGGAAATTTACCACTGAAATTATTGCAAATTAACCTCTGTAAATATTGCAAATTTTCCACTGTAAGTATTGCAAATTTACCACTGAAATTATTGCAAATTTTCCTCTGTAAATATAGCAAATTTACCTCTGAAATTATAGCAAATTAACTACTGAAATTATACAAAATTGACCACTGTAAATATTGCAAATTAACCAATGTAAACATTGCAAATATTCTACTCTAAATATTGCAAATTTAGCACTGAAATTTTTCCAAATCAAGCACTGTAAATATTGCACACTAACCACTGTAAATATTGAAAATTTTCCACTGTAAATATAGCAAATTTACCACTGAAATTATAGCAAATTAACTTCTGTAAATATTGCAAATTTACCTCTCAAATTATAGCAAATTAACTACTGAAATTACAGCAAATTAACCACTGATATTAGAGCAAATTAACCACTCTAATTATTGCAAATTTTCCCCTTTAAATATTGCAAATTTGCCACTGAAATTATTGCAAATTAACCTCTGTAAATATTGCAAATTTTCCACTTTAAATATTGCAAATTTACCTCTGAAATTATAGCAAGTAACCACTGAAATATAGCAAATTAACCACTGTAAATATTGTCAATTGTCCACTGTAAACGTTGCAAATTTACCACTGAAATTATTGCAAATTTTCCACTGTAAATATTGCAAATTTTCCACTCTAAATATTGCAATTTTTCCACTCTAAATATTGCAAATTCACCACTGAAATTGTTGCAAATTTTCCACTGTAAACATAGCAAGTTTACCGCTGAAATTATAGCAAATTAACCACACAAATTATAGAAAATTGACCACTGTAAATATTGCAAATTAACCACTGTAAATATTGCAAATATTCTACTCTAAATATTGCAAATTTAGCACTGAAATTTCTCCAAATTAACCCCTGTAAATATTGCAAACTAATCACTGTAAATGTTGAAAATTTTCCACTATAAATGTTGTAAATTTACCACTGAAATTATAGCAAATTAACCACTGAAATTATTGCAAATTTTCCATTGTAAATACTGCAAATTTACCACTGAAAGTATTGCAAATTAACCACTGTAAATATTGCAAATTTTCCACCCTAAATATTGCAAATTTTCCACTGTAAATAGTGCAAATTTACCACTGAAATTATTGCAAAATTTCCACTGTAAATGCTGCAAATTTACCTATGAAATTATAGTAAAGTAACCACTTAAATATAGCAAATTTTCCACTCTATAAATTGCAAATTTTCCACTGTAAATATTGCAAGATTTCCATTGAAATTATTGCAAATTAACCACTCTAAATATTGCAAATTAACCACTGTAAATATTGCAAATTTTCTACTGTAAATAATGTAAATTTACCTCTGAAATTATTGCAAATTAACCTCTGTAAATATTGCAAACTAACCACTGTAAATATTGAAAATTTTCCACCTTAAATATTGCAAATTTACCACTGAATTATGGGAATTTGCCAATGTAAATATTGCAAATTTACCTCTGAAATTATAGCAAATTAACCACTGAAATTATAGCAAAATAACCACTGTAATTATTGCAACTTTTCCCCTTTAAATATTGCAAATTTACCACAGAAATTATTGCAAAGTAACCTCTGTAAATTTTGTCAATTTTCCACTGTAAATGTTGCAAATTTACCACTGTAAATATTGCAAACTAAGCACTGTAAATATTGCAAATTTTCCACTCTAAATAGTGCAAATTTTCCACTCTAAATATTGCAAATTAACCACTGAAATTATAGAAAATGGACCACTGTAAATATTGCAAATTAACCAATGTAAACATTGGAAATATTCTACTCTAAATAATGCAAATTTAGCACTGAAATTTTTCCAAATTAACCATTGTAAATGTTGCAAACTAACCACTGTAAATATTGAAAATTTTCCACTGTAAATATTGAAAATTTTCCACTGTAAATATAGCAAATTTACCGCTGAAATTAAAGCAAATTAACCACAGAAATTATAGAAAATTGACCACTGTAAATATTGCAAATTAACCACTGTAAATATTGCAAATATTCTACTCTAAATATTGCAAATTTAGGACTGAAATTTTTCCAAATTAACCACTGCAAATATTGCAAATTTTCCACTCTAAATATTGCAAATTTTCCACTGTAAATATTGCAAATTAACCAATGAAATTATTGCAAATTAACCGCTGTAAATATTGCAAATTAACCACTGTAAATACTACATATTTTCCACAGTAAATATTGCAAATTTTCCACTGTAAATAGTGGAAATTTGCCACAGAAATTATTGCAAATTTTCCACTGAAAATATTGTAAATTTACCGCAGAAATTATTGAAAATTTTCCACTGTAAATATTGCAAATTTACCTCTGAAATTATAGCAAATTAACCACTGAAATTATAGAATATTGACCACTGTAAATATTGCTAATTAACCACTATAAATATTGCAAATATTCTACTCTAAATATTGCAAATTAAGCACTGAAATTTTTCCAAATTAACCACTGTAAATATTGCAAACTAACACCTGTAAATATTGAAAATTTTCCATTGTAAATATTGCAAATTTACCACAGAAATTATGGCAAATTTTCCACAGTAAACATTGCAAATTTACCTCTGATATTATAGCAAAGTAACGACTGAAATATAGCAAATTAACCACTGTAAATATTGCCAATTTTCCACTGTAAGTATTGCAAATTTACCACTGAAATTATTGCAAATTAACCAAAGAAATTATAGCTAATTGACCTCTGTAAATATTGCAAATTAACCACTGTAAATATTGCAAATATTCTACTCTAAATATTGCAAATTTACCACTGAAATTATTGCAAATTAACCACTGTAAATATTGCAAATTTTCCACTGTAAGTATTGCAAATTTACCTCTGAAATTATAGCAATTAACCACTGAAATATAGCAAATTAACCACTTTAAATATTGCAAATTTACCTCTGAAATTTTAGCAAAGTAACCACTGTAAATATTGCAAATTAACCAATGTAAATATTGCAAATATTCTACTCTAAATATTGCAAATTTGGCACTGAAATTTTTCCAAATTAACCACTGAAAGTATTGCAAATTTACCACTGAAATTACGGCAAATTTTCCACTGTAAATATTGCAAATTTTCCACTCTAAATATTGCAAATTTTCCACTGAAATTATTGCAAATTAACCAAATAAATTATAGCAAATTGACCACTATAAATATTGCAAATTAACCACTGTAAATATTGCAAATATTCTACTCTAAATATTGCAAATTTACCACTGAAATTATTGCAAATTAACCTCTGTAAATATTGCAAATTTTCCACTGAAATTATTGCAAATTTTCCACTGTAAATATAGCAAATTTACCTCTGAAATTATAGCAAATTAACTACTGAAATTATACAAAATTGACCACTGTAAATATTGCAAATTAACCAATGTAAACATTGCAAATATTCTACTCTAAATATTGCAAATTTAGCACTGAAATTTTTCCAAATCAAGCACTGTAAATATTGCACACTAACCACTGTAAATATTGAAAATTTTCCACTGTAAA
Organism: Podargus strigoides; assembly: GCA_028020825.1. Taxonomy (NCBI): domain Eukaryota; kingdom Metazoa; phylum Chordata; class Aves; order Caprimulgiformes; family Podargidae; genus Podargus; species Podargus strigoides. Next base: position 526,597 of record CM051642.1, on the reverse strand, counting down.
TATAGCAAATTTACCACTGAAATTATAGCAAATTAACTTCTGTAAATATTGCAAATTTACCTCTCAAATTATAGCAAATTAACTACTGAAATTATAGCAAATTAACCACTGATATTATAGCAAATTAACCACTCTAATTATTGCAAATTTTCCCCTTTAAATATTGCAAATTTGCCACTGAAATTATTGCAAATTAACCTCTGTAAATATTGCAAATTTTCCACTTTAAATATTGCAAATTTACCTCTGAAATTATAGCAAGTAACCACTGAAATATAGCAAATTAACCACTGTAAATATTGTCAATTGTCCACTGTAAACGTTGCAAATTTACCACTGAAATTATTGCAAATTTTCCACTGTAAATATTGCAAATTTTCCACTCTAAATATTGCAATTTTTCCACTCTAAATATTGCAAATTCACCACTGAAATTGTTGCAAATTTTCCACTGTAAACATAGCAAGTTTACCGCTGAAATTATAGCAAATTAACCACACAAATTATAGAAAATTGACCACTGTAAATATTGCAAATTAACCACTGTAAATATTGCAAATATTCTACTCTAAATATTGCAAATTTAGCACTGAAATTTCTCCAAATTAACCCCTGTAAATATTGCAAACTAATCACTGTAAATGTTGAAAATTTTCCACTGTAATTATTGCAATTTTACCAGTGAAATTATGGCAAATTTTCCACAGTAAATATTGGAAATTTACCCCTGAAATTATAGAAAAGTAACCACAGAAATTATAGCAAATTAACCACTGTAAATATTTCAAACTAACCACTGTAAATATTGCAAACTTTCCACCTAAATATAGAAAATTTTCCACTGTAAATATTGCAAATTTACCTCTGAAATTACAGCAAAGTAACCACTGAAATTATAGCAAATTAACCACTGAAAATATTGGAAAATTCGGACTGTAAGTATTGGAAATTTACCGCTGAAATTATTGCAAATTAACCACTGTAAATATTGGAAATTAACTGCTGTAAATATTGCAAAATTTCCACTCTAAATATTGCAAATTTACCTCTGAAATTATAGCAAATTAACCACTGTAAATATTTCAAACTAACCACTGTAAATAGTGCAAATTTTCCACACTAAATATAGAAAATTTTCCACTGTAAATATTGCAAATTTACCACTGCAAGTATTGCAAATTTTCCACTGTACATATAGCAAATTTATCTCTGAAATTACAGCAAAGTAACCACAGAAATTATTGCAAATTAACCACCGTAAATATTGCAAACTAACCACTGTAAATATAGCAAATTTACCTCTGAAAGAATAGCAAATTAACCACTGTAAATATTACAAATTTTCCACCGTAAATGTTGAAAATTTTCCACTATAAATGTTGCAAATTTACCACTGAAATTATAGCAAATTAACCTCTGAAATTATTGCAAATTAATCAATGGAAATATTGAAATTTACCACTGAAATTATAGCAAAATAACTACTGTAAATATTGCAAATTTTCCACCGTAAATGTTGAAAATTTTCCACTATAAATGTTGTAAATTTACCACTGAAATTACAGCAAATTAACCACTGAAATTATTGCAAATTTTCCACTGTAAATATTTCAAGTTTACCACTGAAAGTATAGCAAACTAACCAGTGTAATTATTGCAAATTAACCACTGTAAATATTGCAAATTTTCCACCCTAAATATTGCAAATTTTCCACTGTAAATAGTGCAAATTTACCACTGAAATTATTGCAAAATTTCCACTGAAAATGCTGCAAATTTACCTATGAAATTATAGTAAAGTAACCACATAAATATAGCAAATTAACCACTGTAAATATTGCCAATTTTCCACTGTAAGTATTGCAAATTTACCACTGAAATGATAGCAAATTAACCACTGTAAATATTGCAAATTTTCCACTCTAAATATTGCAAAAATACCACTGAAATTATTGCAAATTAACCACTCTAAATATTGCAAATAAACCACTGTAAATATTGCAAATTTTCTACTGTAAATACTGTAAATTTACCACTGAAATGATTGAAAATTAACCACTCTAAATATTGCAAATTAACCACTGTAAATATTGAAAATTTTCCACTGTAAATATTGCAAATTTACCACTGAAATTATGCAAATTTACCACTGTAAATATTGCAAATTTTCCCCTGTAAATATTGCAAATTTACCACTGAAATTATTGCAAATTAACCTCTGTAAATATTGCAAATTTTCCACTGTAAGTATTGCAAATTTACCTCTGAAATTATAGCAATTAACCACTGAAATATAGCAAATTAACCACTTTAAATATTGCAAATTTACCTCTGAAATTATAGCAAAGTAACCACTGTAAATATTGCAAATTAACCAATGTAAACATTGCAAATATTCTACTCTAAATATTGCAAATTTAGCACTGAAATTTTTCCAAATCAAGCACTGTAAATATTGAAAATTTTCCACTGTAAATATAGCAAAATTACCACTGAAATTATAGCAAATTAACTTCTGTAAATATTGCAAATTTAGCTCTCAAATTATAGCAAATTAACTACTGAAATTATAGCAAATTAACCACTGATATTATAGCAAATTAACCACTCTAATTATTGCAAATTTTCCCCTTTAAATATTGCAAATTTTCCACTGTAAATATTGCAAATTTACCTCTGAAATTATAGGAAGTAACCACTGAAATATAGCAAATTAACCACTGTAAATATTGTCAATTGTCCACTGTAAACGTTGCAAATTTACCACTGAAATTATTGCAAATTTTCCACTGTAAATATTGCAAATTTTCCACTCTAAATATTGCAAATTTTCCACTCTAAATATTGCAAATTCACCACTGAAATTATTACAAATTTTCCACTGTAAACATAGCAAGTTTACCGCTGAAATTATAGCAGATTAACCACACAAATTATAGAAAATTGACCACTGTAAATATTGCAAATTAACCACTGTAAATATTGCAAATATTCTACTCTAAATATTGCAAATTTAGCACTGAAATTTCTCCAAATTAACCACTGTAAATATTTCAAACTAACCACTGTAAATATTGCAAACTTTCCACCTAAATATTGCAAATTTTCCACTGTAAATATTGCAAATTTACCTCTGAAATTACAGCAAAGTAACCACTGAAATTATAGCAAATTAACCACTGTAAATATTGGAAAATTCGGACTGTAAGTATTGCAAATTTACCTCTGAAATTATAGCAAATTAACCACTGTAATTATTGCAAATTAACCATTGTAAATATTGAAAATTTTCAACTGTAAATATTGCAAAATTACAACTGAAATTATAGCAAATTAACCACTGTATATATAGCAAATTTTCCACTCTATAAATTGCAAATTTTCCACTGTAAATATTGCAAGATTTCCATTGAAATTATTGCAAATTAACCACTCTAAATATTGCAAATTAACCACTGTAAATATTGCAAATTTTCTACTGTAAATAATGTAAATTTACCTCTGAAATTATTGCAAATTAACCTCTGTAAATATTGCAAACTAACCACTGTAAATATTGAAAATTTTCCACCTTAAATATTGCAAATTTACCACTGAATTATGGGAATTTGCCAATGTAAATATTGCAAATTTACCTCTGAAATTATAGCAAATTAACCACTGAAATTATAGCAAAATAACCACTGTAATTATTGCAACTTTTCCCCTTTAAATATTGCAAATTTACCACAGAAATTATTGCAAAGTAACCTCTGTAAATTTTGTCAATTTTCCACTGTAAATGTTGCAAATTTACCACTGTAAATATTGCAAACTAAGCACTGTAAATATTGCAAATTTTCCACTCTAAATAGTGCAAATTTTCCACTCTAAATATTGCAAATTAACCACTGAAATTATAGAAAATGGACCACTGTAAATATTGCAAATTAACCAATGTAAACATTGGAAATATTCTACTCTAAATAATGCAAATTTAGCACTGAAATTTTTCCAAATTAACCATTGTAAATGTTGCAAACTAACCACTGTAAATATTGAAAATTTTCCACTGTAAATATTGAAAATTTTCCACTGTAAATATAGCAAATTTACCGCTGAAATTAAAGCAAATTAACCACAGAAATTATAGAAAATTGACCACTGTAAATATTGCAAATTAACCACTGTAAATATTGCAAATATTCTACTCTAAATATTGCAAATTTAGGACTGAAATTTTTCCAAATTAACCACTGCAAATATTGCAAATTTTCCACTCTAAATATTGCAAATTTTCCACTGTAAATATTGCAAATTAACCAATGAAATTATTGCAAATTAACCGCTGTAAATATTGCAAATTAACCACTGTAAATACTACATATTTTCCACAGTAAATATTGCAAATTTTCCACTGTAAATAGTGGAAATTTGCCACAGAAATTATTGCAAATTTTCCACTGAAAATATTGTAAATTTACCGCAGAAATTATTGAAAATTTTCCACTGTAAATATTGCAAATTTACCTCTGAAATTATAGCAAATTAACCACTGAAATTATAGAATATTGACCACTGTAAATATTGCTAATTAACCACTATAAATATTGCAAATATTCTACTCTAAATATTGCAAATTAAGCACTGAAATTTTTCCAAATTAACCACTGTAAATATTGCAAACTAACACCTGTAAATATTGAAAATTTTCCATTGTAAATATTGCAAATTTACCACAGAAATTATGGCAAATTTTCCACAGTAAACATTGCAAATTTACCTCTGATATTATAGCAAAGTAACGACTGAAATATAGCAAATTAACCACTGTAAATATTGCCAATTTTCCACTGTAAGTATTGCAAATTTACCACTGAAATTATTGCAAATTAACCAAAGAAATTATAGCTAATTGACCTCTGTAAATATTGCAAATTAACCACTGTAAATATTGCAAATATTCTACTCTAAATATTGCAAATTTACCACTGAAATTATTGCAAATTAACCACTGTAAATATTGCAAATTTTCCACTGTAAGTATTGCAAATTTACCTCTGAAATTATAGCAATTAACCACTGAAATATAGCAAATTAACCACTTTAAATATTGCAAATTTACCTCTGAAATTTTAGCAAAGTAACCACTGTAAATATTGCAAATTAACCAATGTAAATATTGCAAATATTCTACTCTAAATATTGCAAATTTGGCACTGAAATTTTTCCAAATTAACCACTGAAAGTATTGCAAATTTACCACTGAAATTACGGCAAATTTTCCACTGTAAATATTGCAAATTTTCCACTCTAAATATTGCAAATTTTCCACTGAAATTATTGCAAATTAACCAAATAAATTATAGCAAATTGACCACTATAAATATTGCAAATTAACCACTGTAAATATTGCAAATATTCTACTCTAAATATTGCAAATTTACCACTGAAATTATTGCAAATTAACCTCTGTAAATATTGCAAATTTTCCACTGAAATTATTGCAAATTTTCCACTGTAAATATAGCAAATTTACCTCTGAAATTATAGCAAATTAACTACTGAAATTATACAAAATTGACCACTGTAAATATTGCAAATTAACCAATGTAAACATTGCAAATATTCTACTCTAAATATTGCAAATTTAGCACTGAAATTTTTCCAAATCAAGCACTGTAAATATTGCACACTAACCACTGTAAATATTGAAAATTTTCCACTGTAAATATAGCAAATTTACCACTGAAATTATAGCAAATTAACTTCTGTAAATATTGCAAATTTACCTCTCAAATTATAGCAAATTAACTACTGAAATTATAGCAAATTAACCACTGATATTATAGCAAATTAACCACTCTAATTATTGCAAATTTTCCCCTTTAAATATTGCAAATTTGCCACTGAAATTATTGCAAATTAACCTCTGTAAATATTGCAAATTTTCCACTTTAAATATTGCAAATTTACCTCTGAAATTATAGCAAGTAACCACTGAAATATAGCAAATTAACCACTGTAAATATTGTCAATTGTCCACTGTAAACGTTGCAAATTTACCACTGAAATTATTGCAAATTTTCCACTGTAAATATTGCAAATTTTCCACTCTAAATATTGCAATTTTTCCACTCTAAATATTGCAAATTCACCACTGAAATTGTTGCAAATTTTCCACTGTAAACATAGCAAGTTTACCGCTGAAATTATAGCAAATTAACCACACAAATTATAGAAAATTGACCACTGTAAATATTGCAAATTAACCACTGTAAATATTGCAAATATTCTACTCTAAATATTGCAAATTTAGCACTGAAATTTCTCCAAATTAACCCCTGTAAATATTGCAAACTAATCACTGTAAATGTTGAAAATTTTCCACTGTAATTATTGCAATTTTACCAGTGAAATTATGGCAAATTTTCCACAGTAAATATTGGAAATTTACCCCTGAAATTATAGAAAAGTAACCACAGAAATTATAGCAAATTAACCACTGTAAATATTTCAAACTAACCACTGTAAATATTGCAAACTTTCCACCTAAATATAGAAAATTTTCCACTGTAAATATTGCAAATTTACCTCTGAAATTACAGCAAAGTAACCACTGAAATTATAGCAAATTAACCACTGAAAATATTGGAAAATTCGGACTGTAAGTATTGGAAATTTACCGCTGAAATTATTGCAAATTAACCACTGTAAATATTGGAAATTAACTGCTGTAAATATTGCAAAATTTCCACTCTAAATATTGCAAATTTACCTCTGAAATTATAGCAAATTAACCACTGTAAATATTTCAAACTAACCACTGTAAATAGTGCAAATTTTCCACACTAAATATAGAAAATTTTCCACTGTAAATATTGCAAATTTACCACTGCAAGTATTGCAAATTTTCCACTGTACATATAGCAAATTTATCTCTGAAATTACAGCAAAGTAACCACAGAAATTATTGCAAATTAACCACCGTAAATATTGCAAACTAACCACTGTAAATATAGCAAATTTACCTCTGAAAGAATAGCAAATTAACCACTGTAAATATTACAAATTTTCCACCGTAAATGTTGAAAATTTTCCACTATAAATGTTGCAAATTTACCACTGAAATTATAGCAAATTAACCTCTGAAATTATTGCAAATTAATCAATGGAAATATTGAAATTTACCACTGAAATTATAGCAAAATAACTACTGTAAATATTGCAAATTTTCCACCGTAAATGTTGAAAATTTTCCACTATAAATGTTGTAAATTTACCACTGAAATTACAGCAAATTAACCACTGAAATTATTGCAAATTTTCCACTGTAAATATTTCAAGTTTACCACTGAAAGTATAGCAAACTAACCAGTGTAATTATTGCAAATTAACCACTGTAAATATTGCAAATTTTCCACCCTAAATATTGCAAATTTTCCACTGTAAATAGTGCAAATTTACCACTGAAATTATTGCAAAATTTCCACTGAAAATGCTGCAAATTTACCTATGAAATTATAGTAAAGTAACCACATAAATATAGCAAATTAACCACTGTAAATATTGCCAATTTTCCACTGTAAGTATTGCAAATTTACCACTGAAATGATAGCAAATTAACCACTGTAAATATTGCAAATTTTCCACTCTAAATATTGCAAAAATACCACTGAAATTATTGCAAATTAACCACTCTAAATATTGCAAATAAACCACTGTAAATATTGCAAATTTTCTACTGTAAATACTGTAAATTTACCACTGAAATGATTGAAAATTAACCACTCTAAATATTGCAAATTAACCACTGTAAATATTGAAAATTTTCCACTGTAAATATTGCAAATTTACCACTGAAATTATGCAAATTTACCACTGTAAATATTGCAAATTTTCCCCTGTAAATATTGCAAATTTACCACTGAAATTATTGCAAATTAACCTCTGTAAATATTGCAAATTTTCCACTGTAAGTATTGCAAATTTACCTCTGAAATTATAGCAATTAACCACTGAAATATAGCAAATTAACCACTTTAAATATTGCAAATTTACCTCTGAAATTATAGCAAAGTAACCACTGTAAATATTGCAAATTAACCAATGTAAACATTGCAAATATTCTACTCTAAATATTGCAAATTTAGCACTGAAATTTTTCCAAATCAAGCACTGTAAATATTGAAAATTTTCCACTGTAAATATAGCAAAATTACCACTGAAATTATAGCAAATTAACTTCTGTAAATATTGCAAATTTAGCTCTCAAATTATAGCAAATTAACTACTGAAATTATAGCAAATTAACCACTGATATTATAGCAAATTAACCACTCTAATTATTGCAAATTTTCCCCTTTAAATATTGCAAATTTTCCACTGTAAATATTGCAAATTTACCTCTGAAATTATAGGAAGTAACCACTGAAATATAGCAAATTAACCACTGTAAATATTGTCAATTGTCCACTGTAAACGTTGCAAATTTACCACTGAAATTATTGCAAATTTTCCACTGTAAATATTGCAAATTTTCCACTCTAAATATTGCAAATTTTCCACTCTAAATATTGCAAATTCACCACTGAAATTATTACAAATTTTCCACTGTAAACATAGCAAGTTTACCGCTGAAATTATAGCAGATTAACCACACAAATTATAGAAAATTGACCACTGTAAATATTGCAAATTAACCACTGTAAATATTGCAAATATTCTACTCTAAATATTGCAAATTTAGCACTGAAATTTCTCCAAATTAACCACTGTAAATATTTCAAACTAACCACTGTAAATATTGCAAACTTTCCACCTAAATATTGCAAATTTTCCACTGTAAATATTGCAAATTTACCTCTGAAATTACAGCAAAGTAACCACTGAAATTATAGCAAATTAACCACTGTAAATATTGGAAAATTCGGACTGTAAGTATTGCAAATTTACCTCTGAAATTATAGCAAATTAACCACTGTAATTATTGCAAATTAACCATTGTAAATATTGAAAATTTTCAACTGTAAATATTGCAAAATTACAACTGAAATTATAGCAAATTAACCACTGTATATATAGCAAATTTTCCACTCTATAAATTGCAAATTTTCCACTGTAAATATTGCAAGATTTCCATTGAAATTATTGCAAATTAACCACTCTAAATATTGCAAATTAACCACTGTAAATATTGCAAATTTTCTACTGTAAATAATGTAAATTTACCTCTGAAATTATTGCAAATTAACCTCTGTAAATATTGCAAACTAACCACTGTAAATATTGAAAATTTTCCACCTTAAATATTGCAAATTTACCACTGAATTATGGGAATTTGCCAATGTAAATATTGCAAATTTACCTCTGAAATTATAGCAAATTAACCACTGAAATTATAGCAAAATAACCACTGTAATTATTGCAACTTTTCCCCTTTAAATATTGCAAATTTACCACAGAAATTATTGCAAAGTAACCTCTGTAAATTTTGTCAATTTTCCACTGTAAATGTTGCAAATTTACCACTGTAAATATTGCAAACTAAGCACTGTAAATATTGCAAATTTTCCACTCTAAATAGTGCAAATTTTCCACTCTAAATATTGCAAATTAACCACTGAAATTATAGAAAATGGACCACTGTAAATATTGCAAATTAACCAATGTAAACATTGGAAATATTCTACTCTAAATAATGCAAATTTAGCACTGAAATTTTTCCAAATTAACCATTGTAAATGTTGCAAACTAACCACTGTAAATATTGAAAATTTTCCACTGTAAATATTGAAAATTTTCCACTGTAAATATAGCAAATTTACCGCTGAAATTAAAGCAAATTAACCACAGAAATTATAGAAAATTGACCACTGTAAATATTGCAAATTAACCACTGTAAATATTGCAAATATTCTACTCTAAATATTGCAAATTTAGGACTGAAATTTTTCCAAATTAACCACTGCAAATATTGCAAATTTTCCACTCTAAATATTGCAAATTTTCCACTGTAAATATTGCAAATTAACCAATGAAATTATTGCAAATTAACCGCTGTAAATATTGCAAATTAACCACTGTAAATACTACATATTTTCCACAGTAAATATTGCAAATTTTCCACTGTAAATAGTGGAAATTTGCCACAGAAATTATTGCAAATTTTCCACTGAAAATATTGTAAATTTACCGCAGAAATTATTGAAAATTTTCCACTGTAAATATTGCAAATTTACCTCTGAAATTATAGCAAATTAACCACTGAAATTATAGAATATTGACCACTGTAAATATTGCTAATTAACCACTATAAATATTGCAAATATTCTACTCTAAATATTGCAAATTAAGCACTGAAATTTTTCCAAATTAACCACTGTAAATATTGCAAACTAACACCTGTAAATATTGAAAATTTTCCATTGTAAATATTGCAAATTTACCACAGAAATTATGGCAAATTTTCCACAGTAAACATTGCAAATTTACCTCTGATATTATAGCAAAGTAACGACTGAAATATAGCAAATTAACCACTGTAAATATTGCCAATTTTCCACTGTAAGTATTGCAAATTTACCACTGAAATTATTGCAAATTAACCAAAGAAATTATAGCTAATTGACCTCTGTAAATATTGCAAATTAACCACTGTAAATATTGCAAATATTCTACTCTAAATATTGCAAATTTACCACTGAAATTATAGCAAAGTAACCACTGTAAATATTGCAAATTAACCAATGTAAATATTGCAAATATTCTACTTTAAATATTGCAAACTTGGCACTGAAATTTTTCCAAATTAACCACTGAAAGTATTGCAAATTTACCACTGAAATTACGGCAAATTTTCCACTGTAAATATTGCAAATTTTCCACTCTAAATATTGCAAATTTTCCACTGAAATTATTGCAAATTAACCAAAGAAATTATAGCAAATTGACCACTATAAATATTGCAAATTAACCACTGTAAATATTGCAAATATTCTACTCTAAATATTGGAAATTTACCACTGAAATTATTGCAAATTAACCTCTGTAAATATTGCAAATTTTCCACTGTAAGTATTGCAAATTTACCACTGAAATTATTGCAAATTTTCCTCTGTAAATATAGCAAATTTACCTCTGAAATTATAGCAAATTAACTACTGAAATTATACAAAATTGACCACTGTAAATATTGCAAATTAACCAATGTAAACATTGCAAATATTCTACTCTAAATATTGCAAATTTAGCACTGAAATTTTTCCAAATCAAGCACTGTAAATATTGCACACTAACCACTGTAAATATTGAAAATTTTCCACTGTAAATATAGCAAATTTACCACTGAAATTATAGCAAATTAACTTCTGTAAATATTGCAAATTTACCTCTCAAATTATAGCAAATTAACTACTGAAATTACAGCAAATTAACCACTGATATTAGAGCAAATTAACCACTCTAATTATTGCAAATTTTCCCCTTTAAATATTGCAAATTTGCCACTGAAATTATTGCAAATTAACCTCTGTAAATATTGCAAATTTTCCACTTTAAATATTGCAAATTTACCTCTGAAATTATAGCAAGTAACCACTGAAATATAGCAAATTAACCACTGTAAATATTGTCAATTGTCCACTGTAAACGTTGCAAATTTACCACTGAAATTATTGCAAATTTTCCACTGTAAATATTGCAAATTTTCCACTCTAAATATTGCAATTTTTCCACTCTAAATATTGCAAATTCACCACTGAAATTGTTGCAAATTTTCCACTGTAAACATAGCAAGTTTACCGCTGAAATTATAGCAAATTAACCACACAAATTATAGAAAATTGACCACTGTAAATATTGCAAATTAACCACTGTAAATATTGCAAATATTCTACTCTAAATATTGCAAATTTAGCACTGAAATTTCTCCAAATTAACCCCTGTAAATATTGCAAACTAATCACTGTAAATGTTGAAAATTTTCCACTATAAATGTTGTAAATTTACCACTGAAATTATAGCAAATTAACCACTGAAATTATTGCAAATTTTCCATTGTAAATACTGCAAATTTACCACTGAAAGTATTGCAAATTAACCACTGTAAATATTGCAAATTTTCCACCCTAAATATTGCAAATTTTCCACTGTAAATAGTGCAAATTTACCACTGAAATTATTGCAAAATTTCCACTGTAAATGCTGCAAATTTACCTATGAAATTATAGTAAAGTAACCACTTAAATATAGCAAATTTTCCACTCTATAAATTGCAAATTTTCCACTGTAAATATTGCAAGATTTCCATTGAAATTATTGCAAATTAACCACTCTAAATATTGCAAATTAACCACTGTAAATATTGCAAATTTTCTACTGTAAATAATGTAAATTTACCTCTGAAATTATTGCAAATTAACCTCTGTAAATATTGCAAACTAACCACTGTAAATATTGAAAATTTTCCACCTTAAATATTGCAAATTTACCACTGAATTATGGGAATTTGCCAATGTAAATATTGCAAATTTACCTCTGAAATTATAGCAAATTAACCACTGAAATTATAGCAAAATAACCACTGTAATTATTGCAACTTTTCCCCTTTAAATATTGCAAATTTACCACAGAAATTATTGCAAAGTAACCTCTGTAAATTTTGTCAATTTTCCACTGTAAATGTTGCAAATTTACCACTGTAAATATTGCAAACTAAGCACTGTAAATATTGCAAATTTTCCACTCTAAATAGTGCAAATTTTCCACTCTAAATATTGCAAATTAACCACTGAAATTATAGAAAATGGACCACTGTAAATATTGCAAATTAACCAATGTAAACATTGGAAATATTCTACTCTAAATAATGCAAATTTAGCACTGAAATTTTTCCAAATTAACCATTGTAAATGTTGCAAACTAACCACTGTAAATATTGAAAATTTTCCACTGTAAATATTGAAAATTTTCCACTGTAAATATAGCAAATTTACCGCTGAAATTAAAGCAAATTAACCACAGAAATTATAGAAAATTGACCACTGTAAATATTGCAAATTAACCACTGTAAATATTGCAAATATTCTACTCTAAATATTGCAAATTTAGGACTGAAATTTTTCCAAATTAACCACTGCAAATATTGCAAATTTTCCACTCTAAATATTGCAAATTTTCCACTGTAAATATTGCAAATTAACCAATGAAATTATTGCAAATTAACCGCTGTAAATATTGCAAATTAACCACTGTAAATACTACATATTTTCCACAGTAAATATTGCAAATTTTCCACTGTAAATAGTGGAAATTTGCCACAGAAATTATTGCAAATTTTCCACTGAAAATATTGTAAATTTACCGCAGAAATTATTGAAAATTTTCCACTGTAAATATTGCAAATTTACCTCTGAAATTATAGCAAATTAACCACTGAAATTATAGAATATTGACCACTGTAAATATTGCTAATTAACCACTATAAATATTGCAAATATTCTACTCTAAATATTGCAAATTAAGCACTGAAATTTTTCCAAATTAACCACTGTAAATATTGCAAACTAACACCTGTAAATATTGAAAATTTTCCATTGTAAATATTGCAAATTTACCACAGAAATTATGGCAAATTTTCCACAGTAAACATTGCAAATTTACCTCTGATATTATAGCAAAGTAACGACTGAAATATAGCAAATTAACCACTGTAAATATTGCCAATTTTCCACTGTAAGTATTGCAAATTTACCACTGAAATTATTGCAAATTAACCAAAGAAATTATAGCTAATTGACCTCTGTAAATATTGCAAATTAACCACTGTAAATATTGCAAATATTCTACTCTAAATATTGCAAATTTACCACTGAAATTATTGCAAATTAACCACTGTAAATATTGCAAATTTTCCACTGTAAGTATTGCAAATTTACCTCTGAAATTATAGCAATTAACCACTGAAATATAGCAAATTAACCACTTTAAATATTGCAAATTTACCTCTGAAATTTTAGCAAAGTAACCACTGTAAATATTGCAAATTAACCAATGTAAATATTGCAAATATTCTACTCTAAATATTGCAAATTTGGCACTGAAATTTTTCCAAATTAACCACTGAAAGTATTGCAAATTTACCACTGAAATTACGGCAAATTTTCCACTGTAAATATTGCAAATTTTCCACTCTAAATATTGCAAATTTTCCACTGAAATTATTGCAAATTAACCAAATAAATTATAGCAAATTGACCACTATAAATATTGCAAATTAACCACTGTAAATATTGCAAATATTCTACTCTAAATATTGCAAATTTACCACTGAAATTATTGCAAATTAACCTCTGTAAATATTGCAAATTTTCCACTGAAATTATTGCAAATTTTCCACTGTAAATATAGCAAATTTACCTCTGAAATTATAGCAAATTAACTACTGAAATTATACAAAATTGACCACTGTAAATATTGCAAATTAACCAATGTAAACATTGCAAATATTCTACTCTAAATATTGCAAATTTAGCACTGAAATTTTTCCAAATCAAGCACTGTAAATATTGCACACTAACCACTGTAAATATTGAAAATTTTCCACTGTAAATATAGCAAATTTACCACTGAAATTATAGCAAATTAACTTCTGTAAATATTGCAAATTTACCTCTCAAATTATAGCAAATTAACTACTGAAATTATAGCAAATTAACCACTGATATTATAGCAAATTAACCACTCTAATTATTGCAAATTTTCCCCTTTAAATATTGCAAATTTGCCACTGAAATTATTGCAAATTAACCTCTGTAAATATTGCAAATTTTCCACTTTAAATATTGCAAATTTACCTCTGAAATTATAGCAAGTAACCACTGAAATATAGCAAATTAACCACTGTAAATATTGTCAATTGTCCACTGTAAACGTTGCAAATTTACCACTGAAATTATTGCAAATTTTCCACTGTAAATATTGCAAATTTTCCACTCTAAATATTGCAATTTTTCCACTCTAAATATTGCAAATTCACCACTGAAATTGTTGCAAATTTTCCACTGTAAACATAGCAAGTTTACCGCTGAAATTATAGCAAATTAACCACACAAATTATAGAAAATTGACCACTGTAAATATTGCAAATTAACCACTGTAAATATTGCAAATATTCTACTCTAAATATTGCAAATTTAGCACTGAAATTTCTCCAAATTAACCCCTGTAAATATTGCAAACTAATCACTGTAAATGTTGAAAATTTTCCACTGTAATTATTGCAATTTTACCAGTGAAATTATGGCAAATTTTCCACAGTAAATATTGGAAATTTACCCCTGAAATTATAGAAAAGTAACCACAGAAATTATAGCAAATTAACCACTGTAAATATTTCAAACTAACCACTGTAAATATTGCAAACTTTCCACCTAAATATAGAAAATTTTCCACTGTAAATATTGCAAATTTACCTCTGAAATTACAGCAAAGTAACCACTGAAATTATAGCAAATTAACCACTGAAAATATTGGAAAATTCGGACTGTAAGTATTGGAAATTTACCGCTGAAATTATTGCAAATTAACCACTGTAAATATTGGAAATTAACTGCTGTAAATATTGCAAAATTTCCACTCTAAATATTGCAAATTTACCTCTGAAATTATAGCAAATTAACCACTGTAAATATTTCAAACTAACCACTGTAAATAGTGCAAATTTTCCACACTAAATATAGAAAATTTTCCACTGTAAATATTGCAAATTTACCACTGCAAGTATTGCAAATTTTCCACTGTACATATAGCAAATTTATCTCTGAAATTACAGCAAAGTAACCACAGAAATTATTGCAAATTAACCACCGTAAATATTGCAAACTAACCACTGTAAATATAGCAAATTTACCTCTGAAAGAATAGCAAATTAACCACTGTAAATATTACAAATTTTCCACCGTAAATGTTGAAAATTTTCCACTATAAATGTTGCAAATTTACCACTGAAATTATAGCAAATTAACCTCTGAAATTATTGCAAATTAATCAATGGAAATATTGAAATTTACCACTGAAATTATAGCAAAATAACTACTGTAAATATTGCAAATTTTCCACCGTAAATGTTGAAAATTTTCCACTATAAATGTTGTAAATTTACCACTGAAATTACAGCAAATTAACCACTGAAATTATTGCAAATTTTCCACTGTAAATATTTCAAGTTTACCACTGAAAGTATAGCAAACTAACCAGTGTAATTATTGCAAATTAACCACTGTAAATATTGCAAATTTTCCACCCTAAATATTGCAAATTTTCCACTGTAAATAGTGCAAATTTACCACTGAAATTATTGCAAAATTTCCACTGAAAATGCTGCAAATTTACCTATGAAATTATAGTAAAGTAACCACATAAATATAGCAAATTAACCACTGTAAATATTGCCAATTTTCCACTGTAAGTATTGCAAATTTACCACTGAAATGATAGCAAATCAACCACTGTAAATATTGCAAATTTTCCACTCTAAATATTGCAAAAATACCACTGAAATTATTGCAAATTAACCACTCTAAATATTGCAAATAAACCACTGTAAATATTGCAAATTTTCTACTGTAAATACTGTAAATTTACCACTGAAATGATTGAAAATTAACCACTCTAAATATTGCAAATTAACCACTGTAAATATTGAAAATTTTCCACTGTAAATATTGCAAATTTACCACTGAAATTATGCAAATTTACCACTGTAAATATTGCAAATTTTCCCCTGTAAATATTGCAAATTTACCACTGAAATTATTGCAAATTAACCTCTGTAAATATTGCAAATTTTCCACTGTAAGTATTGCAAATTTACAACTGAAATTATAGCAATTAACCACTGAAATATAGCAAATTAACCACTTTAAATATTGCAAATTTACCTCTGAAATTATAGCAAAGTAACCACTGTAAATATTGCAAATTAACCAATGTAAACATTGCAAATATTCTACTCTAAATATTGCAAATTTAGCACTGAAATTTTTCCAAATCAAGCACTGTAAATATTGCACACTAACCACTGTAAATATTGAAAATTTTCCACTGTAAATATAGCAAATTTACCACTGAAATTATAGCAAATTAACTTCTGTAAATATTGCAAATTTACCTCTCAAATTATAGCAAATTAACTACTGAAATTATAGCAAATTAACCACTGATGTTATAGCAAATTAACCACTCTAATTATTGCAAATTTTCCCCTTTAAATATTGCAAATTTGCCACTGAAATTATTGCAAATTAACCTCTGTAAATATTGCAAATTTTCCACTGTAAATATTGCAAATTTACCTCTGAAATTATAGCAAGTAACCACTGAAATATAGCAAATAAACCACTGTAAATATTGTCAATTGTCCACCGTAAACGTTGCAAATTTACCACTGAAATTATTGCAAATTTTCCACTGTAAATATTACAAATTTTCCACTCTAAATATTGCAAATTTTCCACTCTAAATATTGCAAATTCACCACTGAAATTATTGCAAATTTTCCACTGTAAACATAGCAAGTTTACCGCTGAAATTATAGCAAATCAACCACACAAATTATAGAAAATTGACCACTGTAAATATTGCAAATTAACCACTGTAAATATTGCAAATATTCTACTCTAAATATTGCAAATTTAGCACTGAAATTTCTCCAAATTAACCCCTGTAAATATTGCAAACTAATCACTGTAAATATTGAAAAATTTCCACTGTAATTATTGCAATTTTACCAGTGAAATTATGGCAAATTTTCCACAGTAAATATTGGAAATTTACCCCTGAAATTATAGAAAAGTAACCACTGAAATTATAGCAAATTAACCACTGTAAATATTTCAAACTAACCACTGTAAATATTGCAATCTTTCCACCTAAATATAGAAAAATTTCCACTGTAAATATTGCAAATTTACCTCTGAAATTACAGCAAAGTAAGCACTGAAATGATAGCAAATTAACCACTGTAAATATTGGAAAATTCGGACTGTAAGTATTGGAAATTTACCGCTGAAATTATTGCAAATTAACCACTGTAAATATTGCAAATTAACTGCTGTAAATATTGCAAAATTTCCACTCTAAATATTGCAAATTTACCTCTGAAATTATAGCAAATTAACCACTGTAATTATTGCAAATTAACCATTGTAAATATTGAAAATTTTCAACTGTAAATATTGCAAAATTACAACTGAAATTATAGCAAATTAACCACTGTATATATAGCAAATTTTCCACTCTATAAATTGCAAATTTTCCACTGTAAATATTGCAAGATTTCCATTGAAATTATTGCAAATTAACCACTCTAAATATTGCAAATTAACCACTGTAAATATTGCAAATTTTCTACTGTAAATAATGTAAATTTACCTCTGAAATTATTGCAAATTAACCTCTGTAAATATTGCAAACTAACCACTGTAAATATTGAAAATTTTCCACTGTAAATATTGCAAATTTACCACTGAATTATGGGAATTTGCCAATGTAAATATTGCAAATTTACCTCTGAAATTATAGCAAATTAACCACTGAAATTATAGCAAAATAACCACTGTAATTATTGCAACTTTTCCCCTTTAAATATTGCAAATTTACCACAGAAATTATTGCAAAGTAACCTCTGTAAATTTTGTCAATTTTCCACTGTAAATGTTGCAAATTTACCACTGTAAATATTGCAAACTAAGCACTGTAAATAATGCAAATTTTCCACTCTAAATAGTGCAAATTTTCCACTCTAAATATTGCAAATTAACCACTGAAATTATAGAAAATGGACCACTGTAAATATTGCAAATTAACCAATGTAAACATTGGAAATATTCTACTCTAAATAATGCAAATTTAGCACTGAAATTTTTCCAAATTAACCATTGTAAATGTTGCAAACTAACCACTGTAAATATTGAAAATTTTCCACTGTAAATATTGCAAATTTTCAACTGTAAATATAGCAAATTTACCGCTGAAATTAAAGCAAATTAATCACAGAAATTATAGAAAATTGACCACTGTAAATATTGCAAATTAACCACTGTAAATATTGCAAATTAACCAATGAAATTATTGCAAATTAACTTCTGTAAATATTGCAAATTAACCACTGTAAATACTACATATTTTCCACTGTAAATATTGCAAATTTTCCACTGTAAATAGAGGAAATTTGCCACAGAAATTATTGCAAATTTTCCACTGAAAATATTGTAAATTTACCGCAGAAATTATTGATAATTTTCCACTGTAAATATTGCAAATTTACCTCTGAAATTATAGCAAATTAACCACTGAAATTATAGAATATTGACCACTGTAAATATTGCTAATTAACCACTATAAATATTGCAAATATTCTGCTCTAAATATTGCAAATTTAGCACTGAAATTTTTCCAAATTAACCACTGTAAATATTGCAAACTAACACCTGTAAATATTGAAAATTTTCCATTGTAAATATTGCAAATTTACCACAGAAAGTATGGCAAATTTTCCACAGTAAACATTGCAAATTTACCTCTGATATTATAGCAAAGTAACGACTGAAATATAGCAAATTAACCACTGTAAATATTGCCAATTTTCCACTGTAAGTATTGCAAATTTACCACTGAAATTATTGCAAATTAACCACTGTAAATATTACAAACTAACAACTCTAAATATTGAAAATTTTCCACTGTAAATATAGCAAATTTACCTCTGAAATTATAGCAAATTAACCACTGTAAATATTGCAAATTAACCACTGTAAATATTGCAAATATTCTACTCTAAATATTGGAAATTTAGCACTGAAATTTCTCCAAATTAACCACTGTAAATATTGCAAACTAACACCTGTAAATATAGAAAATTTTCCACTGTAAATATTGCAAATTTACCACTGAAATTATTGCAAATTTTCCAGTGTACATATAGCAAATTTAGGTCTGAAATTACAGCAAAGTAGCCACTGAAATTATAGCAAATTAACCACCGTAAATATTGCAAACTAACCACTGTAAATATTGAAAATTTTCCACTGTAAATATTGCAAATTTACAACTGAAATTATTGCAAATCTTCCAGTGTACATATAGCAAATATACCTCTGAAATTACAGCCAAGTAACCACTGAAATTATAGCAAATTAACCACTGTAAGTATTGCAAATTTTGCACTGTAAGTATTGGAAATTTACCGCTGAAATTATTGCAAATTAACCACCGGAAATATTGCAAACTAACCACTGTAAATATTGAAAATTTTCCACTGTAAATAGAGCAAATTTGCCTCTGAAATTATAGCAAATTAACCACAGAAATAATAGCTAATTGACCTCTGTAAATATTGCAATATAACCACTGTAAATATTGCAAATATTCTACTCTAAATATTGCAAATTTAGCACTGAAATTTTTCCAAATTAACCACTGTAAATATTGCAAACTAACACCTGTAAATATAGAAAATTTTCCATTGTAAATATTGCAAATTTACCACAGAAATTATGGCAAATTTTCCACAGTAAACATTGCAAATTTACCTCTGATATTATAGCAAAGTAACCACTGTAAATATTGCCAATTTTCCACTGTAAGTGTTGCAAATTTACCTCTGAAATTATTGAAAATTAAACACTGTAAATATTGCAAATTTTCCACTCTAAATATTGAAAATTTTCCACTGTAAATATAGCAAATTTACCACTGAAATTATAACAAATTAACCACAGATATTATAGCAAATTGACCACTATAAATATTGCAAATTAACCACTGTAAATATTGCAAACTAATCACTGTAAATATTGAAAAATTTCCACTGTAATTATTGCAATTTTACCGGTGAAATTATTGCAAATTTTCCACTGTAAATATTGCAAATTTACCTCTGAAATTATAGCAAATTAACCACTGTAAATATTTCAAACTAACCACTGTAAATATTGCAAATATACCACTGAAATTATTGCAAATTAACCACTCTAAATATTGCAAATTCACCTGTGTAAATATTGCAAATATTCTACTCTAAATACTGTAAATTTACCACTGAAATTATTGTAAATTAAGCACTGTAAATATTGCAAACTAACCACTGTAAATATTGAAAATTTTCCACTGTAAATATTGCAATTTTTCTACTGAAATTACGGCAAATTTACCACTGAAATTATGCAAATTTACCACTGTAAATATTGCAAATTTACCTCTGAAATTATAGCAAATTAACTACTGAAATTATAGCAAATTAACCTCTGAAATTATAGCAAATTAACCTCTGAAATTATAGCAAATTAACCAGTCTAATTATTGCAAATTTTCCCCTTTAAATATTGCAAATTTACCACAGAAATTATTGCAAATTAACCTCTGTAAATATTTTCAATTTTCCACTGTAAATGTTGCAAATTTACCACTGAAATTATTGCACATTTTCCACTGTAAATATTGCAAATTTTCCACTGTTAATATTGCAATTTTTCTACTGAAATTACGGCAAATTTACCACTGAAATTATGCAAATTTACCAATGTAAATATTGCAAATTTACATCTGAAATTATAGCAAATTAACTACTGAAATTATAGCAAATTAACCTCTGAAATTATAGCAAATTAACCTCTGAAATTATAGCAAATTAACCAGTCTAATTATTGCAAATTTTCCCCTTTAAATATTGCAAATTTACCACAGAAATTATTGCAAATTAACCTCTGTAAATATTTTCAATTTTCCACTGTAAATGTTGCAAATTTACCACTGAAATTATTGCACATTTTCCACTGTAAATATTGCAAATTTTCCACTGTTAATATTGCAATTTTTCTACTGAAATTACGGCAAATTTACCACTGAAATTATGCAAATTTACCAATGTAAATATTGCAAATTTACATCTGAAATTATAGCAAATTAACTACTGAAATTATAGCAAATTAACCACTGAAATTATAGCAAATTAACCACTCTAATTATTGCAAATTTTCCCCTTTAAATATTGAAAATGTACTACTGAAATTATTGCAAATTAACCTCTGTAAATATTGCAAATTTTCTACTGTAAATATTGCAAATTTACCTCTGAAATTATAGCAAGTAACCACTGAAATATAGAAAATTAACCACTGTAAATATTGTCAATTTTCCACTGTAAGTATTGCAAATTTACCACAGAAATAATTGCAAATTAACCTCTGTAAATATTTTCAATTTTCCACTGTAAATGTTGCAAATTTACCACTGAAATTATTGCACATTTTCCACTGTAAATATTGCAAATTTTCCACTGTAAATAGTGCAAATTTTCCACTCTAAATATTGCAAATTAACCACTGAAATTCTAGAAAATAGACCACTGTAAATATTACAAATTAACCAAGGTAAACATTGGAAATATTCTACTCTAAATACTGCAAATTTAGCACTGAAATTTTTCCAAATTTATCATTGAAATATTGCAAATTAAACACTGTAAATTTTGAAAATTTTCCACTGTAAATATTGCAAATTTTCCACTGTAAAGATAGCAAATTTACCG
Source organism: Podargus strigoides (assembly GCA_028020825.1). Taxonomy (NCBI): domain Eukaryota; kingdom Metazoa; phylum Chordata; class Aves; order Caprimulgiformes; family Podargidae; genus Podargus; species Podargus strigoides. Next base: position 504,030 of record CM051642.1, on the reverse strand, counting down.
CTGAAATTATAGCAAATTAACCACAGAAATTATAGAAAATTGACCACTGTAAATATTGCAAATTAACCACTGTAAATATTGCTAATATTCTACTCTAAATATTGCAAATTTAGCACTGAAATTTTTCCAAATTAACCACTGCAAATATTGCAAATTTCCCACTCTAAATATTGCGAATTTTCCACTGTAAATATTGCAAATTTTCCACTGTAAATATTGCAAATTTACCTCTGAAATTATAGCAAGTAACAACTGAAATATAGCAAATTAACCACTGTAAATATTGCCAATTTTCCACTGTAAATGTTGCAAATGTACCGCTGAAATTATTGCAAATTTTCCACTGTAAATATTTCAAATTTTCCACTCTAAATATTGCAAATTTACCACTGAAATTTCTCCAAATTAACCACTGTAAATATTGCAAACTAATCACTGTAAATATTGAAAAATTTCCACTGTAATTATTGCAATCTTTCCAGTGAAATTATGGCAAATTTTCCACTGTAAATATTGGAAATTTACCCCTGAAATTATAGAAAAGTAACCACTGAAATTATAGCAAATTAACCACTGTAAATATTTCAAACTAACCACTGTAAATATTGCAAACTTTCCACATAAATATAGAAAAATTTCCACTGTAAATATTGCAAATTTACCTCTGAAATTACAGCAAAGTAAGCACTGAAATTATAGCAATTTAACCAATGTAATTATTGGAAAATTCGGACTGTAATTATTGGAAATTTAGCACTGAAATTATTGCAAATTAACCACTGTAAATATTGCAAATTAACTGCTGTAAATATTTCAAAATTTCCACTCTAAATATTGCAAATTTACCTCTGATATTATAGCAAATTAACCACTGTAATTATTGCAAATTAACCATTGTAAATATTGAAAATTTTCAACTGTAAATATTGCAAAATTACAACTGAAATTATAGCAAATTAACCACTGTATATATTGCAAATTTTCCACTCTATAAATTGCAAATTTTCCACTGTAAATATTGCAAGTTTACCATTGAAATTATTGCAAATTACCCACTCTAAATATTGCAAATTACCCACTGTAAATATTGAAAATTTTCCACTGTAAATATTGCAAATTTACCACTGAAATTATGGAAATTTACCACTGTAAATATTGCAAATTTACCTCTGATATTATAGCAAAGTAACGACTGAAATATAGCAAATTAACCACTGTAAATATTGCCAATTTTCCCCTTTAAATATATCAAATTTACCACAGAAATTATTGCAAAGTAACCTCTGTGAATTTTGTCAATTTTCCACTCTAAATGTTGCAAATATACCGCTGAAATTATTGCAAATGTTCCACAGTAAATATTGCAAATTTTCCACTCTAAATAGTGCAAATTTTCAACTCTAAATATTGCAAATTAACCACTGAAATTATAGAAAAGTAACCACTGAAATTATAGCAAATTAACCACTGTAAATATTTCAAACTAACCACTGTAAATATTGCAAATATACCACTAAAATTATTGCAAATTAACCACTCTAAATATTGAAAATTCACTACTGTAAATATTGCAAATATTCTACTCTAAATACTGTAAATTTACCACTGAAATTATTGTAAATTAACCACTGTAAATATTGCAAACTAACCACTGTAAATATTGAAAATTTTCCACTGTAAATATTGCAGATTTTCCTCTGAAATTATAGCAAATTAACTACTGAAATTATAGCAAATTAACCACTGAAAGTATAGCAAATTAACCACTCTAAGTATTGCAAATTTCCCCCTTTAAATATTGCTAATTTACCACTGAAATTATTGCAAATTAACCTCTGTAAATATTGCAAATTTTCTACTGTAAATATTGTAAATTTACCTCTGAAATTATAGCAAGTAACCACTGAAATATAGCAAATTAACCACTGTAAATATTGCAAATTTTCCACTCTAAATATTGCAAATTTTCCACTCTAAATTTTGCAAATTTACCACTGTAAATATTGCAAATATTCTACTCTAAATATTGCAAATTTAGCACTGAAATTTTTCCAAATTAACCACTGTAAATATTGCAAACTAACACCTGTAAATATAGAAAATTTTCCATTGTAAATATTGCAAATTTACCACAGAAATTATGGCAAATTTTCCACAGTCAACACTGGAAATTAACCTCTGATATTATAGCAAAGTAACCACTGTAAATACTGCCAATTTTCCACTGTAAGTATTGCAAATTTACCACTGAAATTATTGCAAATTAACCACTGTAAATATTGCAAACTAATCACTGTAAATATTGAAAAATTTCCACTGTAATTATTGCAATTTTACCGGTGAAATTATTGCAAATTTTCCACTGTAAATATTGCAAATATACCCGTGAAATTATAGAAAAGTAAGCCCTGAAATTACAGCAAATTAACCACTGTAAATATTTCAAACTAACCACTGTAAATATTGCAAATATACCACTGAAATTATTGCAAATTAACCAGTCTAAATATTGCAAACTAACCACTGTAAATATTGCAAATTTTCCACTGTTAATATTGCAATTTTTCTACTGAAATTACGGCAAATTTACCACTGAAATTATGCAAATTTACCACTGTAAATATTGCAAATTTACATCTGAAATTATAGCAAATTAACTACTGAAATTATAGCAAATTAACCACTGAAATTATAGCAAATTAACCACTCTAATTATTGCAAATTTTCCCCTTTAAATATTGAAAATGTACTACTGAAATTATTGCAAATTAACCTCTGTAAATATTGCAAATTTTCTACTGTAAATATTGCAAATTTACCTCTGAAATTATGGCAAGTAACCACTGAAATATAGAAAATTAACCACTGTAAATATTGTCAATTTTCCACTGTAAGTATTGCAAATTTACCACTGAAATTATTGCAAACTAAACACTGTAAATATTGCAGATTTTCCACTGTAAATATTGCAAATTTTCCACTGTAAATATAGCAAATTTACAGCGGAAATTAAAGCAAATTAACCACAGAAATTATAGAAAATTGACCACTGTAAATATTGCAAATTAACCACTGTAAATATTGCAAATATTCTACTCTAAATATTGCAAATTTAGCACTGAAATTTTTCCAAATTAACCACTGCAAATATTGGAAATTTTCCACTCTAAATATTGCAAATTTTCCACTGTAAATATTGCAAATTAACCAATGAAATTATTGCAAATTAACTACTGTAAATATTGCAAATTTACCACAGAAATTATGGAAAATTTTCCACAGTAAACATTGCAAATTTACCTCTGATATTATAGCAAAGTAACCACTGAAATATAGCAAATTAACCACTATAAATATTGCCAATTTTCCACTGTAAGTATTGCAAATTTACCACTGAAATTATTGCAAATTAACCACTGTAAATATTACAAACTAACAACTGTAAATATTGAAAATTTTCCACTGTAAATATAGCAAATTTACCTCTGAAATTATAGCAAATTAACCACTGAAATATTGCAAATTAACCACTGTAAATATTGCAAATATTCTACTCTAAATATTGGAAATTTAGCACTGAAATTTCTCCAAATTAACCACTGTAAATATTGCAAACTAACACCTGTAAATATAGAAAATTTTCCACTGTAAATATTGCAAATTTACCACTGAAATTATTGCAAATTTTCCAGTGTACATATAGCAAATTTACCTCTGAAATTACAGCCAAGTAACCACTGAAATTATAGCAAATTAACCACTGTAAGTATTGCAAATTTTACACTGTAAGTATTGGAAATTTACCGCTGAAATTATTGCAAATTAACCACCGTAAATATTGCAAACTAACCACTGTAAATATTGAAAATTTTCCACTGTAAGTAGAGCAAATTTACCTCTGAAATTATAGCAAATTAACCACAGAAATAATAGCTAATTGACCTCTGTAAATATTGCAATATAACCACTGTAAATATTGCAAATATTCTACTCTAAATATTGCAAATTTAGCACTGAAATTTCTCCAAATTAACCACTGTAAATATTGCAAACTAACACCTGTAAATATTGAAAATTTTCCGTTGTAAATATTGCAAATTTACCACAGAAATTATAGCACATTTTTCACAGTAAACATTGCAAATTTACCTCTGATATTATAGCAAAGTAACCACTGAAATATAGCAAATTAACCACTGTAAATATTGCCAATTTTCCACTGTAAGTATTGCAAATTTACCACTGAAATTATTGCAAATTAAACACTGTAAATATTGCAAAATTTCCTCTCGAAATATTGCAAATTTTCAACTGTAAATATAGCAAATTTACCTGTGAAATTATTGCAAATTAACCACAGAAATTATAGCTAATTGACCACTGTAAATATTGCAAATTAACCACTGTAAATATTGCAAATATTCTACTCTAAATATTGCAAATTTAGCACTGAAATTTCTCCAAATTAAACACTGTAAATATTGCAAACTAATCACTGTAAATATTGAAAAATTTCCACTGTAATTATTGCAATATTACCAGTGAAATTATTATTGCAAATTTTCCACTGTAAATATTGGAAATTTACCCCTGAAATTATAGAAAAGTAACCACTGAAATTATAGCAAATTAACCACTGTAAATATTTCAAACTAACCACTGTAAATATTGCAAACTTTCCACCCTAAATATGGAAAATATTCCACTGTAAATATTGCAAATTTACCACTGAAATTATTGAAAATTAACCACTGTAAATATTGCAAACTAAGCACTGTAAATATTGAAAATTTTCCACTGTAAATATTGGAAATTTACTACTGAAATTACGGCAAATTAACCACTGAAATTATGCAAATTTACCACTCTAAATATGGCAAATTTTCCACTGTTAATATAGCAAATTTACCTCTGAAATTATAGCAAAGTAACCACTTCAATATAGCAAATTAACCACTGTAAATATTGCCAATTTTCCACTGTAAGTATTGCAAATTTATCACTGAAATTATTGCAAATTAAACACTGTAAATATTGCAAATTTTCCACTCTAAATATTGCAAATTTTCCATTGTAAATATAGCAAATTTACCTCTGAAATTATAGCAAATTAACCACAGAAATAATAGCTAATTGACCTCTGTAAATATTGCAATATAACCACTGTAAATATTGCAAATATTCTACTCTAAATATTGCAAATTTAGCTCTGAAATTTTTCAAAACTAACAACTGTAAATATTGCAAACTAATCAATGTAAATATTGAAACATTTCAACTGTAATTATTGCAATATTACCAGTGAAATTATTGCAAATTTTCCACTGTAAATATTGGAAATTTACCCCTGAAATTATAGAAAAGTAACCACTGAAATGATAGCAAATTAACCACTGTAAATATTTCAAACTAACCACTGTAAATATTGCAAATATACCACTGAAATTATTGCAAATTAACCACTCTAAATATTTAAAATTCACCACTGTAAATATTGCAAATATTGTACTCTAAATACTGTAAATTTACCACAGAAAATATTGCAAATTAACCTCTGTAAATATTGCAAACTAACCACTGTAAATATTGAGAATTATCCACTGTAAATATTGCAAATTTACTACTGAAATTACGGCAAATTTACCACTGAAATTACGCAAATTTACCAGTGTAAATATTGCAAATATACCTCTAAAATTATAGCAAATTAACCACTGAAAGTATTGCAAATTAACCACTCTACTTATTGCAAATTTTCCCCTTTAAATATTGAAAATGTACTACTGAAATTATTGCAAATTAACCTCTGTAAATATTTCAAATTTTCCACTGTAAATATTGCAAATTTACCTCTGAAATTATAGCAAGTAACCAGTGAAATATAGCAAATTAACCACTGTAAATATTGTCAATTTACCACTGTAAATGTTGCAAATTTACCACTGAAATTATTGCAAATTTTCCACTGTAAATATTGCAAATTTTCCACGCTAAATATTGCAAATTTTCCACTCTAAATATTGCAAAATTACCACTGAAATTATTGCAAATTTTCAACTGTAAATATAGCAAATGTACCATTGAAATTATTGCAAATTAACCACAGAAATTATAGCAAATTGACCACTGTAAATATTTCAAACTAACCACTGTAAATATTGCAAACTTTCCACCCTAAATATGGAAAATATTCCACTGTAAATATTGCAAATTTACCACTGAAATTATTGAAAATTAACCACTGTAAATATTGCAAACTAACCACTGTAAATATTGAAAATTTTCCACTGTAAATATTGGAAATTTACTACTGAAATTACGGCAAATTAACCACTGAAATTATGCAAATTTACCACTCTAAATATTGCAAATTTTCCACTGTTAATATAGTAAATTTACCTCTAAAATTATAGCAAATTAACCACTCTAATTATTGCAAATTAAGCACTCTAATTAATGCAAATTTTCCCCTTTGAATATTGCAAATTTACCACGGAAATTATTGCAAATTAACCTCTGTAAATATTGCAAATTTTCCACTGTAAATATTGCAAATTTACCTCTGAAATTATAGCAAGTAACCACTGAAATATAGCAAATTAACCACTGTAAATATTGCAAATTTACCTCTGAAATTATAGCAAAGTAACCACTGTAAATATTGCAAACTAACACCTGTAAATATAGAAAATTTTCCATTGTAAATAATGCAAATTTACCACAGAAAGTATGGCAAATTTTCCACAGTAAACATTGCAAATTTACCTCTGAAATTATAGCAAATTAACTACTGAAATTAAAGCAAATTAACCACTGAAATTATAGCAAATTAACCACTCTAATTATTGCAAATTTTCCCCTTTAAATATTGCTAATTTACCACTGAAATTATTGCAAATTAACCTCTCTAAATATTGTAAATTTTCTACTGTAAATATTGTAAATTTACCTCTGAAATTATAGCAAGTAACCACTGAAATATAGCAAATTAACCACTGTAAATATTGTCAATTTTCCACTGTAAATGTTGCAAATTTACCACTGAAATTATTGCAAATTTTCCACTGTAAATATTGCAAATTTTCCACTCTAAATATTGCAAATTTTCCACTCTAAATATTTCAAATTTACCACTGAAATTATTGCAAATTTTCAACTGTAAATATAGCAAATTTACCATTGAAATTATTGCAAATTAACCACAGAAATTATAGCAAATTGACCACTGTAAATATTGCAAATTAACCACTGTAAATATTGCAAATATTCTACTCTAAATATTGCAAATTTAGCACTGAAATTTCTCCAAATTAACCACTGTAAATATTGCAAACTAATCACTGAAAATATTGAAAAATTTCCACTGTAATTATTGCAATTTTACCATTGAAATTATTGCAAATTTTCCACTGCAAATATTGGAAATTTACCCCTGAAATTATAGAAAAGTAACCACTGAAATTATAGCAAATTAACCACTGTAAATATTTCAAACTAACCACTGTAAATATTGCAAACTTTCCACCCTAAATATTGCAAATTTTCCACCGTAAATATTGCAAATTTACCACTGAACTTATTGAAAATTAACCACTGTAATTATTGCAAACTAAGCACTGTAAATATTGAAAATTTTCCACTGTAAATATTGGAAATTTACTACTGAAATTACGGCAAATTAACCACTGAAATTATGCAAATTTACCACTCTAAATATTGCAAATTTTCCACTGTTAATATAGCAAATTTACCTCTGAAATTATAGCAAATTAACCACTGAAATTATTGCAAATTAAGCACTCTAATTAATGCAAATTTTCCCCTTTGAATATTGCAAATTTACCACGGAAATTATTGCAAATTAACCTCTGTAAATATTGCAAATTTTCCACTGTAAATATTGCAAATTTACCTCTGAAATTATAGCAAGTAACCACTGAAATATAGCAAATTAACCACTGTAAATATTGCAAATTTACCTCTGAAATTATAGCAAAGTAACCACTGTAAATATTGCAAACTAACACCTGTAAATATTGAAAATTTTCCATTGTAAATATTGCAAATTTACCACAGAAATTATGGCAAATTTTCCACAGTAAACATTGCAAATTTACCTCTGAAATTATAGCAAAGTAACCACTGAAATATAGCAAATAAACCACTGTAAATATTGCCAATTTTCCACTGTAAGTATTGCAAATTTACCACTGAAATTATTGCAATTTAAACACTGTAAATATTACAAACTAACAACTGTAAATATTGAAAATTTTCCACTGTAAATATTGCAAATATACCTCTGAAATTATAGCAAATTAACCACAGAAATAACAGCTAATTGACCTCTGTAATTATTGCAATATAACCACTGTAAATATTGCAAATATTCTACTCTAAATATTGCAAATTTAGCACTGAATTTTTTCCAAATTAACCACTGTAAATATTGCAAACTAATCACTGTAAATATTGAAAAATTTCCACTGTAATTATTGCAATTTTACCGGTGAAATTATTGCAAATATTCCACTGTAAATATTGGAAATATACTCCTGAAATTATAGAAAAGTAACCACTGAAATTATAGCAAATTAACCACTGTAAATATTGCAAACTAACCACTGTAAATATTGCAAATTTTCCACTGTAAATATTGCAATTTTTCTACTGAAATTACAGCAAATTTACCACTGAAATTATGCAAATTTACCACTGTAAATATTGCAAATTTACCTCTGAAATTATAGCAAATTAACTACTGAAATTAAAGCAAATTAACCACTGAAATTATAGCAAATTAACCACTCTAATTATTGCAAATTTTCCCCTTTAAATATTGAAAATGTACTACTGAAATTATTGCAAATTAACCTCTGTAAATATTTCAAATTTTCCACAGTAAACATTGCAAATTTACCTCTGAAATTATAGCAAGTAACCACTGAAATATAGCAAATTAACCACAGAAATTATAGAAAATTGACCAATGTAAATATTGCAAATTAACCACTGTAAATATTGCAAACTAATCACTGTAAATATTGAAAAATTTCCACTGTAATTATTGCAATTTTACCGGTGAAATTATTGCAAATATTCCACTGTAAATATTGGAAATATACTCCTGAAATTATAGAAAAGTAACCACTGAAATTAAAGCAAATTAACCACTGTAAATATGTCAAACTAACCACTGTAAATATTGCGAATATACCACTGAAATTATTGAAAATTAACCACTCTAGATATTGCAAATTCACCTCTGTAAATATTGCAAATATTGTACTCTAAATACTGTAAATTTACCACTGAAATTATTGCAAATTAACCACCGTAAATATTGCAAACTAACCACTGTAAATATTGCAAATTTTCCACTGTAAGTAGAGCAAATTTACCTCTGAAATTATAGCAAATTAACCACAGAAATAATAGCTAATTGACCTCTGTAAATATTGCAATATAACCACTGTAAATATTGCAAATATTCTACTCTAAATATTGCAAATTTAGCACTGAAATTTCTCCAAATTAACCACTGTAAATATTGCAAACTAACACCTGTAAATATTGAAAATTTTCCGTTGTAAATATTGCAAATTTACCACAGAAATTATGGCACATTTTCCACAGTAAACATTGCAAATTTACCTCTGAAATTATTGCAAATTAAACACTGTAAATATTGCAAAATTTCCTCTCGAAATATTGCAAATTTTCAACTGTAAATATAGCAAATTTACCTGTGAAATTATTGCAAATTAACCACAGAAATTATAGCTAATTGACCACTGTAAATATTGCAAATTAACCACTGTAAATATTGCAAATATTCTACTCTAAATATTGCAAATTTAGCACTGAAATTTCTCCAAATTAAACACTGTAAATATTGCAAACTAATCACTGTAAATATTGAAAAATTTCCACTGTAATTATTGCAATATTACCAGTGAAATTATTATTGCAAATTTTCCACTGTAAATATTGGAAATTTACCCCTGAAATTATAGAAAAGTAACCACTGAAATTATAGCAAATTAACCACTGTAAATATTTCAAACTAACCACTGTAAATATTGCAAACTTTCCACCCTAAATATGGAAAATATTCCACTGTAAATATTGCAAATTTACCACTGAAATTATTGAAAATTAACCACTGTAAATATTGCAAACTAAGCACTGTAAATATTGAAAATTTTCCACTGTAAATATTGGAAATTTACTACTGAAATTACGGCAAATTAACCACTGAAATTATGCAAATTTACCACTCTAAATATGGCAAATTTTCCACTGTTAATATAGCAAATTTACCTCTGAAATTATAGCAAAGTAACCACTTCAATATAGCAAATTAACCACTGTAAATATTGCCAATTTTCCACTGTAAGTATTGCAAATTTATCACTGAAATTATTGCAAATTAAACACTGTAAATATTGCAAATTTTCCACTCTAAATATTGCAAATTTTCCATTGTAAATATAGCAAATTTACCTCTGAAATTATAGCAAATTAACCACAGAAATAATAGCTAATTGACCTCTGTAAATATTGCAATATAACCACTGTAAATATTGCAAATATTCTACTCTAAATATTGCAAATTTAGCTCTGAAATTTTTCAAAACTAACAACTGTAAATATTGCAAACTAATCAATGTAAATATTGAAACATTTCAACTGTAATTATTGCAATATTACCAGTGAAATTATTGCAAATTTTCCACTGTAAATATTGGAAATTTACCCCTGAAATTATAGAAAAGTAACCACTGAAATGATAGCAAATTAACCACTGTAAATATTTCAAACTAACCACTGTAAATATTGCAAATATACCACTGAAATTATTGCAAATTAACCACTCTATATATTTAAAATTCACCACTGTAAATATTGCAAATATTGTACTCTAAATACTGCAAATTTACCACAGAAAATATTGCAAATTAACCTCTGTAAATATTGCAAACTAACCACTGTAAATATTGAGAATTATCCACTGTAAATATTGCAAATTTACTACTGAAATTACGGCAAATTTACCACTGAAATTACGCAAATTTACCAGTGTAAATATTGCAAATATACCTCTAAAATTATAGCAAATTAACCACTGAAAGTATAGCAAATTAACCACTCTACTTATTGCAAATTTTCCCCTTTAAATATTGAAAATGTACTACTGAAATTATTGCAAATTAACCTCTGTAAATATTTCAAATTTTCCACTGTAAATATTGCAAATTTACCTCTGAAATTATAGCAAGTAACCAGTGAAATATAGCAAATTAACCACTGTAAATATTGTCAATTTACCACTGTAAATGTTGCAAATTTACCACTGAAATTATTGCAAATTTTCCACTGTAAATATTGCAAATTTTCCACTCTAAATATTGCAAATTTTCCACTCTAAATATTGCAAAATTACCACTGAAATTATTGCAAATTTTCAACTGTAAATACAGCAAATGTACCATTGAAATTATTGCAAATTAACCACAGAAATTATAGCAAATTGACCACTGTAAATATTTCAAACTAACCACTGTAAATATTGCAAACTTTCCACCCTAAATATGGAAAATATTCCACTGTAAATATTGCAAATTTACCACTGAAATTATTGAAAATTAACCACTGTAAATATTGCAAAGTAACCACTGTAAATATTGAAAATTTTCCACTGTAAATATTGGAAATTTACTACTGAAATTACGGCAAATTAACCACTGAAATTATGCAAATTTACCACTCTAAATATTGCAAATTTTCCACTGTTAATATAGTAAATTTACCTCTAAAATTATAGCAAATTAACCACTCTAATTATTGCAAATTAAGCACTCTAATTAATGCAAATTTTCCCCTTTGAATATTGCAAATTTACCACGGAAATTATTGCAAATTAACCTCTGTAAATATTGCAAATTTTCCACTGAAAATATTGCAAATTTACCTCTGAAATTATAGCAAGTAACCACTGAAATATAGCAAATTAACCACTGTAAATATTGCAAATTTACCTCTGAAATTATAGCAAAGTAACCACTGTAAATATTGCAAACTAACACCTGTAAATATAGAAAAATTTCCATTGTAAATATTGCAAATTTACCACAGAAATTATGGCACATTTTCCACAGTAAACATTGCAAATTTACTTCTGAAATTGTAGCAAAGTAACCACTTAAATATTGCAAATTAACCACTGTAAATATTGCCAATTTTCCACTGTAAGTATTGCAAATTTACCACTGAAATTATTGCAAATTAAAGACTGTAAATATTGCAAAATTTCCTCTCTAAATATTGCAAATTTTCAACTGTAAATATAGCAAATTTACCTGTGAAATTATTGCAAATTAACCACAGAAATTATAGCAAATTGACCACTGTAAATATTGCAAATTAACCACTGTAAATATTGCAAATATTCTACTATAAATATTGCAAATTTAGCACTGAAATTTCTCCAAATTAACCACTGTAAATATTGCAAACTAATCACTGTAAGTATTGAAAAATTTCCACTGTAATTATTGCAATTTTACCAGTGAAATTATTGCAAATTTTCCACTGTAAATATTGGAAATTTACCCCTGAAATTATAGAAAAGTAACCACTGAAATTATAGCAAATTAACCACTGTAAATATTTCAAACTAACCACTGTAAATATTGCAAACTTTCCACCCTAAATATGGAAAATATTCCACTGTAAATATTGCAAATTTACCACTGAAATTATTGAAAATTAACCACTGTAAATATTGCAAACTAAGCACTGTAAATATTGAAAATTTTCCACTGTAAATATTGGAAATTTGCTACTGAAATTACGGCAAATTAACCACTGAAATTATGCAAATTTACCACTGTAAATATTGCAAATTTTCCACTGTTAATATAGCAAATTTACCTCTGAAATTATAGCAAATTAACCACTCAAATTATTGCAAATTAAGCACTCTAATTAATGCAAATTTTCCCCTTTGAATATTGCAAATTTATCACTGAAATTATTGCAAATTAACCTCTGTAAATATTGCAAATTTTCCACTGTAAATATTGCAAATTTACCTCTGAAATTATAGCAAGTAACCACTGAAATATAGCAAATTAACCACTGTAAATATTGCAAATTTACCTCTGAAATTATAGCAAAGTAACCACTGTAAATATTGCAAACTAACACCTGTAAATATAGAAAATTTTCCATTGTAAATATTGCAAATTTACCACAGAAAGTATGGCAAATTTTCCACAGTAAACATTGCAAATTTACCTCTGAAATTATAGCAAAGTAACCACTGAAATATAGCAAATTAACCACTGTAAATATTGCCAGTTTTCCACTGTAAGTATTGCAAATTTACCACTGAAATTATTGCAATTTAAACACTGTAAATATTACAAACTAACAACTGTAAATATTGAAAATTTACCACTGTAAATATTGCAAATATACCTCTGAAATTATAGCAAATTAACCACTGAAAGTATAGCAAATTAACCACTCTACATATTGCAAATTTTCCCCTTTAAATATTGAAAATGTACTACTGAAATTATTGCAAATTAACCTCTGTAAATATTTCAAATTTTCCACTGTAAATATTGCAAATTTACCTCTGAAATTATAGCAAGTAACCAGTGAAATATAGCAAATTAACCACTGTAAATATTGTCAATTTACCACTGTAAATGTTGCAAATTTACCACTGAAATTATTGCAAATTTTCCACTGTAAATATTGCAAATTTTCCACTCTAAATATTGCAAATTTTCCACTCTAAATATTGCAAAATTACCACTGAAATTATTGCAAATTTTCAACTGTAAATACAGCAAATGTACCATTGAAATTATTGCAAATTAACCACAGAAATTATAGCAAATTAACCACTGTAAATATTTCAAACTAACCACTCTAAATATTGCAAATATACCACTGAAATTATTGAAAATTAACCACTCTAGATATCGCAAATTCACCTCTGTAAATATTGCAAATATTCTACTCTAAATACTGTAAATTTACCACTGAAATTATTGCAAATTAACCACTGTAAATATTGCAAACTAACCACTGTAAATATTGCAAATTTTCCACTGTAAATATTGCAATTTTTCTACTGAAATTACGGCAAATTTACCACTGAAATTATGCAAATTTACCACTGTAAATATTGCAAATTTACCTCTGAAATTATAGCAAAGTAACCACTGTAAATATTGCAAACTAACACCTGTAAATATAGAAAAATTTCCATTGTAAATATTGCAAATTTACCACAGAAATTATGGCACATTTTCCACAGTAAACATTGCAAATTTACTTCTGAAATTGTAGCAAAGTAACCACTTAAATATTGCAAATTAACCACTGTAAATATTGCCAATTTTCCACTGTAAGTATTGCAAATTTACCACTGAAATTATTGCAAATTAAACACTGTAAATATTGCAAAATTTCCTCTCTAAATATTGCAAATTTTCAACTGTAAATATAGCAAATTTACCTGTGAAATTATTGCAAATTAACCACAGAAATTATAGCAAATTGACCACTGTAAATATTGCAAATTAACCACTGTAAATATTGCAAATATTCTACTATAAATATTGCAAATTTAGCACTGAAATTTCTCCAAATTAACCACTGTAAATATTGCAAACTAATCACTGTAAATATTGAAAAATTTCCACTGTAATTATTGCAATTTTACCAGTGAAATTATTGCAAATTTTCCACTGTAAATATTGGAAATTTACCCCTGAAATTATAGAAAAGTAACCACTGAAATTATAGCAAATTAACCACTGTAAATATTTCAAACTAACCACTGTAAATATTGCAAACTTTCCACCCTAAATATGGAAAATATTCCACTGTAAATATTGCAAATTTACCACTGAAATTATTGAAAATTAACCACTGTAAATATTGCAAACTAAGCACTGTAAATATTGAAAATTTTCCACTGTAAATATTGGAAATTTGCTACTGAAATTACGGCAAATTAACCACTGAAATTATGCAAATTTACCACTGTAAATATTGCAAATTTTCCACTGTTAATATAGCAAATTTACCTCTGAAATTATAGCAAATTAACCACTGTAAATATTGCAAATTTTCCACTGTAAATATTGCAAATTTACCTCTGAAATTATAGCAAGTAACCACTGAAATATAGCAAATTAACCACTGTAAATATTGCAAATTTACCTCTGAAATTATAGCAAAGTAACCACTGTAAATATTGCAAACTAACACCTGTAAATATAGAAAATTTTCCATTGTAAATATTGCAAATTTACCACAGAAAGTATGGCAAATTTTCCACAGTAAACATTGCAAATTTACCTCTGAAATTATAGCAAAGTAACCACTGAAATATAGCAAATTAACCACTGTAAATATTGCCAGTTTTCCACTGTAAGTATTGCAAATTTACCACTGAAATTATTGCAATTTAAACACTGTAAATATTACAAACTAACAACTGTAAATATTGAAAATTTACCACTGTAAATATTGCAAATATACCTCTGAAATTATAGCAAATTAACCACTGAAAGTATAGCAAATTAACCACTCTACATATTGCAAATTTTCCCCTTTAAATATTGAAAATGTACTACTGAAATTATTGCAAATTAACCTCTGTAAATATTTCAAATTTTCCACTGTAAATATTGCAAATTTACCTCTGAAATTATAGCAAGTAACCAGTGAAATATAGCAAATTAACCACTGTAAATATTGTCAATTTACCACTGTAAATGTTGCAAATTTACCACTGAAATTATTGCAAATTTTCCACTGTAAATATTGCAAATTTTCCACTCTAAATATTGCAAATTTTCCACTCTAAATATTGCAAAATTACCACTGAAATTATTGCAAATTTTCAACTGTAAATACAGCAAATGTACCATTGAAATTATTGCAAATTAACCACAGAAATTATAGCAAATTAACCACTGTAAATATTTCAAACTAACCACTCTAAATATTGCAAATATACCACTGAAATTATTGAAAATTAACCACTCTAGATATCGCAAATTCACCTCTGTAAATATTGCAAATATTCTACTCTAAATACTGTAAATTTACGACTGAAATTATTGCAAATTAACCACTGTAAATATTGCAAACTAACCACTGTAAATATTGCAAATTTTCCACTGTAAATATTGCAATTTTTCTACTGAAATTACGGCAAATTTACCACTGAAATTATGCAAATTTACCACTGTAAATATTGCAAATTTACCTCTGAAATTATAGCAAATTAACTACTGAAATTAAAGCAAATTAACCACTGAAATTATAGCAAATTAACCACTCTAATTATTGCAAATTTTCCCCTTTAAATATTGAAAATGTACTACTGAAATTATTGCAAATTAACCTCTGTAAATATTTCAAATTTTCCACAGTAAACATTGCAAATTTACCTCTGAAATTATAGCAAGTAACCACTGAAATATAGCAAATTAACCACAGAAATTATAGAAAATTGACCAATGTAAATATTGCAAATTAACCACTGTAAATATTGCAAACTAATTACTGTAAATATTGAAAAATTTCCACTGTAATTATTGCAATTTTACCGGTGAAATTATTGCAAATATTCCACTGTAAATATTGGAAATATACTCCTGAAATTATAGAAAAGTAACCACTGAAATTATAGCAAATTAACCACTGTAAATATGTCAAACTAACCACTGTAAATATTGCGAATATACCACTGAAATTATTGAAAATTAACCACTCTAGATATTGCAAATTCACCTCTGTAAATATTGCAAATATTCTACTCTAAATACTGTAAATTTACCACTGAAATTATTGCAAATTAACCACTGTAAATATTGCAAACTAACCACTGTAAATATTGCAAATTTTCCACTGTAAATATTGCAATTTTTCTACTGAAATTACGGCAAATTTACCACTGAAATTATGCCAATTTACCACTGTAAATATTGCAAATTTACCTCTGAAATTATAGCAAATTAACTACTGAAATTATAGCAAATTAACCACTGAAATTATAGCAAATTAACCACTCTAATTATTGCAAATTTTCCCCTTTAAATATTGCTAATTTACCACTGAAATTATTGCAAATTAACCTCTCTAAATATTGCAAATTTTCTACTGTAAATATTGTAAATTTACCTCTGAAATTATAGCAAGTAACCACTGAAATATAGCAAATTAACCACTGTAAATATTGTCAATTTTCCACTGTAAATGTTGCAAATTTACCACTGAAATTATTGCAAATTTTCCACTGTAAACATTGCAAATTTTCCACTCTAAATATTGCAAATTTTCCACTGAAATTATAGCAAATTTACATCTGAAATTATAGCAAATTAACCACTGTAAATATTGCAAATTAACCACTGTAAATATTGCAAATATTCTACTCTAAATATTGCAAATTTAACACTGAAATTTTTCCAAATTAACCACTGCAAATATTGCAAATTTTCCACTGTAAATATTGCAAACTAACCACTGAAATTATTGCAAATTAACCACTGTAAATATTACAAATTAGCCACTGTAAATACTACAAATTTTCCACAGTAAATATTGCAAATTTTCCACTGTAAAGAGTGGAAATTTGACACAGAAATTATTTCAAATTTTCCACTGAAAATATTGTAAATTTACCGCAGAAATTATTGAAAATTTTCCACTGTAAATATAGCAAATTGACCTCTGAAATTACAGCAAATTAACCACTGAGATTATAGAAAATTGGCCACTGTAAATATTGCAAATTAACCACTATAAATATTGCAAATATTCTACTCTAAATATTGCAAATTTAGCACTGAAATTTTTCCAAATGAACCACTGTAAATATTGCAAACTAATCACGGTAAATATTGAAAAATTTCAACTGTAATTATTGCAATATTACCAGTGAAATTATTGCAAATTTTCCACTGTAAATATTGCAAATTTACCCCTGAAATTATAGAAAAGTAACCACTGAAATTATAGCAAATTAACCACTGTAAATATTGCAAACTAACCACTGTAAATATTGCAAATTTTCCACTGTAAATATTGCAATTTTTCTACTGAAATTACGGCAAATTTACCACTGAAATTATGCAAATTTACCACTGTAAATATTGCAAATTTACCTCTGAAATTATAGCAAATTAACTACTGAAATTAAAGCAAATTAACCACTGAAATTATAGCAAATTAACCACTCTAATTATTGCAAATTTTCCCCTTTAAATATTGAAAATGTACTACTGAAATTATTGCAAATTAACCTCTGTAAATATTTCAAATTTTCCACAGTAAACATTGCAAATTTACCTCTGAAATTATAGCAAGTAACCACTGAAATATAGCAAATTAACCACAGAAATTATAGAAAATTGACCAATGTAAATATTGCAAATTAACCACTGTAAATATTGCAAACTAATCACTGTAAATATTGAAAAATTTCCACTGTAATTATTGCAATTTTACCGGTGAAATTATTGCAAATATTCCACTGTAAATATTGGAAATATACTCCTGATATTATAGAAAAGTAACCACTGAAATTAAAGCAAATTAACCACTGTAAATATGTCAAACTAACCACTGTAAATATTGCGAATATACCACTGAAATTATTGAAAATTAACCACTCTAGATATTGCAAATTCACCTCTGTAAATATTGCAAATATTCTACTCTAAATACTGTAAATTTACCACTGAAATTATTGCAAATTAACCACTGTAAATATTGCAAACTAACCACTGTAAATATTGCAAATTTTCCACTGTAAATATTGCAATTTTTCTACTGAAATTACGGCAAATTTACCACTGAAATTATGCCAATTTACCACTGTAAATATTGCAAATTTACCTCTGAAATTATAGCAAATTAACTACTGAAATTATAGCAAATTAACCACTGAAATTATAGCAAATTAACCACTCTAATTATTGCAAATTTTCCCCTTTAAATATTGCTAATTTACCACTGAAATTATTGCAAATTAACCTCTGTAAATATTGCAAATTTTCTACTGTAAATATTGTAAATTTACCTCTGAAATTATAGCAAGTAACCACTGAAATATAGCAAATTAACCACTGTAAATATTGTCAATTTTCCACTGTAAATGTTGCAAATTTACCACTGAAATTATTGCAAATTTTCCACTGTAAACATTGCAAATTTTCCACTCTAAATATTGCAAATTTTCCACTGAAATTATAGCAAATTTACATCTGAAATTATAGCAAATTAACCACTGTAAATATTGCAAATTAACCACTGTAAATATTGCAAATATTCTACTCTAAATATTGCAAATTTAACACTGAAATTTTTCCAAATTAACCACTGCAAATATTGCAAATTTTCCACTGTAAATATTGCAAACTAACCACTGAAATTATTGCAAATTAACCACTGTAAATATTGCAAATTAGCCACTGTAAATGCTACAAATTTTCCACAGTAAATATTGCAAATTTTCCACTGTAAAGAGTGGAAATTTGACACAGAAATTATTTCAAATTTTCCACTGAAAATATTGTAAATTTACCTCTGAAATTACAGCAAATTAACCACTGAGATTATAGAAAATTGGCCACTGTAAATATTGCAAATTAACCACTATAAATATTGCAAATATTCTACTCTAAATATTGCAAATTTAGCACTGAAATTTTTCCAAATGAACCACTGTAAATATTGCAAACTAATCACGGTAAATATTGAAAAATTTCAACTGTAATTATTGCAATATTACCAGTGAAATTATTGCAAATTTTCCACTGTAAATATTGCAAATTTACCCCTGAAATTATAGAAAAGTAACCACTGAAATTATAGCAAATTAACCACTGTAAATATTTCAAACTAACCACTGTAAATATTGCAAATATAACACTGATATTATTGCAAATTAACCACTCTAAATATTTAAAATTCACCACTGTAAATATTGCAAATATTGTACTCTAAATACTGTAAATTTACCACAGAAAATATTGCAAATTAACCTCTGTAAATATTGCAAACTAACCACTGTAAATATTGAGAATTTTCCACTGTAAATATTGCAAATTTACTACTGAAATTACGGCAAATTTACCACTGAAATTACGCAAATTTACCAGTGTAAATATTGCAAATTTACCTCTAAAATTATAGCAAATTAACCACTGAAAGTATAGCAAATTAACCACTCTACTTATTGCAAATTTTCCCCTTTAAATATTGCAAATGTACTACTGAAATTATTGCAAATTAACCTCTGTAAATATTTCAAATTTTCCACTGTAAATATTGCAAATTTACCTCTGAAATTATAGCAAGTAACCACTGAAATATAGCAAATTAACCACTGTAAATATTGTCAATTTACCACTGTAAATGTTGCAAATTTACCACTGAAATTATTGCAAATTTTCCACTGTAAATATTGCAAATTTTCCACTCTAAATATTGCAAATTCTCCACTTTAAATATTGCAAATTTACCACTGAAATTATTGCAAATTTTCCACTGTAAATATAGCAAACTTTCCGCTGAAATTATAGCAAATTAACCACAGAAATTATAGCAAATTGACCACTGTAAATATTGCAAATTGACCACTGTAAATATTGCAAATATTCTACTCTAAATATTGCAAATTTAGCACTGAATTTTTTCCAAATTTTCCACTGTAAATATTGCAATTTTTCTACTGAAATTACGGCAAATTTACCACTGAAATTATGCAAATTTACCACTGTAAATATTGCAAATTTTCCTCTGAAATTATAGCAAATTAACTACTGAAATTATAGCAAATTAACTACCGAAATTATAGCGAATTAACCACTCTAATTATTGCAAATTTTCCCCTTTAAATATTGAAAATGTACTACTGAAATTATTGCATGTTAACCTCTGTAAATATTTCAAATTTTCCACTGTAAATATTGCAAATTTACCTCTGAAATTAGAGCAAGTAACCACTGAAATATAGCAAATTTTCCACTGTAAATATTGTCAATTTTCCACTGTAAATGTTGCAAATTTACCACTGAAATTATTGCAAATTAAACACTGTAAATATTGCAAATTTTCCACTCTAAATATTGCAAATTTTCCATTGTAAATATAGCAAATTTACCTCTGAAATTATAGCAAATTAACCACAGAAATAATAGCTAATTGACCTCTGTAAATATTGCAGATTAACCACTGTAAATATTGCAAATATTCTACTCTAAATATTGCAAATTTAGCACTGAATTTTTTCGAAATTAACCACTGTAAATATTGCAAACTAACATCTGTAAATATTGAAAATTTTCCATTGTAAATATTGCAAATTTACCACAGAAATTATGGCACATTTTCCACAGTAAACATTGCAAATTTACTTCTGAAATTGTAGCAAAGTAACCACTTAAATATAGCAAATTAACCACTGTAAATATTGCCAATTTTCCACTGTAAGTATTGCAAATTTACCACTGAATTTATTGCAAATTAAACACTGTAAATATTGCAAAATTTCCTCTCTAAATATTGCAAATTTTCAACTGTAAATATAGCAAATTTACCTGTGAAATTATTGCAAATTAACCACAGAAATTATAGCAAATTGACCACTGTAAATATTGCAAATTATCCACTGTAAATATTGCAAATTTTCCACTGTAAACATTGCAAATTTACCTCTGAAATTATAGCAAGTAACCACTGAAATATAGCCAATTAACCACTGTAAATATTGCAAATTTACCTCTGAAATTATAGCAAAGTAACCACTGTAAATATTGCAAACTAACACGTGTAAATATTGAAAATTTTCCATTGTAAATATTGCAAATTTACCACAGAAATTATGGCAAATTTTCCACTGTAAGTATTGCAAATTTACCAATGAAATTATTGCAATTTAAACACTGTAAATATTACAAGCTAACAACTGTAAATATTGAAAATTTTCCACTGTAAATATTGCAAATATACCTCTGAAATTATAGCAAATTAACCACAGAAATAACAGCTAATTGACCTCTGTAATAATTGCAATAAAACCACTGTAAATATTGCAAATATTCTACTCTAAATATTGCAAATTTAGCACTGAATTTTTTCCAAATTAACCACTGTAAATATTGCAAACTAATCACTGTAAATATTGAAAAATTTCCACTGTAATTATTGCAATTTTACCGGTGAAATTATTGCAAATATTCCACTGTAAATATTGCAATTTTTCTACTGAAATTACGGCAAATTTACCACTGAAATTATGCAAATTTACCACTGTAAATATTGCAAATTTACCTTTGAAATGATAGCAAATTAACTACTGAAATTATAGCAAATTAACCACTGAAATTATAGCAAATTAACCACTCTAATTATTGCAAATTTTCCCCTTTAAATATTGCTAATTTACCACTGAAATTATTGCAAATTAACCTCTGTAAATATTGCAAATTTTCTACTGTAAATATTTTAAATTTACCTCTGAAATTATAACAAGTAAACACTGAAATATAGCAAATTAACCACTGTAAATATTGTCAATTTTCCACTGTAAATGTTGCAAATTTACCACTGAAATTATTGCAAATTTTCCACTGTAAACATTGCAAATTTTCCACTCTAAATATTGCAAATTTTCCACTGAAATTATAGCAAATTTACATCTGAAATTATAGCAAATTAACCACTGTAAATATTGCAAATTAACCACTGTAAATATTGCAAATATTCTACTCTAAATATTGCAAATTTAACACTGAAATTTTTCCAAATTAACCACTGCAAATATTGCAAATTTTCCACTGTAAATATTGCAAACTAACCACTGAAATTATTGCAAATTAACCACTGTAAATATTGCAAATTAGCCACTGTAAATACTACAAATTTTCCACAGTAAATATTGCAAATTTTCCACTGTAAAGAGTGGAAATTTGACACAGAAATTATTTCAAATTTTCCACTGAAAATATTGTAAATTTACCGCAGAAATTATTGAAAATTTTCCACTGTAAATATAGCAAATTGACCTCTGAAATTACAGCAAATTAACCACTGAGATTATAGAAAATTGGCCACTGTAAATATTGCAAATTAACCACTATAAATATTGCAAATATTCTACTCTAAATATTGCAAATTTAGCACTGAAATTTTTCCAAATGAACCACTGTAAATATTGCAAACTAATCACGGTAAATATTGAAAAATTTCAACTGTAATTATTGCAATATTACCAGTGAAATTATTGCAAATTTTCCACTGTAAATATTGCAAATTTACCCCTGAAATTATAGAAAAGTAACCACTGAAATTATAGCAAATTAACCACTGTAAATATTTCAAACTAACCACTGTAAATATTGCAAATATAACACTGAAATTATTGCAAATTAACCACTCTAAATATTTAAAATTCACCACTGTAAATATTGCAAATATTGTACTCTAAATACTGTAAATTTACCACAGAAAATATTGCAAATTAACCTCTGTAAATATTGCAAACTAACCACTGTAAATATTGAGAATTTTCCACTGTAAATATTGCAAATTTACTACTGAAATTACGGCAAATTTACCACTGAAATTACGCAAATTTACCAGTGTAAATATTGCAAATTTACCTCTAAAATTATAGCAAATTAACCACTGAAAGTATAGCAAATTAACCACTCTACTTATTGCAAATTTTCCCCTTTAAATATTGCAAATGTACTACTGAAATTATTGCAAATTAACCTCTGTAAATATTTCAAATTTTCCACTGTAAATATTGCAAATTTACCTCTGAAATTATAGCAAGTAACCACTGAAATATAGCAAATTAACCACTGTAAATATTGTCAATTTACCACTGTAAATGTTGCAAATTTACCACTGAAATTATTGCAAATTTTCCACTGTAAATATTGCAAATTTTCCACTCTAAATATTGCAAATTCTCCACTTTAAATATTGCAAATTTACCACTGAAATTATTGCAAATTTTCCACTGTAAATATAGCAAACTTTCCGCTGAAATTATAGCAAATTAACCACAGAAATTATAGCAAATTGACCACTGTAAATATTGCAGATTAACCACTGTAAATATTGCAAATATTCTACTCTAAATATTGCAAATTTAGCACTGAATTTTTTCCAAATTTTCCACTGTAAATATTGCAATTTTTCTACTGAAATTACGGCAAATTTACCACTGAAATTATGCAAATTTACCACTGTAAATATTGCAAATTTACCTCTGAAATTATAGCAAATTAACTACTGAAATTATAGCAAATTAACTACCGAAATTATAGCGAATTAACCACTCTAATTATTGCAAATTTTCCCCTTTAAATATTGAAAATGTACTACTGAAATTATTGCATATTAACCTCTGTAAATATTTCAAATTTTCCACTGTAAATATTGCAAATTTACCTCTGAAATTAGAGCAAGTAACCACTGAAATATAGCAAATTTTCCACTGTAAATATTGTCAATTTTCCACTGTAAATGTTGCAAATTTACCACTGAAATTATTGCAAATTTTCCACTGTAAATATAGCAAACTTTCCGCTGAAATTATAGCAAATTAACCACAGAAATTATAGAAAATTGTCCAATGTAAATATTGCAGGTTAACCACTGTAAATATTGCAAATATTCTACTCTAAATATTGCAAATTTAGCACTGATTTTTTTCGAAATTAACCACTGTAAATATTGCAAACTAACACCTGTAAATATTGAAAATTTTCCATTGTAAATATTGCAAATTTACCACAGAAATTATGGCACATTTTCCACAGTAAACATTGCAAATTTACTTCTGAAATTGTAGCAAAGTAACCACTTAAATATAGCAAATTAACCACTGTAAATATTGCCAATTTTCCACTGTAAGTATTGCAAATTTACCACTGAATTTATTGCAAATTAAACACTGTAAATATTGCAAAATTTCCTCTCTAAATATTGCAAATTTTCAACTGTAAATATAGCAAATTTACCTGTGAAATTATTGCAAATTAACCACAGAAATTATAGCAAATTGACCACTGTAAATATTGCAAATTATCCACTGTAAATATTGCAAATTTTCCACTGTAAACATTGCAAATTTACCTCTGAAATTATAGCAAGTAACCACTGAAATATAGCAAATTAACCACTGTAAATATTGCAAATTTACCTCTGAAATTATAGCAAAGTAACCACTGTAAATATTGCAAACTAACACGTGTAAATATTGAAAATTTTCCATTGTAAATATTGCAAATTTACCACAGAAATTATGGCAAATTTTCCACAGTAAACATTGCAAATTTACCTCTGAAATTATAGCAAAGTAACCACTGAAATATAGCAAATTAACCACTGTAAATATTGCAAATTTTCCACTGTAAGTATTGCAAATTTACCAATGAAATTATTGCAATTTAAACACTGTAAATATTACAAGCTAACAACTGTAAATATTGAAAATTTTCCACTGTAAATATTGCAAATATACCTCTGAAATTATAGCAAATTAACCACAGAAATTACAGCTAATTGACCTCTGTAATAATTGCAATAAAACCACTGTAAATATTGCAAATATTCTACTCTAAATATTGCAAATTTAGCACTGAATTTTTTCCAAATTAACCACTGTAAATATTGCAAACTAATCACTGTAAATATTGAAAAATTTCCACTGTAATTATTGCAATTTTACCGGTGAAATTATTGCAAATATTCCACTGTAAATATTGCAATTTTTCTACTGAAATTACGGCAAATTTACCACTGAAATTATGCAAATTTACCACTGTAAATATTGCAAATTTACCTTTGAAATGATAGCAAATTAACTACTGAAATTATAGCAAATTAACCACTGAAATTATAGCAAATTAACCACTCTAATTATTGCAAATTTTCCCCTTTAAATATTGCTAATTTACCACTGAAATTATTGCAAATTAACCTCTGTAAATATTGCAAATTTTCTACTGTAAATATTTTAAATTTACCTCTGAAATTATAACAAGTAAACACTGAAATATAGCAAATTAACCACTGTAAATATTGTCAATTTTCCACTGTAAATGTTGCAAATTTACCACTGAAATTATTGCAAATTTTCCACTGTAAACATTGCAAATTTTCCACTCTAAATATTGCAAATTTTCCACTGAAATTATAGCAAATTTACATCTGAAATTATAGCAAATTAACCACTGTAAATATTGCAAATTAACCACTGTAAATATTGCAAATATTCTACTCTAAATATTGCAAATTTAACACTGAAATTTTTCCAAATTAACCACTGCAAATATTGCAAATTTTCCACTGTAAATATTGCAAACTAACCACTGAAATTATTGCAAATTAACCACTGTAAATATTGCAAATTAGCCACTGTAAATACTACAAATTTTCCACAGTAAATATTGCAAATTTTCCACTGTAAAGAGTGGAAATTTGACACAGAAATTATTTCAAATTTTCCACTGAAAATATTGTAAATTTACCGCAGAAATTATTGAAAATTTTCCACTGTAAATATAGCAAATTGACCTCTGAAATTACAGCAAATTAACCACTGAGATTATAGAAAATTGGCCACTGTAAATATTGCAAATTAACCACTATAAATATTGCAAATATTCTACTCTAAATATTGCAAATTTAGCACTGAAATTTTTCCAAATGAACCACTGTAAATATTGCAAACTAATCACGGTAAATATTGAAAAATTTCAACTGTAATTATTGCAATATTACCAGTGAAATTATTGCAAATTTTCCACTGTAAATATTGCAAATTTACCCCTGAAATTATAGAAAAGTAACCACTGAAATTATAGCAAATTAACCACTGTAAATATTTCAAACTAACCACTGTAAATATTGCAAATATAACACTGAAATTATTGCAAATTAACCACTCTAAATATTTAAAATTCACCACTGTAAATATTGCAAATATTGTACTCTAAATACTGTAAATTTACCACAGAAAATATTGCAAATTAACCTCTGTAAATATTGCAAACTAACCACTGTAAATATTGAGAATTTTCCACTGTAAATATTGCAAATTTACTACTGAAATTACGGCAAATTTACCACTGAAATTACGCAAATTTACCAGTGTAAATATTGCAAATTTACCTCTAAAATTATAGCAAATTAACCACTGAAAGTATAGCAAATTAACCACTCTACTTATTGCAAATTTTCCCCTTTAAATATTGCAAATGTACTACTGAAATTATTGCAAATTAACCTCTGTAAATATTTCAAATTTTCCACTGTAAATATTGCAAATTTACCTCTGAAATTATAGCAAGTAACCACTGAAATATAGCAAATTAACCACTGTAAATATTGTCAATTTACCACTGTAAATGTTGCAAATTTACCACTGAAATTATTGCAAATTTTCCACTGTAAATATTGCAAATTTTCCACTCTAAATATTGCAAATTCTCCACTTTAAATATTGCAAATTTACCACTGAAATTATTGCAAATTTTCCACTGTAAATATAGCAAACTTTCCGCTGAAATTATAGCAAATTAACCACAGAAATTATAGCAAATTGACCACTGTAAATATTGCAGATTAACCACTGTAAATATTGCAAATATTCTACTCTAAATATTGCAAATTTAGCACTGAATTTTTTCCAAATTTTCCACTGTAAATATTGCAATTTTTCTACTGAAATTACGGCAAATTTACCACTGAAATTATGCAAATTTACCACTGTAAATATTGCAAATTTACCTCTGAAATTATAGCAAATTAACTACTGAAATTATAGCAAATTAACTACCGAAATTATAGCGAATTAACCACTCTAATTATTGCAAATTTTCCCCTTTAAATATTGAAAATGTACTACTGAAATTATTGCATATTAACCTCTGTAAATATTTCAAATTTTCCACTGTAAATATTGCAAATTTACCTCTGAAATTAGAGCAAGTAACCACTGAAATATAGCAAATTTTCCACTGTAAATATTGTCAATTTTCCACTGTAAATGTTGCAAATTTACCACTGAAATTATTGCAAATTTTCCACTGTAAATATAGCAAACTTTCCGCTGAAATTATAGCAAATTAACCACAGAAATTATAGAAAATTGTCCAATGTAAATATTGCAGGTTAACCACTGTAAATATTGCAAATATTCTACTCTAAATATTGCAAATTTAGCACTGATTTTTTTCGAAATTAACCACTGTAAATATTGCAAACTAACACCTGTAAATATTGAAAATTTTCCATTGTAAATATTGCAAATTTACCACAGAAATTATGGCACATTTTCCACAGTAAACATTGCAAATTTACTTCTGAAATTGTAGCAAAGTAACCACTTAAATATAGCAAATTAACCACTGTAAATATTGCCAATTTTCCACTGTAAGTATTGCAAATTTACCACTGAATTTATTGCAAATTAAACACTGTAAATATTGCAAAATTTCCTCTCTAAATATTGCAAATTTTCAACTGTAAATATAGCAAATTTACCTGTGAAATTATTGCAAATTAACCACAGAAATTATAGCAAATTGACCACTGTAAATATTGCAAATTATCCACTGTAAATATTGCAAATTTTCCACTGTAAATATTGCAAATTTACCTCTGAAATTATAGCAAGTAACCACTGAAATATAGCAAATTAACCACTGTAAATATTGCAAATTTACCTCTGAAATTATAGCAAAGTAACCACTGTAAATATTGCAAACTAACACCTGTAAATATTGAAAATTTTCCATTGTAAATATTGCAAATTTACCACAGAAATTATGGCAAATTTTCCACAGTAAACATTGCAAATTTACCTCTGAAATTATAGCAAAGTAACCACTGAAATATAGCAAATTAACCACTGTAAATATTGCCAATTTTCCACTGTAAGTATTGCAAATTTACCAATGAAATTATTGCAATTTAAACACTGTAAATATTACAAGCTAACAACTGTAAATATTGAAAATTTTCCACTGTAAATATTGCAAATATACCTCTGAAATTATAGCAAATTAACCACGAAATAACAGCTAATTGACCTCTGTAATAATTGCAATAAAACCACTGTAAATATTGCAAATATTCTACTCTAAATATTGCAAATTTAGCACTGAATTTTTTCCAAATTAACCACTGTAAATATTGCAAACTAATCACTGTAAATAGTGAAAAATTTCCACTGTAATTATTGCAATTTTACCGGTGAAATTATTGCAAATATTCCACTGTAAATATTGCAATTTTTCTACTGAAATTACGGCAAATTTACCACTGAAATTATGCAAATTTACCACTGTAAATATTGCAAATTTACCTTTGAAATGATAGCAAATTAACTACTGAAATTATAGCAAATTAACCACTGAAATTATAGCAAATTAACCACTCTAATTATTGCAAATTTTCCCCTTTAAATATTGAAAATGTACTACTGAAATTATTGCAAATTAACCTCTGTAAATATTTCAAATTTTCCACAGTAAACATTGCAAATTTACCTCTGAAATTAGAGCAAGTAACCACTGA
Organism: Podargus strigoides; assembly: GCA_028020825.1. Taxonomy (NCBI): domain Eukaryota; kingdom Metazoa; phylum Chordata; class Aves; order Caprimulgiformes; family Podargidae; genus Podargus; species Podargus strigoides. The sequence goes on along the minus strand of CM051642.1, from coordinate 474,384 downwards.
AATATAGCAAATTAACCACTGTAAATATTGTCAATTTTCCACTGTAAATGTTGCAAATTTACCACTGAAATTATTGCAAATTTTCCACTGTAAACATTGCAAATTTTCCACTCTAAATATTGCAAATTTTCCACTCTGAATATTGCAAATTTACCACTGAAATTATTGAAAATTTTCCACTGTAAACATTGCAAATTTTCCACTCTAAATATTGCAAATTTTCCACTCTAAATATTGCAAATTTACCACTGAAATTATTGCAAATTATCCACTGTAAATATTGCAAATTTTCCACTGTAAATATTGGAAATTTACCCCTGAAATTATAGAAAAGTAACCACTGAAATTATAGCAAATTAACCTCTGAAAATATTGCAAACTAACCACTGTAAATATTGAGAATTTTCCACTGTAAATATTGCAAATTTACTACTGAAATTTCGGCAAATTTACCACTGAAATTACGCAAATTTACCAGTGTAAATATTGCAAATTTACCTCTAAAATCATAGCAAATTAACCACTGAAAGTATAGCAAATTAACCACTCTAATTATTGCAAATTTTCCCCTTTAAATATTGCAAATGTACTACTGAAATTATTGCAAATTAACCTCTGTAAATATTTCAGATTTTCCACTGTAAATATTGCAAATTTACCTCTGAAATTATAGCAAGTAACCACTGAAATATAGCAAATTAACCACTGTAAATATTGTCAATTTACCACTGTAAATGTTGCAAATTTACCACTGAAATTATTGCAAATTTTCCACTGTAAATATTTCAAATTTTCCACTCTAAATATTACAAATTTTCCACTCTAAATATTGCAAATTTACCACTGAAATTATTGCAAATTTTCCACTGTAAATATAGCAAACGTTCCGCTGAAATTATAGCAAATTAACCACAGAAATTATAGAAAATTGACCAATGTAAATATTGCAAATTAACCACTGTAAATATTGCAAATATTCTACTCTAAATATTGCAAATTTAGCACTGAATTTTTTCCAAATTAACCACTGTAAATATTGCAAACTAACACCTGTAAATATTGAAAATTTTCCAATGTAAATATTGCAAATTTACCACAGAAATTATGGCACATTTTCCACAGTAAACACTGCAAATTTACTTCTGAAATTATAGCAAAGTAACCCCTTAAATATAGCAAATTAACCACTGTAAATATTGCCAATTTTCCACTGTAAATATTGCAAATTTACCACTGAAATTATTGCAAATTTTCCAGTGTACATATAGCAAATTTGCGTCTGAAATTACAGCAAAGTAGCCACTGAAATTATAGCAAATTAACCACTTTAAATATTGCAAATTTTGCACTGTAAGTATTGGAAATTTACCGCTGAAATTATTGCAAATTAACCACCGTAAATATGCAAACTAACCACTGTAAATATTGAAAATTTTCCACTGTAAATATTGCAAATTTACCACAGAAATTATTGCAAATCTTCCAGTGTACATATAGCAAATTTACCTCTGAAATTACAGCAAAGTAACCACTGAAATATAGCAAATTAACCACTGTAAATATTGCCAATTTTCCACTGTAAGTATTGCAAATTTACCACTGAATTTATTGCAAATTAAACTCTGTAAATTTTACAAACTAACAACTGTAAATATTGAAAATTTTCCACTGTAAATATTGCAAATATACCTCTGAAATTATAGCAAATTAACCACAGAAATAATAGCTAATTGTCCTCTGTAAATATTGCAAATTAACCACTGTAAATATTGCAAATATTCTACTATAAATATTGCAAATTTAGCACTGAAATTTTTCCAAATTAACCACTGTAAATATTGCAAACTAATCACTGTAAATATTGAATAATTTCCACTGTAATTATTGCAATTTTACCATTGAAATTATTGCAAATTTTCCACTGTAAACATTGCAAATTTACCTCTGATATTATAGCAAAGCAACCACTGAAATATAGCAAATTAACCACTGTAAATATTGCCAATTTTCCACTGTAAGTATTGCAAATTTACCACTGAATTTATTGCAAATTAAGCACTGTAAATATTGCAAATTTTCCACTCTAAATATTGCAAATATTCCACTGTAAATATAGCAAATTTACCTCTGAAATTATAGCAAATTAACCACTGAAATTATAGAATATTGACCAATGTAAATATTGCAAATTAACCACTGTAAATATTGCAAATATTCTACTCTAAATATTGCAAATTTAGCACTGAATTTTTTCCAAATTAACCACTGTAAATATTGCAAAATAATCACTGTAAGTATTGAAAAATTTCCACTGTAATTATTGCAATTTTACCAGTGAAATTATTGCAAATTTTCCACTGTAAACATTGCAAATTTACCTCTGATATTATAGCAAAGTAACCACTGAAATATAGCAAATTAACCACTGTAAATATTGCCAATTTTCCACTGTAAGTATAGCAAATTTACCACTGAATTTATTGCAAAATAAACACTGTAAATATTGCAAATTTTCCACTCTAAATATTGCAAATTTTCCACGGTAAATACAGCAAATTTACCTCTGAAATTATAGCAAATTAACCACAGAAATTACAGCAAATTGACCACTGTAAATATTGCAAATATTCTACTCTAAATATTGCAAATTTAGCACTGAAATTTTTCCAAATTAACCACTGTAAATATTGCAAACTAACACCTGTAAATATTGAAAATTTTCCATTGTAAATATTGCAAATTTACCACAGAAATTCTTGCAAAATTTCCACTGTAAACATTGCAAATTTACCTCTGATATTATAGCAAAGTAACCACTGAAATAACAGAATATTGACCAATGTAAATATTGCAAATTAACCCCTGTAAATATTGCAAATATTCTACTCTAAATATTGCAAATTTAGCACTGAAATTTTTCCAAATTAACCACTGTAAATATTGTAAACTAATCACTGTAAATATTGAAAAATTTCCATGGATTAATTATTGAAATTTTACCATTGAAATTTTTGCAAATTTTCCACTGTAAATATTGCAAATATACCTCTGAAATTATAGCAAATTAACCACAGGAATAATAGCTAATTGACCTCTGTAAATATTGCAAATTAACCACTGTAAATATTGCAAATATTCTACTCTAAATATTGCAAATTTAGCACTGAAATTTCTCCAAATTAACCACTGTAAATATTGCAAACTAATCACTGTAAATATTGAAAAATTTCCACTGTAATTATTGCAATTTTACCGGTGAAATTATTGCAAATATTCCACTGTAAATATTGGAAATATACTCCTGATATTATAGAAAAGTAACCACTGAAATTATAGCAAATTAACCACTGTAAATATGTCAAACTAACCACTGTAAATATTGCGAATATACCACTGAAATTATTGAAAATTAACCACTCTAGATATTGCAAATTCACCTCTGTAAATATTGCAAATATTCTACTCTAAATACTGTAAATTTACCACTGAAATTATTGCAAATTAACCACTGTAAATATTGCAAACTAACCACTGTAAATATTGCAAATTTTCCACTGTAAATATTGCAATTTTTCTACTGAAATTACGGCAAATTTACCACTGAAATTATGCAAATTTACCACTGTAAATATTGCAAATTTACCTCTGAAATTATAGCAAATTAACCACTGAAATTATAGCAAATTAACCACTCTAATTATTGCAAATTTTCCCCTTTAAATATTGCTAATTTACCACTGAAATTATTGCAAATTAACCTCTGTAAATATTGCAAATTTTCTACTGTAAATATTGTAAATTTACCTCTGAAATTATAGCAAGTAACCACTGAAATATAGCAAATTAACCACTGTAAATATTGTCAATTTTCCTCTGTAAATGTTGCAAATTTACCACTGAAATTATTGCAAATTTTCCACTGTAAACATTGCAAATTTTCCACTCTAAATATTGCAAATTTTCCACTGAAATTATAGCAAATTTACATCTGAAATTATAGCAAATTAACCACTGTAAATATTGCAAATTAACCACTGTAAATATTGCAAATATTCTACTCTAAATATTGCAAATTTAACACTGAAATTTTTACAAATTAACCACTGCAAATATTGCAAATTTTCCACTGTAAATATTGCAAACTAACCACTGAAATTATTGCAAATTAACCACTGTAAATATTGCAAATTAGCCACTGTAAATACTACAAATTTTCCACAGTAAATATTGCAAATTTTCCACTGTAAAGAGTGGAAATTTGACACAGAAATTATTTCAAATTTTCCACTGAAAATATTGTAAATTTACCGCAGAAATTATTGAAAATTTTCCACTGTAAATGTAGCAAATTTACCTCTGAAATTACAGCAAATTAACCACTGAGATTATAGAAAATTGGCCACTGTAAATATTGCAAATTAACCACTATAAATATTGCAAATATTCTACTCTAAATATTGCAAATTTAGCACTGAAATTTTTCCAAATGAACCACTGTAAATATTGCAAACTAATCACGGTAAATATTGAAAAATTTCAACTGTAATTATTGCAATATTACCAGTGAAATTATTGCAAATTTTCCACTGTAAATATTGCAAATTTACCCCTGAAATTATAGAAAAGTAACCACTGAAATTATAGCAAATTAACCACTGTAAATATTTCAAACTAACCACTGTAAATATTGCAAATATAACACTGAAATTATTGCAAATTAACCACTCTAAATATTTAAAATTCACCACTGTAAATATTGCAAATATTCTACTCTAAATACTGTAAATTTACCACAGAAAATATTGCAAATTAACCTCTGTAAATATTGCAAACTAACCACTGTAAATATTGAGAATTTTCCACTGTAAATATTGCAAATTTACTACTGAAATTACGGCAAATTTACCACTGAAATTACGCAAATTTACCAGTGTAAATATTGCAAATTTACCTCTAAAATTATAGCAAATTAACCACTGAAAGTATAGCAAATTAACCACTCTACTTATTGCAAATTTTCCCCTTTAAATATTGCAAATGTACTACTGAAATTATTGCAAATTAACCTCTGTAAATATTTCAAATTTTCCACTGTAAATATTGCAAATTTACCTCTGAAATTATAGCAAGTAACCACTGAAATATAGCAAATTAACCACTGTAAATATTGTCAATTTACCACTGTAAATGTTGCAAATTTACCACTGAAATTATTGCAAATTTTTCACTGTAAATATTGCAAATTTTCCACTCTAAATATTGCAAATTCTCCACTTTAAATATTGCAAATTTACCACTGAAATTATTGCAAATTTTCCACTGTAAATATAGCAAACTTTCCGCTGAAATTATAGCAAATTAACCACAGAAATTATAGAAAATTGTCCACTGTAAATATTGCAGATTAACCACTGTAAATATTGCAAATATTCTACTCTAAATATTGCAAATTTAGCACTGAATTTTTTCCAAATTAACCACTGTAAATATTGCAAACTAACACCAGTAAATATTGAAAATTTTCCATTGTAAATATTGCAAATTTACCACAGAAATTATGGCACATTTTCCACAGTAAACATTGCAAATTTACTTCTGAAATTGTAGCAAAGTAACCACTTAAATATAGCAAATTAACCACTGTAAATATTGCCAATTTTCCACTGTAAGTATTGCAAATTTACCACTGAAATTATTGCAAATTAAACACTGTAAATATTGTAAAACTTCCTCTCTAAATATTGCAAATTTTCAACTGTAAATATAGCAAATTTACCTGTGAAATTATTGCAAATTAACCACAGAAATTATAGCAAATTGACCACTGTAAATATTGCAAATTAACCACTGTAAATATTGCAAATATTCTACTATAAATATTGCAAATTTAGCACTGAAATTTTTCCAAATTAACCACTGTAAATATTGCAAACTAATCACTGTAAATATTGAAAAATTTCCACTGTAATTATTGCAATTTTACCAGTGAAATTATTGCAAATATTCCACTGTATATATTGGAAATATACTGCTGAAATTATAGAAAAGTAACCACTGAAATTATAGCAAATTAGCCACTGTAAATATGTCAAACTAACCACTGTAAATATTGCAAATATACCACTGAAATTATTGAAAATTAACCACTCTAGATATTGCAAATTCACCTCTGTAAATATTGCAAATATTCTACTCTAAATACTGTAAATTTACCACTGAAATTATTCCAAATTAACCACTGTAAATATTGCAAACTAACCACTGTAAATATTGCAAATTTTCCACTGTAAATATTGCAATTTTTCTACTGAAATTACGGCAAATTTACCACTGAAATTATGCAAATTTACCACTGTAAATATTGCAAATTTACCTCTGAAATTATAGCAAATTAACTACTGAAATTATAGCAAATTAACTACCGAAATTATAGCGAATTAACCACTCTAATTATTGCAAATTTTCCCCTTTAAATATTGAAAATGTACTACTGAAATTATTGCATATTAACCTCTGTAAATATTTCAAATTTTCCACTGTAAATATTGCAAATTTACCTCTGAAATTAGAGCAAGTAACCACTGAAATATAGCAAATTTTCCACTGTAAATATTGTCAATTTTCCACTGTAAATGTTGCAAATTTACCACTGAAATTATTGCAAATTTTCCACTGTAAATATAGCAAACTTTCCGCTGAAATTATAGCAAATTAACCACAGAAATTATAGAAAATTGTCCACTGTAAATATTGCAGATTAACCACTGTAAATATTGCAAATATTCTACTCTAAATATTGCAAATTTAGCACTGAATTTTTTCCAAATTAACCACTGTAAATATTGCAAACTAACACCAGTAAATATTGAAAATTTTCCATTGTAAATATTGCAAATTTACCACAGAAATTATGGCACATTTTCCACAGTAAACATTGCAAATTTACTTCTGAAATTGTAGCAAAGTAACCACTTAAATATAGCAAATTAACCACTGTAAATATTGCCAATTTTCCACTGTAAGTATTGCAAATTTACCACTGAAATTATTGCAAATTAAACACTGTAAATATTGTAAAACTTCCTCTCTAAATATTGCAAATTTTCAACTGTAAATATAGCAAATTTACCTGTGAAATTATTGCAAATTAACCACAGAAATTATAGCAAATTGACCACTGTAAATATTGCAAATTAACCACTGTAAATATTGCAAATATTCTACTATAAATATTGCAAATTTAGCACTGAAATTTTTCCAAATTAACCACTGTAAATATTGCAAACTAATCACTGTAAATATTGAAAAATTTCCACTGTAATTATTGCAATTTTACCAGTGAAATTATTGCAAATATTCCACTGTATATATTGGAAATATACTGCTGAAATTATAGAAAAGTAACCACTGAAATTATAGCAAATTAGCCACTGTAAATATGTCAAACTAACCACTGTAAATATTGCAAATATACCACTGAAATTATTGAAAATTAACCACTCTAGATATTGCAAATTCACCTCTGTAAATATTGCAAATATTCTACTCTAAATACTGTAAATTTACCACTGAAATTATTCCAAATTAACCACTGTAAATATTGCAAACTAACCACTGTAAATATTGCAAATTTTCCACTGTAAATATTGCAATTTTTCTACTGAAATTACGGCAAATTTACCACTGAAATTATGCAAATTTACCACTGTAAATATTGCAAATTTACCTCTGAAATTATAGCAAATTAACTACTGAAATTATAGCAAATTAACTACCGAAATTATAGCGAATTAACCACTCTAATTATTGCAAATTTTCCCCTTTAAATATTGAAAATGTACTACTGAAATTATTGCATATTAACCTCTGTAAATATTTCAAATTTTCCACTGTAAATATTGCAAATTTACCTCTGAAATTAGAGCAAGTAACCACTGAAATATAGCAAATTTTCCACTGTAAATATTGTCAATTTTCCACTGTAAATGTTGCAAATTTACCACTGAAATTATTGCAAATTTTCCACTGTAAATATAGCAAACTTTCCGCTGAAATTATAGCAAATTAACCACAGAAATTATAGAAAATTGTCCAATGTAAATATTGCAGGTTAACCACTGTAAATATTGCAAATATTCTACTCTAAATATTGCAAATTTAGCACTGATTTTTTTCGAAATTAACCACTGTAAATATTGCAAACTAACACCTGTAAATATTGAAAATTTTCCATTGTAAATATTGCAAATTTACCACAGAAATTATGGCACATTTTCCACAGTAAACATTGCAAATTTACTTCTGAAATTGTAGCAAAGTAACCACTTAAATATAGCAAATTAACCACTGTAAATATTGCCAATTTTCCACTGTAAGTATTGCAAATTTACCACTGAATTTATTGCAAATTAAACACTGTAAATATTGCAAAATTTCCTCTCTAAATATTGCAAATTTTCAACTGTAAATATAGCAAATTTACCTGTGAAATTATTGCAAATTAACCACAGAAATTATAGCAAATTGACCACTGTAAATATTGCAAATTATCCACTGTAAATATTGCAAATTTTCCACTGTAAATATTGCAAATTTACCTCTGAAATTATAGCAAGTAACCACTGAAATATAGCAAATTAACCACTGTAAATATTGCAAATTTACCTCTGAAATTATAGCAAAGTAACCACTGTAAATATTGCAAACTAACACCTGTAAATATTGAAAATTTTCCATTGTAAATATTGCAAATTTACCACAGAAATTATGGCAAATTTTCCACAGTAAACATTGCAAATTTACCTCTGAAATTATAGCAAAGTAACCACTGAAATATAGCAAATTAACCACTGTAAATATTGCCAATTTTCCACTGTAAGTATTGCAAATTTACCAATGAAATTATTGCAATTTAAACACTGTAAATATTACAAGCTAACAACTGTAAATATTGAAAATTTTCCACTGTAAATATTGCAAATATACCTCTGAAATTATAGCAAATTAACCACGAAATAACAGCTAATTGACCTCTGTAATAATTGCAATAAAACCACTGTAAATATTGCAAATATTCTACTCTAAATATTGCAAATTTAGCACTGAATTTTTTCCAAATTAACCACTGTAAATATTGCAAACTAATCACTGTAAATAGTGAAAAATTTCCACTGTAATTATTGCAATTTTACCGGTGAAATTATTGCAAATATTCCACTGTAAATATTGCAATTTTTCTACTGAAATTACGGCAAATTTACCACTGAAATTATGCAAATTTACCACTGTAAATATTGCAAATTTACCTTTGAAATGATAGCAAATTAACTACTGAAATTATAGCAAATTAACCACTGAAATTATAGCAAATTAACCACTCTAATTATTGCAAATTTTCCCCTTTAAATATTGAAAATGTACTACTGAAATTATTGCAAATTAACCTCTGTAAATATTTCAAATTTTCCACAGTAAACATTGCAAATTTACCTCTGAAATTAGAGCAAGTAACCACTGAAATATAGCAAATTAACCACTGTAAATATTGTCAATTTTCCACTGTAAATGTTGCAAATTTACCACTGAAATTATTGCAAATTTTCCACTGTAAACATTGCAAATTTTCCACTCTAAATATTGCAAATTTTCCACTCTGAATATTGCAAATTTACCACTGAAATTATTGAAAATTTTCCACTGTAAACATTGCAAATTTTCCACTCTAAATATTGCAAATTTTCCACTCTAAATATTGCAAATTTACCACTGAAATTATTGCAAATTATCCACTGTAAATATTGCAAATTTTCCACTGTAAATATTGGAAATTTACCCCTGAAATTATAGAAAAGTAACCACTGAAATTATAGCAAATTAACCTCTGAAAATATTGCAAACTAACCACTGTAAATATTGAGAATTTTCCACTGTAAATATTGCAAATTTACTACTGAAATTTCGGCAAATTTACCACTGAAATTACGCAAATTTACCAGTGTAAATATTGCAAATTTACCTCTAAAATCATAGCAAATTAACCACTGAAAGTATAGCAAATTAACCACTCTAATTATTGCAAATTTTCCCCTTTAAATATTGCAAATGTACTACTGAAATTATTGCAAATTAACCTCTGTAAATATTTCAGATTTTCCACTGTAAATATTGCAAATTTACCTCTGAAATTATAGCAAGTAACCACTGAAATATAGCAAATTAACCACTGTAAATATTGTCAATTTACCACTGTAAATGTTGCAAATTTACCACTGAAATTATTGCAAATTTTCCACTGTAAATATTTCAAATTTTCCACTCTAAATATTACAAATTTTCCACTCTAAATATTGCAAATTTACCACTGAAATTATTGCAAATTTTCCACTGTAAATATAGCAAACGTTCCGCTGAAATTATAGCAAATTAACCACAGAAATTATAGAAAATTGACCAATGTAAATATTGCAAATTAACCACTGTAAATATTGCAAATATTCTACTCTAAATATTGCAAATTTAGCACTGAATTTTTTCCAAATTAACCACTGTAAATATTGCAAACTAACACCTGTAAATATTGAAAATTTTCCAATGTAAATATTGCAAATTTACCACAGAAATTATGGCACATTTTCCACAGTAAACACTGCAAATTTACTTCTGAAATTATAGCAAAGTAACCCCTTAAATATAGCAAATTAACCACTGTAAATATTGCCAATTTTCCACTGTAAATATTGCAAATTTACCACTGAAATTATTGCAAATTTTCCAGTGTACATATAGCAAATTTGCGTCTGAAATTACAGCAAAGTAGCCACTGAAATTATAGCAAATTAACCACTTTAAATATTGCAAATTTTGCACTGTAAGTATTGGAAATTTACCGCTGAAATTATTGCAAATTAACCACCGTAAATATGCAAACTAACCACTGTAAATATTGAAAATTTTCCACTGTAAATATTGCAAATTTACCACAGAAATTATTGCAAATCTTCCAGTGTACATATAGCAAATTTACCTCTGAAATTACAGCAAAGTAACCACTGAAATATAGCAAATTAACCACTGTAAATATTGCCAATTTTCCACTGTAAGTATTGCAAATTTACCACTGAATTTATTGCAAATTAAACTCTGTAAATTTTACAAACTAACAACTGTAAATATTGAAAATTTTCCACTGTAAATATTGCAAATATACCTCTGAAATTATAGCAAATTAACCACAGAAATAATAGCTAATTGTCCTCTGTAAATATTGCAAATTAACCACTGTAAATATTGCAAATATTCTACTATAAATATTGCAAATTTAGCACTGAAATTTTTCCAAATTAACCACTGTAAATATTGCAAACTAATCACTGTAAATATTGAATAATTTCCACTGTAATTATTGCAATTTTACCATTGAAATTATTGCAAATTTTCCACTGTAAACATTGCAAATTTACCTCTGATATTATAGCAAAGCAACCACTGAAATATAGCAAATTAACCACTGTAAATATTGCCAATTTTCCACTGTAAGTATTGCAAATTTACCACTGAATTTATTGCAAATTAAGCACTGTAAATATTGCAAATTTTCCACTCTAAATATTGCAAATATTCCACTGTAAATATAGCAAATTTACCTCTGAAATTATAGCAAATTAACCACTGAAATTATAGAATATTGACCAATGTAAATATTGCAAATTAACCACTGTAAATATTGCAAATATTCTACTCTAAATATTGCAAATTTAGCACTGAATTTTTTCCAAATTAACCACTGTAAATATTGCAAAATAATCACTGTAAGTATTGAAAAATTTCCACTGTAATTATTGCAATTTTACCAGTGAAATTATTGCAAATTTTCCACTGTAAACATTGCAAATTTACCTCTGATATTATAGCAAAGTAACCACTGAAATATAGCAAATTAACCACTGTAAATATTGCCAATTTTCCACTGTAAGTATAGCAAATTTACCACTGAATTTATTGCAAAATAAACACTGTAAATATTGCAAATTTTCCACTCTAAATATTGCAAATTTTCCACGGTAAATACAGCAAATTTACCTCTGAAATTATAGCAAATTAACCACAGAAATTACAGCAAATTGACCACTGTAAATATTGCAAATATTCTACTCTAAATATTGCAAATTTAGCACTGAAATTTTTCCAAATTAACCACTGTAAATATTGCAAACTAACACCTGTAAATATTGAAAATTTTCCATTGTAAATATTGCAAATTTACCACAGAAATTCTTGCAAAATTTCCACTGTAAACATTGCAAATTTACCTCTGATATTATAGCAAAGTAACCACTGAAATAACAGAATATTGACCAATGTAAATATTGCAAATTAACCCCTGTAAATATTGCAAATATTCTACTCTAAATATTGCAAATTTAGCACTGAAATTTTTCCAAATTAACCACTGTAAATATTGTAAACTAATCACTGTAAATATTGAAAAATTTCCATGGATTAATTATTGAAATTTTACCATTGAAATTTTTGCAAATTTTCCACTGTAAATATTGCAAATATACCTCTGAAATTATAGCAAATTAACCACAGGAATAATAGCTAATTGACCTCTGTAAATATTGCAAATTAACCACTGTAAATATTGCAAATATTCTACTCTAAATATTGCAAATTTAGCACTGAAATTTCTCCAAATTAACCACTGTAAATATTGCAAACTAATCACTGTAAATATTGAAAAATTTCCACTGTAATTATTGCAATTTTACCGGTGAAATTATTGCAAATATTCCACTGTAAATATTGGAAATATACTCCTGATATTATAGAAAAGTAACCACTGAAATTATAGCAAATTAACCACTGTAAATATGTCAAACTAACCACTGTAAATATTGCGAATATACCACTGAAATTATTGAAAATTAACCACTCTAGATATTGCAAATTCACCTCTGTAAATATTGCAAATATTCTACTCTAAATACTGTAAATTTACCACTGAAATTATTGCAAATTAACCACTGTAAATATTGCAAACTAACCACTGTAAATATTGCAAATTTTCCACTGTAAATATTGCAATTTTTCTACTGAAATTACGGCAAATTTACCACTGAAATTATGCAAATTTACCACTGTAAATATTGCAAATTTACCTCTGAAATTATAGCAAATTAACCACTGAAATTATAGCAAATTAACCACTCTAATTATTGCAAATTTTCCCCTTTAAATATTGCTAATTTACCACTGAAATTATTGCAAATTAACCTCTGTAAATATTGCAAATTTTCTACTGTAAATATTGTAAATTTACCTCTGAAATTATAGCAAGTAACCACTGAAATATAGCAAATTAACCACTGTAAATATTGTCAATTTTCCTCTGTAAATGTTGCAAATTTACCACTGAAATTATTGCAAATTTTCCACTGTAAACATTGCAAATTTTCCACTCTAAATATTGCAAATTTTCCACTGAAATTATAGCAAATTTACATCTGAAATTATAGCAAATTAACCACTGTAAATATTGCAAATTAACCACTGTAAATATTGCAAATATTCTACTCTAAATATTGCAAATTTAACACTGAAATTTTTACAAATTAACCACTGCAAATATTGCAAATTTTCCACTGTAAATATTGCAAACTAACCACTGAAATTATTGCAAATTAACCACTGTAAATATTGCAAATTAGCCACTGTAAATACTACAAATTTTCCACAGTAAATATTGCAAATTTTCCACTGTAAAGAGTGGAAATTTGACACAGAAATTATTTCAAATTTTCCACTGAAAATATTGTAAATTTACCGCAGAAATTATTGAAAATTTTCCACTGTAAATGTAGCAAATTTACCTCTGAAATTACAGCAAATTAACCACTGAGATTATAGAAAATTTGCCACTGTAAATATTGCAAATTAACCACTATAAATATTGCAAATATTCTACTCTAAATATTGCAAATTTAGCACTGAAATTTTTCCAAATGAACCACTGTAAATATTGCAAACTAATCACGGTAAATATTGAAAAATTTCAACTGTAATTATTGCAATATTACCAGTGAAATTATTGCAAATTTTCCACTGTAAATATTGCAAATTTACCCCTGAAATTATAGAAAAGTAACCACTGAAATTATAGCAAATTAACCACTGTAAATATTTCAAACTAACCACTGTAAATATTGCAAATATAACACTGAAATTATTGCAAATTAACCACTCTAAATATTTAAAATTCACCACTGTAAATATTGCAAATATTCTACTCTAAATACTGTAAATTTACCACAGAAAATATTGCAAATTAACCTCTGTAAATATTGCAAACTAACCACTGTAAATATTGAGAATTTTCCACTGTAAATATTGCAAATTTACTACTGAAATTACGGCAAATTTACCACTGAAATTACGCAAATTTACCAGTGTAAATATTGCAAATTTACCTCTAAAATTATAGCAAATTAACCACTGAAAGTATAGCAAATTAACCACTCTACTTATTGCAAATTTTCCCCTTTAAATATTGCAAATGTACTACTGAAATTATTGCAAATTAACCTCTGTAAATATTTCAAATTTTCCACTGTAAATATTGCAAATTTACCTCTGAAATTATAGCAAGTAACCACTGAAATATAGCAAATTAACCACTGTAAATATTGTCAATTTACCACTGTAAATGTTGCAAATTTACCACTGAAATTATTGCAAATTTTTCACTGTAAATATTGCAAATTTTCCACTCTAAATATTGCAAATTCTCCACTTTAAATATTGCAAATTTACCACTGAAATTATTGCAAATTTTCCACTGTAAATATAGCAAACTTTCCGCTGAAATTATAGCAAATTAACCACAGAAATTATAGAAAATTGTCCACTGTAAATATTGCAGATTAACCACTGTAAATATTGCAAATATTCTACTCTAAATATTGCAAATTTAGCACTGAATTTTTTCCAAATTAACCACTGTAAATATTGCAAACTAACACCAGTAAATATTGAAAATTTTCCATTGTAAATATTGCAAATTTACCACAGAAATTATGGCACATTTTCCACAGTAAACATTGCAAATTTACTTCTGAAATTGTAGCAAAGTAACCACTTAAATATAGCAAATTAACCACTGTAAATATTGCCAATTTTCCACTGTAAGTATTGCAAATTTACCACTGAAATTATTGCAAATTAAACACTGTAAATATTGTAAAACTTCCTCTCTAAATATTGCAAATTTTCAACTGTAAATATAGCAAATTTACCTGTGAAATTATTGCAAATTAACCACAGAAATTATAGCAAATTGACCACTGTAAATATTGCAAATTAACCACTGTAAATATTGCAAATATTCTACTATAAATATTGCAAATTTAGCACTGAAATTTTTCCAAATTAACCACTGTAAATATTGCAAACTAATCACTGTAAATATTGAAAAATTTCCACTGTAATTATTGCAATTTTACCAGTGAAATTATTGCAAATATTCCACTGTATATATTGGAAATATACTGCTGAAATTATAGAAAAGTAACCACTGAAATTATAGCAAATTAGCCACTGTAAATATGTCAAACTAACCACTGTAAATATTGCAAATATACCACTGAAATTATTGAAAATTAACCACTCTAGATATTGCAAATTCACCTCTGTAAATATTGCAAATATTCTACTCTAAATACTGTAAATTTACCACTGAAATTATTCCAAATTAACCACTGTAAATATTGCAAACTAACCACTGTAAATATTGCAAATTTTCCACTGTAAATATTGCAATTTTTCTACTGAAATTACGGCAAATTTACCACTGAAATTATGCAAATTTACCACTGTAAATATTGCAAATTTACCTCTGAAATTATAGCAAATTAACTACTGAAATTATAGCAAATTAACCACTGAAATTATAGCAAATTAACCACTCTAATTATTGCAAATTTTCCCCTTTAAATATTGAAAATGTACTACTGAAATTATTGCATATTAACCTCTGTAAATATTTCAAATTTTCCACTGTAAATATTGCAAATTTACCTCTGAAATTAGAGCAAGTAACCACTGAAATATAGCAAATTTTCCACTGTAAATATTGTCAATTTTCCACTGTAAATGTTGCAAATTTACCACTGAAATTATTGCAAATTTTCCACTGTAAATATAGCAAACTTTCCGCTGAAATTATAGCAAATTAACCACAGAAATTATAGAAAATTGACCAATGTAAATATTGCAAATTAACCACTGTAAATATTGCAAATATTCTACTCTAAATATTGCAAATTTAGCACTGAATTTTTTCGAAATTAACCACTGTAAATATTGCAAACTAACACCTGTAAATATTGAAAATTTTCCATTGTAAATATTGCAAATTTACCACAGAAATTATGGCACATTTTCCACAGTAAACATTGCAAATTTACTTCTGAAATTGTAGCAAAGTAACCACTTAAATATAGCAAATTAACCACTGTAAATATTGCCAATTTTCCACTGTAAGTATTGCAAATTTACCACTGAATTTATTGCAAATTAAACACTGTAAATATTGCAAAATTTCCTCTCTAAATATTGCAAATTTTCAACTGTAAATATAGCAAATTTACCTGTGAAATTATTGCAAATTAACCACAGAAATTATAGCAAATTGACCACTGTAAATATTGCAAATTATCCACTGTAAATATTGCAAATTTTCCACTGTAAATATTGCAAATTTACCTCTGAAATTATAGCAAGTTACCACTGAAATATAGCAAATTAACCACTGTAAATACTGCAAATTTACCTCTGAAATTATAGCAAAGTAACCACTGTAAATATTGCAAACTAACACCTGTAAATATTGAAAATTTTCCATTGTAAATATTGCAAATTTACCACAGAAATTATGGCAAATTTTCCACAGTAAACATTGCAAATTTACCTCTGAAATTATAGCAAAGTAACCACTGAAATATAGCAAATTAACCACTGTAAATATTGCCAATTTTCCACTGTAAGTATTGCAAATTTACCACTGAAATTATTGCAATTTAAACACTGTAAATATTACAAACTAACAACTGTAAATATTGTAAATTTTCCACTGTAAATATTGCAAATATACCTCTGAAATTATAGCAAATTAACCACAGAAATAACAGCTAATTGACCTCTGTAATTATTGCAATATAACCACTGTAAATATTGCAAATATTCTACTCTAAATATTGCAAATTTAGCACTGAATTTTTTCCAAATTAACCACTGTAAATATTGCAAACTAATCACTGTAAATATTGAAAAATTTCCACTGTAATTATTGCAATTTTACCGGTGAAATTATTGCAAATATTCCACTGTAAATATTGGAAATATACTCCTGAAATTATAGAAAAGTAACCACTGAAATTATAGCAAATTAACCACTGTAAATATGTCAAACTAACCACTGTAAATATTGCAAATATACCACTGAAATTATTGAAAATTAACCACTCTAGATATTGCAAATTCACCTCTGTAAATATTGCAAATATTCTACTATAAATACTGTAAATTTACCACTGAAATTATTGCAAATTAACCACTGTAAATATTGCAAACTAAGCACTGTAAATATTGAATAATTTCCACTGTAATTATTGCAATTTTACCATTGAAATTATTGCAAATTTTCCACTGTAAACATTGCAAATTTACCTCTGATATTATAGCAAAGCAACCACTGAAATATAGCAAATTAACCACTGTAAATATTGCCAATTTTCCACTGTAAGTATTGCAAATTTACCACTGAATTTATTGCAAATTAAGCACTGTAAATATTGCAAATTTTCCACTCTAAATATTGCAAATATTCCACTGTAAATATAGCAAATTTACCTCTGAAATTATAGCAAATTAACCACTGAAATTATAGAATATTGACCAATGTAAATATTGCAAATTAACCACTGTAAATATTGCAAATATTCTACTCTAAATATTGCAAATTTAGCACTGAATTTTTTCCAAATTAACCACTGTAAATATTGCAAAATAATCACTGTAAGTATTGAAAAATTTCCACTGTAATTATTGCAATTTTACCAGTGAAATTATTGCAAATTTTCCACTGTAAACATTGCAAATTTACCTCTGATATTATAGCAAAGTAACCACTGAAATATAGCAAATTAACCACTGTAAATATTGCCAATTTTCCACTGTAAGTATAGCAAATTTACCACTGAATTTATTGCAAAATAAACACTGTAAATATTGCAAATTTTCCACTCTAAATATTGCAAATTTTCCACGGTAAATACAGCAAATTTACCTCTGAAATTATAGCAAATTAACCACAGAAATTACAGCAAATTGACCACTGTAAATATTGCAAATATTCTACTCTAAATATTGCAAATTTAGCACTGAAATTTTTCCAAATTAACCACTGTAAATATTGCAAACTAACACCTGTAAATATTGAAAATTTTCCATTGTAAATATTGCAAATTTACCACAGAAATTCTTGCAAAATTTCCACTGTAAACATTGCAAATTTACCTCTGATATTATAGCAAAGTAACCACTGAAATAACAGAATATTGACCAATGTAAATATTGCAAATTAACCCCTGTAAATATTGCAAATATTCTACTCTAAATATTGCAAATTTAGCACTGAAATTTTTCCAAATTAACCACTGTAAATATTGTAAACTAATCACTGTAAATATTGAAAAATTTCCATGGATTAATTATTGAAATTTTACCATTGAAATTTTTGCAAATTTTCCACTGTAAATATTGCAAATATACCTCTGAAATTATAGCAAATTAACCACAGGAATAATAGCTAATTGACCTCTGTAAATATTGCAAATTAACCACTGTAAATATTGCAAATATTCTACTCTAAATATTGCAAATTTAGCACTGAAATTTCTCCAAATTAACCACTGTAAATATTGCAAACTAATCACTGTAAATATTGAAAAATTTCCACTGTAATTATTGCAATTTTACCGGTGAAATTATTGCAAATATTCCACTGTAAATATTGGAAATATACTCCTGATATTATAGAAAAGTAACCACTGAAATTATAGCAAATTAACCACTGTAAATATGTCAAACTAACCACTGTAAATATTGCGAATATACCACTGAAATTATTGAAAATTAACCACTCTAGATATTGCAAATTCACCTCTGTAAATATTGCAAATATTCTACTCTAAATACTGTAAATTTACCACTGAAATTATTGCAAATTAACCACTGTAAATATTGCAAACTAACCACTGTAAATATTGCAAATTTTCCACTGTAAATATTGCAATTTTTCTACTGAAATTACGGCAAATTTACCACTGAAATTATGCAAATTTACCACTGTAAATATTGCAAATTTACCTCTGAAATTATAGCAAATTAACCACTGAAATTATAGCAAATTAACCACTCTAATTATTGCAAATTTTCCCCTTTAAATATTGCTAATTTACCACTGAAATTATTGCAAATTAACCTCTGTAAATATTGCAAATTTTCTACTGTAAATATTGTAAATTTACCTCTGAAATTATAGCAAGTAACCACTGAAATATAGCAAATTAACCACTGTAAATATTGTCAATTTTCCTCTGTAAATGTTGCAAATTTACCACTGAAATTATTGCAAATTTTCCACTGTAAACATTGCAAATTTTCCACTCTAAATATTGCAAATTTTCCACTGAAATTATAGCAAATTTACATCTGAAATTATAGCAAATTAACCACTGTAAATATTGCAAATTAACCACTGTAAATATTGCAAATATTCTACTCTAAATATTGCAAATTTAACACTGAAATTTTTACAAATTAACCACTGCAAATATTGCAAATTTTCCACTGTAAATATTGCAAACTAACCACTGAAATTATTGCAAATTAACCACTGTAAATATTGCAAATTAGCCACTGTAAATACTACAAATTTTCCACAGTAAATATTGCAAATTTTCCACTGTAAAGAGTGGAAATTTGACACAGAAATTATTTCAAATTTTCCACTGAAAATATTGTAAATTTACCGCAGAAATTATTGAAAATTTTCCACTGTAAATGTAGCAAATTTACCTCTGAAATTACAGCAAATTAACCACTGAGATTATAGAAAATTGGCCACTGTAAATATTGCAAATTAACCACTATAAATATTGCAAATATTCTACTCTAAATATTGCAAATTTAGCACTGAAATTTTTCCAAATGAACCACTGTAAATATTGCAAACTAATCACGGTAAATATTGAAAAATTTCAACTGTAATTATTGCAATATTACCAGTGAAATTATTGCAAATTTTCCACTGTAAATATTGCAAATTTACCCCTGAAATTATAGAAAAGTAACCACTGAAATTATAGCAAATTAACCACTGTAAATATTTCAAACTAACCACTGTAAATATTGCAAATATAACACTGAAATTATTGCAAATTAACCACTCTAAATATTTAAAATTCACCACTGTAAATATTGCAAATATTCTACTCTAAATACTGTAAATTTACCACAGAAAATATTGCAAACTAACCACTGTAAATATTGAGAATTTTCCACTGTAAATATTGCAAATTTACTACTGAAATTACGGCAAATTTACCACTGAAATTACGCAAATTTACCAGTGTAAATATTGCAAATTTACCTCTAAAATTATAGCAAATTAACCACTGAAAGTATAGCAAATTAACCACTCTACTTATTGCAAATTTTCCCCTTTAAATATTGCAAATGTACTACTGAAATTATTGCAAATTAACCTCTGTAAATATTTCAAATTTTCCACTGTAAATATTGCAAATTTACCTCTGAAATTATAGCAAGTAACCACTGAAATATAGCAAATTAACCACTGTAAATATTGTCAATTTACCACTGTAAATGTTGCAAATTTACCACTGAAATTATTGCAAATTTTTCACTGTAAATATTGCAAATTTTCCACTCTAAATATTGCAAATTCTCCACTTTAAATATTGCAAATTTACCACTGAAATTATTGCAAATTTTCCACTGTAAATATAGCAAACTTTCCGCTGAAATTATAGCAAATTAACCACAGAAATTATAGAAAATTGTCCACTGTAAATATTGCAGATTAACCACTGTAAATATTGCAAATATTCTACTCTAAATATTGCAAATTTAGCACTGAATTTTTTCCAAATTAACCACTGTAAATATTGCAAACTAACACCAGTAAATATTGAAAATTTTCCATTGTAAATATTGCAAATTTACCACAGAAATTATGGCACATTTTCCACAGTAAACATTGCAAATTTACTTCTGAAATTGTAGCAAAGTAACCACTTAAATATAGCAAATTAACCACTGTAAATATTGCCAATTTTCCACTGTAAGTATTGCAAATTTACCACTGAAATTATTGCAAATTAAACACTGTAAATATTGTAAAACTTCCTCTCTAAATATTGCAAATTTTCAACTGTAAATATAGCAAATTTACCTGTGAAATTATTGCAAATTAACCACAGAAATTATAGCAAATTGACCACTGTAAATATTGCAAATTAACCACTGTAAATATTGCAAATATTCTACTATAAATATTGCAAATTTAGCACTGAAATTTTTCCAAATTAACCACTGTAAATATTGCAAACTAATCACTGTAAATATTGAAAAATTTCCACTGTAATTATTGCAATTTTACCAGTTAAATTATTGCAAATATTCCACTGTATATATTGGAAATATACTGCTGAAATTATAGAAAAGTAACCACTGAAATTATAGCAAATTAGCCACTGTAAATATGTCAAACTAACCACTGTAAATATTGCAAATATACCACTGAAATTATTGAAAATTAACCACTCTAGATATTGCAAATTCACCTCTGTAAATATTGCAAATATTCTACTCTAAATACTGTAAATTTACCACTGAAATTATTCCAAATTAACCACTGTAAATATTGCCAATTTTCCACTGTAAGTATTGCAAATTTACCACTGAATTTATTGCAAATTAAACACTGTAAATATTGCAAAATTTCCTCTCTAAATATTGCAAATTTTCAACTGTAAATATAGCAAATTTACCTGTGAAATTATTGCAAATTAACCACAGAAATTATAGCAAATTGACCACTGTAAATATTGCAAATTATCCACTGTAAATATTGCAAATTTTCCACTGTAAATATTGCAAATTTACCTCTGAAATTATAGCAAGTTACCACTGAAATATAGCAAATTAACCACTGTAAATACTGCAAATTTACCTCTGAAATTATAGCAAAGTAACCACTGTAAATATTGCAAACTAACACCTGTAAATATTGAAAATTTTCCATTGTAAATATTGCAAATTTACCACAGAAATTATGGCAAATTTTCCACAGTAAACATTGCAAATTTACCTCTGAAATTATAGCAAAGTAACCACTGAAATATAGCAAATTAACCACTGTAAATATTGCCAATTTTCCACTGTAAGTATTGCAAATTTACCACTGAAATTATTGCAATTTAAACACTGTAAATATTACAAACTAACAACTGTAAATATTGTAAATTTTCCACTGTAAATATTGCAAATATACCTCTGAAATTATAGCAAATTAACCACAGAAATAACAGCTAATTGACCTCTGTAATTATTGCAATATAACCACTGTAAATATTGCAAATATTCTACTCTAAATATTGCAAATTTAGCACTGAATTTTTTCCAAATTAACCACTGTAAATATTGCAAACTAATCACTGTAAATATTGAAAAATTTCCACTGTAATTATTGCAATTTTACCGGTGAAATTATTGCAAATATTCCACTGTAAATATTGGAAATATACTCCTGAAATTATAGAAAAGTAACCACTGAAATTATAGCAAATTAACCACTGTAAATATGTCAAACTAACCACTGTAAATATTGCAAATATACCACTGAAATTATTGAAAATTAACCACTCTAGATATTGCAAATTCACCTCTGTAAATATTGCAAATATTCTACTATAAATACTGTAAATTTACCACTGAAATTATTGCAAATTAACCACTGTAAATATTGCAAACTAAGCACTGTAAATATTGAATAATTTCCACTGTAATTATTGCAATTTTACCATTGAAATTATTGCAAATTTTCCACTGTAAACATTGCAAATTTACCTCTGATATTATAGCAAAGCAACCACTGAAATATAGCAAATTAACCACTGTAAATATTGCCAATTTTCCACTGTAAGTATTGCAAATTTACCACTGAATTTATTGCAAATTAAGCACTGTAAATATTGCAAATTTTCCACTCTAAATATTGCAAATATTCCACTGTAAATATAGCAAATTTACCTCTGAAATTATAGCAAATTAACCACTGAAATTATAGAATATTGACCAATGTAAATATTGCAAATTAACCACTGTAAATATTGCAAATATTCTACTCTAAATATTGCAAATTTAGCACTGAATTTTTTCCAAATTAACCACTGTAAATATTGCAAAATAATCACTGTAAGTATTGAAAAATTTCCACTGTAATTATTGCAATTTTACCAGTGAAATTATTGCAAATTTTCCACTGTAAACATTGCAAATTTACCTCTGATATTATAGCAAAGTAACCACTGAAATATAGCAAATTAACCACTGTAAATATTGCCAATTTTCCACTGTAAGTATAGCAAATTTACCACTGAATTTATTGCAAAATAAACACTGTAAATATTGCAAATTTTCCACTCTAAATATTGCAAATTTTCCACGGTAAATACAGCAAATTTACCTCTGAAATTATAGCAAATTAACCACAGAAATTACAGCAAATTGACCACTGTAAATATTGCAAATATTCTACTCTAAATATTGCAAATTTAGCACTGAAATTTTTCCAAATTAACCACTGTAAATATTGCAAACTAACACCTGTAAATATTGAAAATTTTCCATTGTAAATATTGCAAATTTACCACAGAAATTCTTGCAAAATTTCCACTGTAAACATTGCAAATTTACCTCTGATATTATAGCAAAGTAACCACTGAAATAACAGAATATTGACCAATGTAAATATTGCAAATTAACCCCTGTAAATATTGCAAATATTCTACTCTAAATATTGCAAATTTAGCACTGAAATTTTTCCAAATTAACCACTGTAAATATTGTAAACTAATCACTGTAAATATTGAAAAATTTCCATGGATTAATTATTGAAATTTTACCATTGAAATTTTTGCAAATTTTCCACTGTAAATATTGCAAATATACCTCTGAAATTATAGCAAATTAACCACAGGAATAATAGCTAATTGACCTCTGTAAATATTGCAAATTAACCACTGTAAATATTGCAAATATTCTACTCTAAATATTGCAAATTTAGCACTGAAATTTCTCCAAATTAACCACTGTAAATATTGCAAACTAATCACTGTAAATATTGAAAAATTTCCACTGTAATTATTGCAATTTTACCGGTGAAATTATTGCAAATATTCCACTGTAAATATTGGAAATATACTCCTGATATTATAGAAAAGTAACCACTGAAATTATAGCAAATTAACCACTGTAAATATGTCAAACTAACCACTGTAAATATTGCGAATATACCACTGAAATTATTGAAAATTAACCACTCTAGATATTGCAAATTCACCTCTGTAAATATTGCAAATATTCTACTCTAAATACTGTAAATTTACCACTGAAATTATTGCAAATTAACCACTGTAAATATTGCAAACTAACCACTGTAAATATTGCAAATTTTCCACTGTAAATATTGCAATTTTTCTACTGAAATTACGGCAAATTTACCACTGAAATTATGCAAATTTACCACTGTAAATATTGCAAATTTACCTCTGAAATTATAGCAAATTAACCACTGAAATTATAGCAAATTAACCACTCTAATTATTGCAAATTTTCCCCTTTAAATATTGCTAATTTACCACTGAAATTATTGCAAATTAACCTCTGTAAATATTGCAAATTTTCTACTGTAAATATTGTAAATTTACCTCTGAAATTATAGCAAGTAACCACTGAAATATAGCAAATTAACCACTGTAAATATTGTCAATTTTCCTCTGTAAATGTTGCAAATTTACCACTGAAATTATTGCAAATTTTCCACTGTAAACATTGCAAATTTTCCACTCTAAATATTGCAAATTTTCCACTGAAATTATAGCAAATTTACATCTGAAATTATAGCAAATTAACCACTGTAAATATTGCAAATTAACCACTGTAAATATTGCAAATATTCTACTCTAAATATTGCAAATTTAACACTGAAATTTTTACAAATTAACCACTGCAAATATTGCAAATTTTCCACTGTAAATATTGCAAACTAACCACTGAAATTATTGCAAATTAACCACTGTAAATATTGCAAATTAGCCACTGTAAATACTACAAATTTTCCACAGTAAATATTGCAAATTTTCCACTGTAAAGAGTGGAAATTTGACACAGAAATTATTTCAAATTTTCCACTGAAAATATTGTAAATTTACCGCAGAAATTATTGAAAATTTTCCACTGTAAATGTAGCAAATTTACCTCTGAAATTACAGCAAATTAACCACTGAGATTATAGAAAATTGGCCACTGTAAATATTGCAAATTAACCACTATAAATATTGCAAATATTCTACTCTAAATATTGCAAATTTAGCACTGAAATTTTTCCAAATGAACCACTGTAAATATTGCAAACTAATCACGGTAAATATTGAAAAATTTCAACTGTAATTATTGCAATATTACCAGTGAAATTATTGCAAATTTTCCACTGTAAATATTGCAAATTTACCCCTGAAATTATAGAAAAGTAACCACTGAAATTATAGCAAATTAACCACTGTAAATATTTCAAACTAACCACTGTAAATATTGCAAATATAACACTGAAATTATTGCAAATTAACCACTCTAAATATTTAAAATTCACCACTGTAAATATTGCAAATATTCTACTCTAAATACTGTAAATTTACCACAGAAAATATTGCAAACTAACCACTGTAAATATTGAGAATTTTCCACTGTAAATATTGCAAATTTACTACTGAAATTACGGCAAATTTACCACTGAAATTACGCAAATTTACCAGTGTAAATATTGCAAATTTACCTCTAAAATTATAGCAAATTAACCACTGAAAGTATAGCAAATTAACCACTCTACTTATTGCAAATTTTCCCCTTTAAATATTGCAAATGTACTACTGAAATTATTGCAAATTAACCTCTGTAAATATTTCAAATTTTCCACTGTAAATATTGCAAATTTACCTCTGAAATTATAGCAAGTAACCACTGAAATATAGCAAATTAACCACTGTAAATATTGTCAATTTACCACTGTAAATGTTGCAAATTTACCACTGAAATTATTGCAAATTTTTCACTGTAAATATTGCAAATTTTCCACTCTAAATATTGCAAATTCTCCACTTTAAATATTGCAAATTTACCACTGAAATTATTGCAAATTTTCCACTGTAAATATAGCAAACTTTCCGCTGAAATTATAGCAAATTAACCACAGAAATTATAGAAAATTGTCCACTGTAAATATTGCAGATTAACCACTGTAAATATTGCAAATATTCTACTCTAAATATTGCAAATTTAGCACTGAATTTTTTCCAAATTAACCACTGTAAATATTGCAAACTAACACCAGTAAATATTGAAAATTTTCCATTGTAAATATTGCAAATTTACCACAGAAATTATGGCACATTTTCCACAGTAAACATTGCAAATTTACTTCTGAAATTGTAGCAAAGTAACCACTTAAATATAGCAAATTAACCACTGTAAATATTGCCAATTTTCCACTGTAAGTATTGCAAATTTACCACTGAAATTATTGCAAATTAAACACTGTAAATATTGTAAAACTTCCTCTCTAAATATTGCAAATTTTCAACTGTAAATATAGCAAATTTACCTGTGAAATTATTGCAAATTAACCACAGAAATTATAGCAAATTGACCACTGTAAATATTGCAAATTAACCACTGTAAATATTGCAAATATTCTACTATAAATATTGCAAATTTAGCACTGAAATTTTTCCAAATTAACCACTGTAAATATTGCAAACTAATCACTGTAAATATTGAAAAATTTCCACTGTAATTATTGCAATTTTACCAGTGAAATTATTGCAAATTAACCACTGAAATTATAGCAAATTAGCCACTGTAAATATGTCAAACTAACCACTGTAAATATTGCAAATATACCACTGAAATTATTGAAAATTAACCACTCTAGATATTGCAAATTCACCTCTGTAAATATTGCAAATATTCTACTCTAAATACTGTAAATTTACCACTGAAATTATTCCAAATTAACCACTGTAAATATTGCAAACTAACCACTGTAAATATTGCAAATTTTCCACTGTAAATATTGCAATTTTTCTACTGAAATTACGGCAAATTTACCACTGAAATTATGCAAATTTACCACTGTAAATATTGCAAATTTACCTCTGAAATTATAGCAAATTAACTACTGAAATTATAGCAAATTAACCACTGAAATTATAGCAAATTAACCACTCTAATTATTGCAAATTTTCCCCTTTAAATATTGAAAATGTACTACTGAAATTATTGCATATTAACCTCTGTAAATATTTCAAATTTTCCACTGTAAATATTGCAAATTTACCTCTGAAATTAGAGCAAGTAACCACTGAAATATAGCAAATTTTCCACTGTAAATATTGTCAATTTTCCACTGTAAATGTTGCAAATTTACCACTGAAATTATTGCAAATTTTCCACTGTAAATATAGCAAACTTTCCGCTGAAATTATAGCAAATTAACCACAGAAATTATAGAAAATTGACCAATGTAAATATTGCAAATTAACCACTGTAAATATTGCAAATATTCTACTCTAAATATTGCAAATTTAGCACTGAATTTTTTCGAAATTAACCACTGTAAATATTGCAAACTAACACCTGTAAATATTGAAAATTTTCCATTGTAAATATTGCAAATTTACCACAGAAATTATGGCACATTTTCCACAGTAAACATTGCAAATTTACTTCTGAAATTGTAGCAAAGTAACCACTTAAATATAGCAAATTAACCACTGTAAATATTGCCAATTTTCCACTGTAAGTATTGCAAATTTACCACTGAATTTATTGCAAATTAAACACTGTAAATATTGCAAAATTTCCTCTCTAAATATTGCAAATTTTCAACTGTAAATATAGCAAATTTACCTGTGAAATTATTGCAAATTAACCACAGAAATTATAGCAAATTGACCACTGTAAATATTGCAAATTATCCACTGTAAATATTGCAAATTTTCCACTGTAAATATTGCAAATTTACCTCTGAAATTATAGCAAGTTACCACTGAAATATAGCAAATTAACCACTGTAAATACTGCAAATTTACCTCTGAAATTATAGCAAAGTAACCACTGTAAATATTGCAAACTAACACCTGTAAATATTGAAAATTTTCCATTGTAAATATTGCAAATTTACCACAGAAATTATGGCAAATTTTCCACAGTAAACATTGCAAATTTACCTCTGAAATTATAGCAAAGTAACCACTGAAATATAGCAAATTAACCACTGTAAATATTGCCAATTTTCCACTGTAAGTATTGCAAATTTACCACTGAAATTATTGCAATTTAAACACTGTAAATATTACAAACTAACAACTGTAAATATTGTAAATTTTCCACTTTAAATATTGCAAATATACCTCTGAAATTATAGCAAATTAACCACAGAAATAACAGCTAATTGACCTCTGTAATTATTGCAATATAACCACTGTAAATATTGCAAATATTCTACTCTAAATATTGCAAATTTAGCACTGAATTTTTTCCAAATTAACCACTGTAAATATTGAAAACTAATCACTGTAAATATTGAAAAATTTCCACTGTAATTATTGCAATTTTACCGGTGAAATTATTGCAAATATTCCACTGTAAATATTGGAAATATACTCCTGAAATTATAGAAAAGTAACCACTGAAATTATAGCAAATTAACCACTGTAAATATGTCAAACTAACCACTGTAAATATTGCAAATATACCACTGAAATTATTGAAAATTAACCACTCTAGATATTGCAAATTCACCTCTGTAAATATTGCAAATATTCTACTCTAAATACTGTAAATTTACCACTGAAATTATTCCAAATTAACCACTGTAAATATTGCAAACTAACCACTGTAAATATTGCAAATTTTCCACTGTAAATATTGCAATTTTTCTACTGAAATTACGGCAAATTTACCACTGAAATTATGCAAATTTACCACTGTAAATATTGCAAATTTACCTCTGAAATTATAGCAAATTAACTACTGAAATTAAAGCAAATTAACCACTGAAATTATAGCAAATTAACCACTCTAATTATTGCAAATTTTCCCCTTTAAATATTGAAAATGTACTACTGAAATTATTGCAAATTAACCTCTGTAAATATTTCAAATTTTCCACAGTAAACATTGCAAATTTACCTCTGAAATTATAGCAAGTAACCACTGAAATATAGCAAATTAACCACAGAAATTATAGAAAATTGACCAATGTAAATATTGCAAATTCACCACTGTAAATATTGCAAACTAATCACTGTAAATATTGAAAAATTTCCACTGTAATTATTGCAATTTTACCGGTGAAATTATTGCAAATATTCCACTGTAAATATTGGAAATATACTCCTGATATTATAGAAAAGTAACCACTGAAATTATAGCAAATTAACCACTGTAAATATGTCAAACTAACCACTGTAAATATTGCGAATATACCACTGAAATTATTGAAAATTAACCACTCTAGATATTGCAAATTCACCTCTGTAAATATTGCAAATATTCTACTCTAAATACTGTAAATTAACCACTGAAATTATTGCAAATTAACCACTGTAAATATTGCAAACTAAGCACTGTAAATATTGCAAATTTTCCACTGTAAATATTGGAAATTTACTACTGAAATTACGGCAAATTAACCACTGAAATTATGCAAATTTACCACTGTAAATATTGCAAATTTTCCACTGTTAATATAGCAAATTTACCTCTGAAATTATAGCAAATTAACCACTGAAATTATTGCAAATTAAGCACTCTAATTAATGCAAATTTTCCCCTTTGAATATTGCAAATTTACCACGGAAATTATTGCAAATTAACCTCTGTAAATATTGCAAATTTTCAACTGTAAATATAGCAAATTTAGCTCTGAAATTATAGCAAATTAACCACAGAAATAATAGCTAATTGACCTTTGTAAATATTGCAATATAACCACTGTAAATATTGCAAATATTCTACTCTAAATATTGCCAATTTAGCACTGAAATTTTTCCAGATTAACCACTGTAAATATTGAAAAATTTCAACTGTAATTATTGCAATATTACCAGTCAAATTATTGCAAATTTTCCACTGTAAATATTGGAAATTTACCCCTGAAATTATAGAAAAGTAACCACTGAAATTATAGCAAATTAACCACTGTAAATATTTCAAACTAACCACTGTAAATATTGCAAATATAACACTGAAATTATTGCAAATTAACCACTCTAAATATTTAAAATTCACCACTGTAAATATTGCAAATATTCTACTCTAAATACTGTAAATTTACCACAGAAAATATTGCAAATTAACCTCTGTAAATATTGCAAACTAACCACTGTAAATATTGAGAATTTTCCACTGTAAATATTGCAAATTTACTACTGAAATTACGGCAAATTTACCACTGAAATTACGCAAATTTACCAGTGTAAATATTGCAAATTTACCTCTAAAATTATAGCAAATTTACCACTGAAAGTATAGCAAATTAACCACTCTAATTATTGCAAATTTTCCCCTTTAAATATTGCAAATGTACTACTGAAATTATTGCAAATTAACCTCTGTAAATATTTCAAATTTTCCACTGTAAATATTGCAAATTTACCTCTGAAATTATAGCAAGTAACCACTGAAATATAGCAAATTAACCACTGTAAATATTGTCAATTTACAACTGTAAATGTTGCAAATTTACCACTGAAATTATTGCAAATTTTCCACTGTAAATATAGCAAACTTTCCGCTGAAATTATAGCAAATTAACCACAGAAATTATTGAAAATTGACCACTGTAAATATTGCAAATTAACCACTGTAAATATTGCAAATATTCTACTCTAAATATTGCAAATTTAACACTGAAATTTTTCCAAATTAACCACTGCAAATATTGCAAATTTTCCACTCTAAATATTGAAATTTTCCACTGTAAATATTGCAAACTAACCACTGAAATTATTGCAAATTAACCACTGTAAATATTGCAAATATTCTACTCTAAATATTGCAAATTTAGCACTGAATTTTTTCGAAATTAACCACTGTAAATATTGCAAACTAACCACTGTAAATATTGCAAATTTTCTACTGTAAATATTGCAATTTTTCTACTGAAATTACGGCAAATTTACCACTGAAATTATGCAAATTTACCACTGTAAATATTGCAAATTTACCTCTGAAATTATAGCAAATTAACTACTGAAATTATAGCAAATTAACCACTGAAATTATAGCGAATTAACCACTCTAATTATTGCAAATTTTCCCCTTTAAATATTGAAAATGTACTACTGAAATTATTGCATATTAACCTCTGTAAATATTTCAAATTTTCCACTGTAAATATTGCAAATTTACCTCTGAAATTAGAGCAAGTAACCACTGAAATATAGCAAATTTTCCACTGTAAATATCGTCAATTTTCCACTGTAAATGTTGCAAATTTACCACTGAAATTATTGCAAATTTTCCACTGTAAATATAGCAAACTTTCCGCTGAAATTATAGCAAATTAACCACAGAAATTATAGAAAATTGACCAATGTAAATATTGCAAATTAACCACTGTAAATATTGCAAATATTCTACTCTAAATATTGCAAATTTAGCACTGAATTTTTTCGAAATTAACCACTGTAAATATTGCAAACTAACACCAGTAAATATTGAAAATTTTCCATTGTAAATATTGCAAATTTACCACAGAAATTATGGCACATTTTCCACAGTAAACATTGCAAATTTACTTCTGAAATTGTAGCAAAGTAACCACTTAAATATAGCAAATTAACCACTGTAAATATTGCCAATTTTCCACTGTAAGTATTGCAAATTTACCACTGAAATTATTGCAAATTAAACACTGTAAATATTGCAAAATTTCCTCTCTAAATATTGCAAATTTTCAACTGTAAATATAGCAAATTTACCTGTGAAATTATTGCAAATTATCCACAGAAATTATAGCAAATTGACCACTGTAAATATTGCAAATTAACCACTGTAAATATTGCAAATATTCTACTATAAATATTGCAAATTTAGCACTGAAATTTTTCCAAATTAACCACTGTAAATATTGCAAACTAATCACTGTAAATATTGAAAAATTTCCACTGTAATTATTGCAATTTTACCAGTGAAATTATTGCAAATATTCCACTGTATATATTGGAAATATACTGCTGAAATTATAGAAAAGTAACCACTGAAATTATAGCAAATTAACCACCGTAAATATTGCAAACTAACCACTGTAAATATTGCAAATATACCACTGAAATTATTGAAAATTAACCACTCTAGATATTGCAAATTCACCTCTGTAAATATTGCAAATATTCTACTCTAAATACTGTAAATTTACCACTGAAATTATTCCAAATTAACCACTGTAATTATTGCAAACTAACCACTGTAAATATTGCAAATTAACCCCTGTAAATATTGCAAATATTCTACTCTAAATATTGCAAATTTAGCACTGAAATTTTTCCAAATTAACCACTGTAAATATTGCAAACTAACACCTGTAAATATTGACAATTTTCCATTGTAAATATTGCAAATTTACCACAGAAATTATGGCACATATTCCACAATAAACATTGCAAATTTACTTCTGAAATTATAGCAAAGTAACCACTTAAATATAGCAAATTAACCACTGTAAATATTGCCAATTTTCCACTGTAAATGTTGCAAATTAACCACTGTAAATATTGCAAATTTTCCACTGTAAATATGGCAAATTTTCCACTCTTAATATTGCAAATTTTCCACTCTAAATATTGCAAATTTACCAATGAAATTATTGCAAATTTTCCACTGTAAATATAGCAAATTTACCGCTGAAATTATAGCAAAGTAACCACTGAAATTATTGCAAATAGACCACGGTGAATATTGCAAATTAACCACTGTAAATATTTCAAATATTCTACTCTAAATATTGCAAGTTTAGCACTGAAATTTTTCCAAATAAACCACTGTAAATATTGCAAACTAACACTTGTAATATTGAAAATTTTCCATTGTAAATATTGCAAATTTACCACAGAAATTATGGCACAATTTTCCACAGTAGACATTGCAAATTTACCTCTGAAATTATAGGCAAGTAACCACTGAAATATAGCAAATTAACCACTGTATATATTGCCAATTTTCCACTGTAAGTATTGCAAATTTACCACTGAAATTATTGCAAATTAAACACTGTAAATATTGCAAATTTTCCACTGAAAATATTGTTAGTTTACCACAGAAATTATTGAAAATTTTCCACAGTAAATATAGCAAATTTACCTCTGAAATTATAGCAAATTAACCACTGAGATTATAGAAAATTGACCACTGTAAATATTGCAAATTAACCACTATAAATATTGCAAATATTCTACTCTAAATATTGCAAATTTAGCACTGAAATTTTTCCAAATTAACCACTGTAAATATTGCAAACTAACACCGGTAAATATTGAAAATTTTCCATTGTAAATATTGCTAATTTACCACAGAAATTATAGCAAATTTTCCACAGTAAACATTGCAAATTTACCTCTGAAATTATAGCAAATTAACCACTTAAAAATAGCAAATTAACCACTGTAAATATTGTCAATTTTCCACTGTAAGTATTGCAAATTTACCAATGAAATTATTGCAATTTAAACACTGTAAATATTGCAAACTTTACACCCTAAATATTGCAAATTTTCCACCGTAAATATTGCAAATTTACCACTGAAATTATTGCAAATTTTCCAGTGTACATATAGCAAATTTACCTCTGAAATTACAGCAAAGTAACCACTGAAATTATAGCAAATTAACCACTGTAAATATTGCAAATTTTTCACAGTAAGTATTGGAAATTAACCTCTG
Organism: Podargus strigoides; assembly: GCA_028020825.1. NCBI lineage: Eukaryota > Metazoa > Chordata > Aves > Caprimulgiformes > Podargidae > Podargus > Podargus strigoides. Next base: position 440,019 of record CM051642.1, on the reverse strand, counting down.
AAATTATAGCAAATTAACCACCGTAAATATAGCAAACTAACCACTGTAAATATTGAAAATTTTCCACTGTAAATATAGCAAATTTACCTCTGAAATTATAGCAAATTAACCACTGTAAATATTGCCCATTTTCCACTGTAAATGTTGCAAATTTACCACTGAAATTATTGCAAATTTTCCACTGTAAATATTGCAAATTTTCCACTCTAAATATTGCAAATTTACCACTTAAATTATTGCAAATTTTCCACGGTAAATATAGCAAATTTACCGTTGAAATTATAGCAAATTAACCACTGTAATTATTGCAAACTGACCACTGTAAATATTGCAAATTAACTCCTGTAAATATTGCAAATATTCTACTCTAAATATTGCAAATTTAGCACTGAAATTTTTCCAAATTAACCACTGTAAATATTGCAAACCAACACCTGTAATGTTGAAAATTTTCCATTGTAAATATTGCAAATTTACCACAGAAATTATGGCAAGTTTTCCACAGTAAACATTGCAAATTTACCTCTGAAATATAGCAAAGTAACCACTTAAATATAGCAAATTAACCACTGTAAATATTGCCAATTTTCCACTGTAAGTATTGCAAATTTACCACTGAAATTATTGCAAATTAAACACTGTGAATATTGCAAATTTTCCACTCTAAATATTGCAAATTTTCCACTGTAAATATAGCAAATTTACCTCTGAAATTATAGCAAATTAACCACAGAAATTACAGCAAATTGACCACTGTAAATATTGCAAATATTCTACTCTAAATATTGCAAATTTAGCACTGAAATTTCTCCAAATTAACCATTGAAATATTGCAAACTAACCACTGTAAATTTTGAAAATTTTCCACTGTAAATATTGCAAATTTTCCACTGTAAATATAACATTTTTAACCGCTGAAACTATAGCAAATTAACAACAGAAATTATAGCATATTGACCACTGTAAATATTGCAAATTAATCACTGTAAATATTGCAAATATTCTACTCTAAATATTGCAAATTTAGCACTGAATTTTTTCCAAATTAACCTCTGTAAATATTGCAAACTAATCACTGTAAATATTGAAAATTTTCCATTGTAAATATTGCAAATTTACCACAGAAATTATGGCACAATTTCCACAGTAAACATTGCAAATTTACTTCTGAAATTATAGCAAAGTAACCACTTAAATATAGCAAATTAACCACTGTAAATATTGCCAATTTTCCACTGTAAGTATTGCAAATTTACCACTGAAATTATTGCAAATTAAACACTGTAAATATGGCAAATTTTCCTCTCTAAATATTGCAAATTTTCAACTGTAAATATAGCAAATTTACCTCTGAAATTATTGCAAATTCACCACAGAAATTATAGCAAATTGACCACTGTAAATATTGCAAATTAACCACTGTAAATATTGCAAATAAATCACTGTAAATATTGAAAAATTTCCACTGTAATTATTGCAATTTTACCAGTGAAATTATTGCAAATTTTCCACTGTAAATATTGGAAATTTACCCCTGGAATTATAGAAAAGTAAGCACTGAAATTATAGCAAATTAACCACTGTAAATATTGCAAATTTTGCACTGTAAGTATTGGAAATTTACCTCTGAGATTATAACAAATTAACCACCGTAAATATTGCAAACTAACCACTGTAAATATTGAAAATTTTCCACTGTAAATATTGCAAATTTACAACTGAAATTATTGCAAATTTTCCACTGTAAACATTGCAAATTTACCTCTGATATTATAGCAAAGCAACCACTGAAATATAGCAAACTAACCACTGTAAATATTGCCAATTTCCACTGTAAGTATTGCAAATTTACCACTGAATTTATTGCAAATTAAACACTGTAAATATTGCAAATTTTCCACTCTAAATATTGCAAATATTCCACTGTAAATATAGCAAATTTACCTCTGAAATTATAGCAAATTCACCACTGAAATTATAGAATATTGACCACTGTAAATATTGCAAATTAACCACTGTAAATATTGCAAATATTCTACTATAAATATTGCAAATTTAGCATTGAAATTTTTCCAAATTAACCACTGTAAATATTGCAAACTAATCACTGTAAATATTGAAATATTTCCATGGATTAATTATTGAAATTTTACCACTGAAATTACTGCAAATTTTCCACTGAAAATATTGGAAATTTACCCCTGAAATTATAGAAAAGTAACCACAGAAATTATAGCAAATTAACCACTGTAAATATTTCAAACTAACCACTGTAAATATTGCAAACTTTCCACCCTAAATATTGCAAATTTTCCACTGTAAATATTGCAAATTTACCACTGAAATTATTGCAAATTTTCCAGTGTACATATAGCAAATTTACCTCTGAAATTACAGCAAAGTAACCACTGAAATTATAGCAAATTAAACACTGTAAATATTGCAAATTTTGCACTGTAAGTATTGGAAATTTCCTCTGAGATAATAACAAATTAACCACCGTAAATATTGCAAACTAACCACTGTAAATATTGCAAATATACCACTGAAATTATTGAAAATTAACCACTCTAGATATTGCAAATTCACCTCTGTAAATATTGCAAATATTCTACTCTAAATACTGTAAATTTACCACTGAAATTATTCCAAATTAACCACTGTAATTATTGCAAACTAACCACTGTAAATATTGCAAATTAACCCCTGTAAATATTGCAAATATTCTACTCTAAATATTGCAAATTTAGCACTGAAATTTTTCCAAATTAACCACTGTAAATATTGCAAACTAACACCTGTAAATATTGACAATTTTCCATTGTAAATATTGCAAATTTACCACAGAAATTATGGCACATATTCCACAATAAACATTGCAAATTTACTTCTGAAATTATAGCAAAGTAACCACTTAAATATAGCAAATTAACCACTGTAAATATTGCCAATTTTCCACTGTAAATGTTGCAAATTTACCACTGAAATTATTGCAAATTTTCCACTGTAAATATGGCAAATTTTCCACTCTTAATATTGCAAATTTTCCACTCTAAATATTGCAAATTTACCAATGAAATTATTGCAAATTTTCCACTGTAAATATAGCAAATTTACCGCTGAAATTATAGCAAAGTAACCACTGAAATTATTGCAAATAGACCACGGTGAATATTGCAAATTAACCACTGTAAATATTTCAAATATTCTACTCTAAATATTGCAAGTTTAGCACTGAAATTTTTCCAAATAAACCACTGTAAATATTGCAAACTAACACTTGTAATATTGAAAATTTTCCATTGTAAATATTGCAAATTTACCACAGAAATTATGGCACAATTTTCCACAGTAGACATTGCAAATTTACCTCTGAAATTATAGGCAAGTAACCACTGAAATATAGCAAATTAACCACTGTATATATTGCCAATTTTCCACTGTAAGTATTGCAAATTTACCACTGAAATTATTGCAAATTAAACACTGTAAATATTGCAAATTTTCCACTGAAAATATTGTTAGTTTACCACAGAAATTATTGAAAATTTTCCACAGTAAATATAGCAAATTTACCTCTGAAATTATAGCAAATTAACCACTGAGATTATAGAAAATTGACCACTGTAAATATTGCAAATTAACCACTATAAATATTGCAAATATTCTACTCTAAATATTGCAAATTTAGCACTGAAATTTTTCCAAATTAACCACTGTAAATATTGCAAACTAACACCGGTAAATATTGAAAATTTTCCATTGTAAATATTGCTAATTTACCACAGAAATTATAGCAAATTTTCCACAGTAAACATTGCAAATTTACCTCTGAAATTATTGCAAATTTTCCAGTGTACATATAGCAAATTTACCTCTGAAATTACAGCAAAGTAACCACTGAAATTATAGCAAATTAAACACTGTAAATATTGCAAATTTTGCACTGTAAGTATTGGAAATTTCCTCTGAGATAATAACAAATTAACCACCGTAAATATTGCAAACTAACCACTGTAAATATTGAAAATTTTCCACTGTAAATATTGCAAATTTACCACTGAAATTATTGCAAATTTTCCAGTGTACATATAGCAAATTTACCTATGAAATTACAGCAAAGTAACCACTGAAATTACAGCAAATAAACCACTGTAAATATTGCAATTTTTGCACTGTAAGTATTGGAAATTTACCGCTGAAATTATTAGCAAATTAACCACCGTAAATATTGCAAACTAACCACTGTAAATATTGAAAAATTTCCTCTGGTAATATTGCAATTTTACCTCTGAAATTATAGCAAATTTACTACTGAAATTATTACAAATTAACCACTGAAATTATAGCAAATTAACCACTCTAATTATTGCAAATTTTCCCCTTTAAATCTTGCAAATTTTCCACTCTTAATATTGCAAATTTTCCACTCTAAATATTGCAAATTTACCACTGAAATTATTCCAGATATTCCACTGTAAATATAGCAAATTTACAGCTGAAATTATAGCAAATTAACCACTGAAATTATTGCAAATTGACCACTGTAAGTATTGCAAATTAACCACTGTAAATATTGCAAATATTCGAATCTAAATATTGCAAATTTAGCACAGAAATTTTTCCAAAATAACCACTGTAAATATTGCAAACTAATCACTGTAAATATTGAAAAATTTCCACTGTAATTATTGCAATTTTACCAGTGAAATTATTGCAAATTTTCCACTGTAAATATTGGAAATTTACCCCTGAAATTATAGAAAAGTAACCACTGAAATTAGAGCAAATTAACCACTGTAAATATTTCAAACTAACCACTGTAAATATTGCAAACTTTCCAACCTAAATATAGAAAATTTTCCACTGTAAATATTGAAAATTTACCACTGAAATTATTGCAAATTAACCACTGTAAATATTGCAAACTAAGCACTGTAAATATTGAAAATTTTCCACTGTAAATATTGAAATTTACTACTGAAATTACGGCAAATTAACCACTGAAATTATGCAAATTTACCACTGTAAATATTGCAAATTTACCTGTGAAATTATAGCAAATTAACTACTGAAATTATAGCAAATTAAGCACTGAAATTATAGCAAATTAACCACTCTAATTAATGTAAATTTTCCCCTATAAATATTGCAAATTTACTACTGAAATTATTGCAAATTAACCTCTGTAAATATTGCAAATTTTCCACTGTAAATATTGCAAATTTACCTCTGAAATTAGGGCAAGTATCCACTGAAATGTAGCAAATTAACCACTGTAAATATTGTCAATTTTCCACTGTAAATATTGCAAATTTACCACTGAAATTATTGCGAATTTTCCACTGTAAATATTGCAAATTTTGCACTATAGTATTGCAAATTTTCCACTCTAAATATTGCAAATTTACCACTGAAATTATTGCAAATTTTCCACTGTAAATAGAGCAAATTTATTGCTGAAATTATAGCAATTTAACCACTGAAATTATAGAAAATTTACCACTGTAAGTATTGCAAATTTAACCACTGTAAATATTGCAAATATTCTACTCTAAATATTGCAAATTTAGCACTGAAATTTTTCCAAATTAACCACTGTAAATATTGCAAACCAACACCTGTAAATATTGAAAATTTTCCATTGTAAATATTGCAAATTTACCACAGAAATTATGGCAAATTTTCCACACTAAACATTGCAAATTTACCTCTGAAATTATAGCAAAGTATCCACAGAAATTATAGAAAATTGACCACTGTAAATATTGCAAATTAACCACTGTAAATATTGCAAACTGATCACTGTAAATATTGAAAAATTTCCACTGTAATTACTGCAATTTGACCAGTGAAATTATTGCAAATTTTCCACTGTAAATATTGGAAATTTACCCCTGAAATTATAGAAAAGTAACCTCTGAAATTATAGCAAATTAACTACTGTAAATATTTCAAACTAACCACTGTAAATATTGCAAACTTTCCACCCAAATATTGCAAATTTTCGACTGTAAATATTGCAAATTTACCACTGAAATTATTGCAAATTTTCCAGTGTACATATAGCAAATTTACCTCTGAAATTACAGCAAAGTAACCACTGAAATATAGCAAATTAACCACTGTAAATATTGCCAATTTTCCACTGTAAGTATTGCAAATTTACCGCTGAAATTATTGCAAATTAACCACCGTAAATATTGCAAATATCCACTGTGAATATTGCAAATTTTCCACTGTAAGTATTGCAAATTTACCACTGAAATTTTTGCAAATTAAACACTGTAAATATTGCAAATTTTCCACTGTAAGTATTGATAAATTTACCACTGAAATTATAGCAAATTAACTAGTGAAATTATAGCAAATTAACCACTGAAATTATAGCAAATTAACCACTCTAATTATTGCAGATTTTCCCCTTTAAATATTGCAAATTTACAACTGAAATTATAGCAAATTAACCACAGAAATTATAGCAAATTGAACACTGTAAATATTGCAAATTAACCACTGTAAATACTGAAAATATTCTACTCTAAATATTGGAAATTTAGCACTGAAATTTTTCCAATTAACCACTGTAAATATTGCAAACCAACACCTGTAAATATTGAAAATTTTCCATTGTAAATATTGCAAATTTACCACTGAAATTATGACAAATTTTCCACAGTAAACATTGCAAATTTACCTCTGAAATTATAGCAAAGTAACTACTGAAATATAGCAAATTAACCACTGTAAATATTGTCAATTTTCCACTGTAAGTATTGCAAATTTACCACTGAAATTATTGCAATTTAAACACTGTAAATATTGCAAATTTTCCACTCTAAATATAGCAAATTTACCACTGTAAATATTGAAAATTTTACACTGTAAATATTGCAAATTAACCACTGTAAATATTGCAAATATTCGACTCTAAATATTGCAAATTTAGCACTGAAATTTCTCCAAATTAACCACTGTAAATATTGCAAACTAATCACTGTAAATATTGAAAATTTTCCACTGTAATTATTGCAATTTTACCAGTGAAATTATGGCAAATTTTCCACTGTAAATATTGGAAATGTACCGCTGAAATTATAGAAAAGTAACCACTGAAATTATAGCAAATTAACCACTGTAAATATTTCAAACTAACCACTGTAAATATTGCAAACTTTCCACCCTAAATATAGAAAATTTTCCATTGTAAATATTGTAAAATTTACCACAGAAATTATGGAAAATTTTCCACTGTAAACATTGAAAATTTACCTCTGAAATTATAGCAAAGTAACCACTGAAATATAGCAAATTAACCACTGTAAATATTGCAAATTTTCCACTGTAAGTATTGCAAATTTACCACCGTAAATATTGCAAAGTAAACACTGTAAATATTGCAAAATTTCCACTCTAAATATTGAAAATTTTCCACTGTAAATATAGCAAATTAACCACTGTAAATATTGCAAATTAATCACTGTAAATATTGCAAATATTCTACTCTAAATATTGAAAATTTACCACAGAAATTATGGCAAATTTTCCACAGTAAACATTGAAAATTTACCTCTGAAATTATAGCAAAGTAACCACTGAAATATAGCAAATTAACCACTGTAAATATTGTCAATTTTCCACTGTAAGTATTGTAAATTTACCACTGAAATTATTGCAATTTAAACACTGTAAATATTGCAAATTTTCCACTCTAAATATAGCAAATTTACCACTGTAAATATTGAAAATTTTACACTGTAAATATTGCAAATTAACCACTGTAAATATTGCAAATATTCTACTCTAAATATTGCAAATTTAGCACTGAAATTTCTCCAAATTAACCACTGTATATATTGCAAACAAATCACTGTAAATATTGAAAAATTTCCACTGTAATTATTGCAATTTTACCAGTGAAATTATTGCAAATTTTCCACTGTAAATATTGCAAATTTTGCACTATAATATTGTCAATTTTCCACTGAAAATATTGCAAATTTACCACTGAAATTATTGCAAATTTTCCACTGTAAATATTGCAAATTTTCCACTCTTAATATTGCAAATTTTCCACTCTAAATATTGCAAATTTACCACTGAAATTATTGCAGATTTTCCACTGTAAATATAGCAAATTTACCTCTGAAATTATAGCAAGTAACCACTGAAATATAGCAAATTAACCACTGTAAATATTGCCAATTTTCCACTGTAAATGTTGCAAATTTACCACTGAAATTTTTCCAAATTATCCACTGTAAATATTGCAAACTAACACCTGTAAATATTGAAAATTTTCCATTGTAAATATTGCAAATTTACCACAGAAATTATGGCAAATTTTCCACAGTAGACATTGCAAATTTACCTCTGAAATTATAGCAAAGTATCCACAGAAATTATAGAAAATTGACCACTGTAAATATTGCAAATTAACCACTGTAAATATTGCAAATATTCGACTCTAAATATTGCAAATTTATCACTGAAATTTTTCCAAAATTACCACTGTAAATATTGCAAATTTTGCACTGTAAGTATTGGAAATTTCCTCTGAGATAATAACAAATTAACCACCGTAAATATTGCAAACTAACCACTGTAAATATTGCAAATATACCACTGAAATTATTGAAAATTAACCACTCTAGATATTGCAAATTCACCTCTGTAAATATTGCAAATATTCTACTCTAAATACTGTAAATTTACCACTGAAATTATTCCAAATTAACCACTGTAATTATTGCAAACTAACCACTGTAAATATTGCAAATTAACCCCTGTAAATATTGCAAATATTCTACTCTAAATATTGCAAATTTAGCACTGAAATTTTTCCAAATTAACCACTGTAAATATTGCAAACTAACACCTGTAAATATTGACAATTTTCCATTGTAAATATTGCAAATTTACCACAGAAATTATGGCACATATTCCACAATAAACATTGCAAATTTACTTCTGAAATTATAGCAAAGTAACCACTTAAATATAGCAAATTAACCACTGTAAATATTGCCAATTTTCCACTGTAAATGTTGCAAATTTACCACTGAAATTATTGCAAATTTTCCACTGTAAATATGGCAAATTTTCCACTCTTAATATTGCAAATTTTCCACTCTAAATATTGCAAATTTACCAATGAAATTATTGCAAATTTTCCACTGTAAATATAGCAAATTTACCGCTGAAATTATAGCAAAGTAACCACTGAAATTATTGCAAATAGACCACGGTGAATATTGCAAATTAACCACTGTAAATATTTCAAATATTCTACTCTAAATATTGCAAGTTTAGCACTGAAATTTTTCCAAATAAACCACTGTAAATATTGCAAACTAACACTTGTAATATTGAAAATTTTCCATTGTAAATATTGCAAATTTACCACAGAAATTATGGCACAATTTTCCACAGTAGACATTGCAAATTTACCTCTGAAATTATAGGCAAGTAACCACTGAAATATAGCAAATTAACCACTGTATATATTGCCAATTTTCCACTGTAAGTATTGCAAATTTACCACTGAAATTATTGCAAATTAAACACTGTAAATATTGCAAATTTTCCACTGAAAATATTGTTAGTTTACCACAGAAATTATTGAAAATTTTCCACAGTAAATATAGCAAATTTACCTCTGAAATTATAGCAAATTAACCACTGAGATTATAGAAAATTGACCACTGTAAATATTGCAAATTAACCACTATAAATATTGCAAATATTCTACTCTAAATATTGCAAATTTAGCACTGAAATTTTTCCAAATTAACCACTGTAAATATTGCAAACTAACACCGGTAAATATTGAAAATTTTCCATTGTAAATATTGCTAATTTACCACAGAAATTATAGCAAATTTTCCACAGTAAACATTGCAAATTTACCTCTGAAATTATTGCAAATTTTCCAGTGTACATATAGCAAATTTACCTCTGAAATTACAGCAAAGTAACCACTGAAATTATAGCAAATTAAACACTGTAAATATTGCAAATTTTGCACTGTAAGTATTGGAAATTTCCTCTGAGATAATAACAAATTAACCACCGTAAATATTGCAAACTAACCACTGTAAATATTGAAAATTTTCCACTGTAAATATTGCAAATTTACCACTGAAATTATTGCAAATTTTCCAGTGTACATATAGCAAATTTACCTATGAAATTACAGCAAAGTAACCACTGAAATTACAGCAAATAAACCACTGTAAATATTGCAATTTTTGCACTGTAAGTATTGGAAATTTACCGCTGAAATTATTAGCAAATTAACCACCGTAAATATTGCAAACTAACCACTGTAAATATTGAAAAATTTCCTCTGGTAATATTGCAATTTTACCTCTGAAATTATAGCAAATTTACTACTGAAATTATTACAAATTAACCACTGAAATTATAGCAAATTAACCACTCTAATTATTGCAAATTTTCCCCTTTAAATCTTGCAAATTTTCCACTCTTAATATTGCAAATTTTCCACTCTAAATATTGCAAATTTACCACTGAAATTATTCCAGATATTCCACTGTAAATATAGCAAATTTACAGCTGAAATTATAGCAAATTAACCACTGAAATTATTGCAAATTGACCACTGTAAGTATTGCAAATTAACCACTGTAAATATTGCAAATATTCGAATCTAAATATTGCAAATTTAGCACAGAAATTTTTCCAAAATAACCACTGTAAATATTGCAAACTAATCACTGTAAATATTGAAAAATTTCCACTGTAATTATTGCAATTTTACCAGTGAAATTATTGCAAATTTTCCACTGTAAATATTGGAAATTTACCCCTGAAATTATAGAAAAGTAACCACTGAAATTAGAGCAAATTAACCACTGTAAATATTTCAAACTAACCACTGTAAATATTGCAAACTTTCCAACCTAAATATAGAAAATTTTCCACTGTAAATATTGAAAATTTACCACTGAAATTATTGCAAATTAACCACTGTAAATATTGCAAACTAAGCACTGTAAATATTGAAAATTTTCCACTGTAAATATTGAAATTTACTACTGAAATTACGGCAAATTAACCACTGAAATTATGCAAATTTACCACTGTAAATATTGCAAATTTACCTGTGAAATTATAGCAAATTAACTACTGAAATTATAGCAAATTAAGCACTGAAATTATAGCAAATTAACCACTCTAATTAATGTAAATTTTCCCCTATAAATATTGCAAATTTACTACTGAAATTATTGCAAATTAACCTCTGTAAATATTGCAAATTTTCCACTGTAAATATTGCAAATTTACCTCTGAAATTAGGGCAAGTATCCACTGAAATGTAGCAAATTAACCACTGTAAATATTGTCAATTTTCCACTGTAAATATTGCAAATTTACCACTGAAATTATTGCGAATTTTCCACTGTAAATATTGCAAATTTTGCACTATAGTATTGCAAATTTTCCACTCTAAATATTGCAAATTTACCACTGAAATTATTGCAAATTTTCCACTGTAAATAGAGCAAATTTATTGCTGAAATTATAGCAATTTAACCACTGAAATTATAGAAAATTTACCACTGTAAGTATTGCAAATTTAACCACTGTAAATATTGCAAATATTCTACTCTAAATATTGCAAATTTAGCACTGAAATTTTTCCAAATTAACCACTGTAAATATTGCAAACCAACACCTGTAAATATTGAAAATTTTCCATTGTAAATATTGCAAATTTACCACAGAAATTATGGCAAATTTTCCACACTAAACATTGCAAATTTACCTCTGAAATTATAGCAAAGTATCCACAGAAATTATAGAAAATTGACCACTGTAAATATTGCAAATTAACCACTGTAAATATTGCAAACTGATCACTGTAAATATTGAAAAATTTCCACTGTAATTACTGCAATTTGACCAGTGAAATTATTGCAAATTTTCCACTGTAAATATTGGAAATTTACCCCTGAAATTATAGAAAAGTAACCTCTGAAATTATAGCAAATTAACTACTGTAAATATTTCAAACTAACCACTGTAAATATTGCAAACTTTCCACCCAAATATTGCAAATTTTCGACTGTAAATATTGCAAATTTACCACTGAAATTATTGCAAATTTTCCAGTGTACATATAGCAAATTTACCTCTGAAATTACAGCAAAGTAACCACTGAAATATAGCAAATTAACCACTGTAAATATTGCCAATTTTCCACTGTAAGTATTGCAAATTTACCGCTGAAATTATTGCAAATTAACCACCGTAAATATTGCAAATATCCACTGTGAATATTGCAAATTTTCCACTGTAAGTATTGCAAATTTACCACTGAAATTTTTGCAAATTAAACACTGTAAATATTGCAAATTTTCCACTGTAAGTATTGATAAATTTACCACTGAAATTATAGCAAATTAACTAGTGAAATTATAGCAAATTAACCACTGAAATTATAGCAAATTAACCACTCTAATTATTGCAGATTTTCCCCTTTAAATATTGCAAATTTACAACTGAAATTATAGCAAATTAACCACAGAAATTATAGCAAATTGAACACTGTAAATATTGCAAATTAACCACTGTAAATACTGAAAATATTCTACTCTAAATATTGGAAATTTAGCACTGAAATTTTTCCAATTAACCACTGTAAATATTGCAAACCAACACCTGTAAATATTGAAAATTTTCCATTGTAAATATTGCAAATTTACCACTGAAATTATGACAAATTTTCCACAGTAAACTTTGCAAATTTACCTCTGAAATTATAGCAAAGTAACTACTGAAATATAGCAAATTAACCACTGTAAATATTGTCAATTTTCCACTGTAAGTATTGCAAATTTACCACTGAAATTATTGCAATTTAAACACTGTAAATATTGCAAATTTTCCACTCTAAATATAGCAAATTTACCACTGTAAATATTGAAAATTTTACACTGTAAATATTGCAAATTAACCACTGTAAATATTGCAAATATTCGACTCTAAATATTGCAAATTTAGCACTGAAATTTCTCCAAATTAACCACTGTAAATATTGCAAACTAATCACTGTAAATATTGAAAATTTTCCACTGTAATTATTGCAATTTTACCAGTGAAATTATGGCAAATTTTCCACAGTAAATATTGGAAATGTACCGCTGAAATTATAGAAAAGTAACCACTGAAATTATAGCAAATTAACCACTGTAAATATTTCAAACTAACCACTGTAAATATTGCAAACTTTCCACTCTAAATATAGAAAATTTTCCATTGTAAATATTGTAAAATTTACCACAGAAATTATGGCAAATTTTCCACTGTAAACATTGAAAATTTACCTCTGAAATTATAGCAAAGTAACCACTGAAATATAGCAAATTAACCACTGTAAATATTGCAAATTTTCCACTGTAAGTATTGCAAATTTACCACCGTAAATATTGCAAAGTAAACACTGTAAATATTGCAAAATTTCCACTCTAAATATTGAAAATTTTCCACTGTAAATATAGCAAATTAACCACTGTAAATATTGCAAATTAATCACTGTAAATATTGCAAATATTCTACTCTAAATATTGAAAATTTACCACAGAAATTATGGCAAATTTTCCACAGTAAACATTGAAAATTTACCTCTGAAATTATAGCAAAGTAACCACTGAAATATAGCAAATTAACCACTGTAAATATTGTCAATTTTCCACTGTAAGTATTGTAAATTTACCACTGAAATTATTGCAATTTAAACACTGTAAATATTGCAAATTTTCCACTCTAAATATAGCAAATTTACCACTGTAAATATTGAAAATTTTACACTGTAAATATTGCAAATTAACCACTGTAAATATTGCAAATATTCTACTCTAAATATTGCAAATTTAGCACTGAAATTTCTCCAAATTAACCACTGTATATATTGCAAACAAATCACTGTAAATATTGAAAAATTTCCACTGTAATTATTGCAATTTTACCAGTGAAATTATTGCAAATTTTCCACTGTAAATATTGCAAATTTTGCACTATAATATTGTCAATTTTCCACTGTAAATATTGCAAATTTACCACTGAAATTATTGCAAATTTTCCACTGTAAATATTGCAAATTTTCCACTCTTAATATTGCAAATTTTCCACTCTAAATATTGCAAATTTACCACTGAAATTATTGCAGATTTTCCACTGTAAATATAGCAAATTTACCTCTGAAATTATAGCAAGTAACCACTGAAATATAGCAAATTAACCACTGTAAATATTGCCAATTTTCCACTGTAAATGTTGCAAATTTACCACTGAAATTTTTCCAAATTATCCACTGTAAATATTGCAAACTAACACCTGTAAATATTGAAAATTTTCCATTGTAAATATTGCAAATTTACCACAGAAATTATGGCAAATTTTCCACAGTAGACATTGCAAATTTACCTCTGAAATTATAGCAAAGTATCCACAGAAATTATAGAAAATTGACCACTGTAAATATTGCAAATTAACCACTGTAAATATTGCAAATATTCGACTCTAAATATTGCAAATTTACCACTGAAATTTTTCCAAAATTACCACTGTAAATATTGCAAACTAATCACTGTATATATTGAAAAATTTCCACTGTAATTATTGCAATTTTACCAGTGAAATTATTGCAAATTTTCCACTGTAAATGTTGGAAATTTCCCACTCTAAATATTGCAAATTTACCGCTGAAATTATAGCAAATAACCACTGAAATATAGCAAATTAACCACTGTAAATATTGTCAATTTTCCACTGTAAATGTTGCAAATTTACCACTGAAACTATTGCAAATTTTCCACTGTAAATATTGCAAATTTTCCACTCTTAATATTGCAAATTTTCCACTCCAAATATTGCAAATTTACCACTGAAATTATTCCAGATTTTCCACTGTAAATATAGCAAATTTACCGCTGAAATTATAGCAAATTAACCACTGAAATTATTGCAAATTGACCACTGTAAGTATTGCAAATTAACCACTGTAAATATTGCAAATATTCGACTCTAAATATTGCAAATTTAGCACTGAAATTTCTCCAAATTAACCACTGTAAATATTGCAAACTAATCACTGTAAATATTGAAAATTTTCCACTGTAATTATTGCAATTTTACCAGTGAAATTATGGCAAATTTTCCACTGTAAATATTGGAAATGTACCGCTGAAATTATAGATAAGTAACCACTGAAATTATAGCAAATTAACCACTGTAAATATTTCAAACTAACCACTGTAAATATTGCAAACTTTCCACCCTAAATATAGAAAATTTTCCATTGTAAATATTGTAAAATTTACCACAGAAATTATGGCAAATTTTCCACTGTAAACATTGAAAATTTACCTCTGAAATTATAGCAAAGTAACCACTGAAATATAGCAAATTAACCACTGTAAATATTGCAAATTTTCCACTGTAAGTATTGCAAATTTACCACCGTAAATATTGCAAAGTAAACACTGTAAATATTGCAAAATTTCCACTCTAAATATTGAAAATTTTCCACTGTAAATATAGCAAATTAACCACTGTAAATATTGCAAATTTACCACTGAAATTATTGCAAATTTTCCACTGTAAATATTGCAAATTTTCCACTCTTAATATTGCGAATTTTCCACTCTAAATATTGCAAATTTACCACTGAAATTATTGCAGATTTTCCACTGTAAATATAGCAAATTTACCTCTGAAATTATAGCAAGTAACCACTGAAATATAGCAAATTAACCACTGTAAATATTGCCAATTTTCCACTGTAAATGTTGCAAATTTACCACTGAAATTTTTCCAAATTATCCACTGTAAATATTGCAAACTAACACCTGTAAATATTGAAAATTTTCCATTGTAAATATTGCAAATTTACCACAGAAATTATGGCAAATTTTCCACAGTAGACATTGCAAATTTACCTCTGAAATTATAGCAAAGTATCCACAGAAATTATAGAAAATTGACCACTGTAAATATTGCAAATTAACCACTGTAAATATTGCAAATATTCGACTCTAAATATTGCAAATTTACCACTGAAATTTTTCCAAAATTACCACTGTAAATATTGCAAACTAATCACTGTATATATTGAAAAATTTCCACTGTAATTATTGCAATTTTACCAGTGAAATTATTGCAAATTTTCCACTGTAAATGTTGGAAATTTTCCACTCTAAATATTGCAAATTTACCGCTGAAATTATAGCAAATAACCACTGAAATATAGCAAATTAACCACTGTAAATATTGTCAATTTTCCACTGTAAATGTTGCAAATTTACCACTGAAATTATTGCAAATTTCCCACTGTAAATATTTCAAATTTTCCACTCTTAATATTGCAAATTTTCCACTCTAAATATTGCAAATTTACCACTGAAATTATTCCAGATTTTCCACTGTAAATATAGCAAATTTACCGCTGAAATTATAGCAAATTAACCACTGAAATTATTGCAAATTGACCACTGTAAATATTGCAAATTAACCACTGTAAATATTGCAAATATTCGACTCTAAATATTGCAAATTTAGCACTGAAATTTCTCCAAATTAACCACTGTAAATATTGCAAACTAATCACTGTAAATATTGAAAATTTTCCACTGTAATTATTGCAATTTTACCAGTGAAATTATGGCAAATTTTCCACTGTAAATATTGGAAATGTACCGCTGAAATTATAGAAAAGTAACCACTGAAATTATAGCAAATTAACCACTGTAAATATTTCAAACTAACCACTGTAAATATTGCAAACTTTCCACCCTAAATATAGAAAATTTTCCATTGTAAATATTGTAAAATTTACCACAGAAATTATGGCAAATTTTCCACTGTAAACATTGAAAATTTACCTCTGAAATTATAGCAAAGTAACCACTGAAATATAGCAAATTAACCACTGTAAATATTGCAAATTTTCCACTGTAAGTATTGCAAATTTACCACCGTAAATATTGCAAAGTAAACACTGTAAATATTGCAAAATTTCCACTCTAAATATTGAAAATTTTCCACTGTAAATATAGCAAATTAACCACTGTAAATATTGCAAATTTACCACTGAAATTATTGCAAATTTTCCACTGTAAATATTGCAAATTTTCCACTCTTAATATTGCGAATTTTCCACTCTAAATATTGCAAATTTACCACTGAAATTATTGCAGATTTTCCACTGTAAATATAGCAAATTTACCTCTGAAATTATAGCAAGTAACCACTGAAATATAGCAAATTAACCACTGTAAATATTGCCAATTTTCCACTGTAAATGTTGCAAATTTACCACTGAAATTTTTCCAAATTATCCACTGTAAATATTGCAAACTAACACCTGTAAATATTGAAAATTTTCCATTGTAAATATTGCAAATTTACCACAGAAATTATGGCAAATTTTCCACAGTAGACATTGCAAATTTACCTCTGAAATTATAGCAAAGTATCCACAGAAATTATAGAAAATTGACCACTGTAAATATTGCAAATTAACCACTGTAAATATTGCAAATATTCGACTCTAAATATTGCAAATTTATCACTGAAATTTTTCCAAAATTACCACTGTAAATATTGCAAACTAATCACTGTAAATATTGAAAAATTTCCACTGTAATTATTGCAATTTTACCAGTGAAATTATTGCAAATTTTCCACTGTAAATGTTGGAAATTTTCCACTCTAAATATTGCAAATTTACCGCTGAAATTATAGCAAATAACCACTGAAATATAGCAAATTAACCACTGTAAATATTGTCAATTTTCCACTGTAAATGTTGCAAATTTACCACTGAAATTATTGCAAATTTCCCACTGTAAATATTTCAAATTTTCCACTCTTAATATTGCAAATTTTCCACTCTAAATATTGCAAATTTACCACTGAAATTATTCCAGATTTTCCACTGTAAATATAGCAAATTTACCGCTGAAATTATAGCAAATTAACCACTGAAATTATTGCAAATTGACCACTGTAAGTATTGCAAATTAACCACTGTAAATATTGCAAATATTCGACTCTAAATATTGCAAATTTAGCACTGAAATTTCTCCAAATTAACCACTGTAAATATTGCAAACTAATCACTGTAAATATTGAAAATTTTCCACTGTAATTATTGCAATTTTACCAGTGAAATTATGGCAAATTTTCCACAGTAAATATTGGAAATGTACCCCTGAAATTATAGAAAAGTAACCACTGAAATTATAGCAAATTAACCACTGTAAATATTTCAAACTAACCACTGTAAATATTGCAAACTTTCCACCCTAAATATAGAAAATTTTCCATTGTAAATATTGTAAAATTTACCACAGAAATTATGGCAAATTTTCCACTGTAAACATTGAAAATTTACCTCTGAAATTATAGCAAAGTAACCACTGAAATATAGCAAATTAACCACTGTAAATATTGCAAATTTTCCACTGTAAGTATTGCAAATTTACCACCGTAAATATTGCAAAGTAAACACTGTAAATATTGCAAAATTTCCACTCTAAATATTGAAAATTTTCCACTGTAAATATAGCAAATTAACCACTGTAAATATTGCAAATTAACCACTGTAAATATTGCAAATATTCTACTCTAAATATTGAAAATTTACCACAGAAATTATGGCAAATTTTCCACAGTAAACATTGAAAATTTACCTCTGAAAATATAGCAAAGTAACCACTGAAATATAGCAAATTAACCACTGTAAATATTGTCAATTTTCCACTGTAAGTATTGCAAATTTACCACTGAAATTATTGCAATTTAAACACTGTAAATATTGCAAATTTTCCACTCTAAATATAGCAAATTTACCACTGTAAATATTGAAAATTTTACACTGTAAATATTGCAAATTAACCACTGTAAATATTGCAAATATTCTACTCTAAATATTGCAAATTTAGCACTGAAATTTCTCCAAATTAACCACTGTATATATTGCAAACAAATCACTGTAAATATTGAAAAATTTCCACTGTAATTATTGCAATTTTACCAGTGAAATTATTGCAAATTTTCCACTGTAAATATTGCAAATTTTGCACTATAATATTGTCAATTTTCCACTGTAAATATTGCAAATTTACCACAGAAATTATGGCAAATTTTCCACTGTAAACATTGAAAATTTACCTCTGAAATTATAGCAAAGTAACCACTGAAATATAGCAAATTAACCACTGTAAATATTGCAAATTTTCCACTGTAAGTATTGCAAATTTACCACCGTAAATATTGCAAAGTAAACACTGTAAATATTGCAAAATTTCCACTCTAAATATTGAAAATTTTCCACTGTAAATATAGCAAATTAACCACTGTAAATATTGCAAATTTACCACTGAAATTATTGCAAATTTTCCACTGTAAATATTGCAAATTTTCCACTCTTAATATTGCGAATTTTCCACTCTAAATATTGCAAATTTACCACTGAAATTATTGCAGATTTTCCACTGTAGATATAGCAAATTTACCTCTGAAATTATAGCAAGTAACCACTGAAATATAGCAAATTAACCACTGTAAATATTGCCAATTTTCCACTGTAAATGTTGCAAATTTACCACTGAAATTTTTCCAAATTATCCACTGTAAATATTGCAAACTAACACCTGTAAATATTGAAAATTTTCCATTGTAAATATTGCAAATTTACCACAGAAATTATGGCAAATTTTCCACAGTAGACATTGCAAATTTACCTCTGAAATTATAGCAAAGTATCCACAGAAATTATAGAAAATTGACCACTGTAAATATTGCAAATTAACCACTGTAAATATTGCAAATATTCGACTCTAAATATTGCAAATTTATCACTGAAATTTTTCCAAAATTACCACTGTAAATATTCCAAACTAATCACTGTTAATATTGAAAAATTTCCACTGTAATTATTGCAATTTTACCAGTGAAATTATTGCAAATTTTCCACTGTAAATGTTGGAAATTTTCCACTCTAAATATTGCAAATTTACCGCTGAAATTATAGCAAATAACCACTGAAATATAGCAAATTAACCACTGTAAATATTGTCAATTTTCCACTGTAAATGTTGCAAATTTACCACTGAAATTATTGCAAATTTCCCACTGTAAATATTTCAAATTTTCCACTCTTAATATTGCAAATTTTCAACTCTAAATATTGCAAATTTACCACTGAAATTATTCCAGATTTTCCACTGTAAATATAGCAAATTTACCGCTGAAATTATAGCAAATTAACCACTGAAATTATTGCAAATTGACCACTGTAAATATTGCAAATTAACCACTGTAAATATTGCAAATATTCGACTCTAAATATTGCAAATTTAGCACTGAAATTTCTCCAAATTAACCACTGTAAATATTGCAAACTAATCACTGTAAATATTGAAAATTTTCCACTGTAATTATTGCAATTTTACCAGTGAAATTATGGCAAATTTTCCACAGTAAATATTGGAAATGTACCGCTGAAATTATAGAAAAGTAACCACTGAAATTATAGCAAATTAACCACTGTAAATATTTCAAACTAACCACTGTAAATATTGCAAACTTTCCACCCTAAATATAGAAAATTTTCCATTGTAAATATTGTAAAATTTACCACAGAAATTATGGAAAATTTTCCACTGTAAACATTGAAAATTTACCTCTGAAATTATAGCAAAGTAACCACTGAAATATAGCAAATTAACCACTGTAAATATTGCAAATTTTCCACTGTAAGTATTGCAAATTTACCACCGTAAATATTGCAAAGTAAACACTGTAAATATTGCAAAATTTCCACTCTAAATATTGAAAATTTTCCACTGTAAATATAGCAAATTAACCACTGTAAATATTGCAAATTTACCACTGAAATTATTGCAAATTTTCCACTGTAAATATTGCAAATTTTCCACTCTTAATATTGCGAATTTTCCACTCTAAATATTGCAAATTTACCACTGAAATTATTGCAGATTTTCCACTGTAAATATAGCAAATTTACCTCTGAAATTATAGCAAGTAACCACTGAAATATAGCAAATTAACCACTGTAAATATTGCCAATTTTCCACTGTAAATGTTGCAAATTTACCACTGAAATTTTTCCAAATTATCCACTGTAAATATTGCAAACTAACACCTGTAAATATTGAAAATTTTCCATTGTAAATATTGCAAATTTACCACAGAAATTATGGCAAATTTTCCACAGTAGACATTGCAAATTTACCTCTGAAATTATAGCAAAGTATCCACAGAAATTATAGAAAATTGACCACTGTAAATATTGCAAATTAACCACTGTAAATATTGCAAATATTCGACTCTAAATATTGCAAATTTATCACTGAAATTTTTCCAAAATTACCACTGTAAATATTGCAAACTAATCACTGTAAATATTGAAAAATTTCCACTGTAATTATTGCAATTTTACCAGTGAAATTATTGCAAATTTTCCACTGTAAATGTTGGAAATTTTCCACTCTAAATATTGCAAATTTACCGCTGAAATTATAGCAAATAACCACTGAAATATAGCAAATTAACCACTGTAAATATTGTCAATTTTCCACTGTAAATGTTGCAAATTTACCACTGAAATTATTGCAAATTTTCCACTGTAAATATTTCAAATTTTCCACTCTTAATATTGCAAATTTTCCACTCTAAACATTGCAAATTTACCACTGAAATTATTCCAGATTTTCCACTGTAAATATAGCAAATTTACCGCTGAAATTATAGCAAATTAACCACTGAAATTATTGCAAATTGACCACTGTAAGTATTGCAAATTAACCACTGTAAATATTGCAAATATTCGACTCTAAATATTGCAAATTTAGCACTGAAATTTCTCCAAATTAACCACTGTAAATATTGCAAACTAATCACTGTAAATATTGAAAATTTTCCACTGTAATTATTGCAATTTTACCAGTGAAATTATGGCAAATTTTCCACAGTAAATATTGGAAATGTACCGCTGAAATTATAGATAAGTAACCACTGAAATTATAGCAAATTAACCACTGTAAATATTTCAAACTAACCACTGTAAATATTGCAAACTTTCCACCCTAAATATAGAAAATTTTCCATTGTAAATATTGTAAAATTTACCACAGAAATTATGGCAAATTTTCCACTGTAAACATTGAAAATTTACCTCTGAAATTATAGCAAAGTAACCACTGAAATATAGCAAATTAACCACTGTAAATATTGCAAATTTTCCACTGTAAGTATTGCAAATTTACCACCGTAAATATTGCAAAGTAAACACTGTAAATATTGCAAAATTTCCACTCTAAATATTGAAAATTTTCCACTGTAAATATAGCAAATTAACCACTGTAAATATTGCAAATTAATCACTGTAAATATTGCAAATATTCTACTCTAAATATTGAAAATTTACCACAGAAATTATGGCAAATTTTCCACAGTAAACATTGAAAATTTACCTCTGAAATTATAGCAAAGTAACCACTGAAATATAGCAAATTAACCACTGTAAATATTGTCAATTTTCCACTGTAAGTATTGTAAATTTACCACTGAAATTATTGCAATTTAAACACTGTAAATATTGCAAATTAACCACTGTAAATATTGCAAATATTCTACTCTAAATATTGCAAATTTAGCACTGAAATTTCTCCAAATTAACCACTGTATATATTGCAAACAAATCACTGTAAATATTGAAAAATTTCCACTGTAATTATTGCAATTTTACCAGTGAAATTATTGCAAATTTTCCACTGTAAATATTGCAAATTTTGCACTATAATATTGTCAATTTTCCACTGTAAATATTGCAAATTTACCACTGAAATTATTGCAAATTTTCCACTGTAAATATTGCAAATTTTCCACTCTTAATATTGCAAATTTTCCACTCTAAATATTGCAAATTTACCACTGAAATTATTGCAGATTTTCCACTGTAAATATAGCAAATTTACCTCTGAAATTATAGCAAGTAACCACTGAAATATAGCAAATTAACCACTGTAAATATTGCCAATTTTCCACTGTAAATGTTGCAAATTTACCACTGAAATTTTTCCAAATTATCCACTGTAAATATTGCAAACTAACACCTGTAAATATTGAAAATTTTCCATTGTAAATATTGCAAATTTACCACAGAAATTATGGCAAATTTTCCACAGTAGACATTGCAAATTTACCTCTGAAATTATAGCAAAGTATCCACAGAAATTATAGAAAATTGACCACTGTAAATATTGCAAATTAACCACTGTAAATATTGCAAATATTCGACTCTAAATATTGCAAATTTACCACTGAAATTTTTCCAAAATTACCACTGTAAATATTGCAAACTAATCACTGTATATATTGAAAAATTTCCACTGTAATTATTGCAATTTTACCAGTGAAATTATTGCAAATTTTCCACTGTAAATGTTGGAAATTTTCCACTCTAAATATTGCAAATTTACCGCTGAAATTATAGCAAATAACCACTGAAATATAGCAAATTAACCACTGTAAATATTGTCAATTTTCCACTGTAAATGTTGCAAATTTACCACTGAAACTATTGCAAATTTTCCACTGTAAATATTGCAAATTTTCCACTCTTAATATTGCAAATTTTCCACTCCAAATATTGCAAATTTACCACTGAAATTATTCCAGATTTTCCACTGTAAATATAGCAAATTTACCGCTGAAATTATAGCAAATTAACCACTGAAATTATTGCAAATTGACCACTGTAAGTATTGCAAATTAACCACTGTAAATATTGCAAATATTCGACTCTAAATATTGCAAATTTAGCACTGAAATTTCTCCAAATTAACCACTGTAAATATTGCAAACTAATCACTGTAAATATTGAAAATTTTCCACTGTAATTATTGCAATTTTACCAGTGAAATTATGGCAAATTTTCCACAGTAAATATTGGAAATGTACCGCTGAAATTATAGATAAGTAACCACTGAAATTATAGCAAATTAACCACTGTAAATATTTCAAACTAACCACTGTAAATATTGCAAACTTTCCACTCTAAATATAGAAAATTTTCCATTGTAAATATTGTAAAATTTACCACAGAAATTATGGCAAATTTTCCACTGTAAACATTGAAAATTTACCTCTGAAATTATAGCAAAGTAACCACTGAAATATAGCAAATTAACCACTGTAAATATTGCAAATTTTCCACTGTAAGTATTGCAAATTTACCACCGTAAATATTGCAAAGTAAACACTGTAAATATTGCAAAATTTCCACTCTAAATATTGAAAATTTTCCACTGTAAATATAGCAAATTAACCACTGTAAATATTGCAAATTTACCACTGAAATTATTGCAAATTTTCCACTGTAAATATTGCAAATTTTCCACTCTTAATATTGCGAATTTTCCACTCTAAATATTGCAAATTTACCACTGAAATTATTGCAGATTTTCCACTGTAAATATAGCAAATTTACCTCTGAAATTATAGCAAGTAACCACTGAAATATAGCAAATTAACCACTGTAAATATTGCCAATTTTCCACTGTAAATGTTGCAAATTTACCACTGAAATTTTTCCAAATTATCCACTGTAAATATTGCAAACTAACACCTGTAAATATTGAAAATTTTCCATTGTAAATATTGCAAATTTACCACAGAAATTATGGCAAATTTTCCACAGTAGACATTGCAAATTTACCTCTGAAATTATAGCAAAGTATCCACAGAAATTATAGAAAATTGACCACTGTAAATATTGCAAATTAACCACTGTAAATATTGCAAATATTCGACTCTAAATATTGCAAATTTATCACTGAAATTTTTCCAAAATTACCACTGTAAATATTGCAAACTAATCACTGTAAATATTGAAAAATTTCCACTGTAATTATTGCAATTTTACCAGTGAAATTATTGCAAATTTTCCACTGTAAATGTTGGAAATTTTCCACTCTAAATATTGCAAATTTACCGCTGAAATTATAGCAAATAACCACTGAAATATAGCAAATTAACCACTGTAAATATTGTCAATTTTCCACTGTAAATGTTGCAAATTTACCACTGAAATTATTGCAAATTTCCCACTGTAAATATTTCAAATTTTCCACTCTTAATATTGCAAATTTTCCACTCTAAATATTGCAAATTTACCACTGAAATTATTCCAGATTTTCCACTGTAAATATAGCAAATTTACCGCTGAAATTATAGCAAATTAACCACTGAAATTATTGCAAATTGACCACTGTAAATATTGCAAATTAACCACTGTAAATATTGCAAATATTCGACTCTAAATATTGCAAATTTAGCACTGAAATTTCTCCAAATTAACCACTGTAAATATTGCAAACTAATCACTGTAAATATTGAAAATTTTCCACTGTAATTATTGCAATTTTACCAGTGAAATTATGGCAAATTTTCCACTGTAAATATTGGAAATGTACCGCTGAAATTATAGAAAAGTAACCACTGAAATTATAGCAAATTAACCACTGTAAATATTTCAAACTAACCACTGTAAATATTGCAAACTTTCCACCCTAAATATAGAAAATTTTCCATTGTAAATATTGTAAAATTTACCACAGAAATTATGGAAAATTTTCCACTGTAAACATTGAAAATTTACCTCTGAAATTATAGCAAAGTAACCACTGAAATATAGCAAATTAACCACTGTAAATATTGCAAATTTTCCACTGTAAGTATTGCAAATTTACCACCGTAAATATTGCAAAGTAAACACTGTAAATATTGCAAAATTTCCACTCTAAATATTGAAAATTTTCCACTGTAAATATTGAAAATTTTCCACTGTAAATATAGCAAATTTACCACTGAAATTATTGCAAATTTTCCACTGTAAATATTGCAAATTTTCCACTCTCAATATTGCGAATTTTCCACTCTAAATATTGCAAATTTACCACTGAAATTATTGCAGATTTTCCACTGTAAATATAGCAAATTTACCTCTGAAATTATAGCAAGTAACCACTGAAATATAGCAAATTAACCACTGTAAATATTGCCAATTTTCCACTGTAAATGTTGCAAATTTACCACTGAAATTTTTCCAAATTATCCACTGTAAATATTGCAAACTAACACCTGTAAATATTGAAAATTTTCCATTGTAAATATTGCAAATTTACCACAGAAATTATGGCAAATTTTCCACAGTAGACATTGCAAATTTACCTCTGAAATTATAGCAAAGTATCCACAGAAATTATAGAAAATTGACCACTGTAAATATTGCAAATTAACCACTGTAAATATTGCAAATATTCGACTCTAAATATTGCAAATTTATCACTGAAATTTTTCCAAAATTACCACTGTAAATATTGCAAACTAATCACTGTAAATATTGAAAAATTTCCACTGTAATTATTGCAATTTTACCAGTGAAATTATTGCAAATTTTCCACTGTAAATGTTGGAAATTTTCCACTCTAAATATTGCAAATTTACCGCTGAAATTATAGCAAATAACCACTGAAATATAGCAAATTAACCACTGTAAATATTGTCAATTTTCCACTGTAAATGTTGCAAATTTACCACTGAAATTATTGCAAATTTTCCACTGTAAATATTTCAAATTTTCCACTCTTAATATTGCAAATTTTCCACTCTAAACATTGCAAATTTACCACTGAAATTATTCCAGATTTTCCACTGTAAATATAGCAAATTTACCGCTGAAATTATAGCAAATTAACCACTGAAATTATTGCAAATTGACCACTGTAAGTATTGCAAATTAACCACTGTAAATATTGCAAATATTCGACTCTAAATATTGCAAATTTAGCACTGAAATTTCTCCAAATTAACCACTGTAAATATTGCAAACTAATCACTGTAAATATTGAAAATTTTCCACTGTAATTATTGCAATTTTACCAGTGAAATTATGGCAAATTTTCCACTGTAAATATTGGAAATGTACCGCTGAAATTATAGAAAAGTAACCACTGAAATTATAGCAAATTAACCACTGTAAATATTTCAAACTAACCACTGTAAATATTGCAAACTTTCCACCCTAAATATAGAAAATTTTCCATTGTAAATATTGTAAAATTTACCACAGAAATTATGGAAAATTTTCCACTGTAAACATTGAAAATTTACCTCTGAAATTATAGCAAAGTAACCACTGAAATATAGCAAATTAACCACTGTAAATATTGCAAATTTTCCACTGTAAGTATTGCAAATTTACCACCGTAAATATTGCAAAGTAAACACTGTAAATATTGCAAAATTTCCACTCTAAATATTGAAAATTTTCCACTGTAAATATAGCAAATTAACCACTGTAAATATTGCAAATTTACCACTGAAATTATTGCAAATTTTCCACTGTAAATATTGCAAATTTTCCACTCTTAATATTGCGAATTTTCCACTCTAAATATTGCAAATTTACCACTGAAATTATTGCAGATTTTCCACTGTAAATATAGCAAATTTACCTCTGAAATTATAGCAAGTAACCACTGAAATATAGCAAATTAACCACTGTAAATATTGCCAATTTTCCACTGTAAATGTTGCAAATTTACCACTGAAATTTTTCCAAATTATCCACTGTAAATATTGCAAACTAACACCTGTAAATATTGAAAATTTTCCATTGTAAATATTGCAAATTTACCACAGAAATTATGGCAAATTTTCCACAGTAGACATTGCAAATTTACCTCTGAAATTATAGCAAAGTATCCACAGAAATTATAGAAAATTGACCACTGTAAATATTGCAAATTAACCACTGTAAATATTGCAAATATTCGACTCTAAATATTGCAAATTTATCACTGAAATTTTTCCAAAATTACCACTGTAAATATTGCAAACTAATCACTGTAAATATTGAAAAATTTCCACTGTAATTATTGCAATTTTACCAGTGAAATTATTGCAAATTTTCCACTGTAAATGTTGGAAATTTTCCACTCTAAATATTGCAAATTTACCGCTGAAATTATAGCAAATAACCACTGAAATATAGCAAATTAACCACTGTAAATATTGTCAATTTTCCACTGTAAATGTTGCAAATTTACCACTGAAATTATTGCAAATTTCCCACTGTAAATATTTCAAATTTTCCACTCTTAATATTGCAAATTTTCCACTCTAAATATTGCAAATTTACCACTGAAATTATTCCAGATTTTCCACTGTAAATATAGCAAATTTACCGCTGAAATTATAGCAAATTAACCACTGAAATTATTGCAAATTGACCACTGTAAGTATTGCAAATTAACCACTGTAAATATTGCAAATATTCGACTCTAAATATTGCAAATTTAGCACTGAAATTTCTCCAAATTAACCACTGTAAATATTGCAAACTAATCACTGTAAATATTGAAAATTTTCCACTGTAATTATTGCAATTTTACCAGTGAAATTATGGCAAATTTTCCACAGTAAATATTGGAAATGTACCCCTGAAATTATAGAAAAGTAACCACTGAAATTATAGCAAATTAACCACTGTAAATATTTCAAACTAACCACTGTAAATATTGCAAACTTTCCACCCTAAATATAGAAAATTTTCCATTGTAAATATTGTAAAATTTACCACAGAAATTATGGCAAATTTTCCACTGTAAACATTGAAAATTTACCTCTGAAATTATAGCAAAGTAACCACTGAAATATAGCAAATTAACCACTGTAAATATTGCAAATTTTCCACTGTAAGTATTGCAAATTTACCACCGTAAATATTGCAAAGTAAACACTGTAAATATTGCAAAATTTCCACTCTAAATATTGAAAATTTTCCACTGTAAATATAGCAAATTAACCACTGTAAATATTGCAAATTAATCACTGTAAATATTGCAAATATTCTACTCTAAATATTGAAAATTTACCACAGAAATTATGGCAAATTTTCCACAGTAAACATTGAAAATTTACCTCTGAAAATATAGCAAAGTAACCACTGAAATATAGCAAATTAACCACTGTAAATATTGTCAATTTTCCACTGTAAGTATTGCAAATTTACCACTGAAATTATTGCAATTTAAACACTGTAAATATTGCAAATTTTCCACTCTAAATATAGCAAATTTACCACTGTAAATATTGAAAATTTTACACTGTAAATATTGCAAATTAACCACTGTAAATATTGCAAATATTCTACTCTAAATATTGCAAATTTAGCACTGAAATTTCTCCAAATTAACCACTGTATATATTGCAAACAAATCACTGTAAATATTGAAAAATTTCCACTGTAATTATTGCAATTTTACCAGTGAAATTATTGCAAATTTTCCACTGTAAATATTGCAAATTTTGCACTATAATATTGTCAATTTTCCACTGTAAATATTGCAAATTTACCACAGAAATTATGGCAAATTTTCCACTGTAAACATTGAAAATTTACCTCTGAAATTATAGCAAAGTAACCACTGAAATATAGCAAATTAACCACTGTAAATATTGCAAATTTTCCACTGTAAGTATTGCAAATTTACCACCGTAAATATTGCAAAGTAAACACTGTAAATATTGCAAAATTTCCACTCTAAATATTGAAAATTTTCCACTGTAAATATAGCAAATTAACCACTGTAAATATTGCAAATTTACCACTGAAATTATTGCAAATTTTCCACTGTAAATATTGCAAATTTTCCACTCTTAATATTGCGAATTTTCCACTCTAAATATTGCAAATTTACCACTGAAATTATTGCAGATTTTCCACTGTAGATATAGCAAATTTACCTCTGAAATTATAGCAAGTAACCACTGAAATATAGCAAATTAACCACTGTAAATATTGCCAATTTTCCACTGTAAATGTTGCAAATTTACCACTGAAATTTTTCCAAATTATCCACTGTAAATATTGCAAACTAACACCTGTAAATATTGAAAATTTTCCATTGTAAATATTGCAAATTTACCACAGAAATTATGGCAAATTTTCCACAGTAGACATTGCAAATTTACCTCTGAAATTATAGCAAAGTATCCACAGAAATTATAGAAAATTGACCACTGTAAATATTGCAAATTAACCACTGTAAATATTGCAAATATTCGACTCTAAATATTGCAAATTTATCACTGAAATTTTTCCAAAATTACCACTGTAAATATTCCAAACTAATCACTGTTAATATTGAAAAATTTCCACTGTAATTATTGCAATTTTACCAGTGAAATTATTGCAAATTTTCCACTGTAAATGTTGGAAATTTTCCACTCTAAATATTGCAAATTTACCGCTGAAATTATAGCAAATAACCACTGAAATATAGCAAATTAACCACTGTAAATATTGTCAATTTTCCACTGTAAATGTTGCAAATTTACCACTGAAATTATTGCAAATTTCCCACTGTAAATATTTCAAATTTTCCACTCTTAATATTGCAAATTTTCCACTCTAAATATTGCAAATTTACCACTGAAATTATTCCAGATTTTCCACTGTAAATATAGCAAATTTACCGCTGAAATTATAGCAAATTAACCACTGAAATTATTGCAAATTGACCACTGTAAATATTGCAAATTAACCACTGTAAATATTGCAAATATTCGACTCTAAATATTGCAAATTTAGCACTGAAATTTCTCCAAATTAACCACTGTAAATATTGCAAACTAATCACTGTAAATATTGAAAATTTTCCACTGTAATTATTGCAATTTTACCAGTGAAATTATGGCAAATTTTCCACAGTAAATATTGGAAATGTACCGCTGAAATTATAGAAAAGTAACCACTGAAATTATAGCAAATTAACCACTGTAAATATTTCAAACTAACCACTGTAAATATTGCAAACTTTCCACCCTAAATATAGAAAATTTTCCATTGTAAATATTGTAAAATTTACCACAGAAATTATGGAAAATTTTCCACTGTAAACATTGAAAATTTACCTCTGAAATTATAGCAAAGTAACCACTGAAATATAGCAAATTAACCACTGTAAATATTGCAAATTTTCCACTGTAAGTATTGCAAATTTACCACCGTAAATATTGCAAAGTAAACACTGTAAATATTGCAAAATTTCCACTCTAAATATTGAAAATTTTCCACTGTAAATATAGCAAATTAACCACTGTAAATATTGCAAATTTACCACTGAAATTATTGCAAATTTTCCACTGTAAATATTGCAAATTTTCCACTCTTAATATTGCGAATTTTCCACTCTAAATATTGTAAATTTACCACTGAAATTATTGCAGATTTTCCACTGTAAATATAGCAAATTTACCTCTGAAATTATAGCAAGTAACCACTGAAATATAGCAAATTAACCACTGTAAATATTGCCAATTTTCCACTGTAAATGTTGCAAATTTACCACTGAAATTTTTCCAAATTATCCACTGTAAATATTGCAAACTAACACCTGTAAATATTGAAAATTTTCCATTGTAAATATTGCAAATTTACCACAGAAATTATGGCAAATTTTCCACAGTAGACATTGCAAATTTACCTCTGAAATTATAGCAAAGTATCCACAGAAATTATAGAAAATTGACCACTGTAAATATTGCAAATTAACCACTGTAAATATTGCAAATATTCGACTCTAAATATTGCAAATTTATCACTGAAATTTTTCCAAAATTACCACTGTAAATATTGCAAACTAATCACTGTAAATATTGAAAAATTTCCACTGTAATTATTGCAATTTTACCAGTGAAATTATTGCAAATTTTCCACTGTAAATGTTGGAAATTTTCCACTCTAAATATTGCAAATTTACCGCTGAAATTATAGCAAATAACCACTGAAATATAGCAAATTAACCACTGTAAATATTGTCAATTTTCCACTGTAAATGTTGCAAATTTACCACTGAAATTATTGCAAATTTTCCACTGTAAATATTTCAAATTTTCCACTCTTAATATTGCAAATTTTCCACTCTAAACATTGCAAATTTACCACTGAAATTATTCCAGATTTTCCACTGTAAATATAGCAAATTTACCGCTGAAATTATAGCAAATTAACCACTGAAATTATTGCAAATTGACCACTGTAAGTATTGCAAATTAACCACTGTAAATATTGCAAATATTCGACTCTAAATATTGCAAATTTAGCACTGAAATTTCTCCAAATTAACCACTGTAAATATTGCAAACTAATCACTGTAAATATTGAAAATTTTCCACTGTAATTATTGCAATTTTACCAGTGAAATTATGGCAAATTTTCCACAGTAAATATTGGAAATGTACCGCTGAAATTATAGATAAGTAACCACTGAAATTATAGCAAATTAACCACTGTAAATATTTCAAACTAACCACTGTAAATATTGCAAACTTTCCACCCTAAATATAGAAAATTTTCCATTGTAAATATTGTAAAATTTACCACAGAAATTATGGCAAATTTTCCACTGTAAACATTGAAAATTTACCTCTGAAATTATAGCAAAGTAACCACTGAAATATAGCAAATTAACCACTGTAAATATTGCAAATTTTCCACTGTAAGTATTGCAAATTTACCACCGTAAATATTGCAAAGTAAACACTGTAAATATTGCAAAATTTCCACTCTAAATATTGAAAATTTTCCACTGTAAATATAGCAAATTAACCACTGTAAATATTGCAAATTTACCACTGAAATTATTGCAAATTTTCCACTGTAAATATTGCAAATTTTCCACTCTTAATATTGCGAATTTTCCACTCTAAATATTGCAAATTTACCACTGAAATTATTGCAGATTTTCCACTGTAAATATAGCAAATTTACCTCTGAAATTATAGCAAGTAACCACTGAAATATAGCAAATTAACCACTGTAAATATTGCCAATTTTCCACTGTAAATGTTGCAAATTTACCACTGAAATTTTTCCAAATTATCCACTGTAAATATTGCAAACTAACACCTGTAAATATTGAAAATTTTCCATTGTAAATATTGCAAATTTACCACAGAAATTATGGCAAATTTTCCACAGTAGACATTGCAAATTTACCTCTGAAATTATAGCAAAGTATCCACAGAAATTATAGAAAATTGACCACTGTAAATATTGCAAATTAACCACTGTAAATATTGCAAATATTCGACTCTAAATATTGCAAATTTATCACTGAAATTTTTCCAAAATTACCACTGTAAATATTCCAAACTAATCACTGTTAATATTGAAAAATTTCCACTGTAATTATTGCAATTTTACCAGTGAAATTATTGCAAATTTTCCACTGTAAATGTTGGAAATTTTCCACTCTAAATATTGCAAATTTACCGCTGAAATTATAGCAAATAACCACTGAAATATAGCAAATTAACCACTGTAAATATTGTCAATTTTCCACTGTAAATGTTGCAAATTTACCACTGAAATTATTGCAAATTTCCCACTGTAAATATTTCAAATTTTCCACTCTTAATATTGCAAATTTTCCACTCTAAATATTGCAAATTTACCACTGAAATTATTCCAGATTTTCCACTGTAAATATAGCAAATTTACCGCTGAAATTATAGCAAATTAACCACTGAAATTATTGCAAATTGACCACTGTAAATATTGCAAATTAACCACTGTAAATATTGCAAATATTCGACTCTAAATATTGCAAATTTAGCACTGAAATTTCTCCAAATTAACCACTGTAAATATTGCAAACTAATCACTGTAAATATTGAAAATTTTCCACTGTAATTATTGCAATTTTACCAGTGAAATTATGGCAAATTTTCCACAGTAAATATTGGAAATGTACCGCTGAAATTATAGAAAAGTAACCACTGAAATTATAGCAAATTAACCACTGTAAATATTTCAAACTAACCACTGTAAATATTGCAAACTTTCCACCCTAAATATAGAAAATTTTCCATTGTAAATATTGTAAAATTTACCACAGAAATTATGGAAAATTTTCCACTGTAAACATTGAAAATTTACCTCTGAAATTATAGCAAAGTAACCACTGAAATATAGCAAATTAACCACTGTAAATATTGCAAATTTTCCACTGTAAGTATTGCAAATTTACCACCGTAAATATTGCAAAGTAAACACTGTAAATATTGCAAAATTTCCACTCTAAATATTGAAAATTTTCCACTGTAAATATAGCAAATTAACCACTGTAAATATTGCAAATTTACCACTGAAATTATTGCAAATTTTCCACTGTAAATATTGCAAATTTTCCACTCTTAATATTGCGAATTTTCCACTCTAAATATTGCAAATTTACCACTGAAATTATTGCAGATTTTCCACTGTAAATATAGCAAATTTACCTCTGAAATTATAGCAAGTAACCACTGAAATATAGCAAATTAACCACTGTAAATATTGCCAATTTTCCACTGTAAATGTTGCAAATTTACCACTGAAATTTTTCCAAATTATCCACTGTAAATATTGCAAACTAACACCTGTAAATATTGAAAATTTTCCATTGTAAATATTGCAAATTTACCACAGAAATTATGGCAAATTTTCCACAGTAGACATTGCAAATTTACCTCTGAAATTATAGCAAAGTATCCACAGAAATTATAGAAAATTGACCACTGTAAATATTGCAAATTAACCACTGTAAATATTGCAAATATTCGACTCTAAATATTGCAAATTTATCACTGAAATTTTTCCAAAATTACCACTGTAAATATTCCAAACTAATCACTGTTAATATTGAAAAATTTCCACTGTAATTATTGCAATTTTACCAGTGAAATTATTGCAAATTTTCCACTGTAAATGTTGGAAATTTTCCACTCTAAATATTGCAAATTTACCGCTGAAATTATAGCAAATAACCACTGAAATATAGCAAATTAACCACTGTAAATATTGTCAATTTTCCACTGTAAATGTTGCAAATTTACCACTGAAATTATTGCAAATTTCCCACTGTAAATATTTCAAATTTTCCACTCTTAATATTGCAAATTTTCCACTCTAAATATTGCAAATTTACCACTGAAATTATTCCAGATTTTCCACTGTAAATATAGCAAATTTACCGCTGAAATTATAGCAAATTAACCACTGAAATTATTGCAAATTGACCACTGTAAATATTGCAAATTAACCACTGTAAATATTGCAAATATTCGACTCTAAATATTGCAAATTTAGCACTGAAATTTCTCCAAATTAACCACTGTAAATATTGCAAACTAATCACTGTAAATATTGAAAATTTTCCACTGTAATTATTGCAATTTTACCAGTGAAATTATGGCAAATTTTCCACAGTAAATATTGGAAATGTACCGCTGAAATTATAGAAAAGTAACCACTGAAATTATAGCAAATTAACCACTGTAAATATTTCAAACTAACCACTGTAAATATTGCAAACTTTCCACCCTAAATATAGAAAATTTTCCATTGTAAATATTGTAAAATTTACCACAGAAATTATGGAAAATTTTCCACTGTAAACATTGAAAATTTACCTCTGAAATTATAGCAAAGTAACCACTGAAATATAGCAAATTAACCACTGTAAATATTGCAAATTTTCCACTGTAAGTATTGCAAATTTACCACCGTAAATATTGCAAAGTAAACACTGTAAATATTGCAAAATTTCCACTCTAAATATTGAAAATTTTCCACTGTAAATATAGCAAATTAACCACTGTAAATATTGCAAATTTACCACTGAAATTATTGCAAATTTTCCACTGTAAATATTGCAAATTTTCCACTCTTAATATTGCGAATTTTCCACTCTAAATATTGTAAATTTACCACTGAAATTATTGCAGATTTTCCACTGTAAATATAGCAAATTTACCTCTGAAATTATAGCAAGTAACCACTGAAATATAGCAAATTAACCACTGTAAATATTGCCAATTTTCCACTGTAAATGTTGCAAATTTACCACTGAAATTTTTCCAAATTATCCACTGTAAATATTGCAAACTAACACCTGTAAATATTGAAAATTTTCCATTGTAAATATTGCAAATTTACCACAGAAATTATGGCAAATTTTCCACAGTAGACATTGCAAATTTACCTCTGAAATTATAGCAAAGTATCCACAGAAATTATAGAAAATTGACCACTGTAAATATTGCAAATTAACCACTGTAAATATTGCAAATATTCGACTCTAAATATTGCAAATTTATCACTGAAATTTTTCCAAAATTACCACTGTAAATATTGCAAACTAATCACTGTAAATATTGAAAAATTTCCACTGTAATTATTGCAATTTTACCAGTGAAATTATTGCAAATTTTCCACTGTAAATGTTGGAAATTTTCCACTCTAAATATTGCAAATTTACCGCTGAAATTATAGCAAATAACCACTGAAATATAGCAAATTAACCACTGTAAATATTGTCAATTTTCCACTGTAAATGTTGCAAATTTACCACTGAAATTATTGCAAATTTTCCACTGTAAATATTTCAAATTTTCCACTCTTAATATTGCAAATTTTCCACTCTAAACATTGCAAATTTACCACTGAAATTATTCCAGATTTTCCACTGTAAATATAGCAAATTTACCGCTGAAATTATAGCAAATTAACCACTGAAATTATTGCAAATTGACCACTGTAAGTATTGCAAATTAACCACTGTAAATATTGCAAATATTCGACTCTAAATATTGCAAATTTAGCACTGAAATTTCTCCAAATTAACCACTGTAAATATTGCAAACTAATCACTGTAAATATTGAAAATTTTCCACTGTAATTATTGCAATTTTACCAGTGAAATTATGGCAAATTTTCCACAGTAAATATTGGAAATGTACCGCTGAAATTATAGATAAGTAACCACTGAAATTATAGCAAATTAACCACTGTAAATATTTCAAACTAACCACTGTAAATATTGCAAACTTTCCACCCTAAATATAGAAAATTTTCCATTGTAAATATTGTAAAATTTACCACAGAAATTATGGCAAATTTTCCACTGTAAACATTGAAAATTTACCTCTGAAATTATAGCAAAGTAACCACTGAAATATAGCAAATTAACCACTGTAAATATTGCAAATTTTCCACTGTAAGTATTGCAAATTTACCACCGTA
The DNA here is from genome assembly GCA_028020825.1 of Podargus strigoides. NCBI lineage: Eukaryota > Metazoa > Chordata > Aves > Caprimulgiformes > Podargidae > Podargus > Podargus strigoides. The sequence continues at coordinate 402,830 of CM051642.1, read as the reverse complement.
AATATTGCAAAGTAAACACTGTAAATATTGCAAAATTTCCACTCTAAATATTGAAAATTTTCCACTGTAAATATAGCAAATTAACCACTGTAAATATTGCAAATTTACCACTGAAATTATTGCAAATTTTCCACTGTAAATATTGCAAATTTTCCACTCTTAATATTGCGAATTTTCCACTCTAAATATTGCAAATTTACCACTGAAATTATTGCAGATTTTCCACTGTAAATATAGCAAATTTACCTCTGAAATTATAGCAAGTAACCACTGAAATATAGCAAATTAACCACTGTAAATATTGCCAATTTTCCACTGTAAATGTTGCAAATTTACCACTGAAATTTTTCCAAATTATCCACTGTAAATATTGCAAACTAACACCTGTAAATATTGAAAATTTTCCATTGTAAATATTGCAAATTTACCACAGAAATTATGGCAAATTTTCCACAGTAGACATTGCAAATTTACCTCTGAAATTATAGCAAAGTATCCACAGAAATTATAGAAAATTGACCACTGTAAATATTGCAAATTAACCACTGTAAATATTGCAAATATTCGACTCTAAATATTGCAAATTTATCACTGAAATTTTTCCAAAATTACCACTGTAAATATTGCAAACTAATCACTGTAAATATTGAAAAATTTCCACTGTAATTATTGCAATTTTACCAGTGAAATTATTGCAAATTTTCCACTGTAAATGTTGGAAATTTTCCACTCTAAATATTGCAAATTTACCGCTGAAATTATAGCAAATAACCACTGAAATATAGCAAATTAACCACTGTAAATATTGTCAATTTTCCACTGTAAATGTTGCAAATTTACCACTGAAATTATTGCAAATTTCCCACTGTAAATATTTCAAATTTTCCACTCTTAATATTGCAAATTTTCCACTCTAAATATTGCAAATTTACCACTGAAATTATTCCAGATTTTCCACTGTAAATATAGCAAATTTACCGCTGAAATTATAGCAAATTAACCACTGAAATTATTGCAAATTGACCACTGTAAATATTGCAAATTAACCACTGTAAATATTGCAAATATTCGACTCTAAATATTGCAAATTTAGCACTGAAATTTCTCCAAATTAACCACTGTAAATATTGCAAACTAATCACTGTAAATATTGAAAATTTTCCACTGTAATTATTGCAATTTTACCAGTGAAATTATGGCAAATTTTCCACAGTAAATATTGGAAATGTACCGCTGAAATTATAGAAAAGTAACCACTGAAATTATAGCAAATTAACCACTGTAAATATTTCAAACTAACCACTGTAAATATTGCAAACTTTCCACCCTAAATATAGAAAATTTTCCATTGTAAATATTGTAAAATTTACCACAGAAATTATGGCAAATTTTCCACTGTAAACATTGAAAATTTACCTCTGAAATTATAGCAAAGTAACCACTGAAATATAGCAAATTAACCACTGTAAATATTGCAAATTTTCCACTGTAAGTATTGCAAATTTACCACCGTAAATATTGCAAAGTAAACACTGTAAATATTGCAAAATTTCCACTCTAAATATTGAAAATTTTCCACTGTAAATATAGCAAATTAACCACTGTAAATATTGCAAATTTACCACTGAAATTATTGCAAATTTTCCACTGTAAATATTGCAAATTTTCCACTCTTAATATTGCGAATTTTCCACTCTAAATATTGCAAATTTACCACTGAAATTATTGCAGATTTTCCACTGTAAATATAGCAAATTTACCTCTGAAATTATAGCAAGTAACCACTGAAATATAGCAAATTAACCACTGTAAATATTGCCAATTTTCCACTGTAAATGTTGCAAATTTACCACTGAAATTTTTCCAAATTATCCACTGTAAATATTGCAAACTAACACCTGTAAATATTGAAAATTTTCCATTGTAAATATTGCAAATTTACCACAGAAATTATGGCAAATTTTCCACAGTAGACATTGCAAATTTACCTCTGAAATTATAGCAAAGTATCCACAGAAATTATAGAAAATTGACCACTGTAAATATTGCAAATTAACCACTGTAAATATTGCAAATATTCGACTCTAAATATTGCAAATTTATCACTGAAATTTTTCCAAAATTACCACTGTAAATATTGCAAACTAATCACTGTAAATATTGAAAAATTTCCACTGTAATTATTGCAATTTTACCAGTGAAATTATTGCAAATTTTCCACTGTAAATGTTGGAAATTTTCCACTCTAAATATTGCAAATTTACCGCTGAAATTATAGCAAATAACCACTGAAATATAGCAAATTAACCACTGTAAATATTGTCAATTTTCCACTGTAAATGTTGCAAATTTACCACTGAAATTATTGCAAATTTTCCACTGTAAATATTTCAAATTTTCCACTCTTAATATTGCAAATTTTCCACTCTAAACATTGCAAATTTACCACTGAAATTATTCCAGATTTTCCACTGTAAATATAGCAAATTTACCGCTGAAATTATAGCAAATTAACCACTGAAATTATTGCAAATTGACCACTGTAAGTATTGCAAATTAACCACTGTAAATATTGCAAATATTCGACTCTAAATATTGCAAATTTAGCACTGAAATTTCTCCAAATTAACCACTGTAAATATTGCAAACTAATCACTGTAAATATTGAAAATTTTCCACTGTAATTATTGCAATTTTACCAGTGAAATTATGGCAAATTTTCCACAGTAAATATTGGAAATGTACCGCTGAAATTATAGAAAAGTAACCACTGAAATTATAGCAAATTAACCACTGTAAATATTTCAAACTAACCACTGTAAATATTGCAAACTTTCCACCCTAAATATAGAAAATTTTCCATTGTAAATATTGTAAAATTTACCACAGAAATTATGGAAAAGTTTCCACTGTAAACATTGAAAATTTACCTCTGAAATTATAGCAAAGTAACCACTGAAATATAGCAAATTAACCACTGTAAATATTGTCAATTTTCCACTGTAAGTATTGCAAATTTACCACTGAAATTATTGCAATTTAAACACTGTAAATATTGCAAATTTTCCACTCTAAATATAGCAAATTTACCACTGTAAATATTGAAAATTTTACACTGTAAATATTGCAAATTAACCACTGTAAATATTGCAAATATTCTACTCTAAATATTGCAAATTTAGCACTGAAATTTCTCCAAATTAACCACTGTATATATTGCAAACAAATCACTGTAAATATTGAAAAATTTCCACTGTAATTATTGCAATTTTACCAGTGAAATTATTGCAAATTTTCCACTGTAAATATTGCAAATTTTGCACTATAATATTGTCAATTTTCCACTGTAAATATTGCAAATTTACCACTGAAATTATTGCAAATTTTCCACTGTAAATATTGCAAATTTTCCACTCTTAATATTGCAAATTTTCCACTCTAAATATTGCAAATTTACCACTGAAATTATTGCAGATTTTCCACTGTAAATATAGCAAATTTACCTCTGAAATTATAGCAAGTAACCACTGAAATATAGCAAATTAACCACTGTAAATATTGCCAATTTTCCACTGTAAATGTTGCAAATTTACCACTGAAATTTTTCCAAATTATCCACTGTAAATATTGCAAACTAACACCTGTAAATATTGAAAATTTTCCATTGTAAATATTGCAAATTTACCACAGAAATTATGGCAAATTTTCCACAGTAGACATTGCAAATTTACCTCTGAAATTATAGCAAAGTATCCACAGAAATTATAGAAAATTGACCACTGTAAATATTGCAAATTAACCACTGTAAATATTGCAAATATTCGACTCTAAATATTGCAAATTTACCACTGAAATTTTTCCAAAATTACCACTGTAAATATTGCAAACTAATCACTGTATATATTGAAAAATTTCCACTGTAATTATTGCAATTTTACCAGTGAAATTATTGCAAATTTTCCACTGTAAATGTTGGAAATTTTCCACTCTAAATATTGCAAATTTACCGCTGAAATTATAGCAAATAACCACTGAAATATAGCAAATTAACCACTGTAAATATTGTCAATTTTCCACTGTAAATGTTGCAAATTTACCACTGAAATTATTGCAAATTTTCCACTGTAAATATTTCAAATTTTCCACTCTTAATATTGCAAATTTTCCACTCTAAACATTGCAAATTTACCACTGAAATTATTCCAGATTTTCCACTGTAAATATAGCAAATTTACCGCTGAAATTATAGCAAATTAACCACTGAAATTATTGCAAATTGACCACTGTAAGTATTGCAAATTAACCACTGTAAATATTGCAAATATTCGACTCTAAATATTGCAAATTTAGCACTGAAATTTCTCCAAATTAACCACTGTAAATATTGCAAACTAATCACTGTAAATATTGAAAATTTTCCACTGTAATTATTGCAATTTTACCAGTGAAATTATGGCAAATTTTCCACAGTAAATATTGGAAATGTACCGCTGAAATTATAGAAAAGTAACCACTGAAATTATAGCAAATTAACCACTGTAAATATTTCAAACTAACCACTGTAAATATTGCAAACTTTCCACCCTAAATATAGAAAATTTTCCATTGTAAATATTGTAAAATTTACCACAGAAATTATGGAAAATTTTCCACTGTAAACATTGAAAATTTACCTCTGAAATTATAGCAAAGTAACCACTGAAATATAGCAAATTAACCACTGTAAATATTGCAAATTTTCCACTGTAAGTATTGCAAATTTACCACCGTAAATATTGCAAAGTAAACACTGTAAATATTGCAAAATTTCCACTCTAAATATTGAAAATTTTCCACTGTAAATATAGCAAATTAACCACTGTAAATATTGCAAATTTACCACTGAAATTATTGCAAATTTTCCACTGTAAATATTGCAAATTTTCCACTCTTAATATTGCGAATTTTCCACTCTAAATATTGCAAATTTACCACTGAAATTATTGCAGATTTTCCACTGTAAATATAGCAAATTTACCTCTGAAATTATAGCAAGTAACCACTGAAATATAGCAAATTAACCACTGTAAATATTGCCAATTTTCCACTGTAAATGTTGCAAATTTACCACTGAAATTTTTCCAAATTATCCACTGTAAATATTGCAAACTAACACCTGTAAATATTGAAAATTTTCCATTGTAAATATTGCAAATTTACCACAGAAATTATGGCAAATTTTCCACAGTAGACATTGCAAATTTACCTCTGAAATTATAGCAAAGTATCCACAGAAATTATAGAAAATTGACCACTGTAAATATTGCAAATTAACCACTGTAAATATTGCAAATATTCGACTCTAAATATTGCAAATTTATCACTGAAATTTTTCCAAAATTACCACTGTAAATATTGCAAACTAATCACTGTAAATATTGAAAAATTTCCACTGTAATTATTGCAATTTTACCAGTGAAATTATTGCAAATTTTCCACTGTAAATGTTGGAAATTTTCCACTCTAAATATTGCAAATTTACCGCTGAAATTATAGCAAATAACCACTGAAATATAGCAAATTAACCACTGTAAATATTGTCAATTTTCCACTGTAAATGTTGCAAATTTACCACTGAAATTATTGCAAATTTTCCACTGTAAATATTTCAAATTTCCCACTCTTAATATTGCAAATTTTCCACTCTAAATATTGCAAATTTACCACTGAAATTATTCCAGATTTTCCACTGTAAATATAGCAAATTTACCGCTGAAATTATAGCAAATTAACCACTGAAATTATTGCAAATTGACCACTGTAAGTATTGCAAATTAACCACTGTAAATATTGCAAATACTCGACTCTAAATATTGCAAATTTAGCACTGAAATTTCTCCAAATTAACCACTGTAAATATTGCAAACTAATCACTGTAAATATTGAAAATTTTCCACTGTAATTATTGCAATTTTACCAGTGAAATTATGGCAAATTTTCCACAGTAAATATTGGAAATGTACCCCTGAAATTATAGAAAAGTAACCACTGAAATTATAGCAAATTAACCACTGTAAATATTTCAAACTAACCACTGTAAATATTGCAAACTTTCCACCCTAAATATAGAAAATTTTCCATTGTAAATATTGTAAAATTTACCACAGAAATTATGGCAAATTTTCCACTGTAAACATTGAAAATTTACCTCTGAAATTATAGCAAAGTAACCACTGAAATATAGCAAATTAACCACTGTAAATATTGCAAATTTTCCACTGTAAGTATTGCAAATTTACCACCGTAAATATTGCAAAGTAAACACTGTAAATATTGCAAAATTTCCACTCTAAATATTGAAAATTTTCCACTGTAAATATAGCAAATTAACCACTGTAAATATTGCAAATTAATCACTGTAAATATTGCAAATATTCTACTCTAAATATTGAAAATTTACCACAGAAATTATGGCAAATTTTCCACAGTAAACATTGAAAATTTACCTCTGAAATTATAGCAAAGTAACCACTGAAATATAGCAAATTAACCACTGTAAATATTGTCAATTTTCCACTGTAAGTATTGCAAATTTACCACTGAAATTATTGCAATTTAAACACTGTAAATATTGCAAATTTTCCACTCTAAATATAGCAAATTTACCACTGTAAATATTGAAAATTTTACACTGTAAATATTGCAAATTAACCACTGTAAATATTGCAAATATTCTACTCTAAATATTGCAAATTTAGCACTGAAATTTCTCCAAATTAACCACTGTATATATTGCAAACAAATCACTGTAAATATTGAAAAATTTCCACTGTAATTATTGCAATTTTACCAGTGAAATTATTGCAAATTTTCCACTGTAAATATTGCAAATTTTGCACTATAATATTGTCAATTTTCCACTGTAAATATTGCAAATTTACCACTGAAATTATTGCAAATTTTCCACTGTAAATATTGCAAATTTTCCACTCTTAATATTGCAAATTTTCCACTCTAAATATTGCAAATTTACCACTGAAATTATTGCAGATTTTCCACTGTAAATATAGCAAATTTACCTCTGAAATTATAGCAAGTAACCACTGAAATATAGCAAATTAACCACTGTAAATATTGCCAATTTTCCACTGTAAATGTTGCAAATTTACCACTGAAATTTTTCCAAATTATCCACTGTAAATATTGCAAACTAACACCTGTAAATATTGAAAATTTTCCATTGTAAATATTGCAAATTTACCACAGAAATTATGGCAAATTTTCCACAGTAGACATTGCAAATTTACCTCTGAAATTATAGCAAAGTATCCACAGAAATTATAGAAAATTGACCACTGTAAATATTGCAAATTAACCACTGTAAATATTGCAAATATTCGACTCTAAATATTGCAAATTTACCACTGAAATTTTTCCAAAATTACCACTGTAAATATTGCAAACTAATCACTGTATATATTGAAAATTTTCCACTGTAATTATTGCAATTTTACCAGTGAAATTATTGCAAATTTTCCACTGTAAATGTTGGAAATTTTCCACTCTAAATATTGCAAATTTACCGCTGAAATTATAGCAAATAACCACTGAAATATAGCAAATTAACCACTGTAAATATTGTCAATTTTCCACTGTAAATGTTGCAAATTTACCACTGAAATTATTGCAAATTTTCCACTGTAAATATTGCAAATTTTCCACTCTTAATATTGCAAATTTTCCACTCCAAATATTGCAAATTTACCACTGAAATTATTCCAGATTTTCCACTGTAAATATAGCAAATTTACCGCTGAAATTATAGCAAATTAACCACTGAAATTATTGCAAATTGACCACTGTAAATATTGCAAATATTCGACTCTAAATATTGCAAATTTAGCACTGAAATTTCTCCAAATTAACCACTGTAAATATTGCAAACTAATCACTGTAAATATTGAAAATTTACCTCTGAAATTATAGCAAAGTAACCACTGAAATATAGCAAATTAACCACTGTAAATATTGCAAATTTTCCACTGTAAGTATTGCAAATTTACCACCGTAAATATTGCAAAGTAAACACTCTAAATATTGCAAAATTTCCACTCTAAATATTGAAAATTTTCCACTGTAAATATAGCAAATTAACCACTGTAAATATTGCAAATTTACCACTGAAATTATTGCAAATTTTCCACTGTAAATATTGCAAATTTTCCACTCTTAATATTGCGAATTTTCCACTCTAAATATTGCAAATTTACCACTGAAATTATTGCAGATTTTCCACTGTAAATATAGCAAATTTACCTCTGAAATTATAGCAAGTAACCACTGAAATATAGCAAATTAACCACTGTAAATATTGCCAATTTTCCACTGTAAATGTTGCAAATTTACCACTGAAATTTTTCCAAATTATCCACTGTAAATATTGCAAACTAACACCTGTAAATATTGAAAATTTTCCATTGTAAATATTGCAAATTTACCACAGAAATTATGGCAAATTTTCCACAGTAGACATTGCAAATTTACCTCTGAAATTATAGCAAAGTATCCACAGAAATTATAGAAAATTGACCACTGTAAATATTGCAAATTAACCACTGTAAATATTGCAAATATTCGACTCTAAATATTGCAAATTTATCACTGAAATTTTTCCAAAATTACCACTGTAAATATTGCAAACTAATCACTGTAAATATTGAAAAATTTCCACTGTAATTATTGCAATTTTACCAGTGAAATTATTGCAAATTTTCCACTGTAAATGTTGGAAATTTTCCACTCTAAATATTGCAAATTTACCGCTGAAATTATAGCAAATAACCACTGAAATATAGCAAATTAACCACTGTAAATATTGTCAATTTTCCACTGTAAATGTTGCAAATTTACCACTGAAATTATTGCAAATTTTCCACTGTAAATATTTCAAATTTTCCACTCTTAATATTGCAAATTTTCCACTCTAAATATTGCAAATTTACCACTGAAATTATTCCAGATTTTCCACTGTAAATATAGCAAATTTACCGCTGAAATTATAGCAAATTAACCACTGAAATTATTGCAAATTGACCACTGTGAGTATTGCAAATTAACCACTGTAAATATTGCAAATATTCGACTCTAAATATTGCAAATTTAGCACTGAAATTTCTCCAAATTAACCACTGTAAATATTGCAAACTAATCACTGTAAATATTGAAAATTTTCCACTGTAATTATTGCAATTTTACCAGTGAAATTATGGCAAATTTTCCACTGTAAATATTGGAAATGTACCCCTGAAATTATAGAAAAGTAACCACTGAAATTATAGCAAATTAACCACTGTAAATATTTCAAACTAACCACTGTAAATATTGCAAACTTTCCACCCTAAATATAGAAAATTTTCCATTGTAAATATTGTAAAATTTACCACAGAAATTATGGAAAATTTTCCACTGTAAACATTGAAAATTTACCTCTGAAATTATAGCAAAGTAACCACTGAAATATAGCAAATTAACCACTGTAAATATTGCAAATTTTCCACTGTAAGTATTGCAAATTTACCACCGTAAATATTGCAAAGTAAACACTGTAAATATTGCAAAATTTCCACTCTAAATATTGAAAATTTTCCACTGTAAATATAGCAAATTAACCACTGTAAATATTGCAAATTTACTTCTGAAATTATTGCAAATTTTCCACTGTAAATATTGCAAATTTTCCACTCTTAATATTGCGAATTTTCCACTCTAAATATTGCAAATTTACCACTGAAATTATTGCAGATTTTCCACTGTAAATATAGCAAATTTACCTCTGAAATTATAGCAAGTAACCACTGAAATATAGCAAATTAACCACTGTAAATATTGCCAATTTTCCACTGTAAATGTTGCAAATTTACCACTGAAATTTTTCCAAATTATCCACTGTAAATATTGCAAACTAACACCTGTAAATATTGAAAATTTTCCATTGTAAATATTGCAAATTTACCACAGAAATTATGGCAAATTTTCCACAGTAGACATTGCAAATTTACCTCTGAAATTATAGCAAAGTATCCACAGAAATTATAGAAAATTGACCACTGTAAATATTGCAAATTAACCACTGTAAATATTGCAAATATTCGACTCTAAATATTGCAAATTTATCACTGAAATTTTTCCAAAATTACCACTGTAAATATTGCAAACTAATCACTGTAAATATTGAAAAATTTCCACTGTAATTATTGCAATTTTACCAGTGAAATTATTGCAAATTTTCCACTGTAAATGTTGGAAATTTTCCACTCTAAATATTGCAAATTTACCGCTGAAATTATAGCAAATAACCACTGAAATATAGCAAATTAACCACTGTAAATATTGTCAATTTTCCACTGTAAATGTTGCAAATTTACCACTGAAATTATTGCAAATTTTCCACTGTAAATATTTCAAATTTTCCACTCTTAATATTGCAAATTTTCCACTCTAAATATTGCAAATTTACCACTGAAATTATTCCAGATTTTCCACTGTAAATATAGCAAATTTACCGCTGAAATTATAGCAAATTAACCACTGAAATTATTGCAAATTGACCACTGTGAGTATTGCAAATTAACCACTGTAAATATTGCAAATATTCGACTCTAAATATTGCAAATTTAGCACTGAAATTTCTCCAAATTAACCACTGTAAATATTGCAAACTAATCACTGTAAATATTGAAAATTTTCCACTGTAATTATTGCAATTTTACCAGTGAAATTATGGCAAATTTTCCACAGTAAATATTGGAAATGTACCGCTGAAATTATAGAAAAGTAACCACTGAAATTATAGCAAATTAACCACTGTAAATATTTCAAACTAACCACTGTAAATATTGCAAACTTTCCACCCTAAATATAGAAAATTTTCCATTGTAAATATTGTAAAATTTACCACAGAAATTATGGAAAATTTTCCACTGTAAACATTGAAAATTTACCTCTGAAATTATAGCAAAGTAACCACTGAAATATAGCAAATTAACCACTGTAAATATTGCAAATTTTCCACTGTAAGTATTGCAAATTTACCACCGTAAATATTGCAAAGTAAACACTGTAAATATTGCAAAATTTCCACTCTAAATATTGAAAATTTTCCACTGTAAATATAGCAAATTAACCACTGTAAATATTGCAAATTTACTTCTGAAATTATTGCAAATTTTCCACTGTAAATATTGCAAATTTTCCACTCTTAATATTGCGAATTTTCCACTCTAAATATTGCAAATTTACCACTGAAATTATTGCAGATTTTCCACTGTAAATATAGCAAATTTACCTCTGAAATTATAGCAAGTAACCACTGAAATATAGCAAATTAACCACTGTAAATATTGCCAATTTTCCACTGTAAATGTTGCAAATTTACCACTGAAATTTTTCCAAATTATCCACTGTAAATATTGCAAACTAACACCTGTAAATATTGAAAATTTTCCATTTTAAATATTGCAAATTTACCACAGAAATTATGGCAAATTTTCCACAGTAGACATTGCAAATTTACCTCTGAAATTATAGCAAAGTATCCACAGAAATTATAGAAAATTGACCACTGTAAATATTGCAAATTAACCACTGTAAATATTGCAAATATTCGACTCTAAATATTGCAAATTTATCACTGAAATTTTTCCAAAATTACCACTGTAAATATTGCAAACTAATCACTGTAAATATTGAAAAATTTCCACTGTAATTATTGCAATTTTACCAGTGAAATTATTGCAAATTTTCCACTGTAAATGTTGGAAATTTTCCACTCTAAATATTGCAAATTTACCGCTGAAATTATAGCAAATAACCACTGAAATATAGCAAATTAACCACTGTAAATATTGTCAATTTTCCACTGTAAATGTTGCAAATTTACCACTGAAATTATTGCAAATTTTCCACTGTAAATATTTCAAATTTTCCACTCTTAATATTGCAAATTTTCCACTCTAAATATTGCAAATTTACCACTGAAATTATTCCAGATTTTCCACTGTAAATATAGCAAATTTACCGCTGAAATTATAGCAAATTAACCACTGAAATTATTGCAAATTGACCACTGTAAGTATTGCAAATTAACCACTGTAAATATTGCAAATATTCGACTCTAAATATTGCAAATTTAGCACTGAAATTTCTCCAAATTAACCACTGTAAATATTGCAAACTAATCACTGTAAATATTGAAAATTTTCCACTGTAATTATTGCAATTTTACCAGTGAAATTATGGCAAATTTTCCACAGTAAATATTGGAAATGTACCCCTGAAATTATAGAAAATTAACCCCTGAAATTATAGCAAATTAACCACTGTAAATATTTCAAACTAACCACTGTAAATATTGCAAACTTTCCACCCTAAATATAGAAAATTTTCCATTGTAAATATTGTAAAATTTACCACAGAAATTATGGCAAATTTTCCACTGTAAACATTGAAAATTTACCTCTGAAATTATAGCAAAGTAACCACTGAAATATAGCAAATTAACCACTGTAAATATTGCAAATTTTCCACTGTAAGTATTGCAAATTTACCACCGTAAATATTGCAAAGTAAACACTGTAAATATTGCAAAATTTCCACTCTAAATATTGAAAATTTTCCACTGTAAATATAGCAAATTAACCACTGTAAATATTGCAAATTTACCACTGAAATTATTGCAAATTTTCCACTGTAAATATTGCAAATTTTCCACTCTTAATATTGCGAATTTTCCACTCTAAATATTGCAAATTTACCACTGAAATTATTGCAGATTTTCCACTGTAAATATAGCAAATTTACCTCTGAAATTATAGCAAGTAACCACTGAAATATAGCAAATTAACCACTGTAAATATTGCCAATTTTCCACTGTAAATGTTGCAAATTTACCACTGAAATTTTTCCAAATTATCCACTGTAAATATTGCAAACTAACACCTGTAAATATTGAAAATTTTCCATTTTAAATATTGCAAATTTACCACAGAAATTATGGCAAATTTTCCACAGTAGACATTGCAAATTTACCTCTGAAATTATAGCAAAGTATCCACAGAAATTATAGAAAATTGACCACTGTAAATATTGCAAATTAACCACTGTAAATATTGCAAATATTCGACTCTAAATATTGCAAATTTATCACTGAAATTTTTCCAAAATTACCACTGTAAATATTGCAAACTAATCACTGTAAATATTGAAAAATTTCCACTGTAATTATTGCAATTTTACCAGTGAAATTATTGCAAATTTTCCACTGTAAATGTTGGAAATTTTCCACTCTAAATATTGCAAATTTACCGCTGAAATTATAGCAAATAACCACTGAAATATAGCAAATTAACCACTGTAAATATTGTCAATTTTCCACTGTAAATGTTGCAAATTTACCACTGAAATTATTGCAAATTTTCCACTGTAAATATTTCAAATTTTCCACTCTTAATATTGCAAATTTTCCACTCTAAATATTGCAAATTTACCACTGAAATTATTCCAGATTTTCCACTGTAAATATAGCAAATTTACCGCTGAAATTATAGCAAATTAACCACTGAAATTATTGCAAATTGACCACTGTAAGTATTGCAAATTAACCACTGTAAATATTGCAAATATTCGACTCTAAATATTGCAAATTTAGCACTGAAATTTCTCCAAATTAACCACTGTAAATATTGCAAACTAATCACTGTAAATATTGAAAATTTTCCACTGTAATTATTGCAATTTTACCAGTGAAATTATGGCAAATTTTCCACAGTAAATATTGGAAATGTACCCCTGAAATTATAGAAAATTAACCCCTGAAATTATAGCAAATTAACCACTGTAAATATTTCAAACTAACCACTGTAAATATTGCAAACTTTCCACCCTAAATATAGAAAATTTTCCATTGTAAATATTGTAAAATTTACCACAGAAATTATGGCAAATTTTCCACTGTAAACATTGAAAATTTACCTCTGAAATTATAGCAAAGTAACCACTGAAATATAGCAAATTAACCACTGTAAATATTGCAAATTTTCCACTGTAAGTATTGCAAATTTACCACCGTAAATATTGCAAAGTAAACACTGTAAATATTGCAAAATTTCCACTCTAAATATTGAAAATTTTCCACTGTAAATATAGCAAATTAACCACTGTAAATATTGCAAATTTACCACTGAAATTATTGCAAATTTTCCACTGTAAATATTGCAAATTTTCCACTCTTAATATTGCGAATTTTCCACTCTAAATATTGCAAATTTACCACTGAAATTATTGCAGATTTTCCACTGTAAATATAGCAAATTTACCTCTGAAATTATAGCAAGTAACCACTGAAATATAGCAAATTAACCACTGTAAATATTGCCAATTTTCCACTGTAAATGTTGCAAATTTACCACTGAAATTTTTCCAAATTATCCACTGTAAATATTGCAAACTAACACCTGTAAATATTGAAAATTTTCCATTGTAAATATTGCAAATTTACCACAGAAATTATGGCAAATTTTCCACAGTAGACATTGCAAATTTACCTCTGAAATTATAGCAAAGTATCCACAGAAATTATAGAAAATTGACCACTGTAAATATTGCAAATTAACCACTGTAAATATTGCAAATATTCGACTCTAAATATTGCAAATTTATCACTGAAATTTTTCCAAAATTACCACTGTAAATATTGCAAACTAATCACTGTAAATATTGAAAAATTTCCACTGTAATTATTGCAATTTTACCAGTGAAATTATTGCAAATTTTCCACTGTAAATGTTGGAAATTTTCCACTCTAAATATTGCAAATTTACCGCTGAAATTATAGCAAATAACCACTGAAATATAGCAAATTAACCACTGTAAATATTGTCAATTTTCCACTGTAAATGTTGCAAATTTACCACTGAAATTATTGCAAATTTTCCACTGTAAATATTTCAAATTTTCCACTCTTAATATTGCAAATTTTCCACTCTAAATATTGCAAATTTACCACTGAAATTATTCCAGATTTTCCACTGTAAATATAGCAAATTTACCGCTGAAATTATAGCAAATTAACCACTGAAATTATTGCAAATTGACCACTGTAAGTATTGCAAATTAACCACTGTAAATATTGCAAATATTCGACTCTAAATATTGCAAATTTAGCACTGAAATTTCTCCAAATTAACCACTGTAAATATTGCAAACTAATCACTGTAAATATTGAAAATTTTCCACTGTAATTATTGCAATTTTACCAGTGAAATTATGGCAAATTTTCCACAGTAAATATTGGAAATGTACCCCTGAAATTATAGAAAATTAACCCCTGAAATTATAGCAAATTAACCACTGTAAATATTTCAAACTAACCACTGTAAATATTGCAAACTTTCCACCCTAAATATAGAAAATTTTCCATTGTAAATATTGTAAAATTTACCACAGAAATTATGGCAAATTTTCCACTGTAAACATTGAAAATTTACCTCTGAAATTATAGCAAAGTAACCACTGAAATATAGCAAATTAACCACTGTAAATATTGCAAATTTTCCACTGTAAGTATTGCAAATTTACCACCGTAAATATTGCAAAGTAAACACTGTAAATATTGCAAAATTTCCACTCTAAATATTGAAAATTTTCCACTGTAAATATAGCAAATTAACCACTGTAAATATTGCAAATTTACCACTGAAATTATTGCAAATTTTCCACTGTAAATATTGCAAATTTTCCACTCTTAATATTGCGAATTTTCCACTCTAAATATTGCAAATTTACCACTGAAATTATTGCAGATTTTCCACTGTAAATATAGCAAATTTACCTCTGAAATTATAGCAAGTAACCACTGAAATATAGCAAATTAACCACTGTAAATATTGCCAATTTTCCACTGTAAATGTTGCAAATTTACCACTGAAATTTTTCCAAATTATCCACTGTAAATATTGCAAACTAACACCTGTAAATATTGAAAATTTTCCATTGTAAATATTGCAAATTTACCACAGAAATTATGGCAAATTTTCCACAGTAGACATTGCAAATTTACCTCTGAAATTATAGCAAAGTATCCACAGAAATTATAGAAAATTGACCACTGTAAATATTGCAAATTAACCACTGTAAATATTGCAAATATTCGACTCTAAATATTGCAAATTTATCACTGAAATTTTTCCAAAATTACCACTGTAAATATTGCAAACTAATCACTGTAAATATTGAAAAATTTCCACTGTAATTATTGCAATTTTACCAGTGAAATTATTGCAAATTTTCCACTGTAAATGTTGGAAATTTTCCACTCTAAATATTGCAAATTTACCGCTGAAATTATAGCAAATAACCACTGAAATATAGCAAATTAACCACTGTAAATATTGTCAATTTTCCACTGTAAATGTTGCAAATTTACCACTGAAATTATTGCAAATTTCCCACTGTAAATATTTCAAATTTTCCACTCTTAATATTGCAAATTTTCCACTCTAAATATTGCAAATTTACCACTGAAATTATTCCAGATTTTCCACTGTAAATATAGCAAATTTACCGCTGAAATTATAGCAAATTAACCACTGAAATTATTGCAAATTGACCACTGTAAATATTGCAAATTAACCACTGTAAATATTGCAAATATTCGACTCTAAATATTGCAAATTTAGCACTGAAATTTCTCCAAATTAACCACTGTAAATATTGCAAACTAATCACTGTAAATATTGAAAATTTTCCACTGTAATTATTGCAATTTTACCAGTGAAATTATGGCAAATTTTCCACAGTAAATATTGGAAATGTACCGCTGAAATTATAGAAAAGTAACCACTGAAATTATAGCAAATTAACCACTGTAAATATTTCAAACTAACCACTGTAAATATTGCAAACTTTCCACCCTAAATATAGAAAATTTTCCATTGTAAATATTGTAAAATTTACCACAGAAATTATGGCAAATTTTCCACTGTAAACATTGAAAATTTACCTCTGAAATTATAGCAAAGTAACCACTGAAATATAGCAAATTAACCACTGTAAATATTGCAAATTTTCCACTGTAAGTATTGCAAATTTACCACCGTAAATATTGCAAAGTAAACACTGTAAATATTGCAAAATTTCCACTCTAAATATTGAAAATTTTCCACTGTAAATATAGCAAATTAACCACTGTAAATATTGCAAATTTACCACTGAAATTATTGCAAATTTTCCACTGTAAATATTGCAAATTTTCCACTCTTAATATTGCGAATTTTCCACTCTAAATATTGCAAATTTACCACTGAAATTATTGCAGATTTTCCACTGTAAATATAGCAAATTTACCTCTGAAATTATAGCAAGTAACCACTGAAATATAGCAAATTAACCACTGTAAATATTGCCAATTTTCCACTGTAAATGTTGCAAATTTACCACTGAAATTTTTCCAAATTATCCACTGTAAATATTGCAAACTAACACCTGTAAATATTGAAAATTTTCCATTGTAAATATTGCAAATTTACCACAGAAATTATGGCAAATTTTCCACAGTAGACATTGCAAATTTACCTCTGAAATTATAGCAAAGTATCCACAGAAATTATAGAAAATTGACCACTGTAAATATTGCAAATTAACCACTGTAAATATTGCAAATATTCGACTCTAAATATTGCAAATTTATCACTGAAATTTTTCCAAAATTACCACTGTAAATATTGCAAACTAATCACTGTAAATATTGAAAAATTTCCACTGTAATTATTGCAATTTTACCAGTGAAATTATTGCAAATTTTCCACTGTAAATGTTGGAAATTTTCCACTCTAAATATTGCAAATTTACCGCTGAAATTATAGCAAATAACCACTGAAATATAGCAAATTAACCACTGTAAATATTGTCAATTTTCCACTGTAAATGTTGCAAATTTACCACTGAAATTATTGCAAATTTTCCACTGTAAATATTTCAAATTTTCCACTCTTAATATTGCAAATTTTCCACTCTAAACATTGCAAATTTACCACTGAAATTATTCCAGATTTTCCACTGTAAATATAGCAAATTTACCGCTGAAATTATAGCAAATTAACCACTGAAATTATTGCAAATTGACCACTGTGAGTATTGCAAATTAACCACTGTAAATATTGCAAATATTCGACTCTAAATATTGCAAATTTAGCACTGAAATTTCTCCAAATTAACCACTGTAAATATTGCAAACTAATCACTGTAAATATTGAAAATTTTCCACTGTAATTATTGCAATTTTACCAGTGAAATTATGGCAAATTTTCCACAGTAAATATTGGAAATGTACCGCTGAAATTATAGAAAAGTAACCACTGAAATTATAGCAAATTAACCACTGTAAATATTTCAAACTAA
The DNA here is from genome assembly GCA_028020825.1 of Podargus strigoides. NCBI lineage: Eukaryota > Metazoa > Chordata > Aves > Caprimulgiformes > Podargidae > Podargus > Podargus strigoides. Next base: position 384,398 of record CM051642.1, on the reverse strand, counting down.
CCACTGTAAATATTGCAAACTTTCCACCCTAAATATAGAAAATTTTCCATTGTAAATATTGTAAAATTTACCACAGAAATTATGGAAAAGTTTCCACTGTAAACATTGAAAATTTACCTCTGAAATTATAGCAAAGTAACCACTGAAATATAGCAAATTAACCACTGTAAATATTGTCAATTTTCCACTGTAAGTATTGCAAATTTACCACTGAAATTATTGCAATTTAAACACTGTAAATATTGCAAATTTTCCACTCTAAATATAGCAAATTTACCACTGTAAATATTGAAAATTTTACACTGTAAATATTGCAAATTAACCACTGTAAATATTGCAAATATTCTACTCTAAATATTGCAAATTTAGCACTGAAATTTCTCCAAATTAACCACTGTATATATTGCAAACAAATCACTGTAAATATTGAAAAATTTCCACTGTAATTATTGCAATTTTACCAGTGAAATTATTGCAAATTTTCCACTGTAAATATTGCAAATTTTGCACTATAATATTGTCAATTTTCCACTGTAAATATTGCAAATTTACCACTGAAATTATTGCAAATTTTCCACTGTAAATATTGCAAATTTTCCACTCTTAATATTGCAAATTTTCCACTCTAAATATTGCAAATTTACCACTGAAATTATTGCAGATTTTCCACTGTAAATATAGCAAATTTACCTCTGAAATTATAGCAAGTAACCACTGAAATATAGCAAATTAACCACTGTAAATATTGCCAATTTTCCACTGTAAATGTTGCAAATTTACCACTGAAATTTTTCCAAATTATCCACTGTAAATATTGCAAACTAACACCTGTAAATATTGAAAATTTTCCATTGTAAATATTGCAAATTTACCACAGAAATTATGGCAAATTTTCCACAGTAGACATTGCAAATTTACCTCTGAAATTATAGCAAAGTATCCACAGAAATTATAGAAAATTGACCACTGTAAATATTGCAAATTAACCACTGTAAATATTGCAAATATTCGACTCTAAATATTGCAAATTTACCACTGAAATTTTTCCAAAATTACCACTGTAAATATTGCAAACTAATCACTGTATATATTGAAAAATTTCCACTGTAATTATTGCAATTTTACCAGTGAAATTATTGCAAATTTTCCACTGTAAATGTTGGAAATTTTCCACTCTAAATATTGCAAATTTACCAGCTGAAATTATAGCAAATAACCACTGAAATATAGCAAATTAACCACTGTAAATATTGTCAATTTTCCACTGTAAATGTTGCAAATTTACCACTGAAATTATTGCAAATTTTCCACTGTAAATATTTCAAATTTTCCACTCTTAATATTGCAAATTTTCCACTCTAAACATTGCAAATTTACCACTGAAATTATTCCAGATTTTCCACTGTAAATATAGCAAATTTACCGCTGAAATTATAGCAAATTAACCACTGAAATTATTGCAAATTGACCACTGTAAGTATTGCAAATTAACCACTGTAAATATTGCAAATATTCGACTCTAAATATTGCAAATTTAGCACTGAAATTTCTCCAAATTAACCACTGTAAATATTGCAAACTAATCACTGTAAATATTGAAAATTTTCCACTGTAATTATTGCAATTTTACCAGTGAAATTATGGCAAATTTTCCACAGTAAATATTGGAAATGTACCGCTGAAATTATAGAAAAGTAACCACTGAAATTATAGCAAATTAACCACTGTAAATATTTCAAACTAACCACTGTAAATATTGCAAACTTTCCACCCTAAATATAGAAAATTTTCCATTGTAAATATTGTAAAATTTACCACAGAAATTATGGAAAATTTTCCACTGTAAACATTGAAAATTTACCTCTGAAATTATAGCAAAGTAACCACTGAAATATAGCAAATTAACCACTGTAAATATTGCAAATTTTCCACTGTAAGTATTGCAAATTTACCACCGTAAATATTGCAAAGTAAACACTGTAAATATTGCAAAATTTCCACTCTAAATATTGAAAATTTTCCACTGTAAATATAGCAAATTAACCACTGTAAATATTGCAAATTTACCACTGAAATTATTGCAAATTTTCCACTGTAAATATTGCAAATTTTCCACTCTTAATATTGCGAATTTTCCACTCTAAATATTGCAAATTTACCACTGAAATTATTGCAGATTTTCCACTGTAAATATAGCAAATTTACCTCTGAAATTATAGCAAGTAACCACTGAAATATAGCAAATTAACCACTGTAAATATTGCCAATTTTCCACTGTAAATGTTGCAAATTTACCACTGAAATTTTTCCAAATTATCCACTGTAAATATTGCAAACTAACACCTGTAAATATTGAAAATTTTCCATTGTAAATATTGCAAATTTACCACAGAAATTATGGCAAATTTTCCACAGTAGACATTGCAAATTTACCTCTGAAATTATAGCAAAGTATCCACAGAAATTATAGAAAATTGACCACTGTAAATATTGCAAATTAACCACTGTAAATATTGCAAATATTCGACTCTAAATATTGCAAATTTATCACTGAAATTTTTCCAAAATTACCACTGTAAATATTGCAAACTAATCACTGTAAATATTGAAAAATTTCCACTGTAATTATTGCAATTTTACCAGTGAAATTATTGCAAATTTTCCACTGTAAATGTTGGAAATTTTCCACTCTAAATATTGCAAATTTACCGCTGAAATTATAGCAAATAACCACTGAAATATAGCAAATTAACCACTGTAAATATTGTCAATTTTCCACTGTAAATGTTGCAAATTTACCACTGAAATTATTGCAAATTTTCCACTGTAAATATTTCAAATTTCCCACTCTTAATATTGCAAATTTTCCACTCTAAATATTGCAAATTTACCACTGAAATTATTCCAGATTTTCCACTGTAAATATAGCAAATTTACCGCTGAAATTATAGCAAATTAACCACTGAAATTATTGCAAATTGACCACTGTAAGTATTGCAAATTAACCACTGTAAATATTGCAAATACTCGACTCTAAATATTGCAAATTTAGCACTGAAATTTCTCCAAATTAACCACTGTAAATATTGCAAACTAATCACTGTAAATATTGAAAATTTTCCACTGTAATTATTGCAATTTTACCAGTGAAATTATGGCAAATTTTCCACAGTAAATATTGGAAATGTACCCCTGAAATTATAGAAAAGTAACCACTGAAATTATAGCAAATTAACCACTGTAAATATTTCAAACTAACCACTGTAAATATTGCAAACTTTCCACCCTAAATATAGAAAATTTTCCATTGTAAATATTGTAAAATTTACCACAGAAATTATGGCAAATTTTCCACTGTAAACATTGAAAATTTACCTCTGAAATTATAGCAAAGTAACCACTGAAATATAGCAAATTAACCACTGTAAATATTGCAAATTTTCCACTGTAAGTATTGCAAATTTACCACCGTAAATATTGCAAAGTAAACACTGTAAATATTGCAAAATTTCCACTCTAAATATTGAAAATTTTCCACTGTAAATATAGCAAATTAACCACTGTAAATATTGCAAATTAATCACTGTAAATATTGCAAATATTCTACTCTAAATATTGAAAATTTACCACAGAAATTATGGCAAATTTTCCACAGTAAACATTGAAAATTTACCTCTGAAATTATAGCAAAGTAACCACTGAAATATAGCAAATTAACCACTGTAAATATTGTCAATTTTCCACTGTAAGTATTGCAAATTTACCACTGAAATTATTGCAATTTAAACACTGTAAATATTGCAAATTTTCCACTCTAAATATAGCAAATTTACCACTGTAAATATTGAAAATTTTACACTGTAAATATTGCAAATTAACCACTGTAAATATTGCAAATATTCTACTCTAAATATTGCAAATTTAGCACTGAAATTTCTCCAAATTAACCACTGTATATATTGCAAACAAATCACTGTAAATATTGAAAAATTTCCACTGTAATTATTGCAATTTTACCAGTGAAATTATTGCAAATTTTCCACTGTAAATATTGCAAATTTTGCACTATAATATTGTCAATTTTCCACTGTAAATATTGCAAATTTACCACTGAAATTATTGCAAATTTTCCACTGTAAATATTGCAAATTTTCCACTCTTAATATTGCAAATTTTCCACTCTAAATATTGCAAATTTACCACTGAAATTATTGCAGATTTTCCACTGTAAATATAGCAAATTTACCTCTGAAATTATAGCAAGTAACCACTGAAATATAGCAAATTAACCACTGTAAATATTGCCAATTTTCCACTGTAAATGTTGCAAATTTACCACTGAAATTTTTCCAAATTATCCACTGTAAATATTGCAAACTAACACCTGTAAATATTGAAAATTTTCCATTGTAAATATTGCAAATTTACCACAGAAATTATGGCAAATTTTCCACAGTAGACATTGCAAATTTACCTCTGAAATTATAGCAAAGTATCCACAGAAATTATAGAAAATTGACCACTGTAAATATTGCAAATTAACCACTGTAAATATTGCAAATATTCGACTCTAAATATTGCAAATTTACCACTGAAATTTTTCCAAAATTACCACTGTAAATATTGCAAACTAATCACTGTATATATTGAAAATTTTCCACTGTAATTATTGCAATTTTACCAGTGAAATTATTGCAAATTTTCCACTGTAAATGTTGGAAATTTTCCACTCTAAATATTGCAAATTTACCGCTGAAATTATAGCAAATAACCACTGAAATATAGCAAATTAACCACTGTAAATATTGTCAATTTTCCACTGTAAATGTTGCAAATTTACCACTGAAATTATTGCAAATTTTCCACTGTAAATATTGCAAATTTTCCACTCTTAATATTGCAAATTTTCCACTCCAAATATTGCAAATTTACCACTGAAATTATTCCAGATTTTCCACTGTAAATATAGCAAATTTACCGCTGAAATTATAGCAAATTAACCACTGAAATTATTGCAAATTGACCACTGTAAATATTGCAAATATTCGACTCTAAATATTGCAAATTTAGCACTGAAATTTCTCCAAATTAACCACTGTAAATATTGCAAACTAATCACTGTAAATATTGAAAATTTACCTCTGAAATTATAGCAAAGTAACCACTGAAATATAGCAAATTAACCACTGTAAATATTGCAAATTTTCCACTGTAAGTATTGCAAATTTACCACCGTAAATATTGCAAAGTAAACACTCTAAATATTGCAAAATTTCCACTCTAAATATTGAAAATTTTCCACTGTAAATATAGCAAATTAACCACTGTAAATATTGCAAATTTACCACTGAAATTATTGCAAATTTTCCACTGTAAATATTGCAAATTTTCCACTCTTAATATTGCGAATTTTCCACTCTAAATATTGCAAATTTACCACTGAAATTATTGCAGATTTTCCACTGTAAATATAGCAAATTTACCTCTGAAATTATAGCAAGTAACCACTGAAATATAGCAAATTAACCACTGTAAATATTGCCAATTTTCCACTGTAAATGTTGCAAATTTACCACTGAAATTTTTCCAAATTATCCACTGTAAATATTGCAAACTAACACCTGTAAATATTGAAAATTTTCCATTGTAAATATTGCAAATTTACCACAGAAATTATGGCAAATTTTCCACAGTAGACATTGCAAATTTACCTCTGAAATTATAGCAAAGTATCCACAGAAATTATAGAAAATTGACCACTGTAAATATTGCAAATTAACCACTGTAAATATTGCAAATATTCGACTCTAAATATTGCAAATTTATCACTGAAATTTTTCCAAAATTACCACTGTAAATATTGCAAACTAATCACTGTAAATATTGAAAAATTTCCACTGTAATTATTGCAATTTTACCAGTGAAATTATTGCAAATTTTCCACTGTAAATGTTGGAAATTTTCCACTCTAAATATTGCAAATTTACCGCTGAAATTATAGCAAATAACCACTGAAATATAGCAAATTAACCACTGTAAATATTGTCAATTTTCCACTGTAAATGTTGCAAATTTACCACTGAAATTATTGCAAATTTTCCACTGTAAATATTTCAAATTTTCCACTCTTAATATTGCAAATTTTCCACTCTAAATATTGCAAATTTACCACTGAAATTATTCCAGATTTTCCACTGTAAATATAGCAAATTTACCGCTGAAATTATAGCAAATTAACCACTGAAATTATTGCAAATTGACCACTGTGAGTATTGCAAATTAACCACTGTAAATATTGCAAATATTCGACTCTAAATATTGCAAATTTAGCACTGAAATTTCTCCAAATTAACCACTGTAAATATTGCAAACTAATCACTGTAAATATTGAAAATTTTCCACTGTAATTATTGCAATTTTACCAGTGAAATTATGGCAAATTTTCCACTGTAAATATTGGAAATGTACCCCTGAAATTATAGAAAAGTAACCACTGAAATTATAGCAAATTAACCACTGTAAATATTTCAAACTAACCACTGTAAATATTGCAAACTTTCCACCCTAAATATAGAAAATTTTCCATTGTAAATATTGTAAAATTTACCACAGAAATTATGGAAAATTTTCCACTGTAAACATTGAAAATTTACCTCTGAAATTATAGCAAAGTAACCACTGAAATATAGCAAATTAACCACTGTAAATATTGCAAATTTTCCACTGTAAGTATTGCAAATTTACCACCGTAAATATTGCAAAGTAAACACTGTAAATATTGCAAAATTTCCACTCTAAATATTGAAAATTTTCCACTGTAAATATAGCAAATTAACCACTGTAAATATTGCAAATTTACTTCTGAAATTATTGCAAATTTTCCACTGTAAATATTGCAAATTTTCCACTCTTAATATTGCGAATTTTCCACTCTAAATATTGCAAATTTACCACTGAAATTATTGCAGATTTTCCACTGTAAATATAGCAAATTTACCTCTGAAATTATAGCAAGTAACCACTGAAATATAGCAAATTAACCACTGTAAATATTGCCAATTTTCCACTGTAAATGTTGCAAATTTACCACTGAAATTTTTCCAAATTATCCACTGTAAATATTGCAAACTAACACCTGTAAATATTGAAAATTTTCCATTGTAAATATTGCAAATTTACCACAGAAATTATGGCAAATTTTCCACAGTAGACATTGCAAATTTACCTCTGAAATTATAGCAAAGTATCCACAGAAATTATAGAAAATTGACCACTGTAAATATTGCAAATTAACCACTGTAAATATTGCAAATATTCGACTCTAAATATTGCAAATTTATCACTGAAATTTTTCCAAAATTACCACTGTAAATATTGCAAACTAATCACTGTAAATATTGAAAAATTTCCACTGTAATTATTGCAATTTTACCAGTGAAATTATTGCAAATTTTCCACTGTAAATGTTGGAAATTTTCCACTCTAAATATTGCAAATTTACCGCTGAAATTATAGCAAATAACCACTGAAATATAGCAAATTAACCACTGTAAATATTGTCAATTTTCCACTGTAAATGTTGCAAATTTACCACTGAAATTATTGCAAATTTTCCACTGTAAATATTTCAAATTTTCCACTCTTAATATTGCAAATTTTCCACTCTAAATATTGCAAATTTACCACTGAAATTATTCCAGATTTTCCACTGTAAATATAGCAAATTTACCGCTGAAATTATAGCAAATTAACCACTGAAATTATTGCAAATTGACCACTGTGAGTATTGCAAATTAACCACTGTAAATATTGCAAATATTCGACTCTAAATATTGCAAATTTAGCACTGAAATTTCTCCAAATTAACCACTGTAAATATTGCAAACTAATCACTGTAAATATTGAAAATTTTCCACTGTAATTATTGCAATTTTACCAGTGAAATTATGGCAAATTTTCCACAGTAAATATTGGAAATGTACCGCTGAAATTATAGAAAAGTAACCACTGAAATTATAGCAAATTAACCACTGTAAATATTTCAAACTAACCACTGTAAATATTGCAAACTTTCCACCCTAAATATAGAAAATTTTCCATTGTAAATATTGTAAAATTTACCACAGAAATTATGGCAAATTTTCCACTGTAAACATTGAAAATTTACCTCTGAAATTATAGCAAAGTAACCACTGAAATATAGCAAATTAACCACTGTAAATATTGCAAATTTTCCACTGTAAGTATTGCAAATTTACCACCGTAAATATTGCAAAGTAAACACTGTAAATATTGCAAAATTTCCACTCTAAATATTGAAAATTTTCCACTGTAAATATAGCAAATTAACCACTGTAAATATTGCAAATTTACCACTGAAATTATTGCAAATTTTCCACTGTAAATATTGCAAATTTTCCACTCTTAATATTGCGAATTTTCCACTCTAAATATTGCAAATTTACCACTGAAATTATTGCAGATTTTCCACTGTAAATATAGCAAATTTACCTCTGAAATTATAGCAAGTAACCACTGAAATATAGCAAATTAACCACTGTAAATATTGCCAATTTTCCACTGTAAATGTTGCAAATTTACCACTGAAATTTTTCCAAATTATCCACTGTAAATATTGCAAACTAACACCTGTAAATATTGAAAATTTTCCATTGTAAATATTGCAAATTTACCACAGAAATTATGGCAAATTTTCCACAGTAGACATTGCAAATTTACCTCTGAAATTATAGCAAAGTATCCACAGAAATTATAGAAAATTGACCACTGTAAATATTGCAAATTAACCACTGTAAATATTGCAAATATTCGACTCTAAATATTGCAAATTTATCACTGAAATTTTTCCAAAATTACCACTGTAAATATTGCAAACTAATCACTGTAAATATTGAAAAATTTCCACTGTAATTATTGCAATTTTACCAGTGAAATTATTGCAAATTTTCCACTGTAAATGTTGGAAATTTTCCACTCTAAATATTGCAAATTTACCGCTGAAATTATAGCAAATAACCACTGAAATATAGCAAATTAACCACTGTAAATATTGTCAATTTTCCACTGTAAATGTTGCAAATTTACCACTGAAATTATTGCAAATTTTCCACTGTAAATATTTCAAATTTTCCACTCTTAATATTGCAAATTTTCCACTCTAAATATTGCAAATTTACCACTGAAATTATTCCAGATTTTCCACTGTAAATATAGCAAATTTACCGCTGAAATTATAGCAAATTAACCACTGAAATTATTGCAAATTGACCACTGTAAGTATTGCAAATTAACCACTGTAAATATTGCAAATATTCGACTCTAAATATTGCAAATTTAGCACTGAAATTTCTCCAAATTAACCACTGTAAATATTGCAAACTAATCACTGTAAATATTGAAAATTTTCCACTGTAATTATTGCAATTTTACCAGTGAAATTATGGCAAATTTTCCACAGTAAATATTGGAAATGTACCCCTGAAATTATAGAAAATTAACCCCTGAAATTATAGCAAATTAACCACTGTAAATATTTCAAACTAACCACTGTAAATATTGCAAACTTTCCACCCTAAATATAGAAAATTTTCCATTGTAAATATTGTAAAATTTACCACAGAAATTATGGCAAATTTTCCACTGTAAACATTGAAAATTTACCTCTGAAATTATAGCAAAGTAACCACTGAAATATAGCAAATTAACCACTGTAAATATTGCAAATTTTCCACTGTAAGTATTGCAAATTTACCACCGTAAATATTGCAAAGTAAACACTGTAAATATTGCAAAATTTCCACTCTAAATATTGAAAATTTTCCACTGTAAATATAGCAAATTAACCACTGTAAATATTGCAAATTTACCACTGAAATTATTGCAAATTTTCCACTGTAAATATTGCAAATTTTCCACTCTTAATATTGCGAATTTTCCACTCTAAATATTGCAAATTTACCACTGAAATTATTGCAGATTTTCCACTGTAAATATAGCAAATTTACCTCTGAAATTATAGCAAGTAACCACTGAAATATAGCAAATTAACCACTGTAAATATTGCCAATTTTCCACTGTAAATGTTGCAAATTTACCACTGAAATTTTTCCAAATTATCCACTGTAAATATTGCAAACTAACACCTGTAAATATTGAAAATTTTCCATTGTAAATATTGCAAATTTACCACAGAAATTATGGCAAATTTTCCACAGTAGACATTGCAAATTTACCTCTGAAATTATAGCAAAGTATCCACAGAAATTATAGAAAATTGACCACTGTAAATATTGCAAATTAACCACTGTAAATATTGCAAATATTCGACTCTAAATATTGCAAATTTACCACTGAAATTTTTCCAAAATTACCACTGTAAATATTGCAAACTAATCACTGTATATATTGAAAAATTTCCACTGTAATTATTGCAATTTTACCAGTGAAATTATTGCAAATTTTCCACTGTAAATGTTGGAAATTTTCCACTCTAAATATTGCAAATTTACCGCTGAAATTATAGCAAATAACCACTGAAATATAGCAAATTAACCACTGTAAATATTGTCAATTTTCCACTGTAAATGTTGCAAATTTACCACTGAAATTATTGCAAATTTTCCACTGTAAATATTGCAAATTTTCCACTCTTAATATTGCAAATTTTCCACTCCGAATATTGCAAATTTACCACTGAAATTATTCCAGATTTTCCACTGTAAATATAGCAAATTTACCGCTGAAATTATAGCAAATTAACCACTGAAATTATTGCAAATTGACCACTGTAAATATTGCAAATATTCGACTCTAAATATTGCAAATTTAGCACTGAAATTTCTCCAAATTAACCACTGTAAATATTGCAAACTAATCACTGTAAATATTGAAAATTTTCCACTGTAATTATTGCAATTTTACCAGTGAAATTATGGCAAATTTTCCACTGTAAATATTGGAAATGTACCCCTGAAATTATAGAAAAGTAACCACTGAAATTATAGCAAATTAACCACTGTAAATATTTCAAACTAACCACTGTAAATATTGCAAACTTTCCACCCTAAATATAGAAAATTTTCCATTGTAAATATTGTAAAATTTACCACAGAAATTATGGAAAATTTTCCACTGTAAACATTGAAAATTTACCTCTGAAATTATAGCAAAGTAACCACTGAAATATAGCAAATTAACCACTGTAAATATTGCAAATTTTCCACTGTAAGTATTGCAAATTTACCACCGTAAATATTGCAAAGTAAACACTGTAAATATTGCAAAATTTCCACTCTAAATATTGAAAATTTTCCACTGTAAATATAGCAAATTAACCACTGTAAATATTGCAAATTTACCACTGAAATTATTGCAAATTTTCCACTGTAAATATTGCAAATTTTCCACTCTTAATATTGCGAATTTTCCACTCTAAATATTGCAAATTTACCACTGAAATTATTGCAGATTTTCCACTGTAAATATAGCAAATTTACCTCTGAAATTATAGCAAGTAACCACTGAAATATAGCAAATTAACCACTGTAAATATTGCCAATTTTCCACTGTAAATGTTGCAAATTTACCACTGAAATTTTTCCAAATTATCCACTGTAAATATTGCAAACTAACACCTGTAAATATTGAAAATTTTCCATTGTAAATATTGCAAATTTACCACAGAAATTATGGCAAATTTTCCACAGTAGACATTGCAAATTTACCTCTGAAATTATAGCAAAGTATCCACAGAAATTATAGAAAATTGACCACTGTAAATATTGCAAATTAACCACTGTAAATATTGCAAATATTCGACTCTAAATATTGCAAATTTACCACTGAAATTTTTCCAAAATTACCACTGTAAATATTGCAAACTAATCACTGTATATATTGAAAAATTTCCACTGTAATTATTGCAATTTTACCAGTGAAATTATTGCAAATTTTCCACTGTAAATGTTGGAAATTTTCCACTCTAAATATTGCAAATTTACCGCTGAAATTATAGCAAATAACCACTGAAATATAGCAAATTAACCACTGTAAATATTGTCAATTTTCCACTGTAAATGTTGCAAATTTACCACTGAAATTATTGCAAATTTTCCACTGTAAATATTGCAAATTTTCCACTCTTAATATTGCAAATTTTCCACTCCGAATATTGCAAATTTACCACTGAAATTATTCCAGATTTTCCACTGTAAATATAGCAAATTTACCGCTGAAATTATAGCAAATTAACCACTGAAATTATTGCAAATTGACCACTGTAAATATTGCAAATATTCGACTCTAAATATTGCAAATTTAGCACTGAAATTTCTCCAAATTAACCACTGTAAATATTGCAAACTAATCACTGTAAATATTGAAAATTTTCCACTGTAATTATTGCAATTTTACCAGTGAAATTATGGCAAATTTTCCACTGTAAATATTGGAAATGTACCCCTGAAATTATAGAAAAGTAACCACTGAAATTATAGCAAATTAACCACTGTAAATATTTCAAACTAACCACTGTAAATATTGCAAACTTTCCACCCTAAATATAGAAAATTTTCCATTGTAAATATTGTAAAATTTACCACAGAAATTATGGAAAATTTTCCACTGTAAACATTGAAAATTTACCTCTGAAATTATAGCAAAGTAACCACTGAAATATAGCAAATTAACCACTGTAAATATTGCAAATTTTCCACTGTAAGTATTGCAAATTTACCACCGTAAATATTGCAAAGTAAACACTGTAAATATTGCAAAATTTCCACTCTAAATATTGAAAATTTTCCACTGTAAATATAGCAAATTAACCACTGTAAATATTGCAAATTTACCACTGAAATTATTGCAAATTTTCCACTGTAAATATTGCAAATTTTCCACTCTTAATATTGCGAATTTTCCACTCTAAATATTGCAAATTTACCACTGAAATTATTGCAGATTTTCCACTGTAAATATAGCAAATTTACCGCTGAAATTATAGCAAGTAACCACTGAAATATAGCAAATTAACCACTGTAAATATTGCCAATTTTCCACTGTAAATGTTGCAAATTTACCACTGAAATTTTTCCAAATTATCCGCTGTAAATATTGCAAACTAACACCTGTAAATATTGAAAATTTTCCATTGTAAATATTGCAAATTTACCACAGAAATTATGGCAAATTTTCCACAGTAGACATTGCAAATTTACCTCTGAAATTATAGCAAAGTATCCACAGAAATTATAGAAAATTGACCACTGTAAATATTGCAAATTAACCACTGTAAATATTGCAAATATTCGACTCTAAATATTGCAAATTTATCACTGAAATTTTTCCAAAATTACCACTGTAAATATTGCAAACTAATCACTGTAAATATTGAAAAATTTCCACTGTAATTATTGCAATTTTACCAGTGAAATTATTGCAAATTTTCCACTGTAAATGTTGGAAATTTTCCACTCTAAATATTGCAAATTTACCGCTGAAATTATAGCAAATAACCACTGAAATATAGCAAATTAACCACTGTAAATATTGTCAATTTTCCACTGTAAATGTTGCAAATTTACCACTGAAATTATTGCAAATTTTCCACTGTAAATATTGCAAATTTTCCACTCTTAATATTGCAAATTTTCCACTCCGAATATTGCAAATTTACCACTGAAATTATTCCAGATTTTCCACTGTAAATATAGCAAATTTACCGCTGAAATTATAGCAAATTAACCACTGAAATTATTGCAAATTGACCACTGTAAGTATTGCAAATTAACCACTGTAAATATTGCAAATATTCGACTCTAAATATTGCAAATTTAGCACTGAAATTTCTCCAAATTAACCACTGTAAATATTGCAAACTAATCACTGTAAATATTGAAAATTTTCCACTGTAATTATTGCAATTTTACCAGTGAAATTATGGCAAATTTTCCACAGTAAATATTGGAAATGTACCGCTGAAATTATAGAAAAGTAACCACTGAAATTATAGCAAATTAACCACTGTAAATATTTCAAACTAACCACTGTAAATATTGCAAACTTTCCACCCTAAATATAGAAAATTTTCCATTGTAAATATTGTAAAATTTACCACAGAAATTATGGAAAATTTTCCACTGTAAACATTGAAAATTTACCTCTGAAATTATAGCAAAGTAACCACTGAAATATAGCAAATTAACCACTGTAAATATTGCAAATTTTCCACTGTAAGTATTGCAAATTTACCACCGTAAATATTGCAAAGTAAACACTGTAAATATTGCAAAATTTCCACTCTAAATATTGAAAATTTTCCACTGTAAATATAGCAAATTAACCACTGTAAATATTGCAAATTTACTTCTGAAATTATTGCAAATTTTCCACTGTAAATATTGCAAATTTTCCACTCTTAATATTGCGAATTTTCCACTCTAAATATTGCAAATTTACCACTGAAATTATTGCAGATTTTCCACTGTAAATATAGCAAATTTACCTCTGAAATTATAGCAAGTAACCACTGAAATATAGCAAATTAACCACTGTAAATATTGCCAATTTTCCACTGTAAATGTTGCAAATTTACCACTGAAATTTTTCCAAATTATCCACTGTAAATATTGCAAACTAACACCTGTAAATATTGAAAATTTTCCATTGTAAATATTGCAAATTTACCACAGAAATTATGGCAAATTTTCCACAGTAGACATTGCAAATTTACCTCTGAAATTATAGCAAAGTATCCACAGAAATTATAGAAAATTGACCACTGTAAATATTGCAAATTAACCACTGTAAATATTGCAAATATTCGACTCTAAATATTGCAAATTTATCACTGAAATTTTTCCAAAATTACCACTGTAAATATTGCAAACTAATCACTGTAAATATTGAAAAATTTCCACTGTAATTATTGCAATTTTACCAGTGAAATTATTGCAAATTTTCCACTGTAAATGTTGGAAATTTTCCACTCTAAATATTGCAAATTTACCGCTGAAATTATAGCAAATAACCACTGAAATATAGCAAATTAACCACTGTAAATATTGTCAATTTTCCACTGTAAATGTTGCAAATTTACCACTGAAATTATTGCAAATTTTCCACTGTAAATATTTCAAATTTTCCACTCTTAATATTGCAAATTTTCCACTCTAAATATTGCAAATTTACCACTGAAATTATTCCAGATTTTCCACTGTAAATATAGCAAATTTACCGCTGAAATTATAGCAAATTAACCACTGAAATTATTGCAAATTGACCACTGTGAGTATTGCAAATTAACCACTGTAAATATTGCAAATATTCGACTCTAAATATTGCAAATTTAGCACTGAAATTTCTCCAAATTAACCACTGTAAATATTGCAAACTAATCACTGTAAATATTGAAAATTTTCCACTGTAATTATTGCAATTTTACCAGTGAAATTATGGCAAATTTTCCACAGTAAATATTGGAAATGTACCGCTGAAATTATAGAAAAGTAACCACTGAAATTATAGCAAATTAACCACTGTAAATATTTCAAACTAACCACTGTAAATATTGCAAACTTTCCACCCTAAATATAGAAAATTTTCCATTGTAAATATTGTAAAATTTACCACAGAAATTATGGAAAATTTTCCACTGTAAACATTGAAAATTTACCTCTGAAATTATAGCAAAGTAACCACTGAAATATAGCAAATTAACCACTGTAAATATTGCAAATTTTCCACTGTAAGTATTGCAAATTTACCACCGTAAATATTGCAAAGTAAACACTGTAAATATTGCAAAATTTCCACTCTAAATATTGAAAATTTTCCACTGTAAATATAGCAAATTAACCACTGTAAATATTGCAAATTTACCACTGAAATTATTGCAAATTTTCCACTGTAAATATTGCAAATTTTCCACTCTTAATATTGCGAATTTTCCACTCTAAATATTGCAAATTTACCACTGAAATTATTGCAGATTTTCCACTGTAAATATAGCAAATTTACCTCTGAAATTATAGCAAGTAACCACTGAAATATAGCAAATTAACCACTGTAAATATTGCCAATTTTCCACTGTAAATGTTGCAAATTTACCACTGAAATTTTTCCAAATTATCCACTGTAAATATTGCAAACTAACACCTGTAAATATTGAAAATTTTCCATTGTAAATATTGCAAATTTACCACAGAAATTATGGCAAATTTTCCACAGTAGACATTGCAAATTTACCTCTGAAATTATAGCAAAGTATCCACAGAAATTATAGAAAATTGACCACTGTAAATATTGCAAATTAACCACTGTAAATATTGCAAATATTCGACTCTAAATATTGCAAATTTACCACTGAAATTTTTCCAAAATTACCACTGTAAATATTGCAAACTAATCACTGTAAATATTGAAAAATTTCCACTGTAATTATTGCAATTTTACCAGTGAAATTATTGCAAATTTTCCACTGTAAATGTTGGAAATTTTCCACTCTAAATATTGCAAATTTACCGCTGAAATTATAGCAAATAACCACTGAAATATAGCAAATTAACCACTGTAAATATTGTCAATTTTCCACTGTAAATGTTGCAAATTTACCACTGAAATTATTGCAAATTTTCCACTGTAAATATTTCAAATTTTCCACTCTTAATATTGCAAATTTTCCACTCTAAATATTGCAAATTTACCACTGAAATTATTCCAGATTTTCCACTGTAAATATAGCAAATTTACCGCTGAAATTATAGCAAATTAACCACTGAAATTATTGCAAATTGACCACTGTAAGTATTGCAAATTAACCACTGTAAATATTGCAAATATTCGACTCTAAATATTGCAAATTTAGCACTGAAATTTCTCCAAATTAACCACTGTAAATATTGCAAACTAATCACTGTAAATATTGAAAATTTTCCACTGTAATTATTGCAATTTTACCAGTGAAATTATGGCAAATTTTCCACAGTAAATATTGGAAATGTACCCCTGAAATTATAGAAAATTAACCCCTGAAATTATAGCAAATTAACCACTGTAAATATTTCAAACTAACCACTGTAAATATTGCAAACTTTCCACCCTAAATATAGAAAATTTTCCATTGTAAATATTGTAAAATTTACCACAGAAATTATGGCAAATTTTCCACTGTAAACATTGAAAATTTACCTCTGAAATTATAGCAAAGTAACCACTGAAATATAGCAAATTAACCACTGTAAATATTGCAAATTTTCCACTGTAAGTATTGCAAATTTACCACCGTAAATATTGCAAAGTAAACACTGTAAATATTGCAAAATTTCCACTCTAAATATTGAAAATTTTCCACTGTAAATATAGCAAATTAACCACTGTAAATATTGCAAATTTACCACTGAAATTATTGCAAATTTTCCACTGTAAATATTGCAAATTTTCCACTCTTAATATTGCGAATTTTCCACTCTAAATATTGCAAATTTACCACTGAAATTATTGCAGATTTTCCACTGTAAATATAGCAAATTTACCTCTGAAATTATAGCAAGTAACCACTGAAATATAGCAAATTAACCACTGTAAATATTGCCAATTTTCCACTGTAAATGTTGCAAATTTACCACTGAAATTTTTCCAAATTATCCACTGTAAATATTGCAAACTAACACCTGTAAATATTGAAAATTTTCCATTGTAAATATTGCAAATTTACCACAGAAATTATGGCAAATTTTCCACAGTAGACATTGCAAATTTACCTCTGAAATTATAGCAAAGTATCCACAGAAATTATAGAAAATTGACCACTGTAAATATTGCAAATTAACCACTGTAAATATTGCAAATATTCGACTCTAAATATTGCAAATTTACCACTGAAATTTTTCCAAAATTACCACTGTAAATATTGCAAACTAATCACTGTATATATTGAAAAATTTCCACTGTAATTATTGCAATTTTACCAGTGAAATTATTGCAAATTTTCCACTGTAAATGTTGGAAATTTTCCACTCTAAATATTGCAAATTTACCGCTGAAATTATAGCAAATAACCACTGAAATATAGCAAATTAACCACTGTAAATATTGTCAATTTTCCACTGTAAATGTTGCAAATTTACCACTGAAATTATTGCAAATTTTCCACTGTAAATATTGCAAATTTTCCACTCTTAATATTGCAAATTTTCCACTCCGAATATTGCAAATTTACCACTGAAATTATTCCAGATTTTCCACTGTAAATATAGCAAATTTACCGCTGAAATTATAGCAAATTAACCACTGAAATTATTGCAAATTGACCACTGTAAATATTGCAAATATTCGACTCTAAATATTGCAAATTTAGCACTGAAATTTCTCCAAATTAACCACTGTAAATATTGCAAACTAATCACTGTAAATATTGAAAATTTTCCACTGTAATTATTGCAATTTTACCAGTGAAATTATGGCAAATTTTCCACTGAAAATATTGGAAATGTACCGCTGAAATTATAGAAAAGTAACCACTGAAATTATAGCAAATTAACCACTGTAAATATTTCAAACTAACCACTGTAAATATTGCAAACTTTCCACCCTAAATATAGAAAATTTTCCATTGTAAATATTGTAAAATTTACCACAGAAATTATGGAAAATTTTCCACTGTAAACATTGAAAATTTACCTCTGAAATTATAGCAAAGTAACCACTGAAATATAGCAAATTAACCACTGTAAATATTGCAAATTTTCCACTGTAAGTATTGCAAATTTACCACCGTAAATATTGCAAAGTAAACACTGTAAATATTGCAAAATTTCCACTCTAAATATTGAAAATTTTCCACTGTAAATATAGCAAATTAACCACTGTAAATATTGCAAATTTACCACTGAAATTATTGCAAATTTTCCACTGTAAATATTGCAAATTTTCCACTCTTAATATTGCGAATTTTCCACTCTAAATATTGCAAATTTACCACTGAAATTATTGCAGATTTTCCACTGTAAATATAGCAAATTTACCGCTGAAATTATAGCAAGTAACCACTGAAATATAGCAAATTAACCACTGTAAATATTGCCAATTTTCCACTGTAAATGTTGCAAATTTACCACTGAAATTTTTCCAAATTATCCGCTGTAAATATTGCAAACTAACACCTGTAAATATTGAAAATTTTCCATTGTAAATATTGCAAATTTACCACAGAAATTATGGCAAATTTTCCACAGTAGACATTGCAAATTTACCTCTGAAATTATAGCAAAGTATCCACAGAAATTATAGAAAATTGACCACTGTAAATATTGCAAATTAACCACTGTAAATATTGCAAATATTCGACTCTAAATATTGCAAATTTATCACTGAAATTTTTCCAAAATTACCACTGTAAATATTGCAAACTAATCACTGTAAATATTGAAAAATTTCCACTGTAATTATTGCAATTTTACCAGTGAAATTATTGCAAATTTTCCACTGTAAATGTTGGAAATTTTCCACTCTAAATATTGCAAATTTACCGCTGAAATTATAGCAAATAACCACTGAAATATAGCAAATTAACCACTGTAAATATTGTCAATTTTCCACTGTAAATGTTGCAAATTTACCACTGAAATTATTGCAAATTTTCCACTGTAAATATTTCAAATTTTCCACTCTTAATATTGCAAATTTTCCACTCTAAATATTGCAAATTTACCACTGAAATTATTCCAGATTTTCCACTGTAAATATAGCAAATTTACCGCTGAAATTATAGCAAATTAACCACTGAAATTATTGCAAATTGACCACTGTAAGTATTGCAAATTAACCACTGTAAATATTGCAAATATTCGACTCTAAATATTGCAAATTTAGCACTGAAATTTCTCCAAATTAACCACTGTAAATATTGCAAACTAATCACTGTAAATATTGAAAATTTTCCACTGTAATTATTGCAATTTTACCAGTGAAATTATGGCAAATTTTCCACAGTAAATATTGGAAATGTACCGCTGAAATTATAGAAAAGTAACCACTGAAATTATAGCAAATTAACCACTGTAAATATTTCAAACTAACCACTGTAAATATTGCAAACTTTCCACCCTAAATATAGAAAATTTTCCATTGTAAATATTGTAAAATTTACCACAGAAATTATGGAAAATTTTCCACTGTAAACATTGAAAATTTACCTCTGAAATTATAGCAAAGTAACCACTGAAATATAGCAAATTAACCACTGTAAATATTGCAAATTTTCCACTGTAAGTATTGCAAATTTACCACCGTAAATATTGCAAAGTAAACACTGTAAATATTGCAAAATTTCCACTCTAAATATTGAAAATTTTCCACTGTAAATATAGCAAATTAACCACTGTAAATATTGCAAATTTACTTCTGAAATTATTGCAAATTTTCCACTGTAAATATTGCAAATTTTCCACTCTTAATATTGCGAATTTTCCACTCTAAATATTGCAAATTTACCACTGAAATTATTGCAGATTTTCCACTGTAAATATAGCAAATTTACCTCTGAAATTATAGCAAGTAACCACTGAAATATAGCAAATTAACCACTGTAAATATTGCCAATTTTCCACTGTAAATGTTGCAAATTTACCACTGAAATTTTTCCAAATTATCCACTGTAAATATTGCAAACTAACACCTGTAAATATTGAAAATTTTCCATTGTAAATATTGCAAATTTACCACAGAAATTATGGCAAATTTTCCACAGTAGACATTGCAAATTTACCTCTGAAATTATAGCAAAGTATCCACAGAAATTATAGAAAATTGACCACTGTAAATATTGCAAATTAACCACTGTAAATATTGCAAATATTCGACTCTAAATATTGCAAATTTATCACTGAAATTTTTCCAAAATTACCACTGTAAATATTGCAAACTAATCACTGTAAATATTGAAAAATTTCCACTGTAATTATTGCAATTTTACCAGTGAAATTATTGCAAATTTTCCACTGTAAATGTTGGAAATTTTCCACTCTAAATATTGCAAATTTACCGCTGAAATTATAGCAAATAACCACTGAAATATAGCAAATTAACCACTGTAAATATTGTCAATTTTCCACTGTAAATGTTGCAAATTTACCACTGAAATTATTGCAAATTTTCCACTGTAAATATTTCAAATTTTCCACTCTTAATATTGCAAATTTTCCACTCTAAATATTGCAAATTTACCACTGAAATTATTCCAGATTTTCCACTGTAAATATAGCAAATTTACCGCTGAAATTATAGCAAATTAACCACTGAAATTATTGCAAATTGACCACTGTAAGTATTGCAAATTAACCACTGTAAATATTGCAAATATTCGACTCTAAATATTGCAAATTTAGCACTGAAATTTCTCCAAATTAACCACTGTAAATATTGCAAACTAATCACTGTAAATATTGAAAATTTTCCACTGTAATTATTGCAATTTTACCAGTGAAATTATGGCAAATTTTCCACAGTAAATATTGGAAATGTACCCCTGAAATTATAGCAAATTAACCACTGTAAATATTTCAAACTAACCACTGTAAATATTGCAAACTTTCCACCCTAAATATAGAAAATTTTCCATTGTAAATATTGTAAAATTTACCACAGAAATTATGGAAAATTTTCCACTGTAAACATTGAAAATTTACCTCTGAAATTATAGCAAAGTAACCACTGAAATATAGCAAATTAACCACTGTAAATATTGCAAATTTTCCACTGTAAGTATTGCAAATTTACCACCGTAAATATTGCAAAGTAAACACTGTAAATATTGCAAAATTTCCACTCTAAATATTGAAAATTTTCCACTGTAAATATAGCAAATTAACCACTGTAAATATTGCAAATTTACCACTGAAATTATTGCAAATTTTCCACTGTAAATATTGCAAATTTTCCACTCTTAATATTGCGAATTTTCCACTCTAAATATTGCAAATTTACCACTGAAATTATTGCAGATTTTCCACTGTAAATATAGCAAATTTACCGCTGAAATTATAGCAAGTAACCACTGAAATATAGCAAATTAACCACTGTAAATATTGCCAATTTTCCACTGTAAATGTTGCAAATTTACCACTGAAATTTTTCCAAATTATCCACTGTAAATATTGCAAACTAACACCTGTAAATATTGAAAATTTTCCATTGTAAATATTGCAAATTTACCACAGAAATTATGGCAAATTTTCCACAGTAGACATTGCAAATTTACCTCTGAAATTATAGCAAAGTATCCACAGAAATTATAGAAAATTGACCACTGTAAATATTGCAAATTAACCACTGTAAATATTGCAAATATTCGACTCTAAATATTGCAAATTTATCACTGAAATTTTTCCAAAATTACCACTGTAAATATTGCAAACTAATCACTGTAAATATTGAAAAATTTCCACTGTAATTATTGCAATTTTACCAGTGAAATTATTGCAAATTTTCCACTGTAAATGTTGGAAATTTTCCACTCTAAATATTGCAAATTTACCGCTGAAATTATAGCAAATAACCACTGAAATATAGCAAATTAACCACTGTAAATATTGTCAATTTTCCACTGTAAATGTTGCAAATTTACCACTGAAATTATTGCAAATTTTCCACTGTAAATATTGCAAATTTTCCACTCTTAATATTGCAAATTTTCCACTCCGAATATTGCAAATTTACCACTGAAATTATTCCAGATTTTCCACTGTAAATATAGCAAATTTACCGCTGAAATTATAGCAAATTAACCACTGAAATTATTGCAAATTGACCACTGTAAATATTGCAAATATTCGACTCTAAATATTGCAAATTTAGCACTGAAATTTCTCCAAATTAACCACTGTAAATATTGCAAACTAATCACTGTAAATATTGAAAATTTTCCACTGTAATTATTGCAATTTTACCAGTGAAATTATGGCAAATTTTCCACAGTAAATATTGGAAATGTACCGCTGAAATTATAGAAAAGTAACCACTGAAATTATAGCAAATTAACCACTGTAAATATTTCAAACTAACCACTGTAAATATTGCAAACTTTCCACCCTAAATATAGAAAATTTTCCATTGTAAATATTGTAAAATTTACCACAGAAATTATGGAAAATTTTCCACTGTAAACATTGAAAATTTACCTCTGAAATTATAGCAAAGTAACCACTGAAATATAGCAAATTAACCACTGTAAATATTGCAAATTTTCCACTGTAAGTATTGCAAATTTACCACCGTAAATATTGCAAAGTAAACACTGTAAATATTGCAAAATTTCCACTCTAAATATTGAAAATTTTCCACTGTAAATATAGCAAATTAACCACTGTAAATATTGCAAATTTACCACTGAAATTATTGCAAATTTTCCACTGTAAATATTGCAAATTTTCCACTCTTAATATTGCGAATTTTCCACTCTAAATATTGCAAATTTACCACTGAAATTATTGCAGATTTTCCACTGTAAATATAGCAAATTTACCGCTGAAATTATAGCAAGTAACCACTGAAATATAGCAAATTAACCACTGTAAATATTGCCAATTTTCCACTGTAAATGTTGCAAATTTACCACTGAAATTTTTCCAAATTATCCGCTGTAAATATTGCAAACTAACACCTGTAAATATTGAAAATTTTCCATTGTAAATATTGCAAATTTACCACAGAAATTATGGCAAATTTTCCACAGTAGACATTGCAAATTTACCTCTGAAATTATAGCAAAGTATCCACAGAAATTATAGAAAATTGACCACTGTAAATATTGCAAATTAACCACTGTAAATATTGCAAATATTCGACTCTAAATATTGCAAATTTATCACTGAAATTTTTCCAAAATTACCACTGTAAATATTGCAAACTAATCACTGTAAATATTGAAAAATTTCCACTGTAATTATTGCAATTTTACCAGTGAAATTATTGCAAATTTTCCACTGTAAATGTTGGAAATTTTCCACTCTAAATATTGCAAATTTACCGCTGAAATTATAGCAAATAACCACTGAAATATAGCAAATTAACCACTGTAAATATTGTCAATTTTCCACTGTAAATGTTGCAAATTTACCACTGAAATTATTGCAAATTTTCCACTGTAAATATTTCAAATTTTCCACTCTTAATATTGCAAATTTTCCACTCTAAATATTGCAAATTTACCACTGAAATTATTCCAGATTTTCCACTGTAAATATAGCAAATTTACCGCTGAAATTATAGCAAATTAACCACTGAAATTATTGCAAATTGACCACTGTAAGTATTGCAAATTAACCACTGTAAATATTGCAAATATTCGACTCTAAATATTGCAAATTTAGCACTGAAATTTCTCCAAATTAACCACTGTAAATATTGCAAACTAATCACTGTAAATATTGAAAATTTTCCACTGTAATTATTGCAATTTTACCAGTGAAATTATGGCAAATTTTCCACAGTAAATATTGGAAATGTACCGCTGAAATTATAGAAAAGTAACCACTGAAATTATAGCAAATTAACCACTGTAAATATTTCAAACTAACCACTGTAAATATTGCAAACTTTCCACCCTAAATATAGAAAATTTTCCATTGTAAATATTGTAAAATTTACCACAGAAATTATGGAAAATTTTCCACTGTAAACATTGAAAATTTACCTCTGAAATTATAGCAAAGTAACCACTGAAATATAGCAAATTAACCACTGTAAATATTGCAAATTTTCCACTGTAAGTATTGCAAATTTACCACCGTAAATATTGCAAAGTAAACACTGTAAATATTGCAAAATTTCCACTCTAAATATTGAAAATTTTCCACTGTAAATATAGCAAATTAACCACTGTAAATATTGCAAATTTACTTCTGAAATTATTGCAAATTTTCCACTGTAAATATTGCAAATTTTCCACTCTTAATATTGCGAATTTTCCACTCTAAATATTGCAAATTTACCACTGAAATTATTGCAGATTTTCCACTGTAAATATAGCAAATTTACCTCTGAAATTATAGCAAGTAACCACTGAAATATAGCAAATTAACCACTGTAAATATTGCCAATTTTCCACTGTAAATGTTGCAAATTTACCACTGAAATTTTTCCAAATTATCCGCTGTAAATATTGCAAACTAACACCTGTAAATATTGAAAATTTTCCATTGTAAATATTGCAAATTTACCACAGAAATTATGGCAAATTTTCCACAGTAGACATTGCAAATTTACCTCTGAAATTATAGCAAAGTATCCACAGAAATTATAGAAAATTGACCACTGTAAATATTGCAAATTAACCACTGTAAATATTGCAAATATTCGACTCTAAATATTGCAAATTTATCACTGAAATTTTTCCAAAATTACCACTGTAAATATTGCAAACTAATCACTGTAAATATTGAAAAATTTCCACTGTAATTATTGCAATTTTACCAGTGAAATTATTGCAAATTTTCCACTGTAAATGTTGGAAATTTTCCACTCTAAATATTGCAAATTTACCGCTGAAATTATAGCAAATAACCACTGAAATATAGCAAATTAACCACTGTAAATATTGTCAATTTTCCACTGTAAATGTTGCAAATTTACCACTGAAATTATTGCAAATTTTCCACTGTAAATATTGCAAATTTTCCACTCTTAATATTGCAAATTTTCCACTCTAAATATTGCAAATTTACCACTGAAATTATTCCAGATTTTCCACTGTAAATATAGCAAATTTACCGCTGAAATTATAGCAAATTAACCACTGAAATTATTGCAAATTGACCACTGTAAGTATTGCAAATTAACCACTGTAAATATTGCAAATATTCGACTCTAAATATTGCAAATTTAGCACTGAAATTTCTCCAAATTAACCACTGTAAATATTGCAAACTAATCACTGTAAATATTGAAAATTTTCCACTGTAATTATTGCAATTTTACCAGTGAAATTATGGCAAATTTTCCACAGTAAATATTGGAAATGTACCCCTGAAATTATAGAAAATTAACCCCTGAAATTATAGCAAATTAACCACTGTAAATATTTCAAACTAACCACTGTAAATATTGCAAACTTTCCACCCTAAATATAGAAAATTTTCCATTGTAAATATTGTAAAATTTACCACAGAAATTATGGAAAATTTTCCACTGTAAACATTGAAAATTTACCTCTGAAATTATAGCAAAGTAACCACTGAAATATAGCAAATTAACCACTGTAAATATTGCAAATTTTCCACTGTAAGTATTGCAAATTTACCACCGTAAATATTGCAAAGTAAACACTGTAAATATTGCAAAATTTCCACTCTAAATATTGAAAATTTTCCACTGTAAATATAGCAAATTAACCACTGTAAATATTGCAAATTTACTTCTGAAATTATTGCAAATTTTCCACTGTAAATATTGCAAATTTTCCACTCTTAATATTGCGAATTTTCCACTCTAAATATTGCAAATTTACCACTGAAATTATTGCAGATTTTCCACTGTAAATATAGCAAATTTACCTCTGAAATTATAGCAAGTAACCACTGAAATATAGCAAATTAACCACTGTAAATATTGCCAATTTTCCACTGTAAATGTTGCAAATTTACCACTGAAATTTTTCCAAATTATCCACTGTAAATATTGCAAACTAACACCTGTAAATATTGAAAATTTTCCATTGTAAATATTGCAAATTTACCACAGAAATTATGGCAAATTTTCCACAGTAGACATTGCAAATTTACCTCTGAAATTATAGCAAAGTATCCACAGAAATTATAGAAAATTGACCACTGTAAATATTGCAAATTAACCACTGTAAATATTGCAAATATTCGACTCTAAATATTGCAAATTTATCACTGAAATTTTTCCAAAATTACCACTGTAAATATTGCAAACTAATCACTGTAAATATTGAAAAATTTCCACTGTAATTATTGCAATTTTACCAGTGAAATTATTGCAAATTTTCCACTGTAAATGTTGGAAATTTTCCACTCTAAATATTGCAAATTTACCGCTGAAATTATAGCAAATAACCACTGAAATATAGCAAATTAACCACTGTAAATATTGTCAATTTTCCACTGTAAATGTTGCAAATTTACCACTGAAATTATTGCAAATTTTCCACTGTAAATATTTCAAATTTTCCACTCTTAATATTGCAAATTTTCCACTCTAAATATTGCAAATTTACCACTGAAATTATTCCAGATTTTCCACTGTAAATATAGCAAATTTACCGCTGAAATTATAGCAAATTAACCACTGAAATTATTGCAAATTGACCACTGTAAGTATTGCAAATTAACCACTGTAAATATTGCAAATATTCGACTCTAAATATTGCAAATTTAGCACTGAAATTTCTCCAAATTAACCACTGTAAATATTGCAAACTAATCACTGTAAATATTGAAAATTTTCCACTGTAATTATTGCAATTTTACCAGTGAAATTATGGCAAATTTTCCACAGTAAATATTGGAAATGTACCCCTGAAATTATAGAAAATTAACCCCTGAAATTATAGCAAATTAACCACTGTAAATATTTCAAACTAACCACTGTAAATATTGCAAACTTTCCACCCTAAATATAGAAAATTTTCCATTGTAAATATTGTAAAATTTACCACAGAAATTATGGAAAATTTTCCACTGTAAACATTGAAAATTTACCTCTGAAATTATAGCAAAGTAACCACTGAAATATAGCAAATTAACCACTGTAAATATTGCAAATTTTCCACTGTAAGTATTGCAAATTTACCACCGTAAATATTGCAAAGTAAACACTGTAAATATTGCAAAATTTCCACTCTAAATATTGAAAATTTTCCACTGTAAATATAGCAAATTAACCACTGTAAATATTGCAAATTTACCACTGAAATTATTGCAAATTTTCCACTGTAAATATTGCAAATTTTCCACTCTTAATATTGCGAATTTTCCACTCTAAATATTGCAAATTTACCACTGAAATTATTGCAGATTTTCCACTGTAAATATAGCAAATTTACCTCTGAAATTATAGCAAGTAACCACTGAAATATAGCAAATTAACCACTGTAAATATTGCCAATTTTCCACTGTAAATGTTGCAAATTTACCACTGAAATTTTTCCAAATTATCCACTGTAAATATTGCAAACTAACACCTGTAAATATTGAAAATTTTCCATTGTAAATATTGCAAATTTACCACAGAAATTATGGCAAATTTTCCACAGTAGACATTGCAAATTTACCTCTGAAATTATAGCAAAGTATCCACAGAAATTATAGAAAATTGACCACTGTAAATATTGCAAATTAACCACTGTAAATATTGCAAATATTCGACTCTAAATATTGCAAATTTATCACTGAAATTTTTCCAAAATTACCACTGTAAATATTGCAAACTAATCACTGTAAATATTGAAAAATTTCCACTGTAATTATTGCAATTTTACCAGTGAAATTATTGCAAATTTTCCACTGTAAATGTTGGAAATTTTCCACTCTAAATATTGCAAATTTACCGCTGAAATTATAGCAAATAACCACTGAAATATAGCAAATTAACCACTGTAAATATTGTCAATTTTCCACTGTAAATGTTGCAAATTTACCACTGAAATTATTGCAAATTTTCCACTGTAAATATTTCAAATTTTCCACTCTTAATATTGCAAATTTTCCACTCTAAATATTGCAAATTTACCACTGAAATTATTCCAGATTTTCCACTGTAAATATAGCAAATTTACCGCTGAAATTATAGCAAATTAACCACTGAAATTATTGCAAATTGACCACTGTAAGTATTGCAAATTAACCACTGTAAATATTGCAAATATTCGACTCTAAATATTGCAAATTTAGCACTGAAATTTCTCCAAATTAACCACTGTAAATATTGCAAACTAATCACTGTAAATATTGAAAATTTTCCACTGTAATTATTGCAATTTTACCAGTGAAATTATGGCAAATTTTCCACAGTAAATATTGGAAATGTACCGCTGAAATTATAGAAAAGTAACCACTGAAATTATAGCAAATTAACCACTGTAAATATTTCAAACTAACCACTGTAAATATTGCAA
Source organism: Podargus strigoides (assembly GCA_028020825.1). Lineage (NCBI taxonomy): Eukaryota > Metazoa > Chordata > Aves > Caprimulgiformes > Podargidae > Podargus > Podargus strigoides. The sequence continues at coordinate 355,249 of CM051642.1, read as the reverse complement.
ACTTTCCACCCTAAATATAGAAAATTTTCCATTGTAAATATTGTAAAATTTACCACAGAAATTATGGCAAATTTTCCACTGTAAACATTGAAAATTTACCTCTGAAATTATAGCAAAGTAACCACTGAAATATAGCAAATTAACCACTGTAAATATTGCAAATTTTCCACTGTAAGTATTGCAAATTTACCACCGTAAATATTGCAAAGTAAACACTGTAAATATTGCAAAATTTCCACTCTAAATATTGAAAATTTTCCACTGTAAATATAGCAAATTAACCACTGTAAATATTGCAAATTTACCACTGAAATTATTGCAAATTTTCCACTGTAAATATTGCAAATTTTCCACTCTTAATATTGCGAATTTTCCACTCTAAATATTGCAAATTTACCACTGAAATTATTGCAGATTTTCCACTGTAAATATAGCAAATTTACCTCTGAAATTATAGCAAGTAACCACTGAAATATAGCAAATTAACCACTGTAAATATTGCCAATTTTCCACTGTAAATGTTGCAAATTTACCACTGAAATTTTTCCAAATTATCCACTGTAAATATTGCAAACTAACACCTGTAAATATTGAAAATTTTCCATTGTAAATATTGCAAATTTACCACAGAAATTATGGCAAATTTTCCACAGTAGACATTGCAAATTTACCTCTGAAATTATAGCAAAGTATCCACAGAAATTATAGAAAATTGACCACTGTAAATATTGCAAATTAACCACTGTAAATATTGCAAACTAATCACTGTAAATATTGAAAAATTTCCACTGTAATTATTGCAATTTTACCAGTGAAATTATTGCAAATTTTCCACTGTAAATGTTGGAAATTTTCCACTCTAAATATTGCAAATTTACCGCTGAAATTATAGCAAATAACCACTGAAATATAGCAAATTAACCACTGTAAATATTGTCAATTTTCCACTGTAAATGTTGCAAATTTACCACTGAAATTATTGCAAATTTTCCACTGTAAATATTTCAAATTTTCCACTCTTAATATTGCAAATTTTCCACTCTAAATATTGCAAATTTACCACTGAAATTATTCCAGATTTTCCACTGTAAATATAGCAAATTTACCGCTGAAATTATAGCAAATTAACCACTGAAATTATTGCAAATTGACCACTGTAAGTATTGCAAATTAACCACTGTAAGTATTGCAAATATTCGACTCTAAATATTGCAAATTTAGCACTGAAATTTCTCCAAATTAACCACTGTAAATATTGCAAACTAATCACTGTAAATATTGAAAATTTTCCACTGTAATTATTGCAATTTTACCAGTGAAATTATGGCAAATTTTCCACTGTAAATATTGGAAATGTACCCCTGAAATTATAGAAAAGTAACCACTGAAATTATAGCAAATTAACCACTGTAAATATTTCAAACTAACCACTGTAAATATTGCAAACTTTCCACCCTAAATATAGAAAATTTTCCATTGTAAATATTGTAAAATTTACCACAGAAATTATGGAAAATTTTCCACTGTAAACATTGAAAATTTACCTCTGAAATTATAGCAAAGTAACCACTGAAATATAGCAAATTAACCACTGTAAATATTGCAAATTTTCCACTGTAAGTATTGCAAATTTACCACCGTAAATATTGCAAAGTAAACACTGTAAATATTGCAAAATTTCCACTCTAAATATTGAAAATTTTCCACTGTAAATATAGCAAATTAACCACTGTAAATATTGCAAATTTACCACTGAAATTATTGCAAATTTTCCACTGTAAATATTGCAAATTTTCCACTCTAAATATTGCAAATTTACCACTGAAATTATTGCAGATTTTCCACTGTAAATATAGCAAATTTACCTCTGAAATTATAGCAAGTAACCACTGAAATATAGCAAATTAACCACTGTAAATATTGCCAATTTTCCACTGTAAATGTTGCAAATTTACCACTGAAATTTTTCCAAATTATCCACTGTAAATATTGCAAACTAACACCTGTAAATATTGAAAATTTTCCATTGTAAATATTGCAAATTTACCACAGAAATTATGGCAAATTTTCCACAGTAGACATTGCAAATTTACCTCTGAAATTATAGCAAAGTATCCACAGAAATTATAGAAAATTGACCACTGTAAATATTGCAAATTAACCACTGTAAATATTGCAAATATTCGACTCTAAATATTGCAAATTTACCACTGAAATTTTTCCAAAATTACCACTGTAAATATTGCAAACTAATCACTGTATATATTGAAAAATTTCCACTGTAATTATTGCAATTTTACCAGTGAAATTATGGCAAATTTTCCACTGTAAATATTGGAAATGTACCCCTGAAATTATAGAAAATTAACCCCTGAAATTATAGCAAATTAACCACTGTAAATATTTCAAACTAACCACTGTAAATATTGCAAACTTTCCACCCTAAATATAGAAAATTTTCCATTGTAAATATTGTAAAATTTACCACAGAAATTATGGAAAATTTTCCACTGTAAACATTGAAAATTTACCTCTGAAATTATAGCAAAGTAACCACTGAAATATAGCAAATTAACCACTGTAAATATTGCAAATTTTCCACTGTAAGTATTGCAAATTTACCACCGTAAATATTGCAAAGTAAACACTGTAAATATTGCAAAATTTCCACTCTAAATATTGAAAATTTTCCACTGTAAATATAGCAAATTAACCACTGTAAATATTGCAAATTTACTTCTGAAATTATTGCAAATTTTCCACTGTAAATATTGCAAATTTTCCACTCTTAATATTGCGAATTTTCCACTCTAAATATTGCAAATTTACCACTGAAATTATTGCAGATTTTCCACTGTAAATATAGCAAATTTACCTCTGAAATTATAGCAAGTAACCACTGAAATATAGCAAATTAACCACTGTAAATATTGCCAATTTTCCACTGTAAATGTTGCAAATTTACCACTGAAATTTTTCCAAATTATCCACTGTAAATATTGCAAACTAACACCTGTAAATATTGAAAATTTTCCATTGTAAATATTGCAAATTTACCACAGAAATTATGGCAAATTTTCCACAGTAGACATTGCAAATTTACCTCTGAAATTATAGCAAAGTATCCACAGAAATTATAGAAAATTGACCACTGTAAATATTGCAAATTAACCACTGTAAATATTGCAAATATTCGACTCTAAATATTGCAAATTTATCACTGAAATTTTTCCAAAATTACCACTGTAAATATTGCAAACTAATCACTGTAAATATTGAAAAATTTCCACTGTAATTATTGCAATTTTACCAGTGAAATTATTGCAAATTTTCCACTGTAAATGTTGGAAATTTTCCACTCTAAATATTGCAAATTTACCGCTGAAATTATAGCAAATAACCACTGAAATATAGCAAATTAACCACTGTAAATATTGTCAATTTTCCACTGTAAATGTTGCAAATTTACCACTGAAATTATTGCAAATTTTCCACTGTAAATATTTCAAATTTTCCACTCTTAATATTGCAAATTTTCCACTCTAAATATTGCAAATTTACCACTGAAATTATTCCAGATTTTCCACTGTAAATATAGCAAATTTACCGCTGAAATTATAGCAAATTAACCACTGAAATTATTGCAAATTGACCACTGTAAGTATTGCAAATTAACCACTGTAAATATTGCAAATATTCGACTCTAAATATTGCAAATTTAGCACTGAAATTTCTCCAAATTAACCACTGTAAATATTGCAAACTAATCACTGTAAATATTGAAAATTTTCCACTGTAATTATTGCAATTTTACCAGTGAAATTATGGCAAATTTTCCACAGTAAATATTGGAAATGTACCCCTGAAATTATAGAAAATTAACCCCTGAAATTATAGCAAATTAACCACTGTAAATATTTCAAACTAACCACTGTAAATATTGCAAACTTTCCACCCTAAATATAGAAAATTTTCCATTGTAAATATTGTAAAATTTACCACAGAAATTATGGAAAATTTTCCACTGTAAACATTGAAAATTTACCTCTGAAATTATAGCAAAGTAACCACTGAAATATAGCAAATTAACCACTGTAAATATTGCAAATTTTCCACTGTAAGTATTGCAAATTTACCACCGTAAATATTGCAAAGTAAACACTGTAAATATTGCAAAATTTCCACTCTAAATATTGAAAATTTTCCACTGTAAATATAGCAAATTAACCACTGTAAATATTGCAAATTTACCACTGAAATTATTGCAAATTTTCCACTGTAAATATTGCAAATTTTCCACTCTTAATATTGCGAATTTTCCACTCTAAATATTGCAAATTTACCACTGAAATTATTGCAGATTTTCCACTGTAAATATAGCAAATTTACCTCTGAAATTATAGCAAGTAACCACTGAAATATAGCAAATTAACCACTGTAAATATTGCCAATTTTCCACTGTAAATGTTGCAAATTTACCACTGAAATTTTTCCAAATTATCCACTGTAAATATTGCAAACTAACACCTGTAAATATTGAAAATTTTCCATTGTAAATATTGCAAATTTACCACAGAAATTATGGCAAATTTTCCACAGTAGACATTGCAAATTTACCTCTGAAATTATAGCAAAGTATCCACAGAAATTATAGAAAATTGACCACTGTAAATATTGCAAATTAACCACTGTAAATATTGCAAATATTCGACTCTAAATATTGCAAATTTATCACTGAAATTTTTCCAAAATTACCACTGTAAATATTGCAAACTAATCACTGTAAATATTGAAAAATTTCCACTGTAATTATTGCAATTTTACCAGTGAAATTATTGCAAATTTTCCACTGTAAATGTTGGAAATTTTCCACTCTAAATATTGCAAATTTACCGCTGAAATTATAGCAAATAACCACTGAAATATAGCAAATTAACCACTGTAAATATTGTCAATTTTCCACTGTAAATGTTGCAAATTTACCACTGAAATTATTGCAAATTTCCCACTGTAAATATTTCAAATTTTCCACTCTTAATATTGCAAATTTTCCACTCTAAATATTGCAAATTTACCACTGAAATTATTCCAGATTTTCCACTGTAAATATAGCAAATTTACCGCTGAAATTATAGCAAATTAACCACTGAAATTATTGCAAATTGACCACTGTAAGTATTGCAAATTAACCACTGTAAATATTGCAAATATTCGACTCTAAATATTGCAAATTTAGCACTGAAATTTCTCCAAATTAACCACTGTAAATATTGCAAACTAATCACTGTAAATATTGAAAATTTTCCACTGTAATTATTGCAATTTTACCAGTGAAATTATGGCAAATTTTCCACAGTAAATATTGGAAATGTACCGCTGAAATTATAGAAAAGTAACCACTGAAATTATAGCAAATTAACCACTGTAAATATTTCAAACTAACCACTGTAAATATTGCAAACTTTCCACCCTAAATATAGAAAATTTTCCATTGTAAATATTGTAAAATTTACCACAGAAATTATGGCAAATTTTCCACTGTAAACATTGAAAATTTACCTCTGAAATTATAGCAAAGTAACCACTGAAATATAGCAAATTAACCACTGTAAATATTGCAAATTTTCCACTGTAAGTATTGCAAATTTACCACCGTAAATATTGCAAAGTAAACACTGTAAATATTGCAAAATTTCCACTCTAAATATTGAAAATTTTCCACTGTAAATATAGCAAATTAACCACTGTAAATATTGCAAATTTACCACTGAAATTATTGCAAATTTTCCACTGTAAATATTGCAAATTTTCCACTCTTAATATTGCGAATTTTCCACTCTAAATATTGCAAATTTACCACTGAAATTATTGCAGATTTTCCACTGTAAATATAGCAAATTTACCTCTGAAATTATAGCAAGTAACCACTGAAATATAGCAAATTAACCACTGTAAATATTGCCAATTTTCCACTGTAAATGTTGCAAATTTACCACTGAAATTTTTCCAAATTATCCACTGTAAATATTGCAAACTAACACCTGTAAATATTGAAAATTTTCCATTGTAAATATTGCAAATTTACCACAGAAATTATGGCAAATTTTCCACAGTAGACATTGCAAATTTACCTCTGAAATTATAGCAAAGTATCCACAGAAATTATAGAAAATTGACCACTGTAAATATTGCAAATTAACCACTGTAAATATTGCAAATATTCGACTCTAAATATTGCAAATTTATCACTGAAATTTTTCCAAAATTACCACTGTAAATATTGCAAACTAATCACTGTAAATATTGAAAAATTTCCACTGTAATTATTGCAATTTTACCAGTGAAATTATTGCAAATTTTCCACTGTAAATGTTGGAAATTTTCCACTCTAAATATTGCAAATTTACCGCTGAAATTATAGCAAATAACCACTGAAATATAGCAAATTAACCACTGTAAATATTGTCAATTTTCCACTGTAAATGTTGCAAATTTACCACTGAAATTATTGCAAATTTTCCACTGTAAATATTTCAAATTTTCCACTCTTAATATTGCAAATTTTCCACTCTAAATATTGCAAATTTACCACTGAAATTATTCCAGATTTTCCACTGTAAATATAGCAAATTTACCGCTGAAATTATAGCAAATTAACCACTGAAATTATTGCAAATTGACCACTGTAAGTATTGCAAATTAACCACTGTAAGTATTGCAAATATTCGACTCTAAATATTGCAAATTTAGCACTGAAATTTCTCCAAATTAACCACTGTAAATATTGCAAACTAATCACTGTAAATATTGAAAATTTTCCACTGTAATTATTGCAATTTTACCAGTGAAATTATGGCAAATTTTCCACTGTAAATATTGGAAATGTACCCCTGAAATTATAGAAAAGTAACCACTGAAATTATAGCAAATTAACCACTGTAAATATTTCAAACTAACCACTGTAAATATTGCAAACTTTCCACCCTAAATATAGAAAATTTTCCATTGTAAATATTGTAAAATTTACCACAGAAATTATGGAAAATTTTCCACTGTAAACATTGAAAATTTACCTCTGAAATTATAGCAAAGTAACCACTGAAATATAGCAAATTAACCACTGTAAATATTGCAAATTTTCCACTGTAAGTATTGCAAATTTACCACCGTAAATATTGCAAAGTAAACACTGTAAATATTGCAAAATTTCCACTCTAAATATTGAAAATTTTCCACTGTAAATATAGCAAATTAACCACTGTAAATATTGCAAATTTACCACTGAAATTATTGCAAATTTTCCACTGTAAATATTGCAAATTTTCCACTCTAAATATTGCAAATTTACCACTGAAATTATTGCAGATTTTCCACTGTAAATATAGCAAATTTACCTCTGAAATTATAGCAAGTAACCACTGAAATATAGCAAATTAACCACTGTAAATATTGCCAATTTTCCACTGTAAATGTTGCAAATTTACCACTGAAATTTTTCCAAATTATCCACTGTAAATATTGCAAACTAACACCTGTAAATATTGAAAATTTTCCATTGTAAATATTGCAAATTTACCACAGAAATTATGGCAAATTTTCCACAGTAGACATTGCAAATTTACCTCTGAAATTATAGCAAAGTATCCACAGAAATTATAGAAAATTGACCACTGTAAATATTGCAAATTAACCACTGTAAATATTGCAAATATTCGACTCTAAATATTGCAAATTTATCACTGAAATTTTTCCAAAATTACCACTGTAAATATTGCAAACTAATCACTGTAAATATTGAAAAATTTCCACTGTAATTATTGCAATTTTACCAGTGAAATTATTGCAAATTTTCCACTGTAAATGTTGGAAATTTTCCACTCTAAATATTGCAAATTTACCAGCTGAAATTATAGCAAATAACCACTGAAATATAGCAAATTAACCACTGTAAATATTGTCAATTTTCCACTGTAAATGTTGCAAATTTACCACTGAAATTATTGCAAATTTCCCACTGTAAATATTTCAAATTTTCCACTCTTAATATTGCAAATTTTCCACTCTAAATATTGCAAATTTACCACTGAAATTATTCCAGATTTTCCACTGTAAATATAGCAAATTTACCGCTGAAATTATAGCAAATTAACCACTGAAATTATTGCAAATTGACCACTGTAAGTATTGCAAATTAACCACTGTAAATATTGCAAATATTCGACTCTAAATATTGCAAATTTAGCACTGAAATTTCTCCAAATTAACCACTGTAAATATTGCAAACTAATCACTGTAAATATTGAAAATTTTCCACTGTAATTATTGCAATTTTACCAGTGAAATTATGGCAAATTTTCCACAGTAAATATTGGAAATGTACCGCTGAAATTATAGAAAAGTAACCACTGAAATTATAGCAAATTAACCACTGTAAATATTTCAAACTAACCACTGTAAATATTGCAAACTTTCCACCCTAAATATAGAAAATTTTCCATTGTAAATATTGTAAAATTTACCACAGAAATTATGGCAAATTTTCCACTGTAAACATTGAAAATTTACCTCTGAAATTATAGCAAAGTAACCACTGAAATATAGCAAATTAACCACTGTAAATATTGCAAATTTTCCACTGTAAGTATTGCAAATTTACCACCGTAAATATTGCAAAGTAAACACTGTAAATATTGCAAAATTTCCACTCTAAATATTGAAAATATTCCACTGTAAATATAGCAAATTAACCACTGTAAATATTGCAAATTAATCACTGTAAATATTGCAAATATTCTACTCTAAATATTGAAAATTTACCACAGAAATTATGGCAAATTTTCCACAGTAAACATTGAAAATTTACCTCTGAAATTATAGCAAAGTAACCACTGAAATATAGCAAATTAACCACTGTAAATATTGTCAATTTTCCACTGTAAGTATTGCAAATTTACCACTGAAATTATTGCAATTTAAACACTGTAAATATTGCAAATTTTCCACTCTAAATATAGCAAATTTACCACTGTAAATATTGAAAATTTTACACTGTAAATATTGCAAATTAACCACTGTAAATATTGCAAATATTCTACTCTAAATATTGCAAATTTAGCACTGAAATTTCTCCAAATTAACCACTGTATATATTGCAAACAAATCACTGTAAATATTGAAAAATTTCCACTGTAATTATTGCAATTTTACCAGTGAAATTATTGCAAAATTTCCACTCTAAATATTGAAAATTTTCCACTGTAAATATAGCAAATTAACCACTGTAAATATTGCAAATTTACCACTGAAATTATTGCAAATTTTCCACTGTAAATATTGCAAATTTTCCACTCTTAATATTGCGAATTTTCCACTCTAAATATTGCAAATTTACCACTGAAATTATTGCAGATTTTCCACTGTAAATATAGCAAATTTACCTCTGAAATTATAGCAAGTAACCACTGAAATATAGCAAATTAACCACTGTAAATATTGCCAATTTTCCACTGTAAATGTTGCAAATTTACCACTGAATTTTTTCCAAATTATCCACTGTAAATATTGCAAACTAACACCTGTAAATATTGAAAATTTTCCATTGTAAATATTGCAAATTTACCACAGAAATTATGGCAAATTTTCCACAGTAGACATTGCAAATTTACCTCTGAAATTATAGCAAAGTATCCACAGAAATTATAGAAAATTGACCACTGTAAATATTGCAAATTAACCACTGTAAATATTGCAAATATTCGACTCTAAATATTGCAAATTTATCACTGAAATTTTTCCAAAATTACCACTGTAAATATTGCAAACTAATCACTGTAAATATTGAAAAATTTCCACTGTAATTATTGCAATTTTACCAGTGAAATTATTGCAAATTTTCTACTGTAAATGTTGGAAATTTTCCACTCTAAATATTGCAAATTTACCAGCTGAAATTATAGCAAATAACCACTGAAATATAGCAAATTAACCACTGTAAATATTGTCAATTTTCCACTGTAAATGTTGCAAATTTACCACTGAAATTATTGCAAATTTCCCACTGTAAATATTTCAAATTTTCCACTCTTAATATTGCAAATTTTCCACTCTAAATATTGCAAATTTACCACTGAAATTATTCCAGATTTTCCACTGTAAATATAGCAAATTTACCGCTGAAATTATAGCAAATTAACCACTGAAATTATTGCAAATTGACCACTGTAAGTATTGCAAATTAACCACTGTAAATATTGCAAATATTCGACTCTAAATATTGCAAATTTAGCACTGAAATTTCTCCAAATTAACCACTGTAAATATTGCAAACTAATCACTGTAAATATTGAAAATTTTCCACTGTAATTATTGCAATTTTACCAGTGAAATTATGGCAAATTTTCCACTGTAAATATTGGAAATGTACCGCTGAAATTATAGAAAAGTAACCACTGAAATTATAGCAAATTAACCACTGTAAATATTTCAAACTAACCACTGTAAATATTGCAAACTTTCCACCCTAAATATAGAAAATTTTCCATTGTAAATATTGTAAAATTTACCACAGAAATTATGGCAAATTTTCCACTGTAAACATTGAAAATTTACCTCTGAAATTATAGCAAAGTAACCACTGAAATATAGCAAATTAACCACTGTAAATATTGCAAATTTTCCACTGTAAGTATTGCAAATTTACCACCGTAAATATTGCAAAGTAAACACTGTAAATATTGCAAAATTTCCACTCTAAATATTGAAAATATTCCACTGTAAATATAGCAAATTAACCACTGTAAATATTGCAAATTAATCACTGTAAATATTGCAAATATTCTACTCTAAATATTGAAAATTTACCACAGAAATTATGGCAAATTTTCCACAGTAAACATTGAAAATTTACCTCTGAAATTATAGCAAAGTAACCACTGAAATATAGCAAATTAACCACTGTAAATATTGTCAATTTTCCACTGTAAGTATTGCAAATTTACCACTGAAATTATTGCAATTTAAACACTGTAAATATTGCAAATTTTCCACTCTAAATATAGCAAATTTACCACTGTAAATATTGAAAATTTTACACTGTAAATATTGCAAATTAACCACTGTAAATATTGCAAATATTCTACTCTAAATATTGCAAATTTAGCACTGAAATTTCTCCAAATTAACCACTGTATATATTGCAAACAAATCACTGTAAATATTGAAAAATTTCCACTGTAATTATTGCAATTTTACCACTGAAATTATTGCAAATTTTCCACTGTAAATATTGCAAATTTTCCACTCTTAATATTGCGAATTTTCCACTCTAAATATTGCAAATTTACCACTGAAATTATTGCAGATTTTCCACTGTAAATATAGCAAATTTACCTCTGAAATTATAGCAAGTAACCACTGAAATATAGCAAATTAACCACTGTAAATATTGCCAATTTTCCACTGTAAATGTTGCAAATTTACCACTGAAATTTTTCCAAATTATCCACTGTAAATATTGCAAACTAACACCTGTAAATATTGAAAATTTTCCATTGTAAATATTGCAAATTTACCACAGAAATTATGGCAAATTTTCCACAGTAGACATTGCAAATTTACCTCTGAAATTATAGCAAAGTATCCACAGAAATTATAGAAAATTGACCACTGTAAATATTGCAAATTAACCACTGTAAATATTGCAAATATTCGACTCTAAATATTGCAAATTTACCACTGAAATTTTTCCAAAATTACCACTGTAAATATTGCAAACTAATCACTGTATATATTGAAAAATTTCCACTGTAATTATTGCAATTTTACCAGTGAAATTATTGCAAATTTTCCACTGTAAATGTTGGAAATTTTCCACTCTAAATATTGCAAATTTACCGCTGAAATTATAGCAAATAACCACTGAAATATAGCAAATTAACCACTGTAAATATTGTCAATTTTCCACTGTAAATGTTGCAAATTTACCACTGAAATTATTGCAAATTTTCCACTGTAAATATTTCAAATTTTCCACTCTTAATATTGCAAATTTTCCACTCTAAATATTGCAAATTTACCACTGAAATTATTCCAGATTTTCCACTGTAAATATAGCAAATTTACCGCTGAAATTATAGCAAATTAACCACTGAAATTATTGCAAATTGACCACTGTAAGTATTGCAAATTAACCACTGTAAATATTGCAAATATTCGACTCTAAATATTGCAAATTTAGCACTGAAATTTCTCCAAATTAACCACTGTAAATATTGCAAACTAATCACTGTAAATATTGAAAATTTTCCACTGTAATTATTGCAATTTTACCAGTGAAATTATGGCAAATTTTCCACTGTAAATATTGGAAATGTACCCCTGAAATTATAGAAAATTAACCCCTGAAATTATAGCAAATTAACCACTGTAAATATTTCAAACTAACCACTGTAAATATTGCAAACTTTCCACCCTAAATATAGAAAATTTTCCATTGTAAATATTGTAAAATTTACCACAGAAATTATGGAAAATTTTCCACTGTAAACATTGAAAATTTACCTCTGAAATTATAGCAAAGTAACCACTGAAATATAGCAAATTAACCACTGTAAATATTGCAAATTTTCCACTGTAAGTATTGCAAATTTACCACCGTAAATATTGCAAAGTAAACACTGTAAATATTGCAAAATTTCCACTCTAAATATTGAAAATTTTCCACTGTAAATATAGCAAATTAACCACTGTAAATATTGCAAATTTACTTCTGAAATTATTGCAAATTTTCCACTGTAAATATTGCAAATTTTCCACTCTTAATATTGCGAATTTTCCACTCTAAATATTGCAAATTTACCACTGAAATTATTGCAGATTTTCCACTGTAAATATAGCAAATTTACCTCTGAAATTATAGCAAGTAACCACTGAAATATAGCAAATTAACCACTGTAAATATTGCCAATTTTCCACTGTAAATGTTGCAAATTTACCACTGAAATTTTTCCAAATTATCCACTGTAAATATTGCAAACTAACACCTGTAAATATTGAAAATTTTCCATTGTAAATATTGCAAATTTACCACAGAAATTATGGCAAATTTTCCACAGTAGACATTGCAAATTTACCTCTGAAATTATAGCAAAGTATCCACAGAAATTATAGAAAATTGACCACTGTAAATATTGCAAATTAACCACTGTAAATATTGCAAATATTCGACTCTAAATATTGCAAATTTACCACTGAAATTTTTCCAAAATTACCACTGTAAATATTGCAAACTAATCACTGTATATATTGAAAAATTTCCACTGTAATTATTGCAATTTTACCAGTGAAATTATTGCAAATTTTCCACTGTAAATGTTGGAAATTTTCCACTCTAAATATTGCAAATTTACCGCTGAAATTATAGCAAATAACCACTGAAATATAGCAAATTAACCACTGTAAATATTGTCAATTTTCCACTGTAAATGTTGCAAATTTACCACTGAAATTATTGCAAATTTTCCACTGTAAATATTTCAAATTTTCCACTCTTAATATTGCAAATTTTCCACTCTAAATATTGCAAATTTACCACTGAAATTATTCCAGATTTTCCACTGTAAATATAGCAAATTTACCGCTGAAATTATAGCAAATTAACCACTGAAATTATTGCAAATTGACCACTGTAAGTATTGCAAATTAACCACTGTAAATATTGCAAATATTCGACTCTAAATATTGCAAATTTAGCACTGAAATTTCTCCAAATTAACCACTGTAAATATTGCAAACTAATCACTGTAAATATTGAAAATTTTCCACTGTAATTATTGCAATTTTACCAGTGAAATTATGGCAAATTTTCCACTGTAAATATTGGAAATGTACCCCTGAAATTATAGAAAATTAACCCCTGAAATTATAGCAAATTAACCACTGTAAATATTTCAAACTAACCACTGTAAATATTGCAAACTTTCCACCCTAAATATAGAAAATTTTCCATTGTAAATATTGTAAAATTTACCACAGAAATTATGGCAAATTTTCCACTGTAAACATTGAAAATTTACCTCTGAAATTATAGCAAAGTAACCACTGAAATATAGCAAATTAACCACTGTAAATATTGCAAATTTTCCACTGTAAGTATTGCAAATTTACCACCGTAAATATTGCAAAGTAAACACTGTAAATATTGCAAAATTTCCACTCTAAATATTGAAAATATTCCACTGTAAATATAGCAAATTAACCACTGTAAATATTGCAAATTAATCACTGTAAATATTGCAAATATTCTACTCTAAATATTGAAAATTTACCACAGAAATTATGGCAAATTTTCCACAGTAAACATTGAAAATTTACCTCTGAAATTATAGCAAAGTAACCACTGAAATATAGCAAATTAACCACTGTAAATATTGTCAATTTTCCACTGTAAGTATTGCAAATTTACCACTGAAATTATTGCAATTTAAACACTGTAAATATTGCAAATTTTCCACTCTAAATATAGCAAATTTACCACTGTAAATATTGAAAATTTTACACTGTAAATATTGCAAATTAACCACTGTAAATATTGCAAATATTCTACTCTAAATATTGCAAATTTAGCACTGAAATTTCTCCAAATTAACCACTGTATATATTGCAAACAAATCACTGTAAATATTGAAAAATTTCCACTGTAATTATTGCAATTTTACCACTGAAATTATTGCAAATTTTCCACTGTAAATATTGCAAATTTTCCACTCTTAATATTGCGAATTTTCCACTCTAAATATTGCAAATTTACCACTGAAATTATTGCAGATTTTCCACTGTAAATATAGCAAATTTACCTCTGAAATTATAGCAAGTAACCACTGAAATATAGCAAATTAACCACTGTAAATATTGCCAATTTTCCACTGTAAATGTTGCAAATTTACCACTGAAATTTTTCCAAATTATCCACTGTAAATATTGCAAACTAACACCTGTAAATATTGAAAATTTTCCATTGTAAATATTGCAAATTTACCACAGAAATTATGGCAAATTTTCCACAGTAGACATTGCAAATTTACCTCTGAAATTATAGCAAAGTATCCACAGAAATTATAGAAAATTGACCACTGTAAATATTGCAAATTAACCACTGTAAATATTGCAAATATTCGACTCTAAATATTGCAAATTTACCACTGAAATTTTTCCAAAATTACCACTGTAAATATTGCAAACTAATCACTGTATATATTGAAAAATTTCCACTGTAATTATTGCAATTTTACCAGTGAAATTATTGCAAATTTTCCACTGTAAATGTTGGAAATTTTCCACTCTAAATATTGCAAATTTACCGCTGAAATTATAGCAAATAACCACTGAAATATAGCAAATTAACCACTGTAAATATTGTCAATTTTCCACTGTAAATGTTGCAAATTTACCACTGAAATTATTGCAAATTTTCCACTGTAAATATTTCAAATTTTCCACTCTTAATATTGCAAATTTTCCACTCTAAATATTGCAAATTTACCACTGAAATTATTCCAGATTTTCCACTGTAAATATAGCAAATTTACCGCTGAAATTATAGCAAATTAACCACTGAAATTATTGCAAATTGACCACTGTAAGTATTGCAAATTAACCACTGTAAATATTGCAAATATTCGACTCTAAATATTGCAAATTTAGCACTGAAATTTCTCCAAATTAACCACTGTAAATATTGCAAACTAATCACTGTAAATATTGAAAATTTTCCACTGTAATTATTGCAATTTTACCAGTGAAATTATGGCAAATTTTCCACTGTAAATATTGGAAATGTACCCCTGAAATTATAGAAAATTAACCCCTGAAATTATAGCAAATTAACCACTGTAAATATTTCAAACTAACCACTGTAAATATTGCAAACTTTCCACCCTAAATATAGAAAATTTTCCATTGTAAATATTGTAAAATTTACCACAGAAATTATGGAAAATTTTCCACTGTAAACATTGAAAATTTACCTCTGAAATTATAGCAAAGTAACCACTGAAATATAGCAAATTAACCACTGTAAATATTGCAAATTTTCCACTGTAAGTATTGCAAATTTACCACCGTAAATATTGCAAAGTAAACACTGTAAATATTGCAAAATTTCCACTCTAAATATTGAAAATTTTCCACTGTAAATATAGCAAATTAACCACTGTAAATATTGCAAATTTACTTCTGAAATTATTGCAAATTTTCCACTGTAAATATTGCAAATTTTCCACTCTTAATATTGCGAATTTTCCACTCTAAATATTGCAAATTTACCACTGAAATTATTGCAGATTTTCCACTGTAAATATAGCAAATTTACCTCTGAAATTATAGCAAGTAACCACTGAAATATAGCAAATTAACCACTGTAAATATTGCCAATTTTCCACTGTAAATGTTGCAAATTTACCACTGAAATTTTTCCAAATTATCCACTGTAAATATTGCAAACTAACACCTGTAAATATTGAAAATTTTCCATTGTAAATATTGCAAATTTACCACAGAAATTATGGCAAATTTTCCACAGTAGACATTGCAAATTTACCTCTGAAATTATAGCAAAGTATCCACAGAAATTATAGAAAATTGACCACTGTAAATATTGCAAATTAACCACTGTAAATATTGCAAATATTCGACTCTAAATATTGCAAATTTATCACTGAAATTTTTCCAAAATTACCACTGTAAATATTGCAAACTAATCACTGTAAATATTGAAAAATTTCCACTGTAATTATTGCAATTTTACCAGTGAAATTATTGCAAATTTTCCACTGTAAATGTTGGAAATTTTCCACTCTAAATATTGCAAATTTACCGCTGAAATTATAGCAAATAACCACTGAAATATAGCAAATTAACCACTGTAAATATTGTCAATTTTCCACTGTAAATGTTGCAAATTTACCACTGAAATTATTGCAAATTTTCCACTGTAAATATTTCAAATTTTCCACTCTTAATATTGCAAATTTTCCACTCTAAATATTGCAAATTTACCACTGAAATTATTCCAGATTTTCCACTGTAAATATAGCAAATTTACCGCTGAAATTATAGCAAATTAACCACTGAAATTATTGCAAATTGACCACTGTGAGTATTGCAAATTAACCACTGTAAATATTGCAAATATTCGACTCTAAATATTGCAAATTTAGCACTGAAATTTCTCCAAATTAACCACTGTAAATATTGCAAACTAATCACTGTAAATATTGAAAATTTTCCACTGTAATTATTGCAATTTTACCAGTGAAATTATGGCAAATTTTCCACAGTAAATATTGGAAATGTACCCCTGAAATTATAGAAAATTAACCCCTGAAATTATAGCAAATTAACCACTGTAAATATTTCAAACTAACCACTGTAAATATTGCAAACTTTCCACCCTAAATATAGAAAATTTTCCATTGTAAATATTGTAAAATTTACCACAGAAATTATGGAAAATTTTCCACTGTAAACATTGAAAATTTACCTCTGAAATTATAGCAAAGTAACCACTGAAATATAGCAAATTAACCACTGTAAATATTGCAAATTTTCCACTGTAAGTATTGCAAATTTACCACCGTAAATATTGCAAAGTAAACACTGTAAATATTGCAAAATTTCCACTCTAAATATTGAAAATTTTCCACTGTAAATATAGCAAATTAACCACTGTAAATATTGCAAATTTACTTCTGAAATTATTGCAAATTTTCCACTGTAAATATTGCAAATTTTCCACTCTTAATATTGCGAATTTTCCACTCTAAATATTGCAAATTTACCACTGAAATTATTGCAGATTTTCCACTGTAAATATAGCAAATTTACCTCTGAAATTATAGCAAGTAACCACTGAAATATAGCAAATTAACCACTGTAAATATTGCCAATTTTCCACTGTAAATGTTGCAAATTTACCACTGAAATTTTTCCAAATTATCCACTGTAAATATTGCAAACTAACACCTGTAAATATTGAAAATTTTCCATTGTAAATATTGCAAATTTACCACAGAAATTATGGCAAATTTTCCACAGTAGACATTGCAAATTTACCTCTGAAATTATAGCAAAGTATCCACAGAAATTATAGAAAATTGACCACTGTAAATATTGCAAATTAACCACTGTAAATATTGCAAATATTCGACTCTAAATATTGCAAATTTATCACTGAAATTTTTCCAAAATTACCACTGTAAATATTGCAAACTAATCACTGTAAATATTGAAAAATTTCCACTGTAATTATTGCAATTTTACCAGTGAAATTATTGCAAATTTCCCACTGTAAATGTTGGAAATTTTCCACTCTAAATATTGCAAATTTACCAGCTGAAATTATAGCAAATAACCACTGAAATATAGCAAATTAACCACTGTAAATATTGTCAATTTTCCACTGTAAATGTTGCAAATTTACCACTGAAATTATTGCAAATTTCCCACTGTAAATATTTCAAATTTTCCACTCTTAATATTGCAAATTTTCCACTCTAAATATTGCAAATTTACCACTGAAATTATTCCAGATTTTCCACTGTAAATATAGCAAATTTACCGCTGAAATTATAGCAAATTAACCACTGAAATTATTGCAAATTGACCACTGTAAGTATTGCAAATTAACCACTGTAAATATTGCAAATATTCGACTCTAAATATTGCAAATTTAGCACTGAAATTTCTCCAAATTAACCACTGTAAATATTGCAAACTAATCACTGTAAATATTGAAAATTTTCCACTGTAATTATTGCAATTTTACCAGTGAAATTATGGCAAATTTTCCACAGTAAATATTGGAAATGTACCGCTGAAATTATAGAAAAGTAACCACTGAAATTATAGCAAATTAACCACTGTAAATATTTCAAACTAACCACTGTAAATATTGCAAACTTTCCACCCTAAATATAGAAAATTTTCCATTGTAAATATTGTAAAATTTACCACAGAAATTATGGCAAATTTTCCACTGTAAACATTGAAAATTTACCTCTGAAATTATAGCAAAGTAACCACTGAAATATAGCAAATTAACCACTGTAAATATTGCAAATTTTCCACTGTAAGTATTGCAAATTTACCACCGTAAATATTGCAAAGTAAACACTGTAAATATTGCAAAATTTCCACTCTAAATATTGAAAATTTTCCACTGTAAATATAGCAAATTAACCACTGTAAATATTGCAAATTTACCACTGAAATTATTGCAAATTTTCCACTGTAAATATTGCAAATTTTCCACTCTTAATATTGCGAATTTTCCACTCTAAATATTGCAAATTTACCACTGAAATTATTGCAGATTTTCCACTGTAAATATAGCAAATTTACCTCTGAAATTATAGCAAGTAACCACTGAAATATAGCAAATTAACCACTGTAAATATTGCCAATTTTCCACTGTAAATGTTGCAAATTTACCACTGAAATTTTTCCAAATTATCCACTGTAAATATTGCAAACTAACACCTGTAAATATTGAAAATTTTCCATTGTAAATATTGCAAATTTACCACAGAAATTATGGCAAATTTTCCACAGTAGACATTGCAAATTTACCTCTGAAATTATAGCAAAGTATCCACAGAAATTATAGAAAATTGACCACTGTAAATATTGCAAATTAACCACTGTAAATATTGCAAATATTCGACTCTAAATATTGCAAATTTACCACTGAAATTTTTCCAAAATTACCACTGTAAATATTGCAAACTAATCACTGTATATATTGAAAAATTTCCACTGTAATTATTGCAATTTTACCAGTGAAATTATTGCAAATTTTCCACTGTAAATGTTGGAAATTTTCCACTCTAAATATTGCAAATTTACCGCTGAAATTATAGCAAATAACCACTGAAATATAGCAAATTAACCACTGTAAATATTGTCAATTTTCCACTGTAAATGTTGCAAATTTACCACTGAAATTATTGCAAATTTTCCACTGTAAATATTGCAAATTTTCCACTCTTAATATTGCAAATTTTCCACTCCGAATATTGCAAATTTACCACTGAAATTATTCCAGATTTTCCACTGTAAATATAGCAAATTTACCGCTGAAATTATAGCAAATTAACCACTGAAATTATTGCAAATTGACCACTGTAAATATTGCAAATATTCGACTCTAAATATTGCAAATTTAGCACTGAAATTTCTCCAAATTAACCACTGTAAATATTGCAAACTAATCACTGTAAATATTGAAAATTTTCCACTGTAATTATTGCAATTTTACCAGTGAAATTATGGCAAATTTTCCACTGTAAATATTGGAAATGTACCCCTGAAATTATAGAAAAGTAACCACTGAAATTATAGCAAATTAACCACTGTAAATATTTCAAACTAACCACTGTAAATATTGCAAACTTTCCACCCTAAATATAGAAAATTTTCCATTGTAAATATTGTAAAATTTACCACAGAAATTATGGAAAATTTTCCACTGTAAACATTGAAAATTTACCTCTGAAATTATAGCAAAGTAACCACTGAAATATAGCAAATTAACCACTGTAAATATTGCAAATTTTCCACTGTAAGTATTGCAAATTTACCACCGTAAATATTGCAAAGTAAACACTGTAAATATTGCAAAATTTCCACTCTAAATATTGAAAATTTTCCACTGTAAATATAGCAAATTAACCACTGTAAATATTGCAAATTTACCACTGAAATTATTGCAAATTTTCCACTGTAAATATTGCAAATTTTCCACTCTTAATATTGCGAATTTTCCACTCTAAATATTGCAAATTTACCACTGAAATTATTGCAGATTTTCCACTGTAAATATAGCAAATTTACCTCTGAAATTATAGCAAGTAACCACTGAAATATAGCAAATTAACCACTGTAAATATTGCCAATTTTCCACTGTAAATGTTGCAAATTTACCACTGAAATTTTTCCAAATTATCCACTGTAAATATTGCAAACTAACACCTGTAAATATTGAAAATTTTCCATTGTAAATATTGCAAATTTACCACAGAAATTATGGCAAATTTTCCACAGTAGACATTGCAAATTTACCTCTGAAATTATAGCAAAGTATCCACAGAAATTATAGAAAATTGACCACTGTAAATATTGCAAATTAACCACTGTAAATATTGCAAATATTCGACTCTAAATATTGCAAATTTACCACTGAAATTTTTCCAAAATTACCACTGTAAATATTGCAAACTAATCACTGTATATATTGAAAAATTTCCACTGTAATTATTGCAATTTTACCAGTGAAATTATTGCAAATTTTCCACTGTAAATGTTGGAAATTTTCCACTCTAAATATTGCAAATTTACCGCTGAAATTATAGCAAATAACCACTGAAATATAGCAAATTAACCACTGTAAATATTGTCAATTTTCCACTGTAAATGTTGCAAATTTACCACTGAAATTATTGCAAATTTTCCACTGTAAATATTGCAAATTTTCCACTCTTAATATTGCAAATTTTCCACTCCGAATATTGCAAATTTACCACTGAAATTATTCCAGATTTTCCACTGTAAATATAGCAAATTTACCGCTGAAATTATAGCAAATTAACCACTGAAATTATTGCAAATTGACCACTGTAAATATTGCAAATATTCGACTCTAAATATTGCAAATTTAGCACTGAAATTTCTCCAAATTAACCACTGTAAATATTGCAAACTAATCACTGTAAATATTGAAAATTTTCCACTGTAATTATTGCAATTTTACCAGTGAAATTATGGCAAATTTTCCACAGTAAATATTGGAAATGTACCCCTGAAATTATAGAAAAGTAACCACTGAAATTATAGCAAATTAACCACTGTAAATATTTCAAACTAACCACTGTAAATATTGCAAACTTTCCACCCTAAATATAGAAAATTTTCCATTGTAAATATTGTAAAATTTACCACAGAAATTATGGCAAATTTTCCACTGTAAACATTGAAAATTTACCTCTGAAATTATAGCAAAGTAACCACTGAAATATAGCAAATTAACCACTGTAAATATTGCAAATTTTCCACTGTAAGTATTGCAAATTTACCACCGTAAATATTGCAAAGTAAACACTGTAAATATTGCAAAATTTCCACTCTAAATATTGAAAATTTTCCACTGTAAATATAGCAAATTAACCACTGTAAATATTGCAAATTTACCACTGAAATTATTGCAAATTTTCCACTGTAAATATTGCAAATTTTCCACTCTTAATATTGCGAATTTTCCACTCTAAATATTGCAAATTTACCACTGAAATTATTGCAGATTTTCCACTGTAAATATAGCAAATTTACCGCTGAAATTATAGCAAGTAACCACTGAAATATAGCAAATTAACCACTGTAAATATTGCCAATTTTCCACTGTAAATGTTGCAAATTTACCACTGAAATTTTTCCAAATTATCCGCTGTAAATATTGCAAACTAACACCTGTAAATATTGAAAATTTTCCATTGTAAATATTGCAAATTTACCACAGAAATTAT
Source organism: Podargus strigoides (assembly GCA_028020825.1). Lineage (NCBI taxonomy): Eukaryota > Metazoa > Chordata > Aves > Caprimulgiformes > Podargidae > Podargus > Podargus strigoides. Next base: position 332,678 of record CM051642.1, on the reverse strand, counting down.
GGCAAATTTTCCACAGTAGACATTGCAAATTTACCTCTGAAATTATAGCAAAGTATCCACAGAAATTATAGAAAATTGACCACTGTAAATATTGCAAATTAACCACTGTAAATATTGCAAATATTCGACTCTAAATATTGCAAATTTATCACTGAAATTTTTCCAAAATTACCACTGTAAATATTGCAAACTAATCACTGTAAATATTGAAAAATTTCCACTGTAATTATTGCAATTTTACCAGTGAAATTATTGCAAATTTTCCACTGTAAATGTTGGAAATTTTCCACTCTAAATATTGCAAATTTACCGCTGAAATTATAGCAAATAACCACTGAAATATAGCAAATTAACCACTGTAAATATTGTCAATTTTCCACTGTAAATGTTGCAAATTTACCACTGAAATTATTGCAAATTTTCCACTGTAAATATTTCAAATTTTCCACTCTTAATATTGCAAATTTTCCACTCTAAATATTGCAAATTTACCACTGAAATTATTCCAGATTTTCCACTGTAAATATAGCAAATTTACCGCTGAAATTATAGCAAATTAACCACTGAAATTATTGCAAATTGACCACTGTAAGTATTGCAAATTAACCACTGTAAATATTGCAAATATTCGACTCTAAATATTGCAAATTTAGCACTGAAATTTCTCCAAATTAACCACTGTAAATATTGCAAACTAATCACTGTAAATATTGAAAATTTTCCACTGTAATTATTGCAATTTTACCAGTGAAATTATGGCAAATTTTCCACAGTAAATATTGGAAATGTACCGCTGAAATTATAGAAAAGTAACCACTGAAATTATAGCAAATTAACCACTGTAAATATTTCAAACTAACCACTGTAAATATTGCAAACTTTCCACCCTAAATATAGAAAATTTTCCATTGTAAATATTGTAAAATTTACCACAGAAATTATGGAAAATTTTCCACTGTAAACATTGAAAATTTACCTCTGAAATTATAGCAAAGTAACCACTGAAATATAGCAAATTAACCACTGTAAATATTGCAAATTTTCCACTGTAAGTATTGCAAATTTACCACCGTAAATATTGCAAAGTAAACACTGTAAATATTGCAAAATTTCCACTCTAAATATTGAAAATTTTCCACTGTAAATATAGCAAATTAACCACTGTAAATATTGCAAATTTACTTCTGAAATTATTGCAAATTTTCCACTGTAAATATTGCAAATTTTCCACTCTTAATATTGCGAATTTTCCACTCTAAATATTGCAAATTTACCACTGAAATTATTGCAGATTTTCCACTGTAAATATAGCAAATTTACCTCTGAAATTATAGCAAGTAACCACTGAAATATAGCAAATTAACCACTGTAAATATTGCCAATTTTCCACTGTAAATGTTGCAAATTTACCACTGAAATTTTTCCAAATTATCCACTGTAAATATTGCAAACTAACACCTGTAAATATTGAAAATTTTCCATTGTAAATATTGCAAATTTACCACAGAAATTATGGCAAATTTTCCACAGTAGACATTGCAAATTTACCTCTGAAATTATAGCAAAGTATCCACAGAAATTATAGAAAATTGACCACTGTAAATATTGCAAATTAACCACTGTAAATATTGCAAATATTCGACTCTAAATATTGCAAATTTATCACTGAAATTTTTCCAAAATTACCACTGTAAATATTGCAAACTAATCACTGTAAATATTGAAAAATTTCCACTGTAATTATTGCAATTTTACCAGTGAAATTATTGCAAATTTTCCACTGTAAATGTTGGAAATTTTCCACTCTAAATATTGCAAATTTACCGCTGAAATTATAGCAAATAACCACTGAAATATAGCAAATTAACCACTGTAAATATTGTCAATTTTCCACTGTAAATGTTGCAAATTTACCACTGAAATTATTGCAAATTTTCCACTGTAAATATTTCAAATTTTCCACTCTTAATATTGCAAATTTTCCACTCTAAATATTGCAAATTTACCACTGAAATTATTCCAGATTTTCCACTGTAAATATAGCAAATTTACCGCTGAAATTATAGCAAATTAACCACTGAAATTATTGCAAATTGACCACTGTAAGTATTGCAAATTAACCACTGTAAATATTGCAAATATTCGACTCTAAATATTGCAAATTTAGCACTGAAATTTCTCCAAATTAACCACTGTAAATATTGCAAACTAATCACTGTAAATATTGAAAATTTTCCACTGTAATTATTGCAATTTTACCAGTGAAATTATGGCAAATTTTCCACAGTAAATATTGGAAATGTACCGCTGAAATTATAGAAAATTAACCCCTGAAATTATAGCAAATTAACCACTGTAAATATTTCAAACTAACCACTGTAAATATTGCAAACTTTCCACCCTAAATATAGAAAATTTTCCATTGTAAATATTGTAAAATTTACCACAGAAATTATGGAAAATTTTCCACTGTAAACATTGAAAATTTACCTCTGAAATTATAGCAAAGTAACCACTGAAATATAGCAAATTAACCACTGTAAATATTGCAAATTTTCCACTGTAAGTATTGCAAATTTACCACCGTAAATATTGCAAAGTAAACACTGTAAATATTGCAAAATTTCCACTCTAAATATTGAAAATTTTCCACTGTAAATATAGCAAATTAACCACTGTAAATATTGCAAATTTACCACTGAAATTATTGCAAATTTTCCACTGTAAATATTGCAAATTTTCCACTCTTAATATTGCGAATTTTCCACTCTAAATATTGCAAATTTACCACTGAAATTATTGCAGATTTTCCACTGTAAATATAGCAAATTTACCTCTGAAATTATAGCAAGTAACCACTGAAATATAGCAAATTAACCACTGTAAATATTGCCAATTTTCCACTGTAAATGTTGCAAATTTACCACTGAAATTTTTCCAAATTATCCACTGTAAATATTGCAAACTAACACCTGTAAATATTGAAAATTTTCCATTGTAAATATTGCAAATTTACCACAGAAATTATGGCAAATTTTCCACAGTAGACATTGCAAATTTACCTCTGAAATTATAGCAAAGTATCCACAGAAATTATAGAAAATTGACCACTGTAAATATTGCAAATTAACCACTGTAAATATTGCAAATATTCGACTCTAAATATTGCAAATTTATCACTGAAATTTTTCCAAAATTACCACTGTAAATATTGCAAACTAATCACTGTAAATATTGAAAAATTTCCACTGTAATTATTGCAATTTTACCAGTGAAATTATTGCAAATTTTCCACTGTAAATGTTGGAAATTTTCCACTCTAAATATTGCAAATTTACCGCTGAAATTATAGCAAATAACCACTGAAATATAGCAAATTAACCACTGTAAATATTGTCAATTTTCCACTGTAAATGTTGCAAATTTACCACTGAAATTATTGCAAATTTCCCACTGTAAATATTTCAAATTTTCCACTCTTAATATTGCAAATTTTCCACTCTAAATATTGCAAATTTACCACTGAAATTATTCCAGATTTTCCACTGTAAATATAGCAAATTTACCGCTGAAATTATAGCAAATTAACCACTGAAATTATTGCAAATTGACCACTGTAAGTATTGCAAATTAACCACTGTAAATATTGCAAATATTCGACTCTAAATATTGCAAATTTAGCACTGAAATTTCTCCAAATTAACCACTGTAAATATTGCAAACTAATCACTGTAAATATTGAAAATTTTCCACTGTAATTATTGCAATTTTACCAGTGAAATTATGGCAAATTTTCCACTGTAAATATTGGAAATGTACCGCTGAAATTATAGAAAAGTAACCACTGAAATTATAGCAAATTAACCACTGTAAATATTTCAAACTAACCACTGTAAATATTGCAAACTTTCCACCCTAAATATAGAAAATTTTCCATTGTAAATATTGTAAAATTTACCACAGAAATTATGGCAAATTTTCCACTGTAAACATTGAAAATTTACCTCTGAAATTATAGCAAAGTAACCACTGAAATATAGCAAATTAACCACTGTAAATATTGCAAATTTTCCACTGTAAGTATTGCAAATTTACCACCGTAAATATTGCAAAGTAAACACTGTAAATATTGCAAAATTTCCACTCTAAATATTGAAAATTTTCCACTGTAAATATAGCAAATTAACCACTGTAAATATTGCAAATTTACCACTGAAATTATTGCAAATTTTCCACTCTTAATATTGCGAATTTTCCACTCTAAATATTGCAAATTTACCACTGAAATTATTGCAGATTTTCCACTGTAAATATAGCAAATTTACCTCTGAAATTATAGCAAGTAACCACTGAAATATAGCAAATTAACCACTGTAAATATTGCCAATTTTCCACTGTAAATGTTGCAAATTTACCACTGAAATTTTTCCAAATTATCCACTGTAAATATTGCAAACTAACACCTGTAAATATTGAAAATTTTCCATTGTAAATATTGCAAATTTACCACAGAAATTATGGCAAATTTTCCACAGTAGACATTGCAAATTTACCTCTGAAATTATAGCAAAGTATCCACAGAAATTATAGAAAATTGACCACTGTAAATATTGCAAATTAACCACTGTAAATATTGCAAATATTCGACTCTAAATATTGCAAATTTATCACTGAAATTTTTCCAAAATTACCACTGTAAATATTGCAAACTAATCACTGTAAATATTGAAAAATTTCCACTGTAATTATTGCAATTTTACCAGTGAAATTATTGCAAATTTTCCACTGTAAATGTTGGAAATTTTCCACTCTAAATATTGCAAATTTACCAGCTGAAATTATAGCAAATAACCACTGAAATATAGCAAATTAACCACTGTAAATATTGTCAATTTTCCACTGTAAATGTTGCAAATTTACCACTGAAATTATTGCAAATTTCCCACTGTAAATATTTCAAATTTTCCACTCTTAATATTGCAAATTTTCCACTCTAAATATTGCAAATTTACCACTGAAATTATTCCAGATTTTCCACTGTAAATATAGCAAATTTACCGCTGAAATTATAGCAAATTAACCACTGAAATTATTGCAAATTGACCACTGTAAGTATTGCAAATTAACCACTGTAAATATTGCAAATATTCGACTCTAAATATTGCAAATTTAGCACTGAAATTTCTCCAAATTAACCACTGTAAATATTGCAAACTAATCACTGTAAATATTGAAAATTTTCCACTGTAATTATTGCAATTTTACCAGTGAAATTATGGCAAATTTTCCACAGTAAATATTGGAAATGTACCGCTGAAATTATAGAAAAGTAACCACTGAAATTATAGCAAATTAACCACTGTAAATATTTCAAACTAACCACTGTAAATATTGCAAACTTTCCACCCTAAATATAGAAAATTTTCCATTGTAAATATTGTAAAATTTACCACAGAAATTATGGCAAATTTTCCACTGTAAACATTGAAAATTTACCTCTGAAATTATAGCAAAGTAACCACTGAAATATAGCAAATTAACCACTGTAAATATTGCAAATTTTCCACTGTAAGTATTGCAAATTTACCACCGTAAATATTGCAAAGTAAACACTGTAAATATTGCAAAATTTCCACTCTAAATATTGAAAATATTCCACTGTAAATATAGCAAATTAACCACTGTAAATATTGCAAATTAATCACTGTAAATATTGCAAATATTCTACTCTAAATATTGAAAATTTACCACAGAAATTATGGCAAATTTTCCACAGTAAACATTGAAAATTTACCTCTGAAATTATAGCAAAGTAACCACTGAAATATAGCAAATTAACCACTGTAAATATTGTCAATTTTCCACTGTAAGTATTGCAAATTTACCACTGAAATTATTGCAATTTAAACACTGTAAATATTGCAAATTTTCCACTCTAAATATAGCAAATTTACCACTGTAAATATTGAAAATTTTACACTGTAAATATTGCAAATTAACCACTGTAAATATTGCAAATATTCTACTCTAAATATTGCAAATTTAGCACTGAAATTTCTCCAAATTAACCACTGTATATATTGCAAACAAATCACTGTAAATATTGAAAAATTTCCACTGTAATTATTGCAATTTTACCAGTGAAATTATTGCAAATTTTCCACTGTAAATATTGCAAATTTTGCACTATAATATTGTCAATTTTCCACTGTAAATATTGCAAATTTACCACTGAAATTATTGCAAATTTTCCACTGTAAATATTGCAAATTTTCCACTCTTAATATTGCGAATTTTCCACTCTAAATATTGCAAATTTACCACTGAAATTATTGCAGATTTTCCACTGTAAATATAGCAAATTTACCTCTGAAATTATAGCAAGTAACCACTGAAATATAGCAAATTAACCACTGTAAATATTGCCAATTTTCCACTGTAAATGTTGCAAATTTACCACTGAAATTTTTCCAAATTATCCACTGTAAATATTGCAAACTAACACCTGTAAATATTGAAAATTTTCCATTGTAAATATTGCAAATTTACCACAGAAATTATGGCAAATTTTCCACAGTAGACATTGCAAATTTACCTCTGAAATTATAGCAAAGTATCCACAGAAATTATAGAAAATTGACCACTGTAAATATTGCAAATTAACCACTGTAAATATTGCAAATATTCGACTCTAAATATTGCAAATTTACCACTGAAATTTTTCCAAAATTACCACTGTAAATATTGCAAACTAATCACTGTATATATTGAAAAATTTCCACTGTAATTATTGCAATTTTACCAGTGAAATTATTGCAAATTTTCCACTGTAAATGTTGGAAATTTTCCACTCTAAATATTGCAAATTTACCGCTGAAATTATAGCAAATAACCACTGAAATATAGCAAATTAACCACTGTAAATATTGTCAATTTTCCACTGTAAATGTTGCAAATTTACCACTGAAATTATTGCAAATTTTCCACTGTAAATATTTCAAATTTTCCACTCTTAATATTGCAAATTTTCCACTCTAAATATTGCAAATTTACCACTGAAATTATTCCAGATTTTCCACTGTAAATATAGCAAATTTACCGCTGAAATTATAGCAAATTAACCACTGAAATTATTGCAAATTGACCACTGTAAGTATTGCAAATTAACCACTGTAAATATTGCAAATATTCGACTCTAAATATTGCAAATTTAGCACTGAAATTTCTCCAAATTAACCACTGTAAATATTGCAAACTAACCACTGTAAATATTGAAAATTTTCCACTGTAATTATTGCAATTTTACCAGTGAAATTATGGCAAATTTTCCACAGTAAATATTGGAAATGTACCGCTGAAATTATAGAAAAGTAACCACTGAAATTATAGCAAATTAACCACTGTAAATATTTCAAACTAACCACTGTAAATATTGCAAACTTTCCACCCTAAATATAGAAAATTTTCCATTGTAAATATTGTAAAATTTACCACAGAAATTATGGCAAATTTTCCACTGTAAACATTGAAAATTTACCTCTGAAATTATAGCAAAGTAACCACTGAAATTATAGCAAATAAACCACTGTAAATATTGCAAATTTTCCACTGTAAGTATTGCAAATTTACCACCGTAAATATTGCAAAGTAAACACTGTAAATATTGCAAAATTTCCACTCTAAATATTGAAAATATTCCACTGTAAATATAGCAAATTAACCACTGTAAATATTGCAAATTAATCACTGTAAATATTGCAAATATTCTACTCTAAATATTGAAAATTTACCACAGAAATTATGGCAAATTTTCCACAGTAAACATTGAAAATTTACCTCTGAAATTATAGCAAAGTAACCACTGAAATATAGCAAATTAACCACTGTAAATATTGTCAATTTTCCACTGTAAGTATTGCAAATTTACCACTGAAATTATTGCAATTTAAACACTGTAAATATTGCAAATTTTCCACTCTAAATATAGCAAATTTACCACTGTAAATATTGAAAATTTTACACTGTAAATATTGCAAATTAACCACTGTAAATATTGCAAATATTCTACTCTAAATATTGCAAATTTAGCACTGAAATTTCTCCAAATTAACCACTGTATATATTGCAAACAAATCACTGTAAATATTGAAAAATTTCCACTGTAATTATTGCAATTTTACCAGTGAAATTATTGCAAATTTTCCACTGTAAATATTGCAAATTTTGCACTATAATATTGTCAATTTTCCACTGTAAATATTGCAAATTTACCACTGAAATTATTGCAAATTTTCCACTGTAAATATTGCAAATTTTCCACTCTTAATATTGCAAATTTTCCACTCTAAATATTGCAAATTTACCACTGAAATTATTGCAGATTTTCCACTGTAAATATAGCAAATTTACCTCTGAAATTATAGCAAGTAACCACTGAAATATAGCAAATTAACCACTGTAAATATTGCCAATTTTCCACTGTAAATGTTGCAAATTTTCCACTGTAAGTATTGCAAATTTACCACCGTAAATATTGCAAAGTAAACACTGTAAATATTGCAAAATTTCCACTCTAAATATTGAAAATTTTCCACTGTAAATATAGCAAATTAACCACTGTAAATATTGTCAATTTTCCACTGTAAATGTTGCAAATTTACCACTGAAATTATTGCAAATTTTCCACTGTAAATATTTCAAATTTTCCACTCTTAATATTGCAAATTTTCCACTCTAAATATTGCAAATTTACCACTGAAATTATTCCAGATTTTCCACTGTAAATATAGCAAATTTACCGCTGAAATTATAGCAAATTAACCACTGAAATTATTGCAAATTGACCACTGTAAGTATTGCAAATTAACCACTGTAAATATTGCAAATATTCGACTCTAAATATTGCAAATTTAGCACTGAAATTTCTCCAAATTAACCACTGTAAATATTGCAAACTAATCACTGTAAATATTGAAAATTTTCCACTGTAATTATTGCAATTTTACCAGTGAAATTATGGCAAATTTTCCACTGTAAATATTGGAAATGTACCCCTGAAATTATAGAAAATTAACCCCTGAAATTATAGCAAATTAACCACTGTAAATATTTCAAACTAACCACTGTAAATATTGCAAACTTTCCACCCTAAATATAGAAAATTTTCCATTGTAAATATTGTAAAATTTACCACAGAAATTATGGAAAATTTTCCACTGTAAACATTGAAAATTTACCTCTGAAATTATAGCAAAGTAACCACTGAAATATAGCAAATTAACCACTGTAAATATTGCAAATTTTCCACTGTAAGTATTGCAAATTTACCACCGTAAATATTGCAAAGTAAACACTGTAAATATTGCAAAATTTCCACTCTAAATATTGAAAATTTTCCACTGTAAATATAGCAAATTAACCACTGTAAATATTGCAAATTTACTTCTGAAATTATTGCAAATTTTCCACTGTAAATATTGCAAATTTTCCACTCTTAATATTGCGAATTTTCCACTCTAAATATTGCAAATTTACCACTGAAATTATTGCAGATTTTCCACTGTAAATATAGCAAATTTACCTCTGAAATTATAGCAAGTAACCACTGAAATATAGCAAATTAACCACTGTAAATATTGCCAATTTTCCACTGTAAATGTTGCAAATTTACCACTGAAATTTTTCCAAATTATCCACTGTAAATATTGCAAACTAACACCTGTAAATATTGAAAATTTTCCATTGTAAATATTGCAAATTTACCACAGAAATTATGGCAAATTTTCCACAGTAGACATTGCAAATTTACCTCTGAAATTATAGCAAAGTATCCACAGAAATTATAGAAAATTGACCACTGTAAATATTGCAAATTAACCACTGTAAATATTGCAAATATTCGACTCTAAATATTGCAAATTTATCACTGAAATTTTTCCAAAATTACCACTGTAAATATTGCAAACTAATCACTGTAAATATTGAAAAATTTCCACTGTAATTATTGCAATTTTACCAGTGAAATTATTGCAAATTTTCCACTGTAAATGTTGGAAATTTTCCACTCTAAATATTGCAAATTTACCGCTGAAATTATAGCAAATAACCACTGAAATATAGCAAATTAACCACTGTAAATATTGTCAATTTTCCACTGTAAATGTTGCAAATTTACCACTGAAATTATTGCAAATTTTCCACTGTAAATATTTCAAATTTTCCACTCTTAATATTGCAAATTTTCCACTCTAAATATTGCAAATTTACCACTGAAATTATTCCAGATTTTCCACTGTAAATATAGCAAATTTACCGCTGAAATTATAGCAAATTAACCACTGAAATTATTGCAAATTGACCACTGTAAGTATTGCAAATTAACCACTGTAAATATTGCAAATATTCGACTCTAAATATTGCAAATTTAGCACTGAAATTTCTCCAAATTAACCACTGTAAATATTGCAAACTAATCACTGTAAATATTGAAAATTTTCCACTGTAATTATTGCAATTTTACCAGTGAAATTATGGCAAATTTTCCACAGTAAATATTGGAAATGTACCCCTGAAATTATAGAAAATTAACCCCTGAAATTATAGCAAATTAACCACTGTAAATATTTCAAACTAACCACTGTAAATATTGCAAACTTTCCACCCTAAATATAGAAAATTTTCCATTGTAAATATTGTAAAATTTACCACAGAAATTATGGAAAATTTTCCACTGTAAACATTGAAAATTTACCTCTGAAATTATAGCAAAGTAATCACTGAAATATAGCAAATTAACCACTGTAAATATTGCAAATTTTCCACTGTAAGTATTGCAAATTTACCACCGTAAATATTGCAAAGTAAACACTGTAAATATTGCAAAATTTCCACTCTAAATATTGAAAATTTTCCACTGTAAATATAGCAAATTAACCACTGTAAATATTGCAAATTTACCACTGAAATTATTGCAAATTTTCCACTGTAAATATTGCAAATTTTCCACTCTTAATATTGCGAATTTTCCACTCTAAATATTGCAAATTTACCACTGAAATTATTGCAGATTTTCCACTGTAAATATAGCAAATTTACCTCTGAAATTATAGCAAGTAACCACTGAAATATAGCAAATTAACCACTGTAAATATTGCCAATTTTCCACTGTAAATGTTGCAAATTTACCACTGAAATTTTTCCAAATTATCCACTGTAAATATTGCAAACTAACACCTGTAAATATTGAAAATTTTCCATTGTAAATATTGCAAATTTACCACAGAAATTATGGCAAATTTTCCACAGTAGACATTGCAAATTTACCTCTGAAATTATAGCAAAGTATCCACAGAAATTATAGAAAATTGACCACTGTAAATATTGCAAATTAACCACTGTAAATATTGCAAATATTCGACTCTAAATATTGCAAATTTATCACTGAAATTTTTCCAAAATTACCACTGTAAATATTGCAAACTAATCACTGTAAATATTGAAAAATTTCCACTGTAATTATTGCAATTTTACCAGTGAAATTATTGCAAATTTTCCACTGTAAATGTTGGAAATTTTCCACTCTAAATATTGCAAATTTACCGCTGAAATTATAGCAAATAACCACTGAAATATAGCAAATTAACCACTGTAAATATTGTCAATTTTCCACTGTAAATGTTGCAAATTTACCACTGAAATTATTGCAAATTTCCCACTGTAAATATTTCAAATTTTCCACTCTTAATATTGCAAATTTTCCACTCTAAATATTGCAAATTTACCACTGAAATTATTCCAGATTTTCCACTGTAAATATAGCAAATTTACCGCTGAAATTATAGCAAATTAACCACTGAAATTATTGCAAATTGACCACTGTAAGTATTGCAAATTAACCACTGTAAATATTGCAAATATTCGACTCTAAATATTGCAAATTTAGCACTGAAATTTCTCCAAATTAACCACTGTAAATATTGCAAACTAATCACTGTAAATATTGAAAATTTTCCACTGTAATTATTGCAATTTTACCAGTGAAATTATGGCAAATTTTCCACAGTAAATATTGGAAATGTACCGCTGAAATTATAGAAAAGTAACCACTGAAATTATAGCAAATTAACCACTGTAAATATTTCAAACTAACCACTGTAAATATTGCAAACTTTCCACCCTAAATATAGAAAATTTTCCATTGTAAATATTGTAAAATTTACCACAGAAATTATGGCAAATTTTCCACTGTAAACATTGAAAATTTACCTCTGAAATTATAGCAAAGTAACCACTGAAATATAGCAAATTAACCACTGTAAATATTGCAAATTTTCCACTGTAAGTATTGCAAATTTACCACCGTAAATATTGCAAAGTAAACACTGTAAATATTGCAAAATTTCCACTCTAAATATTGAAAATTTTCCACTGTAAATATAGCAAATTAACCACTGTAAATATTGCAAATTTACCACTGAAATTATTGCAAATTTTCCACTGTAAATATTGCAAATTTTCCACTCTTAATATTGCGAATTTTCCACTCTAAATATTGCAAATTTACCACTGAAATTATTGCAGATTTTCCACTGTAAATATAGCAAATTTACCTCTGAAATTATAGCAAGTAACCACTGAAATATAGCAAATTAACCACTGTAAATATTGCCAATTTTCCACTGTAAATGTTGCAAATTTACCACTGAAATTTTTCCAAATTATCCACTGTAAATATTGCAAACTAACACCTGTAAATATTGAAAATTTTCCATTGTAAATATTGCAAATTTACCACAGAAATTATGGCAAATTTTCCACAGTAGACATTGCAAATTTACCTCTGAAATTATAGCAAAGTATCCACAGAAATTATAGAAAATTGACCACTGTAAATATTGCAAATTAACCACTGTAAATATTGCAAATATTCGACTCTAAATATTGCAAATTTATCACTGAAATTTTTCCAAAATTACCACTGTAAATATTGCAAACTAATCACTGTAAATATTGAAAAATTTCCACTGTAATTATTGCAATTTTACCAGTGAAATTATTGCAAATTTTCCACTGTAAATGTTGGAAATTTTCCACTCTAAATATTGCAAATTTACCGCTGAAATTATAGCAAATAACCACTGAAATATAGCAAATTAACCACTGTAAATATTGTCAATTTTCCACTGTAAATGTTGCAAATTTACCACTGAAATTATTGCAAATTTTCCACTGTAAATATTTCAAATTTTCCACTCTTAATATTGCAAATTTTCCACTCTAAATATTGCAAATTTACCACTGAAATTATTCCAGATTTTCCACTGTAAATATAGCAAATTTACCGCTGAAATTATAGCAAATTAACCACTGAAATTATTGCAAATTGACCACTGTAAGTATTGCAAATTAACCACTGTAAGTATTGCAAATATTCGACTCTAAATATTGCAAATTTAGCACTGAAATTTCTCCAAATTAACCACTGTAAATATTGCAAACTAATCACTGTAAATATTGAAAATTTTCCACTGTAATTATTGCAATTTTACCAGTGAAATTATGGCAAATTTTCCACTGTAAATATTGGAAATGTACCCCTGAAATTATAGAAAAGTAACCACTGAAATTATAGCAAATTAACCACTGTAAATATTTCAAACTAACCACTGTAAATATTGCAAACTTTCCACCCTAAATATAGAAAATTTTCCATTGTAAATATTGTAAAATTTACCACAGAAATTATGGCAAATTTTCCACTGTAAACATTGAAAATTTACCTCTGAAATTATAGCAAAGTAACCACTGAAATATAGCAAATTAACCACTGTAAATATTGCAAATTTTCCACTGTAAGTATTGCAAATTTACCACCGTAAATATTGCAAAGTAAACACTGTAAATATTGCAAAATTTCCACTCTAAATATTGAAAATTTTCCACTGTAAATATAGCAAATTAACCACTGTAAATATTGCAAATTTACCACTGAAATTATTGCAAATTTTCCACTGTAAATATTGCAAATTTTCCACTCTAAATATTGCAAATTTACCACTGAAATTATTGCAGATTTTCCACTGTAAATATAGCAAATTTACCTCTGAAATTATAGCAAGTAACCACTGAAATATAGCAAATTAACCACTGTAAATATTGCCAATTTTCCACTGTAAATGTTGCAAATTTACCACTGAAATTTTTCCAAATTATCCACTGTAAATATTGCAAACTAACACCTGTAAATATTGAAAATTTTCCATTGTAAATATTGCAAATTTACCACAGAAATTATGGCAAATTTTCCACAGTAGACATTGCAAATTTACCTCTGAAATTATAGCAAAGTATCCACAGAAATTATAGAAAATTGACCACTGTAAATATTGCAAATTAACCACTGTAAATATTGCAAATATTCGACTCTAAATATTGCAAATTTATCACTGAAATTTTTCCAAAATTACCACTGTAAATATTGCAAACTAATCACTGTAAATATTGAAAAATTTCCACTGTAATTATTGCAATTTTACCAGTGAAATTATTGCAAATTTTCCACTGTAAATGTTGGAAATTTTCCACTCTAAATATTGCAAATTTACCAGCTGAAATTATAGCAAATAACCACTGAAATATAGCAAATTAACCACTGTAAATATTGTCAATTTTCCACTGTAAATGTTGCAAATTTACCACTGAAATTATTGCAAATTTCCCACTGTAAATATTTCAAATTTTCCACTCTTAATATTGCAAATTTTCCACTCTAAATATTGCAAATTTACCACTGAAATTATTCCAGATTTTCCACTGTAAATATAGCAAATTTACCGCTGAAATTATAGCAAATTAACCACTGAAATTATTGCAAATTGACCACTGTAAGTATTGCAAATTAACCACTGTAAATATTGCAAATATTCGACTCTAAATATTGCAAATTTAGCACTGAAATTTCTCCAAATTAACCACTGTAAATATTGCAAACTAATCACTGTAAATATTGAAAATTTTCCACTGTAATTATTGCAATTTTACCAGTGAAATTATGGCAAATTTTCCACAGTAAATATTGGAAATGTACCGCTGAAATTATAGAAAAGTAACCACTGAAATTATAGCAAATTAACCACTGTAAATATTTCAAACTAACCACTGTAAATATTGCAAACTTTCCACCCTAAATATAGAAAATTTTCCATTGTAAATATTGTAAAATTTACCACAGAAATTATGGCAAATTTTCCACTGTAAACATTGAAAATTTACCTCTGAAATTATAGCAAAGTAACCACTGAAATATAGCAAATTAACCACTGTAAATATTGCAAATTTTCCACTGTAAGTATTGCAAATTTACCACCGTAAATATTGCAAAGTAAACACTGTAAATATTGCAAAATTTCCACTCTAAATATTGAAAATATTCCACTGTAAATATAGCAAATTAACCACTGTAAATATTGCAAATTAATCACTGTAAATATTGCAAATATTCTACTCTAAATATTGAAAATTTACCACAGAAATTATGGCAAATTTTCCACAGTAAACATTGAAAATTTACCTCTGAAATTATAGCAAAGTAACCACTGAAATATAGCAAATTAACCACTGTAAATATTGTCAATTTTCCACTGTAAGTATTGCAAATTTACCACTGAAATTATTGCAATTTAAACACTGTAAATATTGCAAATTTTCCACTCTAAATATAGCAAATTTACCACTGTAAATATTGAAAATTTTACACTGTAAATATTGCAAATTAACCACTGTAAATATTGCAAATATTCTACTCTAAATATTGCAAATTTAGCACTGAAATTTCTCCAAATTAACCACTGTATATATTGCAAACAAATCACTGTAAATATTGAAAAATTTCCACTGTAATTATTGCAATTTTACCAGTGAAATTATTGCAAATTTTCCACTGTAAATATTGCAAATTTTGCACTATAATATTGTCAATTTTCCACTGTAAATATTGCAAATTTACCACTGAAATTATTGCAAATTTTCCACTGTAAATATTGCAAATTTTCCACTCTTAATATTGCGAATTTTCCACTCTAAATATTGCAAATTTACCACTGAAATTATTGCAGATTTTCCACTGTAAATATAGCAAATTTACCTCTGAAATTATAGCAAGTAACCACTGAAATATAGCAAATTAACCACTGTAAATATTGCCAATTTTCCACTGTAAATGTTGCAAATTTACCACTGAATTTTTTCCAAATTATCCACTGTAAATATTGCAAACTAACACCTGTAAATATTGAAAATTTTCCATTGTAAATATTGCAAATTTACCACAGAAATTATGGCAAATTTTCCACAGTAGACATTGCAAATTTACCTCTGAAATTATAGCAAAGTATCCACAGAAATTATAGAAAATTGACCACTGTAAATATTGCAAATTAACCACTGTAAATATTGCAAATATTCGACTCTAAATATTGCAAATTTATCACTGAAATTTTTCCAAAATTACCACTGTAAATATTGCAAACTAATCACTGTAAATATTGAAAAATTTCCACTGTAATTATTGCAATTTTACCAGTGAAATTATTGCAAATTTTCCACTGTAAATGTTGGAAATTTTCCACTCTAAATATTGCAAATTTACCAGCTGAAATTATAGCAAATAACCACTGAAATATAGCAAATTAACCACTGTAAATATTGTCAATTTTCCACTGTAAATGTTGCAAATTTACCACTGAAATTATTGCAAATTTCCCACTGTAAATATTTCAAATTTTCCACTCTTAATATTGCAAATTTTCCACTCTAAATATTGCAAATTTACCACTGAAATTATTCCAGATTTTCCACTGTAAATATAGCAAATTTACCGCTGAAATTATAGCAAATTAACCACTGAAATTATTGCAAATTGACCACTGTAAGTATTGCAAATTAACCACTGTAAATATTGCAAATATTCGACTCTAAATATTGCAAATTTAGCACTGAAATTTCTCCAAATTAACCACTGTAAATATTGCAAACTAATCACTGTAAATATTGAAAATTTTCCACTGTAATTATTGCAATTTTACCAGTGAAATTATGGCAAATTTTCCACAGTAAATATTGGAAATGTACCGCTGAAATTATAGAAAAGTAACCACTGAAATTATAGCAAATTAACCACTGTAAATATTTCAAACTAACCACTGTAAATATTGCAAACTTTCCACCCTAAATATAGAAAATTTTCCATTGTAAATATTGTAAAATTTACCACAGAAATTATGGCAAATTTTCCACTGTAAACATTGAAAATTTACCTCTGAAATTATAGCAAAGTAACCACTGAAATATAGCAAATTAACCACTGTAAATATTGCAAATTTTCCACTGTAAGTATTGCAAATTTACCACCGTAAATATTGCAAAGTAAACACTGTAAATATTGCAAAATTTCCACTCTAAATATTGAAAATATTCCACTGTAAATATAGCAAATTAACCACTGTAAATATTGCAAATTAATCACTGTAAATATTGCAAATATTCTACTCTAAATATTGAAAATTTACCACAGAAATTATGGCAAATTTTCCACAGTAAACATTGAAAATTTACCTCTGAAATTATAGCAAAGTAACCACTGAAATATAGCAAATTAACCACTGTAAATATTGTCAATTTTCCACTGTAAGTATTGCAAATTTACCACTGAAATTATTGCAATTTAAACACTGTAAATATTGCAAATTTTCCACTCTAAATATAGCAAATTTACCACTGTAAATATTGAAAATTTTACACTGTAAATATTGCAAATTAACCACTGTAAATATTGCAAATATTCTACTCTAAATATTGCAAATTTAGCACTGAAATTTCTCCAAATTAACCACTGTATATATTGCAAACAAATCACTGTAAATATTGAAAAATTTCCACTGTAATTATTGCAATTTTACCAGTGAAATTATTGCAAATTTTCCACTGTAAATATTGCAAATTTTGCACTATAATATTGTCAATTTTCCACTGTAAATATTGCAAATTTACCACTGAAATTATTGCAAATTTTCCACTGTAAATATTGCAAATTTTCCACTCTTAATATTGCGAATTTTCCACTCTAAATATTGCAAATTTACCACTGAAATTATTGCAGATTTTCCACTGTAAATATAGCAAATTTACCTCTGAAATTATAGCAAGTAACCACTGAAATATAGCAAATTAACCACTGTAAATATTGCCAATTTTCCACTGTAAATGTTGCAAATTTACCACTGAAATTTTTCCAAATTATCCACTGTAAATATTGCAAACTAACACCTGTAAATATTGAAAATTTTCCATTGTAAATATTGCAAATTTACCACAGAAATTATGGCAAATTTTCCACAGTAGACATTGCAAATTTACCTCTGAAATTATAGCAAAGTATCCACAGAAATTATAGAAAATTGACCACTGTAAATATTGCAAATTAACCACTGTAAATATTGCAAATATTCGACTCTAAATATTGCAAATTTACCACTGAAATTTTTCCAAAATTACCACTGTAAATATTGCAAACTAATCACTGTATATATTGAAAAATTTCCACTGTAATTATTGCAATTTTACCAGTGAAATTATTGCAAATTTTCCACTGTAAATGTTGGAAATTTTCCACTCTAAATATTGCAAATTTACCGCTGAAATTATAGCAAATAACCACTGAAATATAGCAAATTAACCACTGTAAATATTGTCAATTTTCCACTGTAAATGTTGCAAATTTACCACTGAAATTATTGCAAATTTTCCACTGTAAATATTTCAAATTTTCCACTCTTAATATTGCAAATTTTCCACTCTAAATATTGCAAATTTACCACTGAAATTATTCCAGATTTTCCACTGTAAATATAGCAAATTTACCGCTGAAATTATAGCAAATTAACCACTGAAATTATTGCAAATTGACCACTGTAAGTATTGCAAATTAACCACTGTAAATATTGCAAATATTCGACTCTAAATATTGCAAATTTAGCACTGAAATTTCTCCAAATTAACCACTGTAAATATTGCAAACTAACCACTGTAAATATTGAAAATTTTCCACTGTAATTATTGCAATTTTACCAGTGAAATTATGGCAAATTTTCCACAGTAAATATTGGAAATGTACCGCTGAAATTATAGAAAAGTAACCACTGAAATTATAGCAAATTAACCACTGTAAATATTTCAAACTAACCACTGTAAATATTGCAAACTTTCCACCCTAAATATAGAAAATTTTCCATTGTAAATATTGTAAAATTTACCACAGAAATTATGGCAAATTTTCCACTGTAAACATTGAAAATTTACCTCTGAAATTATAGCAAAGTAACCACTGAAATATAGCAAATTAACCACTGTAAATATTGCAAATTTTCCACTGTAAGTATTGCAAATTTACCACCGTAAATATTGCAAAGTAAACACTGTAAATATTGCAAAATTTCCACTCTAAATATTGAAAATATTCCACTGTAAATATAGCAAATTAACCACTGTAAATATTGCAAATTAATCACTGTAAATATTGCAAATATTCTACTCTAAATATTGAAAATTTACCACAGAAATTATGGCAAATTTTCCACAGTAAACATTGAAAATTTACCTCTGAAATTATAGCAAAGTAACCACTGAAATATAGCAAATTAACCACTGTAAATATTGTCAATTTTCCACTGTAAGTATTGCAAATTTACCACTGAAATTATTGCAATTTAAACACTGTAAATATTGCAAATTTTCCACTCTAAATATAGCAAATTTACCACTGTAAATATTGAAAATTTTACACTGTAAATATTGCAAATTAACCACTGTAAATATTGCAAATATTCTACTCTAAATATTGCAAATTTAGCACTGAAATTTCTCCAAATTAACCACTGTATATATTGCAAACAAATCACTGTAAATATTGAAAAATTTCCACTGTAATTATTGCAATTTTACCAGTGAAATTATTGCAAATTTTCCACTGTAAATATTGCAAATTTTGCACTATAATATTGTCAATTTTCCACTGTAAATATTGCAAATTTACCACTGAAATTATTGCAAATTTTCCACTGTAAATATTGCAAATTTTCCACTCTTAATATTGCAAATTTTCCACTCTAAATATTGCAAATTTACCACTGAAATTATTGCAGATTTTCCACTGTAAATATAGCAAATTTACCTCTGAAATTATAGCAAGTAACCACTGAAATATAGCAAATTAACCACTGTAAATATTGCCAATTTTCCACTGTAAATGTTGCAAATTTTCCACTGTAAGTATTGCAAATTTACCACCGTAAATATTGCAAAGTAAACACTGTAAATATTGCAAAATTTCCACTCTAAATATTGAAAATTTTCCACTGTAAATATAGCAAATTAACCACTGTAAATATTGTCAATTTTCCACTGTAAATGTTGCAAATTTACCACTGAAATTATTGCAAATTTTCCACTGTAAATATTTCAAATTTTCCACTCTTAATATTGCAAATTTTCCACTCTAAATATTGCAAATTTACCACTGAAATTATTCCAGATTTTCCACTGTAAATATAGCAAATTTACCGCTGAAATTATAGCAAATTAACCACTGAAATTATTGCAAATTGACCACTGTAAGTATTGCAAATTAACCACTGTAAATATTGCAAATATTCGACTCTAAATATTGCAAATTTAGCACTGAAATTTCTCCAAATTAACCACTGTAAATATTGCAAACTAATCACTGTAAATATTGAAAATTTTCCACTGTAATTATTGCAATTTTACCAGTGAAATTATGGCAAATTTTCCACTGTAAATATTGGAAATGTACCCCTGAAATTATAGAAAATTAACCCCTGAAATTATAGCAAATTAACCACTGTAAATATTTCAAACTAACCACTGTAAATATTGCAAACTTTCCACCCTAAATATAGAAAATTTTCCATTGTAAATATTGTAAAATTTACCACAGAAATTATGGAAAATTTTCCACTGTAAACATTGAAAATTTACCTCTGAAATTATAGCAAAGTAACCACTGAAATATAGCAAATTAACCACTGTAAATATTGCAAATTTTCCACTGTAAGTATTGCAAATTTACCACCGTAAATATTGCAAAGTAAACACTGTAAATATTGCAAAATTTCCACTCTAAATATTGAAAATTTTCCACTGTAAATATAGCAAATTAACCACTGTAAATATTGCAAATTTACTTCTGAAATTATTGCAAATTTTCCACTGTAAATATTGCAAATTTTCCACTCTTAATATTGCGAATTTTCCACTCTAAATATTGCAAATTTACCACTGAAATTATTGCAGATTTTCCACTGTAAATATAGCAAATTTACCTCTGAAATTATAGCAAGTAACCACTGAAATATAGCAAATTAACCACTGTAAATATTGCCAATTTTCCACTGTAAATGTTGCAAATTTACCACTGAAATTTTTCCAAATTATCCACTGTAAATATTGCAAACTAACACCTGTAAATATTGAAAATTTTCCATTGTAAATATTGCAAATTTACCACAGAAATTATGGCAAATTTTCCACAGTAGACATTGCAAATTTACCTCTGAAATTATAGCAAAGTATCCACAGAAATTATAGAAAATTGACCACTGTAAATATTGCAAATTAACCACTGTAAATATTGCAAATATTCGACTCTAAATATTGCAAATTTATCACTGAAATTTTTCCAAAATTACCACTGTAAATATTGCAAACTAATCACTGTAAATATTGAAAAATTTCCACTGTAATTATTGCAATTTTACCAGTGAAATTATTGCAAATTTTCCACTGTAAATGTTGGAAATTTTCCACTCTAAATATTGCAAATTTACCGCTGAAATTATAGCAAATAACCACTGAAATATAGCAAATTAACCACTGTAAATATTGTCAATTTTCCACTGTAAATGTTGCAAATTTACCACTGAAATTATTGCAAATTTTCCACTGTAAATATTTCAAATTTTCCACTCTTAATATTGCAAATTTTCCACTCTAAATATTGCAAATTTACCACTGAAATTATTCCAGATTTTCCACTGTAAATATAGCAAATTTACCGCTGAAATTATAGCAAATTAACCACTGAAATTATTGCAAATTGACCACTGTAAGTATTGCAAATTAACCACTGTAAATATTGCAAATATTCGACTCTAAATATTGCAAATTTAGCACTGAAATTTCTCCAAATTAACCACTGTAAATATTGCAAACTAATCACTGTAAATATTGAAAATTTTCCACTGTAATTATTGCAATTTTACCAGTGAAATTATGGCAAATTTTCCACAGTAAATATTGGAAATGTACCCCTGAAATTATAGAAAATTAACCCCTGAAATTATAGCAAATTAACCACTGTAAATATTTCAAACTAACCACTGTAAATATTGCAAACTTTCCACCCTAAATATAGAAAATTTTCCATTGTAAATATTGTAAAATTTACCACAGAAATTATGGAAAATTTTCCACTGTAAACATTGAAAATTTACCTCTGAAATTATAGCAAAGTAATCACTGAAATATAGCAAATTAACCACTGTAAATATTGCAAATTTTCCACTGTAAGTATTGCAAATTTACCACCGTAAATATTGCAAAGTAAACACTGTAAATATTGCAAAATTTCCACTCTAAATATTGAAAATTTTCCACTGTAAATATAGCAAATTAACCACTGTAAATATTGCAAATTTACCACTGAAATTATTGCAAATTTTCCACTGTAAATATTGCAAATTTTCCACTCTTAATATTGCGAATTTTCCACTCTAAATATTGCAAATTTACCACTGAAATTATTGCAGATTTTCCACTGTAAATATAGCAAATTTACCTCTGAAATTATAGCAAGTAACCACTGAAATATAGCAAATTAACCACTGTAAATATTGCCAATTTTCCACTGTAAATGTTGCAAATTTACCACTGAAATTTTTCCAAATTATCCACTGTAAATATTGCAAACTAACACCTGTAAATATTGAAAATTTTCCATTGTAAATATTGCAAATTTACCACAGAAATTATGGCAAATTTTCCACAGTAGACATTGCAAATTTACCTCTGAAATTATAGCAAAGTATCCACAGAAATTATAGAAAATTGACCACTGTAAATATTGCAAATTAACCACTGTAAATATTGCAAATATTCGACTCTAAATATTGCAAATTTATCACTGAAATTTTTCCAAAATTACCACTGTAAATATTGCAAACTAATCACTGTAAATATTGAAAAATTTCCACTGTAATTATTGCAATTTTACCAGTGAAATTATTGCAAATTTTCCACTGTAAATGTTGGAAATTTTCCACTCTAAATATTGCAAATTTACCGCTGAAATTATAGCAAATAACCACTGAAATATAGCAAATTAACCACTGTAAATATTGTCAATTTTCCACTGTAAATGTTGCAAATTTACCACTGAAATTATTGCAAATTTCCCACTGTAAATATTTCAAATTTTCCACTCTTAATATTGCAAATTTTCCACTCTAAATATTGCAAATTTACCACTGAAATTATTCCAGATTTTCCACTGTAAATATAGCAAATTTACCGCTGAAATTATAGCAAATTAACCACTGAAATTATTGCAAATTGACCACTGTAAGTATTGCAAATTAACCACTGTAAATATTGCAAATATTCGACTCTAAATATTGCAAATTTAGCACTGAAATTTCTCCAAATTAACCACTGTAAATATTGCAAACTAATCACTGTAAATATTGAAAATTTTCCACTGTAATTATTGCAATTTTACCAGTGAAATTATGGCAAATTTTCCACAGTAAATATTGGAAATGTACCGCTGAAATTATAGAAAAGTAACCACTGAAATTATAGCAAATTAACCACTGTAAATATTTCAAACTAACCACTGTAAATATTGCAAACTTTCCACCCTAAATATAGAAAATTTTCCATTGTAAATATTGTAAAATTTACCACAGAAATTATGGCAAATTTTCCACTGTAAACATTGAAAATTTACCTCTGAAATTATAGCAAAGTAACCACTGAAATATAGCAAATTAACCACTGTAAATATTGCAAATTTTCCACTGTAAGTATTGCAAATTTACCACCGTAAATATTGCAAAGTAAACACTGTAAATATTGCAAAATTTCCACTCTAAATATTGAAAATTTTCCACTGTAAATATAGCAAATTAACCACTGTAAATATTGCAAATTTACCACTGAAATTATTGCAAATTTTCCACTGTAAATATTGCAAATTTTCCACTCTTAATATTGCGAATTTTCCACTCTAAATATTGCAAATTTACCACTGAAATTATTGCAGATTTTCCACTGTAAATATAGCAAATTTACCTCTGAAATTATAGCAAGTAACCACTGAAATATAGCAAATTAACCACTGTAAATATTGCCAATTTTCCACTGTAAATGTTGCAAATTTACCACTGAAATTTTTCCAAATTATCCACTGTAAATATTGCAAACTAACACCTGTAAATATTGAAAATTTTCCATTGTAAATATTGCAAATTTACCACAGAAATTATGGCAAATTTTCCACAGTAGACATTGCAAATTTACCTCTGAAATTATAGCAAAGTATCCACAGAAATTATAGAAAATTGACCACTGTAAATATTGCAAATTAACCACTGTAAATATTGCAAATATTCGACTCTAAATATTGCAAATTTATCACTGAAATTTTTCCAAAATTACCACTGTAAATATTGCAAACTAATCACTGTAAATATTGAAAAATTTCCACTGTAATTATTGCAATTTTACCAGTGAAATTATTGCAAATTTTCCACTGTAAATGTTGGAAATTTTCCACTCTAAATATTGCAAATTTACCGCTGAAATTATAGCAAATAACCACTGAAATATAGCAAATTAACCACTGTAAATATTGTCAATTTTCCACTGTAAATGTTGCAAATTTACCACTGAAATTATTGCAAATTTCCCACTGTAAATATTTCAAATTTTCCACTCTTAATATTGCAAATTTTCCACTCTAAATATTGCAAATTTACCACTGAAATTATTCCAGATTTTCCACTGTAAATATAGCAAATTTACCGCTGAAATTATAGCAAATTAACCACTGAAATTTTTGCAAATTGACCACTGTAAGTATTGCAAATTAACCACTGTAAGTATTGCAAATATTCGACTCTAAATATTGCAAATTTAGCACTGAAATTTCTCCAAATTAACCACTGTAAATATTGCAAACTAATCACTGTAAATATTGAAAATTTTCCACTGTAATTATTGCAATTTTACCAGTGAAATTATGGCAAATTTTCCACTGTAAATATTGGAAATGTACCCCTGAAATTATAGAAAAGTAACCACTGAAATTATAGCAAATTAACCACTGTAAATATTTCAAACTAACCACTGTAAATATTGCAAACTTTCCACCCTAAATATAGAAAATTTTCCATTGTAAATATTGTAAAATTTACCACAGAAATTATGGAAAATTTTCCACTGTAAACATTGAAAATTTACCTCTGAAATTATAGCAAAGTAACCACTGAAATATAGCAAATTAACCACTGTAAATATTGCAAATTTTCCACTGTAAGTATTGCAAATTTACCACCGTAAATATTGCAAAGTAAACACTGTAAATATTGCAAAATTTCCACTCTAAATATTGAAAATTTTCCACTGTAAATATAGCAAATTAACCACTGTAAATATTGCAAATTTACCACTGAAATTATTGCAAATTTTCCACTGTAAATATTGCAAATTTTCCACTCTTAATATTGCAAATTTTCCACTCTAAATATTGCAAATTTACCACTGAAATTATTGCAGATTTTCCACTGTAAATATAGCAAATTTACCTCTGAAATTATAGCAAGTAACCACTGAAATATAGCAAATTAACCACTGTAAATATTGCCAATTTTCCACTGTAAATGTTGCAAATTTACCACTGAAATTTTTCCAAATTATCCACTGTAAATATTGCAAACTAACACCTGTAAATATTGAAAATTTTCCATTGTAAATATTGCAAATTTACCACAGAAATTATGGCAAATTTTCCACAGTAGACATTGCAAATTTACCTCTGAAATTATAGCAAAGTATCCACAGAAATTATAGAAAATTGACCACTGTAAATATTGCAAATTAACCACTGTAAATATTGCAAATATTCGACTCTAAATATTGCAAATTTATCACTGAAATTTTTCCAAAATTACCACTGTAAATATTGCAAACTAATCACTGTAAATATTGAAAAATTTCCACTGTAATTATTGCAATTTTACCAGTGAAATTATTGCAAATTTTCCACTGTAAATGTTGGAAATTTTCCACTCTAAATATTGCAAATTTACCAGCTGAAATTATAGCAAATAACCACTGAAATATAGCAAATTAACCACTGTAAATATTGTCAATTTTCCACTGTAAATGTTGCAAATTTACCACTGAAATTATTGCAAATTTCCCACTGTAAATATTTCAAATTTTCCACTCTTAATATTGCAAATTTTCCACTCTAAATATTGCAAATTTACCACTGAAATTATTCCAGATTTTCCACTGTAAATATAGCAAATTTACCGCTGAAATTATAGCAAATTAACCACTGAAATTATTGCAAATTGACCACTGTAAGTATTGCAAATTAACCACTGTAAATATTGCAAATATTCGACTCTAAATATTGCAAATTTAGCACTGAAATTTCTCCAAATTAACCACTGTAAATATTGCAAACTAATCACTGTAAATATTGAAAATTTTCCACTGTAATTATTGCAATTTTACCAGTGAAATTATGGCAAATTTTCCACAGTAAATATTGGAAATGTACCGCTGAAATTATAGAAAAGTAACCACTGAAATTATAGCAAATTAACCACTGTAAATATTTCAAACTAACCACTGTAAATATTGCAAACTTTCCACCCTAAATATAGAAAATTTTCCATTGTAAATATTGTAAAATTTACCACAGAAATTATGGAAAATTTTCCACTGTAAACATTGAAAATTTACCTCTGAAATTATAGCAAAGTAACCACTGAAATATAGCAAATTAACCACTGTAAATATTGCAAATTTTCCACTGTAAGTATTGCAAATTTACCACCGTAAATATTGCAAAGTAAACACTGAAAATACTGCAAAATTTCCACTCTAAATATTGAAAATATTCCACTGTAAATATAGCAAATTAACCACTGTAAATATTGCAAATTAATCACTGTAAATATTGCAAATATTCTACTCTAAATATTGAAAATTTACCACAGAAATTATGGCAAATTTTCCACAGTAAACATTGAAAATTTACCTCTGAAATTATAGCAAAGTAACCACTGAAATATAGCAAATTAACCACTGTAAATATTGTCAATTTTCCACTGTAAGTATTGCAAATTTACCACTGAAATTATTGCAATTTAAACACTGTAAATATTGCAAATTTTCCACTCTAAATATAGCAAATTTACCACTGTAAATATTGAAAATTTTACACTGTAAATATTGCAAATTAACCACTGTAAATATTGCAAATATTCTACTCTAAATATTGCAAATTTAGCACTGAAATTTCTCCAAATTAACCACTGTATATATTGCAAACAAATCACTGTAAATATTGAAAAATTTCCACTGTAATTATTGCAATTTTACCAGTGAAATTATTGCAAATTTTCCACTGTAAATATTGAAATTTTGCACTATAATATTGTCAATTTTCCACTGTAAATATTGCAAATTTACCACTGAAATTATTGCAAATTTTCCACTGTAAATATTGCAAATTTTCCACTCTTAATATTGCGAATTTTCCACTCTAAATATTGCAAATTTACCACTGAAATTATTGCAGATTTTCCACTGTAAATATAGCAAATTTACCTCTGAAATTATAGCAAGTAACCACTGAAATATAGCAAATTAACCACTGTAAATATTGCCAATTTTCCACTGTAAATGTTGCAAATTTACCACTGAATTTTTTCCAAATTATCCACTGTAAATATTGCAAACTAACACCTGTAAATATTGAAAATTTTCCATTGTAAATATTGCAAATTTACCACAGAAATTATGGCAAATTTTCCACAGTAGACATTGCAAATTTACCTCTGAAATTATAGCAAAGTATCCACAGAAATTATAGAAAATTGACCACTGTAAATATTGCAAATTAACCACTGTAAATATTGCAAATATTCGACTCTAAATATTGCAAATTTATCACTGAAATTTTTCCAAAATTACCACTGTAAATATTGCAAACTAATCACTGTAAATATTGAAAAATTTCCACTGTAATTATTGCAATTTTACCAGTGAAATTATTGCAAATTTTCCACTGTAAATGTTGGAAATTTTCCACTCTAAATATTGCAAATTTACCAGCTGAAATTATAGCAAATAACCACTGAAATATAGCAAATTAACCACTGTAAATATTGTCAATTTTCCACTGTAAATGTTGCAAATTTACCACTGAAATTATTGCAAATTTCCCACTGTAAATATTTCAAATTTTCCACTCTTAATATTGCAAATTTTCCACTCTAAATATTGCAAATTTACCACTGAAATTATTCCAGATTTTCCACTGTAAATATAGCAAATTTACCGCTGAAATTATAGCAAATTAACCACTGAAATTATTGCAAATTGACCACTGTAAGTATTGCAAATTAACCACTGTAAATATTGCAAATATTCGACTCTAAATATTGCAAATTTAGCACTGAAATTTCTCCAAATTAACCACTGTAAATATTGCAAACTAATCACTGTAAATATTGAAAATTTTCCACTGTAATTATTGCAATTTTACCAGTGAAATTATGGCAAATTTTCCACAGTAAATATTGGAAATGTACCGCTGAAATTATAGAAAAGTAACCACTGAAATTATAGCAAATTAACCACTGTAAATATTTCAAACTAACCACTGTAAATATTGCAAACTTTCCACCCTAAATATAGAAAATTTTCCATTGTAAATATTGTAAAATTTACCACAGAAATTATGGAAAATTTTCCACTGTAAACATTGAAAATTTACCTCTGAAATTATAGCAAAGTAACCACTGAAATATAGCAAATTAACCACTGTAAATATTGCAAATTTTCCACTGTAAGTATTGCAAATTTACCACCGTAAATATTGCAAAGTAAACACTGTAAATATTGCAAAATTTCCACTCTAAATATTGAAAATATTCCACTGTAAATATAGCAAATTAACCACTGTAAATATTGCAAATTAATCACTGTAAATATTGCAAATATTCTACTCTAAATATTGAAAATTTACCACAGAAATTATGGCAAATTTTCCACAGTAAACATTGAAAATTTACCTCTGAAATTATAGCAAAGTAACCACTGAAATATAGCAAATTAACCACTGTAAATATTGTCAATTTTCCACTGTAAGTATTGCAAATTTACCACTGAAATTATTGCAATTTAAACACTGTAAATATTGCAAATTTTCCACTCTAAATATAGCAAATTTACCACTGTAAATATTGAAAATTTTACACTGTAAATATTGCAAATTAACCACTGTAAATATTGCAAATATTCTACTCTAAATATTGCAAATTTAGCACTGAAATTTCTCCAAATTAACCACTGTATATATTGCAAACAAATCACTGTAAATATTGAAAAATTTCCACTGTAATTATTGCAATTTTACCAGTGAAATTATTGCAAATTTTCCACTGTAAATATTGCAAATTTTGCACTATAATATTGTCAATTTTCCACTGTAAATATTGCAAATTTACCACTGAAATTATTGCAAATTTTCCACTGTAAATATTGCAAATTTTCCACTCTTAATATTGCGAATTTTCCACTCTAAATATTGCAAATTTACCACTGAAATTATTGCAGATTTTCCACTGTAAATATAGCAAATTTACCTCTGAAATTATAGCAAGTAACCACTGAAATATAGCAAATTAACCACTGTAAATATTGCCAATTTTCCACTGTAAATGTTGCAAATTTACCACTGAAATTTTTCCAAATTATCCACTGTAAATATTGCAAACTAACACCTGTAAATATTGAAAATTTTCCATTGTAAATATTGCAAATTTACCACAGAAATTATGGCAAATTTTCCACAGTAGACATTGCAAATTTACCTCTGAAATTATAGCAAAGTATCCACAGAAATTATAGAAAATTGACCACTGTAAATATTGCAAATATTCGACTCTAAATATTGCAAATTTACCACTGAAATTTTTCCAAAATTACCACTGTAAATATTGCAAACTAATCACTGTATATATTGAAAAATTTCCACTGTAATTATTGCAATTTTACCAGTGAAATTATTGCAAATTTTCCACTGTAAATGTTGGAAATTTTCCACTCTAAATATTGCAAATTTACCGCTGAAATTATAGCAAATAACCACTGAAATATAGCAAATTAACCACTGTAAATATTGTCAATTTTCCACTGTAAATGTTGCAAATTTACCACTGAAATTATTGCAAATTTCCCACTGTAAATATTTCAAATTTTCCACTCTTAATATTGCAAATTTTCCACTCTAAATATTGCAAATTTACCACTGAAATTATTCCAGATTTTCCACTGTAAATATAGCAAATTTACCGCTGAAATTATAGCAAATTAACCACTGAAATTATTGCAAATTGACCACTGTAAGTATTGCAAATTAACCACTGTAAATATTGCAAATATTCGACTCTAAATATTGCAAATTTAGCACTGAAATTTCTCCAAATTAACCACTGTAAATATTGCAAACTAATCACTGTAAATATTGAAAATTTTCCACTGTAATTATTGCAATTTTACCAGTGAAATTATGGCAAATTTTCCACTGTAAATATTGGAAATGTACCCCTGAAATTATAGAAAAGTAACCCCTGAAATTATAGCAAATTAACCACTGTAAATATTTCAAACTAACCACTGTAAATATTGCAAACTTTCCACCCTAAATATAGAAAATTTTCCATTGTAAATATTGTAAAATTTACCACAGAAATTATGGAAAATTTTCCACTGTAAACATTGAAAATTTACCTCTGAAATTATAGCAAAGTAACCACTGAAATATAGCAAATTAACCACTGTAAATATTGCAAATTTTCCACTGTAAGTATTGCAAATTTACCACCGTAAATATTGCAAAGTAAACACTGTAAATATTGCAAAATTTCCACTCTAAATATTGAAAATTTTCCACTGTAAATATAGCAAATTAACCACTGTAAATATTGCAAATTTACCACTGAAATTATTGCAAATTTTCCACTGTAAATATTGCAAATTTTCCACTCTTAATATTGCGAATTTTCCACTCTAAATATTGCAAATTTACCACTGAAATTATTGCAGATTTTCCACTGTAAATATAGCAAATTTACCTCTGAAATTATAGCAAGTAACCACTGAAATATAGCAAATTAACCACTGTAAATATTGCCAATTTTCCACTGTAAATGTTGCAAATTTACCACTGAAATTTTTCCAAATTATCCACTGTAAATATTGCAAACTAACACCTGTAAATATTGAAAATTTTCCATTGTAAATATTGCAAATTTACCACAGAAATTATGGCAAATTTTCCACAGTAGACATTGCAAATTTACCTCTGAAATTATAGCAAAGTATCCACAGAAATTATAGAAAATTGACCACTGTAAATATTGCAAATTAACCACTGTAAATATTGCAAATATTCGACTCTAAATATTGCAAATTTATCACTGAAATTTTTCCAAAATTACCACTGTAAATATTGCAAACTAATCACTGTAAATATTGAAAAATTTCCACTGTAATTATTGCAATTTTACCAGTGAAATTATTGCAAATTTTCCACTGTAAATGTTGGAAATTTTCCACTCTAAATATTGTAAATGTACCGCTGAAATTATAGCAAATAACCACTGAAATATAGCAAATTAACCACTGTAAATATTGTCAATTTTCCACTGTAAATGTTGCAAATTTACCACTGAAATTATTGCAAATTTCCCACTGTAAATATTCCAAATTTTCCACTCTTAATATTGCAAATTTTCCACTCTAAATATTGCAAATTTACCACTGAAATTATTCCAGATTTTCCACTGTAAATATAGCAAATTTACCGCTGAAATTATAGCAAATTAACCACTGAAATTATTGCAAATTGACCACTGTAAGTATTGCAAATTAACCACTGTAAATATTGCAAATATTCGACTCTAAATATTGCAAATTTAGCACTGAAATTTCTCCAAATTAACCACTGTAAATATTGCAAACTAATCACTGTAAATATTGAAAATTTTCCACTGTAATTATTGCAATTTTACCAGTGAAATTATGGCAAATTTTCCACTGTAAATATTGGAAATGTACCCCTGAAATTATAGAAAAGTAACCACTGAAATTATAGCAAATTAACCACTGTAAATATTTCAAACTAACCACTGTAAATATTGCAAACTTTCCACCCTAAATATAGAAAATTTTCCATTGTAAATATTGTAAAATTTACCACAGAAATTATGGAAAATTTTCCACTGTAAACATTGAAAATTTACCTCTGAAATTATAGCAAAGTAACCACTGAAATATAGCAAATTAACCACTGTAAATATTGCAAATTTTCCACTGTAAGTATTGCAAATTTACCACCGTAAATATTGCAAAGTAAACACTGTAAATATTGCAAAATTTCCACTCTAAATATTGAAAATTTTCCACTGTAAATATAGCAAATTAACCACTGTAAATATTGCAAATTTACTTCTGAAATTATTGCAAATTTTCCACTGTAAATATTGCAAATTTTCCACTCTTAATATTGCGAATTTTCCACTCTAAATATTGCAAATTTACCACTGAAATTATTGCAGATTTTCCACTGTAAATATAGCAAATTTACCTCTGAAATTATAGCAAGTAACCACTGAAATATAGCAAATTAACCACTGTAAATATTGCCAATTTTCCACTGTAAATGTTGCAAATTTACCACTGAAATTTTTCCAAATTATCCACTGTAAATATTGCAAACTAACACCTGTAAATATTGAAAATTTT
This sequence comes from Podargus strigoides, assembly GCA_028020825.1. Taxonomy (NCBI): domain Eukaryota; kingdom Metazoa; phylum Chordata; class Aves; order Caprimulgiformes; family Podargidae; genus Podargus; species Podargus strigoides. Next base: position 299,495 of record CM051642.1, on the reverse strand, counting down.
CCATTGTAAATATTGCAAATTTACCACAGAAATTATGGCAAATTTTCCACAGTAGACATTGCAAATTTACCTCTGAAATTATAGCAAAGTATCCACAGAAATTATAGAAAATTGACCACTGTAAATATTGCAAATTAACCACTGTAAATATTGCAAATATTCGACTCTAAATATTGCAAATTTATCACTGAAATTTTTCCAAAATTACCACTGTAAATATTGCAAACTAATCACTGTAAATATTGAAAAATTTCCACTGTAATTATTGCAATTTTACCAGTGAAATTATTGCAAATTTTCCACTGTAAATGTTGGAAATTTTCCACTCTAAATATTGCAAATTTACCGCTGAAATTATAGCAAATAACCACTGAAATATAGCAAATTAACCACTGTAAATATTGTCAATTTTCCACTGTAAATGTTGCAAATTTACCACTGAAATTATTGCAAATTTTCCACTGTAAATATTTCAAATTTTCCACTCTTAATATTGCAAATTTTCCACTCTAAATATTGCAAATTTACCACTGAAATTATTCCAGATTTTCCACTGTAAATATAGCAAATTTACCGCTGAAATTATAGCAAATTAACCACTGAAATTATTGCAAATTGACCACTGTAAGTATTGCAAATTAACCACTGTAAATATTGCAAATATTCGACTCTAAATATTGCAAATTTAGCACTGAAATTTCTCCAAATTAACCACTGTAAATATTGCAAACTAATCACTGTAAATATTGAAAATTTTCCACTGTAATTATTGCAATTTTACCAGTGAAATTATGGCAAATTTTCCACTGTAAATATTGGAAATGTACCCCTGAAATTATAGAAAAGTAACCACTGAAATTATAGCAAATTAACCACTGTAAATATTTCAAACTAACCACTGTAAATATTGCAAACTTTCCACCCTAAATATAGAAAATTTTCCATTGTAAATATTGTAAAATTTACCACAGAAATTATGGAAAATTTTCCACTGTAAACATTGAAAATTTACCTCTGAAATTATAGCAAAGTAACCACTGAAATATAGCAAATTAACCACTGTAAATATTGCAAATTTTCCACTGTAAGTATTGCAAATTTACCACCGTAAATATTGCAAAGTAAACACTGTAAATATTGCAAAATTTCCACTCTAAATATTGAAAATTTTCCACTGTAAATATAGCAAATTAACCACTGTAAATATTGCAAATTTACCACTGAAATTATTGCAAATTTTCCACTGTAAATATTGCAAATTTTCCACTCTTAATATTGCGAATTTTCCACTCTAAATATTGCAAATTTACCACTGAAATTATTGCAGATTTTCCACTGTAAATATAGCAAATTTACCTCTGAAATTATAGCAAGTAACCACTGAAATATAGCAAATTAACCACTGTAAATATTGCCAATTTTCCACTGTAAATGTTGCAAATTTACCACTGAAATTTTTCCAAATTATCCACTGTAAATATTGCAAACTAACACCTGTAAATATTGAAAATTTTCCATTGTAAATATTGCAAATTTACCACAGAAATTATGGCAAATTTTCCACAGTAGACATTGCAAATTTACCTCTGAAATTATAGCAAAGTATCCACAGAAATTATAGAAAATTGACCACTGTAAATATTGCAAATTAACCACTGTAAATATTGCAAATATTCGACTCTAAATATTGCAAATTTATCACTGAAATTTTTCCAAAATTACCACTGTAAATATTGCAAACTAATCACTGTAAATATTGAAAAATTTCCACTGTAATTATTGCAATTTTACCAGTGAAATTATTGCAAATTTTCCACTGTAAATGTTGGAAATTTTCCACTCTAAATATTGCAAATTTACCAGCTGAAATTATAGCAAATAACCACTGAAATATAGCAAATTAACCACTGTAAATATTGTCAATTTTCCACTGTAAATGTTGCAAATTTACCACTGAAATTATTGCAAATTTTCCACTGTAAATATTTCAAATTTTCCACTCTTAATATTGCAAATTTTCCACTCTAAATATTGCAAATTTACCACTGAAATTATTCCAGATTTTCCACTGTAAATATAGCAAATTTACCGCTGAAATTATAGCAAATTAACCACTGAAATTATTGCAAATTGACCACTGTAAGTATTGCAAATTAACCACTGTAAATATTGCAAATATTCGACTCTAAATATTGCAAATTTAGCACTGAAATTTCTCCAAATTAACCACTGTAAATATTGCAAACTAATCACTGTAAATATTGAAAATTTTCCACTGTAATTATTGCAATTTTACCAGTGAAATTATGGCAAATTTTCCACTGAAAATATTGGAAATGTACCCCTGAAATTATAGAAAAGTAACCACTGAAATTATAGCAAATTAACCAATGTAAATATTTCAAACTAACCACTGTAAATATTGCAAACTTTCCACCCTAAATATAGAAAATTTTCCATTGTAAATATTGTAAAATTTACCACAGAAATTATGGAAAATTTTCCACTGTAAACATTGAAAATTTACCTCTGAAATTATAGCAAAGTAACCACTGAAATATAGCAAATTAACCACTGTAAATATTGCAAATTTTCCACTGTAAGTATTGCAAATTTACCACCGTAAATATTGCAAAGTAAACACTGTAAATATTGCAAAATTTCCACTCTAAATATTGAAAATTTTCCACTGTAAATATAGCAAATTAACCACTGTAAATATTGCAAATTTACCACTGAAATTATTGCAAATTTTCCACTGTAAATATTGCAAATTTTCCACTCTTAATATTGCGAATTTTCCACTCTAAATATTGCAAATTTACCACTGAAATTATTGCAGATTTTCCACTGTAAATATAGCAAATTTACCTCTGAAATTATAGCAAGTAACCACTGAAATATAGCAAATTAACCACTGTAAATATTGCCAATTTTCCACTGTAAATGTTGCAAATTTACCACTGAAATTTTTCCAAATTATCCACTGTAAATATTGCAAACTAACACCTGTAAATATTGAAAATTTTCCATTGTAAATATTGCAAATTTACCACAGAAATTATGGCAAATTTTCCACAGTAGACATTGCAAATTTACCTCTGAAATTATAGCAAAGTATCCACAGAAATTATAGAAAATTGACCACTGTAAATATTGCAAATTAACCACTGTAAATATTGCAAATATTCGACTCTAAATATTGCAAATTTACCACTGAAATTTTTCCAAAATTACCACTGTAAATATTGCAAACTAATCACTGTATATATTGAAAAATTTCCACTGTAATTATTGCAATTTTACCAGTGAAATTATTGCAAATTTTCCACTGTAAATGTTGGAAATTTTCCACTCTAAATATTGCAAATTTACCGCTGAAATTATAGCAAATAACCACTGAAATATAGCAAATTAACCACTGTAAATATTGTCAATTTTCCACTGTAAATGTTGCAAATTTACCACTGAAATTATTGCAAATTTTCCACTGTAAATATTTCAAATTTTCCACTCTTAATATTGCAAATTTTCCACTCTAAATATTGCAAATTTACCACTGAAATTATTCCAGATTTTCCACTGTAAATATAGCAAATTTACCGCTGAAATTATAGCAAATTAACCACTGAAATTATTGCAAATTGACCACTGTAAGTATTGCAAATTAACCACTGTAAATATTGCAAATATTCGACTCTAAATATTGCAAATTTAGCACTGAAATTTCTCCAAATTAACCACTGTAAATATTGCAAACTAACCACTGTAAATATTGAAAATTTTCCACTGTAATTATTGCAATTTTACCAGTGAAATTATGGCAAATTTTCCACAGTAAATATTGGAAATGTACCGCTGAAATTATAGAAAAGTAACCACTGAAATTATAGCAAATTAACCACTGTAAATATTTCAAACTAACCACTGTAAATATTGCAAACTTTCCACCCTAAATATAGAAAATTTTCCATTGTAAATATTGTAAAATTTACCACAGAAATTATGGCAAATTTTCCACTGTAAACATTGAAAATTTACCTCTGAAATTATAGCAAAGTAACCACTGAAATATAGCAAATTAACCACTGTAAATATTGCAAATTTTCCACTGTAAGTATTGCAAATTTACCACCGTAAATATTGCAAAGTAAACACTGTAAATATTGCAAAATTTCCACTCTAAATATTGAAAATATTCCACTGTAAATATAGCAAATTAACCACTGTAAATATTGCAAATTAATCACTGTAAATATTGCAAATATTCTACTCTAAATATTGAAAATTTACCACAGAAATTATGGCAAATTTTCCACAGTAAACATTGAAAATTTACCTCTGAAATTATAGCAAAGTAACCACTGAAATATAGCAAATTAACCACTGTAAATATTGTCAATTTTCCACTGTAAGTATTGCAAATTTACCACTGAAATTATTGCAATTTAAACACTGTAAATACTGCAAATTTTCCACTCTAAATATAGCAAATTTACCACTGTAAATATTGAAAATTTTACACTGTAAATATTGCAAATTAACCACTGTAAATATTGCAAATATTCTACTCTAAATATTGCAAATTTAGCACTGAAATTTCTCCAAATTAACCACTGTATATATTGCAAACAAATCACTGTAAATATTGAAAAATTTCCACTGTAATTATTGCAATTTTACCAGTGAAATTATTGCAAATTTTCCACTGTAAATATTGCAAATTTTGCACTATAATATTGTCAATTTTCCACTGTAAATATTGCAAATTTACCACTGAAATTATTGCAAATTTTCCACTGTAAATATTGCAAATTTTCCACTCTTAATATTGCAAATTTTCCACTCTAAATATTGCAAATTTACCACTGAAATTATTGCAGATTTTCCACTGTAAATATAGCAAATTTACCTCTGAAATTATAGCAAGTAACCACTGAAATATAGCAAATTAACCACTGTAAATATTGCCAATTTTCCACTGTAAATGTTGCAAATTTACCACTGAAATTTTTCCAAATTATCCACTGTAAATATTGCAAACTAACACCTGTAAATATTGAAAATTTTCCATTGTAAATATTGCAAATTTACCACAGAAATTATGGCAAATTTTCCACAGTAGACATTGCAAATTTACCTCTGAAATTATAGCAAAGTATCCACAGAAATTATAGAAAATTGACCACTGTAAATATTGCAAATATTCGACTCTAAATATTGCAAATTTACCACTGAAATTTTTCCAAAATTACCACTGTAAATATTGCAAACTAATCACTGTATATATTGAAAAATTTCCACTGTAATTATTGCAATTTTACCAGTGAAATTATTGCAAATTTTCCACTGTAAATGTTGGAAATTTTCCACTCTAAATATTGCAAATTTACCGCTGAAATTATAGCAAATAACCACTGAAATATAGCAAATTAACCACTGTAAATATTGTCAATTTTCCACTGTAAATGTTGCAAATTTACCACTGAAATTATTGCAAATTTCCCACTGTAAATATTTCAAATTTTCCACTCTTAATATTGCAAATTTTCCACTCTAAATATTGCAAATTTACCACTGAAATTATTCCAGATTTTCCACTGTAAATATAGCAAATTTACCGCTGAAATTATAGCAAATTAACCACTGAAATTATTGCAAATTGACCACTGTAAGTATTGCAAATTAACCACTGTAAATATTGCAAATATTCGACTCTAAATATTGCAAATTTAGCACTGAAATTTCTCCAAATTAACCACTGTAAATATTGCAAACTAATCACTGTAAATATTGAAAATTTTCCACTGTAATTATTGCAATTTTACCAGTGAAATTATGGCAAATTTTCCACTGTAAATATTGGAAATGTACCCCTGAAATTATAGAAAAGTAACCACTGAAATTATAGCAAATTAACCACTGTAAATATTTCAAACTAACCACTGTAAATATTGCAAACTTTCCACCCTAAATATAGAAAATTTTCCATTGTAAATATTGTAAAATTTACCACAGAAATTATGGAAAATTTTCCACTGTAAACATTGAAAATTTACCTCTGAAATTATAGCAAAGTAACCACTGAAATATAGCAAATTAACCACTGTAAATATTGCAAATTTTCCACTGTAAGTATTGCAAATTTACCACCGTAAATATTGCAAAGTAAACACTGTAAATATTGCAAAATTTCCACTCTAAATATTGAAAATTTTCCACTGAAATTATTGCAGATTTTCCACTGTAAATATAGCAAATTTACCTCTGAAATTATAGCAAGTAACCACTGAAATATAGCAAATTAACCACTGTAAATATTGCCAATTTTCCACTGTAAATGTTGCAAATTTACCACTGAAATTTTTCCAAATTATCCACTGTAAATATTGCAAACTAACACCTGTAAATATTGAAAATTTTCCATTGTAAATATTGCAAATTTACCACAGAAATTATGGCAAATTTTCCACAGTAGACATTGCAAATTTACCTCTGAAATTATAGCAAAGTATCCACAGAAATTATAGAAAATTGACCACTGTAAATATTGCAAATTAACCACTGTAAATATTGCAAATATTCGACTCTAAATATTGCAAATTTATCACTGAAATTTTTCCAAAATTACCACTGTAAATATTCCAAACTAATCACTGTAAATATTGAAAAATTTCCACTGTAATTATTGCAATTTTACCAGTGAAATTATTGCAAATTTTCCACTGTAAATGTTGGAAATTTTCCACTCTAAATATTGCAAATTTACCGCTGAAATTATAGCAAATAACCACTGAAATATAGCAAATTAACCACTGTAAATATTGTCAATTTTCCACTGTAAATGTTGCAAATTTACCACTGAAATTATTGCAAATTTCCCACTGTAAATATTTCAAATTTTCCACTCTTAATATTGCAAATTTTCCACTCTAAATATTGCAAATTTACCACTGAAATTATTCCAGATTTTCCACTGTAAATATAGCAAATTTACCGCTGAAATTATAGCAAATTAACCACTGAAATTATTGCAAATTGACCACTGTAAGTATTGCAAATTAACCACTGTAAATATTGCAAATATTCGACTCTAAATATTGCAAATTTAGCACTGAAATTTCTCCAAATTAACCACTGTAAATATTGCAAACTAATCACTGTAAATATTGAAAATTTTCCACTGTAATTATTGCAATTTTACCAGTGAAATTATGGCAAATTTTCCACTGTAAATATTGGAAATGTACCCCTGAAATTATAGAAAAGTAACCACTGAAATTATAGCAAATTAACCACTGTAAATATTTCAAACTAACCACTGTAAATATTGCAAACTTTCCACCCTAAATATAGAAAATTTTCCATTGTAAATATTGTAAAATTTACCACAGAAATTATGGAAAATTTTCCACTGTAAACATTGAAAATTTACCTCTGAAATTATAGCAAAGTAACCACTGAAATATAGCAAATTAACCACTGTAAATATTGCAAATTTTCCACTGTAAGTATTGCAAATTTACCACCGTAAATATTGCAAAGTAAACACTGTAAATATTGCAAAATTTCCACTCTAAATATTGAAAATTTTCCACTGTAAATATAGCAAATTAACCACTGTAAATATTGCAAATTTACCTCTGAAATTATTGCAAATTTTCCACTGTAAATATTGCAAATTTTCCACTCTTAATATTGCGAATTTTCCACTCTAAATATTGCAAATTTACCACTGAAATTATTGCAGATTTTCCACTGTAAATATAGCAAATTTACCTCTGAAATTATAGCAAGTAACCACTGAAATATAGCAAATTAACCACTGTAAATATTGCCAATTTTCCACTGTAAATGTTGCAAATTTACCACTGAAATTTTTCCAAATTATCCACTGTAAATATTGCAAACTAACACCTGTAAATATTGAAAATTTTCCATTGTAAATATTGCAAATTTACCACAGAAATTATGGCAAATTTTCCACAGTAGACATTGCAAATTTACCTCTGAAATTATAGCAAAGTATCCACAGAAATTATAGAAAATTGACCACTGTAAATATTGCAAATTAACCACTGTAAATATTGCAAATATTCGACTCTAAATATTGCAAATTTATCACTGAAATTTTTCCAAAATTACCACTGTAAATATTGCAAACTAATCACTGTAAATATTGAAAAATTTCCACTGTAATTATTGCAATTTTACCAGTGAAATTATTGCAAATTTTCCACTGTAAATGTTGGAAATTTTCCACTCTAAATATTGCAAATTTACCGCTGAAATTATAGCAAATAACCACTGAAATATAGCAAATTAACCACTGTAAATATTGTCAATTTTCCACTGTAAATGTTGCAAATTTACCACTGAAATTATTGCAAATTTTCCACTGTAAATATTTCAAATTTTCCACTCTTAATATTGCAAATTTTCCACTCTAAATATTGCAAATTTACCACTGAAATTATTCCAGATTTTCCACTGTAAATATAGCAAATTTACCGCTGAAATTATAGCAAATTAACCACTGAAATTATTGCAAATTGACCACTGTAAGTATTGCAAATTAACCACTGTAAATATTGCAAATATTCGACTCTAAATATTGCAAATTTAGCACTGAAATTTCTCCAAATTAACCACTGTAAATATTGCAAACTAATCACTGTAAATATTGAAAATTTTCCACTGTAATTATTGCAATTTTACCAGTGAAATTATGGCAAATTTTCCACAGTAAATATTGGAAATGTACCCCTGAAATTATAGAAAATTAACCCCTGAAATTATAGCAAATTAACCACTGTAAATATTTCAAACTAACCACTGTAAATATTGCAAACTTTCCACCCTAAATATAGAAAATTTTCCATTGTAAATATTGTAAAATTTACCACAGAAATTATGGAAAATTTTCCACTGTAAACATTGAAAATTTACCTCTGAAATTATAGCAAAGTAACCACTGAAATATAGCAAATTAACCACTGTAAATATTGCAAATTTTCCACTGTAAGTATTGCAAATTTACCACCGTAAATATTGCAAAGTAAACACTGTAAATATTGCAAAATTTCCACTCTAAATATTGAAAATTTTCCACTGTAAATATAGCAAATTAACCACTGTAAATATTGCAAATTTACCACTGAAATTATTGCAAATTTTCCACTGTAAATATTGCAAATTTTCCACTCTTAATATTGCGAATTTTCCACTCTAAATATTGCAAATTTACCACTGAAATTATTGCAGATTTTCCACTGTAAATATAGCAAATTTACCTCTGAAATTATAGCAAGTAACCACTGAAATATAGCAAATTAACCACTGTAAATATTGCCAATTTTCCACTGTAAATGTTGCAAATTTACCACTGAAATTTTTCCAAATTATCCACTGTAAATATTGCAAACTAACACCTGTAAATATTGAAAATTTTCCATTGTAAATATTGCAAATTTACCACAGAAATTATGGCAAATTTTCCACAGTAGACATTGCAAATTTACCTCTGAAATTATAGCAAAGTATCCACAGAAATTATAGAAAATTGACCACTGTAAATATTGCAAATTAACCACTGTAAATATTGCAAATATTCGACTCTAAATATTGCAAATTTATCACTGAAATTTTTCCAAAATTACCACTGTAAATATTGCAAACTAATCACTGTAAATATTGAAAAATTTCCACTGTAATTATTGCAATTTTACCAGTGAAATTATTGCAAATTTTCCACTGTAAATGTTGGAAATTTTCCACTCTAAATATTGCAAATTTACCGCTGAAATTATAGCAAATAACCACTGAAATATAGCAAATTAACCACTGTAAATATTGTCAATTTTCCACTGTAAATGTTGCAAATTTACCACTGAAATTATTGCAAATTTTCCACTGTAAATATTTCAAATTTTCCACTCTTAATATTGCAAATTTTCCACTCTAAATATTGCAAATTTACCACTGAAATTATTCCAGATTTTCCACTGTAAATATAGCAAATTTACCGCTGAAATTATAGCAAATTAACCACTGAAATTATTGCAAATTGACCACTGTAAGTATTGCAAATTAACCACTGTAAATATTGCAAATATTCGACTCTAAATATTGCAAATTTAGCACTGAAATTTCTCCAAATTAACCACTGTAAATATTGCAAACTAATCACTGTAAATATTGAAAATTTTCCACTGTAATTATTGCAATTTTACCAGTGAAATTATGGCAAATTTTCCACTGAAAATATTGGAAATGTACCCCTGAAATTATAGAAAAGTAACCACTGAAATTATAGCAAATTAACCACTGTAAATATTTCAAACTAACCACTGTAAATATTGCAAACTTTCCACCCTAAATATAGAAAATTTTCCATTGTAAATATTGTAAAATTTACCACAGAAATTATGGAAAATTTTCCACTGTAAACATTGAAAATTTACCTCTGAAATTATAGCAAAGTAACCACTGAAATATAGCAAATTAACCACTGTAAATATTGCAAATTTTCCACTGTAAGTATTGCAAATTTACCACCGTAAATATTGCAAAGTAAACACTGTAAATATTGCAAAATTTCCACTCTAAATATTGAAAATTTTCCACTGTAAATATAGCAAATTAACCACTGTAAATATTGCAAATTTACCACTGAAATTATTGCAAATTTTCCACTGTAAATATTGCAAATTTTCCACTCTTAATATTGCGAATTTTCCACTCTAAATATTGCAAATTTACCACTGAAATTATTGCAGATTTTCCACTGTAAATATAGCAAATTTACCTCTGAAATTATAGCAAGTAACCACTGAAATATAGCAAATTAACCACTGTAAATATTGCCAATTTTCCACTGTAAATGTTGCAAATTTACCACTGAAATTTTTCCAAATTATCCACTGTAAATATTGCAAACTAACACCTGTAAATATTGAAAATTTTCCATTGTAAATATTGCAAATTTACCACAGAAATTATGGCAAATTTTCCACAGTAGACATTGCAAATTTACCTCTGAAATTATAGCAAAGTATCCACAGAAATTATAGAAAATTGACCACTGTAAATATTGCAAATTAACCACTGTAAATATTGCAAATATTCGACTCTAAATATTGCAAATTTATCACTGAAATTTTTCCAAAATTACCACTGTAAATATTGCAAACTAATCACTGTAAATATTGAAAAATTTCCACTGTAATTATTGCAATTTTACCAGTGAAATTATTGCAAATTTTCCACTGTAAATGTTGGAAATTTTCCACTCTAAATATTGCAAATTTACCAGCTGAAATTATAGCAAATAACCACTGAAATATAGCAAATTAACCACTGTAAATATTGTCAATTTTCCACTGTAAATGTTGCAAATTTACCACTGAAATTATTGCAAATTTCCCACTGTAAATATTTCAAATTTTCCACTCTTAATATTGCAAATTTTCCACTCTAAATATTGCAAATTTACCACTGAAATTATTCCAGATTTTCCACTGTAAATATAGCAAATTTACCGCTGAAATTATAGCAAATTAACCACTGAAATTATTGCAAATTGACCACTGTAAGTATTGCAAATTAACCACTGTAAATATTGCAAATATTCGACTCTAAATATTGCAAATTTAGCACTGAAATTTCTCCAAATGAACCACCGTAAATATTGCAAACTAATCACTGTAAATATTGAAAATTTTCCACTGTAATTATTGCAATTTTACCAGTGAAATTATGGCAAATTTTCCACAGTAAATATTGGAAATGTACCGCTGAAATTATAGAAAAGTAACCACTGAAATTATAGCAAATTAACCACTGTAAATATTTCAAACTAACCACTGTAAATATTGCAAACTTTCCACCCTAAATATAGAAAATTTTCCATTGTAAATATTGTAAAATTTACCACAGAAATTATGGAAAATTTTCCACTGTAAACATTGAAAATTTACCTCTGAAATTATAGCAAAGTAACCACTGAAATATAGCAAATTAACCACTGTAAATATTGCAAATTTTCCACTGTAAGTATTGCAAATTTACCACCGTAAATATTGCAAAGTAAACACTGTAAATATTGCAAAATTTCCACTCTAAATATTGAAAATTTTCCACTGTAAATATAGCAAATTAACCACTGTAAATATTGCAAATTAATCACTGTAAATATTGCAAATATTCTACTCTAAATATTGAAAATTTACCACAGAAATTATGGCAAATTTTCCACAGTAAACTTTGCAAATTTACCTCTGAAATTATAGCAAAGTAACTACTGAAATATAGCAAATTAACCACTGTAAATATTGCCAATTTTCCACTGTAAATGTTGCAAATTTACCACTGAAATTTTTCCAAATTATCCACTGTAAATATTGCAAACTAACACCTGTAAATATTGAAAATTTTCCATTGTAAATATTGCAAATTTACCACAGAAATTATGGCAAATTTTCCACAGTAGACATTGCAAATTTACCTCTGAAATTATAGCAAAGTATCCACAGAAATTATAGAAAATTGACCACTGTAAATATTGCAAATTAACCACTCTAAATATTGCAAATATTCGACTCTAAATATTGCAAATTTATCACTGAAATTTTTCCAAAATTACCACTGTAAATATTGCAAACTAATCACTGTAAATATTGAAAAATTTCCACTGTAATTATTGCAATTTTACCAGTGAAATTATTGCAAATTTTCCACTGTAAATGTTGGAAATTTTCCACTCTAAATATTGCAAATTTACCGCTGAAATTATAGCAAATAACCACTGAAATATAGCAAATTAACCACTGTAAATATTGTCAATTTTCCACTGTAAATGTTGCAAATTTACCACTGAAATTATTGCAAATTTCCCACTGTAAATATTTCAAATTTTCCACTCTTAATATTGCAAATTTTCCACTCTAAATATTGCAAATTTACCACTGAAATTATTCCAGATTTTCCACTGTAAATATAGCAAATTTACCGCTGAAATTATAGCAAATTAACCACTGAAATTATTGCAAATTGACCACTGTAAGTATTGCAAATTAACCACTGTAAATATTGCAAATATTCGACTCTAAATATTGCAAATTTAGCACTGAAATTTCTCCAAATTAACCACTGTAAATATTGCAAACTAATCACTGTAAATATTGAAAATTTTCCACTGTAATTATTGCAATTTTACCAGTGAAATTATGGCAAATTTTCCACTGTAAATATTGGAAATGTACCCCTGAAATTATAGAAAAGTAACCACTGAAATTATAGCAAATTAACCACTGTAAATATTTCAAACTAACCACTGTAAATATTGCGAACTTTCCACCCTAAATATAGAAAATTTTCCATTGTAAATATTGTAAAATTTACCACAGAAATTATGGAAAATTTTCCACTGTAAACATTGAAAATTTACCTCTGAAATTATAGCAAAGTAACCACTGAAATATAGCAAATTAACCACTGTAAATATTGCAAATTTTCCACTGTAAGTATTGCAAATTTACCACCGTAAATATTGCAAAGTAAACACTGTAAATATTGCAAAATTTCCACTCTAAATATTGAAAATTTTCCACTGTAAATATAGCAAATTAACCACTGTAAATATTGCAAATTTACCACTGAAATTATTGCAAATTTTCCACTGTAAATATTGCAAATTTTCCACTCTTAATATTGCGAATTTTCCACTCTAAATATTGCAAATTTACCACTGAAATTATTGCAGATTTTCCACTGTAAATATAGCAAATTTACCTCTGAAATTATAGCAAGTAACCACTGAAATATAGCAAATTAACCACTGTAAATATTGCCAATTTTCCACTGTAAATGTTGCAAATTTACCACTGAAATTTTTCCAAATTATCCACTGTAAATATTGCAAACTAACACCTGTAAATATTGAAAATTTTCCATTGTAAATATTGCAAATTTACCACAGAAATTATGGCAAATTTTCCACAGTAGACATTGCAAATTTACCTCTGAAATTATAGCAAAGTATCCACAGAAATTATAGAAAATTGACCACTGTAAATATTGCAAATTAACCACTGTAAATATTGCAAATATTCGACTCTAAATATTGCAAATTTATCACTGAAATTTTTCCAAAATTACCACTGTAAATATTGCAAACTAATCACTGTAAATATTGAAAAATTTCCACTGTAATTATTGCAATTTTACCAGTGAAATTATTGCAAATTTTCCACTGTAAATGTTGGAAATTTTCCACTCTAAATATTGCAAATTTACCGCTGAAATTATAGCAAATAACCACTGAAATATAGCAAATTAACCACTGTAAATATTGTCAATTTTCCACTGTAAATGTTGCAAATTTACCACTGAAATTATTGCAAATTTTCCACTGTAAATATTTCAAATTTTCCACTCTTAATATTGCAAATTTTCCACTCTAAATATTGCAAATTTACCACTGAAATTATTCCAGATTTTCCACTGTAAATATAGCAAATTTACCGCTGAAATTATAGCAAATTAACCACTGAAATTATTGCAAATTGACCACTGTAAGTATTGCAAATTAACCACTGTAAATATTGCAAATATTCGACTCTAAATATTGCAAATTTAGCACTGAAATTTCTCCAAATTAACCACTGTAAATATTGCAAACTAATCACTGTAAATATTGAAAATTTTCCACTGTAATTATTGCAATTTTACCAGTGAAATTATGGCAAATTTTCCACTGTAAATATTGGAAATGTACCCCTGAAATTATAGAAAAGTAACCACTGAAATTATAGCAAATTAACCACTGTAAATATTTCAAACTAACCACTGTAAATATTGCAAACTTTCCACCCTAAATATAGAAAATTTTCCATTGTAAATATTGTAAAATTTACCACAGAAATTATGGAAAATTTTCCACTGTAAACATTGAAAATTTACCTCTGAAATTATAGCAAAGTAACCACTGAAATATAGCAAATTAACCACTGTAAATATTGCAAATTTTCCACTGTAAGTATTGCAAATTTACCACCGTAAATATTGCAAAGTAAACACTGTAAATATTGCAAAATTTCCACTCTAAATATTGAAAATTTTCCACTGTAAATATAGCAAATTAACCACTGTAAATATTGCAAATTTACCACTGAAATTATTGCAAATTTTCCACTGTAAATATTGCAAATTTTCCACTCTTAATATTGCGAATTTTCCACTCTAAATATTGCAAATTTACCACTGAAATTATTGCAGATTTTCCACTGTAAATATAGCAAATTTACCTCTGAAATTATAGCAAGTAACCACTGAAATATAGCAAATTAACCACTGTAAATATTGCCAATTTTCCACTGTAAATGTTGCAAATTTACCACTGAAATTTTTCCAAATTATCCACTGTAAATATTGCAAACTAACACCTGTAAATATTGAAAATTTTCCATTGTAAATATTGCAAATTTACCACAGAAATTATGGCAAATTTTCCACAGTAGACATTGCAAATTTACCTCTGAAATTATAGCAAAGTATCCACAGAAATTATAGAAAATTGACCACTGTAAATATTGCAAATTAACCACTGTAAATATTGCAAATATTCGACTCTAAATATTGCAAATTTATCACTGAAATTTTTCCAAAATTACCACTGTAAATACTGCAAACTAATCACTGTAAATATTGAAAAATTTCCACTGTAATTATTGCAATTTTACCAGTGAAATTATTGCAAATTTTCCACTGTAAATGTTGGAAATTTTCCACTCTAAATATTGCAAATTTACCAGCTGAAATTATAGCAAATAACCACTGAAATATAGCAAATTAACCACTGTAAATATTGTCAATTTTCCACTGTAAATGTTGCAAATTTACCACTGAAATTATTGCAAATTTCCCACTGTAAATATTTCAAATTTTCCACTCTTAATATTGCAAATTTTCCACTCTAAATATTGCAAATTTACCACTGAAATTATTCCAGATTTTCCACTGTAAATATAGCAAATTTACCGCTGAAATTATAGCAAATTAACCACTGAAATTATTGCAAATTGACCACTGTAAGTATTGCAAATTAACCACTGTAAATATTGCAAATATTCGACTCTAAATATTGCAAATTTAGCACTGAAATTTCTCCAAATGAACCACCGTAAATATTGCAAACTAATCACTGTAAATATTGAAAATTTTCCACTGTAATTATTGCAATTTTACCAGTGAAATTATGGCAAATTTTCCACAGTAAATATTGGAAATGTACCGCTGAAATTATAGAAAAGTAACCACTGAAATTATAGCAAATTAACCACTGTAAATATTTCAAACTAACCACTGTAAATATTGCAAACTTTCCACCCTAAATATAGAAAATTTTCCATTGTAAATATTGTAAAATTTACCACAGAAATTATGGAAAATTTTCCACTGTAAACATTGAAAATTTACCTCTGAAATTATAGCAAAGTAACCACTGAAATATAGCAAATTAACCACTGTAAATATTGCAAATTTTCCACTGTAAGTATTGCAAATTTACCACCGTAAATATTGCAAAGTAAACACTGTAAATATTGCAAAATTTCCACTCTAAATATTGAAAATTTTCCACTGTAAATATAGCAAATTAACCACTGTAAATATTGCAAATTAATCACTGTAAATATTGCAAATATTCTACTCTAAATATTGAAAATTTACCACAGAAATTATGGCAAATTTTCCACAGTAAACATTGAAAATTTACCTCTGAAATTATAGCAAAGTAACCACTGAAATATAGCAAATTAACCACTGTAAATATTGTCAATTTTCCACTGTAAGTATTGCAAATTTACCACTGAAATTATTGCAATTTAAACACTGTAAATATTGCAAATTTTCCACTCTAAATATAGCAAATTTACCACTGTAAATATTGAAAATTTTACACTGTAAATATTGCAAATTAACCACTGTAAATATTGCAAATATTCTACTCTAAATATTGCAAATTTAGCACTGAAATTTCTCCAAATTAACCACTGTATATATTGCAAACAAATCACTGTAAATATTGAAAAATTTCCACTGTAATTATTGCAATTTTACCAGTGAAATTATTGCAAATTTTCCACTGTAAATATTGCAAATTTTGCACTATAATATTGTCAATTTTCCACTGTAAATATTGCAAATTTACCACTGAAATTATTGCAAATTTTCCACTGTAAATATTGCAAATTTTCCACTCTTAATATTGCAAATTTTCCACTCTAAATATTGCAAATTTACCACTGAAATTATTGCAGATTTTCCACTGTAAATATAGCAAATTTACCTCTGAAATTATAGCAAGTAACCACTGAAATATAGCAAATTAACCACTGTAAATATTGCCAATTTTCCACTGTAAATGTTGCAAATTTACCACTGAAATTTTTCCAAATTATCCACTGTAAATATTCCAAACTAATCACTGTAAATATTGAAAAATTTCCACTGTAATTATTGCAATTTTACCAGTGAAATTATTGCAAATTTTCCACTGTAAATGTTGGAAATTTTCCACTCTAAATATTGCAAATTTACCGCTGAAATTATAGCAAATAACCACTGAAATATAGCAAATTAACCACTGTAAATATTGTCAATTTTCCACTGTAAATGTTGCAAATTTACCACTGAAATTATTGCAAATTTTCCACTGTAAATATTTCAAATTTTCCACTCTTAATATTGCAAATTTTCCACTCCAAATATTGCAAATTTACCACTGAAATTATTCCAGATTTTCCACTGTAAATATAGCAAATTTACCGCTGAAATTATAGCAAATTAACCACTGAAATTATTGCAAATTGACCACTGTAAGTATTGCAAATTAACCACTGTAAATATTGCAAATATTCGACTCTAAATATTGCAAATTTAGCACTGAAATTTCTCCAAATTAACCACTGTAAATATTGCAAACTAATCACTGTAAATATTGAAAATTTTCCACTGTAATTATTGCAATTTTACCAGTGAAATTATGGCAAATTTTCCACAGTAAATATTGGAAATGTACCGCTGAAATTATAGAAAAGTAACCACTGAAATTATAGCAAATTAACCACTGTAAATATTTCAAACTAACCACTGTAAATATTGCAAACTTTCCACCCTAAATATAGAAAATTTTCCATTGTAAATATTGTAAAATTTACCACAGAAATTATGGCAAATTTTCCACTGTAAACATTGAAAATTTACCTCTGAAATTATAGCAAAGTAACCACTGAAATATAGCAAATTAACCACTGTAAATATTGCAAATTTTCCACTGTAAGTATTGCAAATTTACCACCGAAAATATTGCAAATATCCACTGTGAATATTGCAAATTTACCACTGTAAATATTGCAAATTTACCACTGAAATTTTTGCAAATTAAACACTGTAAATATTGCAAATTTTCCACTGTAAGTATTGATAAATTTACCACTGAAATTATAGCAAATTAACTAGTGAAATTATAGCAAATTAACCACTGAAATTATAGCAAATTAACCACTCTAATTATTGCAGATTTTCCCCTTTAAATATTGCAAATTTACAACTGAAATTATAGCAAATTAACCACAGAAATTATAGCAAATTGACCACTGTAAATATTGCAAATTAACCACTGTAAATACTGAAAATATTCTACTCTAAATATTGGAAATTTAGCACTGAAATTTTTCCAATTAACCACTGTAAATATTGCAAACCAACACCTGTAAATATTGAAAATTTTCCATTGTAAATATTGCAAATTTACCACAGAAATTATGACAAATTTTCCACAGTAAACTTTGCAAATTTACCTCTGAAATTATAGCAAAGTAACTACTGAAATATAGCAAATTAACCACTGTAAATATTGTCAATTTTCCACTGTAAGTATTGCAAATTTACCACCGTAAATATTGCAAAGTAAACACTGTAAATATTGCAAAATTTCCACTCTAAATATTGAAAATTTTCCACTGTAAATATAGCAAATTAACCACTGTAAATATTGCAAATTTACCACTGAAATTATTGCAAATTTTCCACTGTAAATATTGCAAATTTTCCACTCTTAATATTGCGAATTTTCCACTCTAAATATTGCAAATTTACCACTGAAATTATTGCAGATTTTCCACTGTAAATATAGCAAATTTACCTCTGAAATTATAGCAAGTAACCACTGAAATATAGCAAATTAACCACTGTAAATATTGCCAATTTTCCACTGTAAATGTTGCAAATTTACCACTGAAATTTTTCCAAATTATCCACTGTAAATATTGCAAACTAACACCTGTAAATATTGAAAATTTTCCATTGTAAATATTGCAAATTTACCACAGAAATTATGGCAAATTTTCCACAGTAGACATTGCAAATTTACCTCTGAAATTATAGCAAAGTATCCACAGAAATTATAGAAAATTGACCACTGTAAATATTGCAAATTAACCACTCTAAATATTGCAAATATTCGACTCTAAATATTGCAAATTTATCACTGAAATTTTTCCAAAATTACCACTGTAAATATTGCAAACTAATCACTGTAAATATTGAAAAATTTCCACTGTAATTATTGCAATTTTACCAGTGAAATTATTGCAAATTTTCCACTGTAAATGTTGGAAATTTTCCACTCTAAATATTGCAAATTTACCGCTGAAATTATAGCAAATAACCACTGAAATATAGCAAATTAACCACTGTAAATATTGTCAATTTTCCACTGTAAATGTTGCAAATTTACCACTGAAATTATTGCAAATTTCCCACTGTAAATATTTCAAATTTTCCACTCTTAATATTGCAAATTTTCCACTCTAAATATTGCAAATTTACCACTGAAATTATTCCAGATTTTCCACTGTAAATATAGCAAATTTACCGCTGAAATTATAGCAAATTAACCACTGAAATTATTGCAAATTGACCACTGTAAGTATTGCAAATTAACCACTGTAAATATTGCAAATATTCGACTCTAAATATTGCAAATTTAGCACTGAAATTTCTCCAAATTAACCACTGTAAATATTGCAAACTAATCACTGTAAATATTGAAAATTTTCCACTGTAATTATTGCAATTTTACCAGTGAAATTATGGCAAATTTTCCACAGTAAATATTGGAAATGTACCGCTGAAATTATAGAAAAGTAACCACTGAAATTATAGCAAATTAACCACTGTAAATATTTCAAACTAACCACTGTAAATATTGCGAACTTTCCACCCTAAATATAGAAAATTTTCCATTGTAAATATTGTAAAATTTACCACAGAAATTATGGAAAATTTTCCACTGTAAACATTGAAAATTTACCTCTGAAATTATAGCAAAGTAACCACTGAAATTATTGCAAATTTTCCACTGTAAATATTGCAAATTTTCCACTGTAAGTATTGCAAATTTACCACCGTAAATATTGCAAAGTAAACACTGTAAATATTGCAAAATTTCCACTCTAAATATTGAAAATTTTCCACTGTAAATATAGCAAATTAACCACTGTAAATATTGCAAATTAATCACTGTAAATATTGCAAATATTCTACTCTAAATATTGAAAATTTACCACAGAAATTATGACAAATTTTCCACAGTAAACATTGAAAATTTACCTCTGAAATTATAGCAAAGTAACCACTGAAATATAGCAAATTAACCACTGTAAATATTGTCAATTTTCCACTGTAAGTATTGCAAATTTACCACTGAAATTATTGCAATTTAAACACTGTAAATATTGCAAATTTTCCACTCTAAATATAGCAAATTTACCACTGTAAATATTGAAAATTTTACACTGTAAATATTGCAAATTAACCACTGTAAATATTGCAAATATTCTACTCTAAATATTGCAAATTTAGCACTGAAATTTCTCCAAATTAACCACTGTATATATTGCAAACAAATCACTGTAAATATTGAAAAATTTCCACTGTAATTATTGCAATTTTACCAGTGAAATTATTGCAAATTTTCCACTGTAAATATTGCAAATTTTGCACTATAATATTGTCAATTTTCCACTGTAAATATTGCAAATTTACCACTGAAATTATTGCAAATTTTCCACTGTAAATATTGCAAATTTTCCACTCTTAATATTGCAGATTTTCCACTCTAAATAT
Organism: Podargus strigoides; assembly: GCA_028020825.1. Lineage (NCBI taxonomy): Eukaryota > Metazoa > Chordata > Aves > Caprimulgiformes > Podargidae > Podargus > Podargus strigoides. The sequence goes on along the minus strand of CM051642.1, from coordinate 278,306 downwards.
TGCAAATTTACCACTGAAATTATTGCAGATTTTCCACTGTAAATATAGCAAATTTACCTCTGAAATTATAGCAAGTAACCACTGAAATATAGCAAATTAACCACTGTAAATATTGCCAATTTTCCACTGTAAATGTTGCAAATTTACCACTGAAATTTTTCCAAATTATCCACTGTAAATATTGCAAACTAACACCTGTAAATATTGAAAATTTTCCATTGTAAATATTGCAAATTTACCACAGAAATTATGGCAAATTTTCCACAGTAGACATTGCAAATTTACCTCTGAAATTATAGCAAAGTATCCACAGAAATTATAGAAAATTGACCACTGTAAATATTGCAAATTAACCACTGTAAATATTGCAAATATTCGACTCTAAATATTGCAAATTTATCACTGAAATTTTTCCAAAATTACCACTGTAAATATTGCAAACTAATCACTGTATATATTGAAAAATTTCCACTGTAATTATTGCAATTTTACCAGTGAAATTATTGCAAATTTTCCACTGTAAATGTTGGAAATTTTCCACTCTAAATATTGCAAATTTACCAGCTGAAATTATAGCAAATAACCACTGAAATATAGCAAATTAACCACTGTAAATATTGTCAATTTTCCACTGTAAATGTTGCAAATTTACCACTGAAATTATTGCAAATTTCCCACTGTAAATATTTCAAATTTTCCACTCTTAATATTGCAAATTTTCCACTCCAAATATTGCAAATTTACCACTGAAATTATTCCAGATTTTCCACTGTAAATATAGCAAATTTACCGCTGAAATTATAGCAAATTAACCACTGAAATTATTGCAAATTGACCACTGTAAGTATTGCAAATTAACCACTGTAAATATTGCAAATATTCGACTCTAAATATTGCAAATTTAGCACTGAAATTTCTCCAAATTAACCACTGTAAATATTGCAAACTAATCACTGTAAATATTGAAAATTTTCCACTGTAATTATTGCAATTTTACCAGTGAAATTATGGCAAATTTTCCACAGTAAATATTGGAAATGTACCGCTGAAATTATAGAAAAGTAACCACTGAAATTATAGCAAATTAACCACTGTAAATATTTCAAACTAACCACTGTAAATATTGCAAACTTTCCACCCTAAATATAGAAAATTTTCCATTGTAAATATTGTAAAATTTACCACAGAAATTATGGCAAATTTTCCACTGTAAACATTGAAAATTTACCTCTGAAATTATAGCAAAGTAACCACTGAAATATAGCAAATTAACCACTGTAAATATTGCAAATTTTCCACTGTAAGTATTGCAAATTTACCACCGAAAATATTGCAAATATCCACTGTGAATATTGCAAATTTACCACTGTAAATATTGCAAATTTACCACTGAAATTTTTGCAAATTAAACACTGTAAATATTGCAAATTTTCCACTGTAAGTATTGATAAATTTACCACTGAAATTATAGCAAATTAACTAGTGAAATTATAGCAAATTAACCACTGAAATTATAGCAAATTAACCACTCTAATTATTGCAGATTTTCCCCTTTAAATATTGCAAATTTACAACTGAAATTATAGCAAATTAACCACAGAAATTATAGCAAATTGACCACTGTAAATATTGCAAATTAACCACTGTAAATACTGAAAATATTCTACTCTAAATATTGGAAATTTAGCACTGAAATTTTTCCAATTAACCACTGTAAATATTGCAAACCAACACCTGTAAATATTGAAAATTTTCCATTGTAAATATTGCAAATTTACCACAGAAATTATGACAAATTTTCCACAGTAAACTTTGCAAATTTACCTCTGAAATTATAGCAAAGTAACTACTGAAATATAGCAAATTAACCACTGTAAATATTGCCAATTTTCCACTGTAAATGTTGCAAATTTACCACTGAAATTTTTCCAAATTATCCACTGTAAATATTGCAAACTAACACCTGTAAATATTGAAAATTTTCCATTGTAAATATTGCAAATTTACCACAGAAATTATGGCAAATTTTCCACAGTAGACATTGCAAATTTACCTCTGAAATTATAGCAAAGTATCCACAGAAATTATAGAAAATTGACCACTGTAAATATTGCAAATTAACCACTCTAAATATTGCAAATATTCGACTCTAAATATTGCAAATTTATCACTGAAATTTTTCCAAAATTACCACTGTAAATATTGCAAACTAATCACTGTAAATATTGAAAAATTTCCACTGTAATTATTGCAATTTTACCAGTGAAATTATTGCAAATTTTCCACTGTAAATGTTGGAAATTTTCCACTCTAAATATTGCAAATTTACCGCTGAAATTATAGCAAATAACCACTGAAATATAGCAAATTAACCACTGTAAATATTGTCAATTTTCCACTGTAAATGTTGCAAATTTACCACTGAAATTATTGCAAATTTCCCACTGTAAATATTTCAAATTTTCCACTCTTAATATTGCAAATTTTCCACTCTAAATATTGCAAATTTACCACTGAAATTATTCCAGATTTTCCACTGTAAATATAGCAAATTTACCGCTGAAATTATAGCAAATTAACCACTGAAATTATTGCAAATTGACCACTGTAAGTATTGCAAATTAACCACTGTAAATATTGCAAATATTCGACTCTAAATATTGCAAATTTAGCACTGAAATTTCTCCAAATTAACCACTGTAAATATTGCAAACTAATCACTGTAAATATTGAAAATTTTCCACTGTAATTATTGCAATTTTACCAGTGAAATTATGGCAAATTTTCCACTGTAAATATTGGAAATGTACCCCTGAAATTATAGAAAAGTAACCACTGAAATTATAGCAAATTAACCACTGTAAATATTTCAAACTAACCACTGTAAATATTGCGAACTTTCCACCCTAAATATAGAAAATTTTCCATTGTAAATATTGTAAAATTTACCACAGAAATTATGGAAAATTTTCCACTGTAAACATTGAAAATTTACCTCTGAAATTATAGCAAAGTAACCACTGAAATTATTGCAAATTTTCCACTGTAAATATTGCAAATTTTCCACTGTAAGTATTGCAAATTTACCACCGTAAATATTGCAAAGTAAACACTGTAAATATTGCAAAATTTCCACTCTAAATATTGAAAATTTTCCACTGTAAATATAGCAAATTAACCACTGTAAATATTGCAAATTAATCACTGTAAATATTGCAAATATTCTACTCTAAATATTGAAAATTTACCACAGAAATTATGACAAATTTTCCACAGTAAACATTGAAAATTTACCTCTGAAATTATAGCAAAGTAACCACTGAAATATAGCAAATTAACCACTGTAAATATTGTCAATTTTCCACTGTAAGTATTGCAAATTTACCACTGAAATTATTGCAATTTAAACACTGTAAATATTGCAAATTTTCCACTCTAAATATAGCAAATTTACCACTGTAAATATTGAAAATTTTACACTGTAAATATTGCAAATTAACCACTGTAAATATTGCAAATATTCTACTCTAAATATTGCAAATTTAGCACTGAAATTTCTCCAAATTAACCACTGTATATATTGCAAACAAATCACTGTAAATATTGAAAAATTTCCACTGTAATTATTGCAATTTTACCAGTGAAATTATTGCAAATTTTCCACTGTAAATATTGCAAATTTTGCACTATAATATTGTCAATTTTCCACTGTAAATATTGCAAATTTACCACTGAAATTATTGCAAATTTTCCACTGTAAATATTGCAAATTTTCCACTCTTAATATTGCAGATTTTCCACTCTAAATATTGCAAATTTACCACTGAAATTATTGCAGATTTTCCACTGTAAATATAGCAAATTTACCTCTGAAATTATAGCAAGTAACCACTGAAATATAGCAAATTAACCACTGTAAATATTGCCAATTTTCCACTGTAAATGTTGCAAATTTACCACTGAAATTTTTCCAAATTATCCACTGTAAATATTGCAAACTAACACCTGTAAATATTGAAAATTTTCCATTGTAAATATTGCAAATTTACCACAGAAATTATGGCAAATTTTCCACAGTAGACATTGCAAATTTACCTCTGAAATTATAGCAAAGTATCCACAGAAATTATAGAAAATTGACCACTGTAAATATTGCAAATTAACCACTGTAAATATTGCAAATATTCGACTCTAAATATTGCAAATTTATCACTGAAATTTTTCCAAAATTACCACTGTAAATATTGCAAACTAATCACTGTATATATTGAAAAATTTCCACTGTAATTATTGCAATTTTACCAGTGAAATTATTGCAAATTTTCCACTGTAAATGTTGGAAATTTTCCACTCTAAATATTGCAAATTTACCAGCTGAAATTATAGCAAATAACCACTGAAATATAGCAAATTAACCACTGTAAATATTGTCAATTTTCCACTGTAAATGTTGCAAATTTACCACTGAAATTATTGCAAATTTCCCACTGTAAATATTTCAAATTTTCCACTCTTAATATTGCAAATTTTCCACTCCAAATATTGCAAATTTACCACTGAAATTATTCCAGATTTTCCACTGTAAATATAGCAAATTTACCGCTGAAATTATAGCAAATTAACCACTGAAATTATTGCAAATTGACCACTGTAAGTATTGCAAATTAACCACTGTAAATATTGCAAATATTCGACTCTAAATATTGCAAATTTAGCACTGAAATTTCTCCAAATTAACCACTGTAAATATTGCAAACTAATCACTGTAAATATTGAAAATTTTCCACTGTAATTATTGCAATTTTACCAGTGAAATTATGGCAAATTTTCCACAGTAAATATTGGAAATGTACCGCTGAAATTATAGAAAAGTAACCACTGAAATTATAGCAAATTAACCACTGTAAATATTTCAAACTAACCACTGTAAATATTGCAAACTTTCCACCCTAAATATAGAAAATTTTCCATTGTAAATATTGTAAAATTTACCACAGAAATTATGGCAAATTTTCCACTGTAAACATTGAAAATTTACCTCTGAAATTATAGCAAAGTAACCACTGAAATACAGCAAATTAACCACTGTAAATATTGCAAATTTTCCACTGTAAGTATTGCAAATTTACCACCGAAAATATTGCAAATATCCACTGTGAATATTGCAAATTTACCACTGTAAATATTGCAAATTTACCACTGAAATTTTTGCAAATTAAACACTGTAAATATTGCAAATTTTCCACTGTAAGTATTGATAAATTTACCACTGAAATTATAGCAAATTAACTAGTGAAATTATAGCAAATTAACCACTGAAATTATAGCAAATTAACCACTCTAATTATTGCAGATTTTCCCCTTTAAATATTGCAAATTTACAACTGAAATTATAGCAAATTAACCACAGAAATTATAGCAAATTGACCACTGTAAATATTGCAAATTAACCACTGTAAATACTGAAAATATTCTACTCTAAATATTGGAAATTTAGCACTGAAATTTTTCCAATTAACCACTGTAAATATTGCAAACCAACACCTGTAAATATTGAAAATTTTCCATTGTAAATATTGCAAATTTACCACAGAAATTATGACAAATTTTCCACAGTAAACTTTGCAAATTTACCTCTGAAATTATAGCAAAGTAACTACTGAAATATAGCAAATTAACCACTGTAAATATTGTCAATTTTCCACTGTAAGTATTGCAAATTTACCACCGTAAATATTGCAAAGTAAACACTGTAAATATTGCAAAATTTCCACTCTAAATATTGAAAATTTTCCACTGTAAATATAGCAAATTAACCACTGTAAATATTGCAAATTTACCACTGAAATTATTGCAAATTTTCCACTGTAAATATTGCAAATTTTCCACTCTTAATATTGCGAATTTTCCACTCTAAATATTGCAAATTTACCACTGAAATTATTGCAGATTTTCCACTGTAAATATAGCAAATTTACCTCTGAAATTATAGCAAGTAACCACTGAAATATAGCAAATTAACCACTGTAAATATTGCCAATTTTCCACTGTAAATGTTGCAAATTTACCACTGAAATTTTTCCAAATTATCCACTGTAAATATTGCAAACTAACACCTGTAAATATTGAAAATTTTCCATTGTAAATATTGCAAATTTACCACAGAAATTATGGCAAATTTTCCACAGTAGACATTGCAAATTTACCTCTGAAATTATAGCAAAGTATCCACAGAAATTATAGAAAATTGACCACTGTAAATATTGCAAATTAACCACTGTAAATATTGCAAATATTCGACTCTAAATATTGCAAATTTATCACTGAAATTTTTCCAAAATTACCACTGTAAATATTGCAAACTAATCACTGTAAATATTGAAAAATTTCCACTGTAATTATTGCAATTTTACCAGTGAAATTATTGCAAATTTTCCACTGTAAATGTTGGAAATTTTCCACTCTAAATATTGCAAATTTACCGCTGAAATTATAGCAAATAACCACTGAAATATAGCAAATTAACCACTGTAAATATTGTCAATTTTCCACTGTAAATGTTGCAAATTTACCACTGAAATTATTGCAAATTTCCCACTGTAAATATTTCAAATTTTCCACTCTTAATATTGCAAATTTTCCACTCTAAATATTGCAAATTTACCACTGAAATTATTCCAGATTTTCCACTGTAAATATAGCAAATTTACCGCTGAAATTATAGCAAATTAACCACTGAAATTATTGCAAATTGACCACTGTAAGTATTGCAAATTAACCACTGTAAATATTGCAAATATTCGACTCTAAATATTGCAAATTTAGCACTGAAATTTCTCCAAATTAACCACTGTAAATATTGCAAACTAATCACTGTAAATATTGAAAATTTTCCACTGTAATTATTGCAATTTTACCAGTGAAATTATGGCAAATTTTCCACTGTAAATATTGGAAATGTACCCCTGAAATTATAGAAAAGTAACCACTGAAATTATAGCAAATTAACCACTGTAAATATTTCAAACTAACCACTGTAAATATTGCGAACTTTCCACCCTAAATATAGAAAATTTTCCATTGTAAATATTGTAAAATTTACCACAGAAATTATGGAAAATTTTCCACTGTAAACATTGAAAATTTACCTCTGAAATTATAGCAAAGTAACCACTGAAATTATTGCAAATTTTCCACTGTAAATATTGCAAATTTTCCACTGTAAGTATTGCAAATTTACCACCGTAAATATTGCAAAGTAAACACTGTAAATATTGCAAAATTTCCACTCTAAATATTGAAAATTTTCCACTGTAAATATAGCAAATTAACCACTGTAAATATTGCAAATTAATCACTGTAAATATTGCAAATATTCTACTCTAAATATTGAAAATTTACCACAGAAATTATGACAAATTTTCCACAGTAAACATTGAAAATTTACCTCTGAAATTATAGCAAAGTAACCACTGAAATATAGCAAATTAACCACTGTAAATATTGTCAATTTTCCACTGTAAGTATTGCAAATTTACCACTGAAATTATTGCAATTTAAACACTGTAAATGTTGCAAATTTTCCACTCTAAATATAGCAAATTTACCACTGTAAATATTGAAAATTTTACACTGTAAATATTGCAAATTAACCACTGTAAATATTGCAAATATTCTACTCTAAATATTGCAAATTTAGCACTGAAATTTCTCCAAATTAACCACTGTATATATTGCAAACAAATCACTGTAAATATTGAAAAATTTCCACTGTAATTATTGCAATTTTACCAGTGAAATTATTGCAAATTTTCCACTGTAAATATTGCAAATTTTGCACTATAATATTGTCAATTTTCCACTGTAAATATTGCAAATTTACCACTGAAATTATTGCAAATTTTCCACTGTAAATATTGCAAATTTTCCACTCTTAATATTGCAGATTTTCCACTCTAAATATTGCAAATTTACCACTGAAATTATTGCAGATTTTCCACTGTAAATATAGCAAATTTACCTCTGAAATTATAGCAAGTAACCACTGAAATATAGCAAATTAACCACTGTAAATATTGCCAATTTTCCACTGTAAATGTTGCAAATTTACCACTGAAATTTTTCCAAATTATCCACTGTAAATATTGCAAACTAACACCTGTAAATATTGAAAATTTTCCATTGTAAATATTGCAAATTTACCACAGAAATTATGGCAAATTTTCCACAGTAGACATTGCAAATTTACCTCTGAAATTATAGCAAAGTATCCACAGAAATTATAGAAAATTGACCACTGTAAATATTGCAAATTAACCACTGTAAATATTGCAAATATTCGACTCTAAATATTGCAAATTTATCACTGAAATTTTTCCAAAATTACCACTGTAAATATTGCAAACTAATCACTGTATATATTGAAAAATTTCCACTGTAATTATTGCAATTTTACCAGTGAAATTATTGCAAATTTTCCACTGTAAATGTTGGAAATTTTCCACTCTAAATATTGCAAATTTACCAGCTGAAATTATAGCAAATAACCACTGAAATATAGCAAATTAACCACTGTAAATATTGTCAATTTTCCACTGTAAATGTTCCAAATTTACCACTGAAATTATTGCAAATTTCCCACTGTAAATATTTCAAATTTTCCACTCTTAATATTGCAAATTTTCCACTCCAAATATTGCAAATTTACCACTGAAATTATTCCAGATTTTCCACTGTAAATATAGCAAATTTACCGCTGAAATTATAGCAAATTAACCACTGAAATTATTGCAAATTGACCACTGTAAGTATTGCAAATTAACCACTGTAAATATTGCAAATATTCGACTCTAAATATTGCAAATTTAGCACTGAAATTTCTCCAAATTAACCACTGTAAATATTGCAAACTAATCACTGTAAATATTGAAAATTTTCCACTGTAATTATTGCAATTTTACCAGTGAAATTATGGCAAATTTTCCACTGTAAATATTGGAAATGTACCCCTGAAATTATAGAAAAGTAACCACTGAAATTATAGCAAATTAACCACTGTAAATATTTCAAACTAACCACTGTAAATATTGCAAACTTTCCACCCTAAATATAGAAAATTTTCCATTGTAAATATTGTAAAATTTACCACAGAAATTATGGCAAATTTTCCACTGTAAACATTGAAAATTTACCTCTGAAATTATAGCAAAGTAACCACTGAAATATAGCAAATTAACCACTGTAAATATTGCAAATTTTCCACTGTAAGTATTGCAAATTTACCACTGTAAATATTGCAAATTTACCACTGAAATTTTTGCAAATTAAACACTGTAAATATTGCAAATTTTCCACTGTAAGTATTGATAAATTTACCACTGAAATTATAGCAAATTAACTAGTGAAATTATAGCAAATTAACCACTGAAATTATAGCAAATTAACCACTCTAATTATTGCAGATTTTCCCCTTTAAATATTGCAAATTTACAACTGAAATTATAGCAAATTAACCACAGAAATTATAGCAAATTGACCACTGTAAATATTGCAAATTAACCACTGTAAATACTGAAAATATTCTACTCTAAATATTGGAAATTTAGCACTGAAATTTTTCCAATTAACCACTGTAAATATTGCAAACCAACACCTGTAAATATTGAAAATTTTCCATTGTAAATATTGCAAATTTACCACAGAAATTATGACAAATTTTCCACAGTAAACTTTGCAAATTTACCTCTGAAATTATAGCAAAGTAACTACTGAAATATAGCAAATTAACCACTGTAAATATTGTCAATTTTCCACTGTAAGTATTGCAAATTTACCACTGAAATTATTGCAATTTAAACACTGTAAATATTGCAAATTTTCCACTCTAAATATAGCAAATTTACCACTGTAAATATTGAAAATTTTACACTGTAAATATTGCAAATTAACCACTGTAAATATTGCAAATATTCTACTCTAAATATTGCAAATTTAGCACTGAAATTTCTCCAAATTAACCACTGTAAATATTGCAAACAAATCACTGTAAATATTGAAAAATTTCCACTGTAATTATTGCAATTTTACCAGTGAAATTATTGCAAATTTTCCACTGTAAATATTGGAAATTTACCCCTGGAATTATAGAAAAGTAACCACTGAAATTATAGCAAATTAACCACTGTAAATATTTCAAACTAACCACTGTAAATATTGCAAACTTTCCACCCTAAATATAGAAAATTTTCCATTGTAAATATTGTAAAATTTACCACAGAAATTATGGAAAATTTTCCACTGTAAACATTGAAAATTTACCTCTGAAATTATAGCAAAGTAACCACTGAAATATAGCAAATTAACCACTGTAAATATTGCAAATTTTCCACTGTAAGTATTGCAAATTTACCACCGTAAATATTGCAAAGTAAACACTGTAAATATTGCAAAATTTCCACTCTAAATATTGAAAATTTTCCACTGTAAATATAGCAAATTAACCACTGTAAATATTGCAAATTTACCTCTGAAATTATTGCAAATTTTCCACTGTAAATATTGCAAATTTTCCACTCTTAATATTGCGAATTTTCCACTCTAAATATTGCAAATTTACCACTGAAATTATTGCAGATTTTCCACTGTAAATATAGCAAATTTACCTCTGAAATTATAGCAAGTAACCACTGAAATATAGCAAATTAACCACTGTAAATATTGCCAATTTTCCACTGTAAATGTTGCAAATTTACCACTGAAATTTTTCCAAATTATCCACTGTAAATATTGCAAACTAACACCTGTAAATATTGAAAATTTTCCATTGTAAATATTGCAAATTTACCACAGAAATTATGGCAAATTTTCCACAGTAGACATTGCAAATTTACCTCTGAAATTATAGCAAAGTATCCACAGAAATTATAGAAAATTGACCACTGTAAATATTGCAAATTAACCACTGTAAATATTGCAAATATTCGACTCTAAATATTGCAAATTTATCACTGAAATTTTTCCAAAATTACCACTGTAAATATTGCAAACTAATCACTGTAAATATTGAAAAATTTCCACTGTAATTATTGCAATTTTACCAGTGAAATTATTGCAAATTTTCCACTGTAAATGTTGGAAATTTTCCACTCTAAATATTGCAAATTTACCGCTGAAATTATAGCAAATAACCACTGAAATATAGCAAATTAACCACTGTAAATATTGTCAATTTTCCACTGTAAATGTTGCAAATTTACCACTGAAATTATTGCAAATTTTCCACTGTAAATATTTCAAATTTTCCACTCTTAATATTGCAAATTTTCCACTCTAAATATTGCAAATTTACCACTGAAATTATTCCAGATTTTCCACTGTAAATATAGCAAATTTACCGCTGAAATTATAGCAAATTAACCACTGAAATTATTGCAAATTGACCACTGTAAGTATTGCAAATTAACCACTGTAAATATTGCAAATATTCGACTCTAAATATTGCAAATTTAGCACTGAAATTTCTCCAAATTAACCACTGTAAATATTGCAAACTAATCACTGTAAATATTGAAAATTTTCCACTGTAATTATTGCAATTTTACCAGTGAAATTATGGCAAATTTTCCACAGTAAATATTGGAAATGTACCCCTGAAATTATAGAAAATTAACCCCTGAAATTATAGCAAATTAACCACTGTAAATATTTCAAACTAACCACTGTAAATATTGCAAACTTTCCACCCTAAATATAGAAAATTTTCCATTGTAAATATTGTAAAATTTACCACAGAAATTATGGAAAATTTTCCACTGTAAACATTGAAAATTTACCTCTGAAATTATAGCAAAGTAACCACTGAAATATAGCAAATTAACCACTGTAAATATTGCAAATTTTCCACTGTAAGTATTGCAAATTTACCACCGTAAATATTGCAAAGTAAACACTGTAAATATTGCAAAATTTCCACTCTAAATATTGAAAATTTTCCACTGTAAATATAGCAAATTAACCACTGTAAATATTGCAAATTTACCACTGAAATTATTGCAAATTTTCCACTGTAAATATTGCAAATTTTCCACTCTTAATATTGCGAATTTTCCACTCTAAATATTGCAAATTTACCACTGAAATTATTGCAGATTTTCCACTGTAAATATAGCAAATTTACCTCTGAAATTATAGCAAGTAACCACTGAAATATAGCAAATTAACCACTGTAAATATTGCCAATTTTCCACTGTAAATGTTGCAAATTTACCACTGAAATTTTTCCAAATTATCCACTGTAAATATTGCAAACTAACACCTGTAAATATTGAAAATTTTCCATTGTAAATATTGCAAATTTACCACAGAAATTATGGCAAATTTTCCACAGTAGACATTGCAAATTTACCTCTGAAATTATAGCAAAGTATCCACAGAAATTATAGAAAATTGACCACTGTAAATATTGCAAATTAACCACTGTAAATATTGCAAATATTCGACTCTAAATATTGCAAATTTATCACTGAAATTTTTCCAAAATTACCACTGTAAATATTGCAAACTAATCACTGTAAATATTGAAAAATTTCCACTGTAATTATTGCAATTTTACCAGTGAAATTATTGCAAATTTTCCACTGTAAATGTTGGAAATTTTCCACTCTAAATATTGCAAATTTACCGCTGAAATTATAGCAAATAACCACTGAAATATAGCAAATTAACCACTGTAAATATTGTCAATTTTCCACTGTAAATGTTGCAAATTTACCACTGAAATTATTGCAAATTTTCCACTGTAAATATTTCAAATTTTCCACTCTTAATATTGCAAATTTTCCACTCTAAATATTGCAAATTTACCACTGAAATTATTCCAGATTTTCCACTGTAAATATAGCAAATTTACCGCTGAAATTATAGCAAATTAACCACTGAAATTATTGCAAATTGACCACTGTAAGTATTGCAAATTAACCACTGTAAATATTGCAAATATTCGACTCTAAATATTGCAAATTTAGCACTGAAATTTCTCCAAATTAACCACTGTAAATATTGCAAACTAATCACTGTAAATATTGAAAATTTTCCACTGTAATTATTGCAATTTTACCAGTGAAATTATGGCAAATTTTCCACTGAAAATATTGGAAATGTACCCCTGAAATTATAGAAAAGTAACCACTGAAATTATAGCAAATTAACCACTGTAAATATTTCAAACTAACCACTGTAAATATTGCAAACTTTCCACCCTAAATATAGAAAATTTTCCATTGTAAATATTGTAAAATTTACCACAGAAATTATGGAAAATTTTCCACTGTAAACATTGAAAATTTACCTCTGAAATTATAGCAAAGTAACCACTGAAATATAGCAAATTAACCACTGTAAATATTGCAAATTTTCCACTGTAAGTATTGCAAATTTACCACCGTAAATATTGCAAAGTAAACACTGTAAATATTGCAAAATTTCCACTCTAAATATTGAAAATTTTCCACTGTAAATATAGCAAATTAACCACTGTAAATATTGCAAATTTACCACTGAAATTATTGCAAATTTTCCACTGTAAATATTGCAAATTTTCCACTCTTAATATTGCGAATTTTCCACTCTAAATATTGCAAATTTACCACTGAAATTATTGCAGATTTTCCACTGTAAATATAGCAAATTTACCTCTGAAATTATAGCAAGTAACCACTGAAATATAGCAAATTAACCACTGTAAATATTGCCAATTTTCCACTGTAAATGTTGCAAATTTACCACTGAAATTTTTCCAAATTATCCACTGTAAATATTGCAAACTAACACCTGTAAATATTGAAAATTTTCCATTGTAAATATTGCAAATTTACCACAGAAATTATGGCAAATTTTCCACAGTAGACATTGCAAATTTACCTCTGAAATTATAGCAAAGTATCCACAGAAATTATAGAAAATTGACCACTGTAAATATTGCAAATTAACCACTGTAAATATTGCAAATATTCGACTCTAAATATTGCAAATTTATCACTGAAATTTTTCCAAAATTACCACTGTAAATATTGCAAACTAATCACTGTAAATATTGAAAAATTTCCACTGTAATTATTGCAATTTTACCAGTGAAATTATTGCAAATTTTCCACTGTAAATGTTGGAAATTTTCCACTCTAAATATTGCAAATTTACCAGCTGAAATTATAGCAAATAACCACTGAAATATAGCAAATTAACCACTGTAAATATTGTCAATTTTCCACTGTAAATGTTGCAAATTTACCACTGAAATTATTGCAAATTTCCCACTGTAAATATTTCAAATTTTCCACTCTTAATATTGCAAATTTTCCACTCTAAATATTGCAAATTTACCACTGAAATTATTCCAGATTTTCCACTGTAAATATAGCAAATTTACCGCTGAAATTATAGCAAATTAACCACTGAAATTATTGCAAATTGACCACTGTAAGTATTGCAAATTAACCACTGTAAATATTGCAAATATTCGACTCTAAATATTGCAAATTTAGCACTGAAATTTCTCCAAACGAACCACCGTAAATATTGCAAACTAATCACTGTAAATATTGAAAATTTTCCACTGTAATTATTGCAATTTTACCAGTGAAATTATGGCAAATTTTCCACAGTAAATATTGGAAATGTACCGCTGAAATTATAGAAAAGTAACCACTGAAATTATAGCAAATTAACCACTGTAAATATTTCAAACTAACCACTGTAAATATTGCAAACTTTCCACCCTAAATATAGAAAATTTTCCATTGTAAATATTGTAAAATTTACCACAGAAATTATGGAAAATTTTCCACTGTAAACATTGAAAATTTACCTCTGAAATTATAGCAAAGTAACCACTGAAATATAGCAAATTAACCACTGTAAATATTGCAAATTTTCCACTGTAAGTATTGCAAATTTACCACCGTAAATATTGCAAAGTAAACACTGTAAATATTGCAAAATTTCCACTCTAAATATTGAAAATTTTCCACTGTAAATATAGCAAATTAACCACTGTAAATATTGCAAATTAATCACTGTAAATATTGCAAATATTCTACTCTAAATATTGAAAATTTACCACAGAAATTATGGCAAATTTTCCACAGTAAACTTTGCAAATTTACCTCTGAAATTATAGCAAAGTAACTACTGAAATATAGCAAATTAACCACTGTAAATATTGCCAATTTTCCACTGTAAATGTTGCAAATTTACCACTGAAATTTTTCCAAATTATCCACTGTAAATATTGCAAACTAACACCTGTAAATATTGAAAATTTTCCATTGTAAATATTGCAAATTTACCACAGAAATTATGGCAAATTTTCCACAGTAGACATTGCAAATTTACCTCTGAAATTATAGCAAAGTATCCACAGAAATTATAGAAAATTGACCACTGTAAATATTGCAAATTAACCACTCTAAATATTGCAAATATTCGACTCTAAATATTGCAAATTTATCACTGAAATTTTTCCAAAATTACCACTGTAAATATTGCAAACTAATCACTGTAAATATTGAAAAATTTCCACTGTAATTATTGCAATTTTACCAGTGAAATTATTGCAAATTTTCCACTGTAAATGTTGGAAATTTTCCACTCTAAATATTGCAAATTTACCGCTGAAATTATAGCAAATAACCACTGAAATATAGCAAATTAACCACTGTAAATATTGTCAATTTTCCACTGTAAATGTTGCAAATTTACCACTGAAATTATTGCAAATTTCCCACTGTAAATATTTCAAATTTTCCACTCTTAATATTGCAAATTTTCCACTCTAAATATTGCAAATTTACCACTGAAATTATTCCAGATTTTCCACTGTAAATATAGCAAATTTACCGCTGAAATTATAGCAAATTAACCACTGAAATTATTGCAAATTGACCACTGTAAGTATTGCAAATTAACCACTGTAAATATTGCAAATATTCGACTCTAAATATTGCAAATTTAGCACTGAAATTTCTCCAAATTAACCACTGTAAATATTGCAAACTAATCACTGTAAATATTGAAAATTTTCCACTGTAATTATTGCAATTTTACCAGTGAAATTATGGCAAATTTTCCACTGTAAATATTGGAAATGTACCCCTGAAATTATAGAAAAGTAACCACTGAAATTATAGCAAATTAACCACTGTAAATATTTCAAACTAACCACTGTAAATATTGCGAACTTTCCACCCTAAATATAGAAAATTTTCCATTGTAAATATTGTAAAATTTACCACAGAAATTATGGAAAATTTTCCACTGTAAACATTGAAAATTTACCTCTGAAATTATAGCAAAGTAACCACTGAAATATAGCAAATTAACCACTGTAAATATTGCAAATTTTCCACTGTAAGTATTGCAAATTTACCACCGTAAATATTGCAAAGTAAACACTGTAAATATTGCAAAATTTCCACTCTAAATATTGAAAATTTTCCACTGTAAATATAGCAAATTAACCACTGTAAATATTGCAAATTTACCACTGAAATTATTGCAAATTTTCCACTGTAAATATTGCAAATTTTCCACTCTTAATATTGCGAATTTTCCACTCTAAATATTGCAAATTTACCACTGAAATTATTGCAGATTTTCCACTGTAAATATAGCAAATTTACCTCTGAAATTATAGCAAGTAACCACTGAAATATAGCAAATTAACCACTGTAAATATTGCCAATTTTCCACTGTAAATGTTGCAAATTTACCACTGAAATTTTTCCAAATTATCCACTGTAAATATTGCAAACTAACACCTGTAAATATTGAAAATTTTCCATTGTAAATATTGCAAATTTACCACAGAAATTATGGCAAATTTTCCACAGTAGACATTGCAAATTTACCTCTGAAATTATAGCAAAGTATCCACAGAAATTATAGAAAATTGACCACTGTAAATATTGCAAATTAACCACTGTAAATATTGCAAATATTCGACTCTAAATATTGCAAATTTATCACTGAAATTTTTCCAAAATTACCACTGTAAATATTGCAAACTAATCACTGTAAATATTGAAAAATTTCCACTGTAATTATTGCAATTTTACCAGTGAAATTATTGCAAATTTTCCACTGTAAATGTTGGAAATTTTCCACTCTAAATATTGCAAATTTACCGCTGAAATTATAGCAAATAACCACTGAAATATAGCAAATTAACCACTGTAAATATTGTCAATTTTCCACTGTAAATGTTGCAAATTTACCACTGAAATTATTGCAAATTTTCCACTGTAAATATTTCAAATTTTCCACTCTTAATATTGCAAATTTTCCACTCTAAATATTGCAAATTTACCACTGAAATTATTCCAGATTTTCCACTGTAAATATAGCAAATTTACCGCTGAAATTATAGCAAATTAACCACTGAAATTATTGCAAATTGACCACTGTAAGTATTGCAAATTAACCACTGTAAATATTGCAAATATTCGACTCTAAATATTGCAAATTTAGCACTGAAATTTCTCCAAATTAACCACTGTAAATATTGCAAACTAATCACTGTAAATATTGAAAATTTTCCACTGTAATTATTGCAATTTTACCAGTGAAATTATGGCAAATTTTCCACTGTAAATATTGGAAATGTACCCCTGAAATTATAGAAAAGTAACCACTGAAATTATAGCAAATTAACCACTGTAAATATTTCAAACTAACCACTGTAAATATTGCAAACTTTCCACCCTAAATATAGAAAATTTTCCATTGTAAATATTGTAAAATTTACCACAGAAATTATGGAAAATTTTCCACTGTAAACATTGAAAATTTACCTCTGAAATTATAGCAAAGTAACCACTGAAATATAGCAAATTAACCACTGTAAATATTGCAAATTTTCCACTGTAAGTATTGCAAATTTACCACCGTAAATATTGCAAAGTAAACACTGTAAATATTGCAAAATTTCCACTCTAAATATTGAAAATTTTCCACTGTAAATATAGCAAATTAACCACTGTAAATATTGCAAATTTACCACTGAAATTATTGCAAATTTTCCACTGTAAATATTGCAAATTTTCCACTCTTAATATTGCGAATTTTCCACTCTAAATATTGCAAATTTACCACTGAAATTATTGCAGATTTTCCACTGTAAATATAGCAAATTTACCTCTGAAATTATAGCAAGTAACCACTGAAATATAGCAAATTAACCACTGTAAATATTGCCAATTTTCCACTGTAAATGTTGCAAATTTACCACTGAAATTTTTCCAAATTATCCACTGTAAATATTGCAAACTAACACCTGTAAATATTGAAAATTTTCCATTGTAAATATTGCAAATTTACCACAGAAATTATGGCAAATTTTCCACAGTAGACATTGCAAATTTACCTCTGAAATTATAGCAAAGTATCCACAGAAATTATAGAAAATTGACCACTGTAAATATTGCAAATTAACCACTGTAAATATTGCAAATATTCGACTCTAAATATTGCAAATTTATCACTGAAATTTTTCCAAAATTACCACTGTAAATACTGCAAACTAATCACTGTAAATATTGAAAAATTTCCACTGTAATTATTGCAATTTTACCAGTGAAATTATTGCAAATTTTCCACTGTAAATGTTGGAAATTTTCCACTCTAAATATTGCAAATTTACCAGCTGAAATTATAGCAAATAACCACTGAAATATAGCAAATTAACCACTGTAAATATTGTCAATTTTCCACTGTAAATGTTGCAAATTTACCACTGAAATTATTGCAAATTTCCCACTGTAAATATTTCAAATTTTCCACTCTTAATATTGCAAATTTTCCACTCTAAATATTGCAAATTTACCACTGAAATTATTCCAGATTTTCCACTGTAAATATAGCAAATTTACCGCTGAAATTATAGCAAATTAACCACTGAAATTATTGCAAATTGACCACTGTAAGTATTGCAAATTAACCACTGTAAATATTGCAAATATTCGACTCTAAATATTGCAAATTTAGCACTGAAATTTCTCCAAATGAACCACCGTAAATATTGCAAACTAATCACTGTAAATATTGAAAATTTTCCACTGTAATTATTGCAATTTTACCAGTGAAATTATGGCAAATTTTCCACAGTAAATATTGGAAATGTACCGCTGAAATTATAGAAAAGTAACCACTGAAATTATAGCAAATTAACCACTGTAAATATTTCAAACTAACCACTGTAAATATTGCAAACTTTCCACCCTAAATATAGAAAATTTTCCATTGTAAATATTGTAAAATTTACCACAGAAATTATGGAAAATTTTCCACTGTAAACATTGAAAATTTACCTCTGAAATTATAGCAACGTAACCACTGAAATATAGCAAATTAACCACTGTAAATATTGCAAATTTTCCACTGTAAGTATTGCAAATTTACCACCGTAAATATTGCAAAGTAAACACTGTAAATATTGCAAAATTTCCACTCTAAATATTGAAAATTTTCCACTGTAAATATAGCAAATTAACCACTGTAAATATTGCAAATTAATCACTGTAAATATTGCAAATATTCTACTCTAAATATTGAAAATTTACCACAGAAATTATGGCAAATTTTCCACAGTAAACATTGAAAATTTACCTCTGAAATTATAGCAAAGTAACCACTGAAATATAGCAAATTAACCACTGTAAATATTGTCAATTTTCCACTGTAAGTATTGCAAATTTACCACTGAAATTATTGCAATTTAAACACTGTAAATATTGCAAATTTTCCACTCTAAATATAGCAAATTTACCACTGTAAATATTGAAAATTTTACACTGTAAATATTGCAAATTAACCACTGTAAATATTGCAAATATTCTACTCTAAATATTGCAAATTTAGCACTGAAATTTCTCCAAATTAACCACTGTATATATTGCAAACAAATCACTGTAAATATTGAAAAATTTCCACTGTAATTATTGCAATTTTACCAGTGAAATTATTGCAAATTTTCCACTGTAAATATTGCAAATTTTGCACTATAATATTGTCAATTTTCCACTGTAAATATTGCAAATTTACCACTGAAATTATTGCAAATTTTCCACTGTAAATATTGCAAATTTTCCACTCTTAATATTGCAAATTTTCCACTCTAAATATTGCAAATTTACCACTGAAATTATTGCAGATTTTCCACTGTAAATATAGCAAATTTACCTCTGAAATTATAGCAAGTAACCACTGAAATATAGCAAATTAACCACTGTAAATATTGCCAATTTTCCACTGTAAATGTTGCAAATTTACCACTGAAATTTTTCCAAATTATCCACTGTAAATATTCCAAACTAATCACTGTAAATATTGAAAAATTTCCACTGTAATTATTGCAATTTTACCAGTGAAATTATTGCAAATTTTCCACTGTAAATGTTGGAAATTTTCCACTCTAAATATTGCAAATTTACCGCTGAAATTATAGCAAATAACCACTGAAATATAGCAAATTAACCACTGTAAATATTGTCAATTTTCCACTGTAAATGTTGCAAATTTACCACTGAAATTATTGCAAATTTTCCACTGTAAATATTTCAAATTTTCCACTCTTAATATTGCAAATTTTCCACTCCAAATATTGCAAATTTACCACTGAAATTATTCCAGATTTTCCACTGTAAATATAGCAAATTTACCGCTGAAATTATAGCAAATTAACCACTGAAATTATTGCAAATTGACCACTGTAAGTATTGCAAATTAACCACTGTAAATATTGCAAATATTCGACTCTAAATATTGCAAATTTAGCACTGAAATTTCTCCAAATTAACCACTGTAAATATTGCAAACTAATCACTGTAAATATTGAAAATTTTCCACTGTAATTATTGCAATTTTACCAGTGAAATTATGGCAAATTTTCCACAGTAAATATTGGAAATGTACCGCTGAAATTATAGAAAAGTAACCACTGAAATTATAGCAAATTAACCACTGTAAATATTTCAAACTAACCACTGTAAATATTGCAAACTTTCCACCCTAAATATAGAAAATTTTCCATTGTAAATATTGTAAAATTTACCACAGAAATTATGGCAAATTTTCCACTGTAAACATTGAAAATTTACCTCTGAAATTATAGCAAAGTAACCACTGAAATATAGCAAATTAACCACTGTAAATATTGCAAATTTTCCACTGTAAGTATTGCAAATTTACCACCGAAAATATTGCAAATATCCACTGTGAATATTGCAAATTTACCACTGTAAATATTGCAAATTTACCACTGAAATTTTTGCAAATTAAACACTGTAAATATTGCAAATTTTCCACTGTAAGTATTGATAAATTTACCACTGAAATTATAGCAAATTAACTAGTGAAATTATAGCAAATTAACCACTGAAATTATAGCAAATTAACCACTCTAATTATTGCAGATTTTCCCCTTTAAATATTGCAAATTTACAACTGAAATTATAGCAAATTAACCACAGAAATTATAGCAAATTGACCACTGTAAATATTGCAAATTAACCACTGTAAATACTGAAAATATTCTACTCTAAATATTGGAAATTTAGCACTGAAATTTTTCCAATTAACCACTGTAAATATTGCAAACCAACACCTGTAAATATTGAAAATTTTCCATTGTAAATATTGCAAATTTACCACAGAAATTATGACAAATTTTCCACAGTAAACTTTGCAAATTTACCTCTGAAATTATAGCAAAGTAACTACTGAAATATAGCAAATTAACCACTGTAAATATTGTCAATTTTCCACTGTAAGTATTGCAAATTTACCACCGTAAATATTGCAAAGTAAACACTGTAAATATTGCAAAATTTCCACTCTAAATATTGAAAATTTTCCACTGTAAATATAGCAAATTAACCACTGTAAATATTGCAAATTTACCACTGAAATTATTGCAAATTTTCCACTGTAAATATTGCAAATTTTCCACTCTTAATATTGCGAATTTTCCACTCTAAATATTGCAAATTTACCACTGAAATTATTGCAGATTTTCCACTGTAAATATAGCAAATTTACCTCTGAAATTATAGCAAGTAACCACTGAAATATAGCAAATTAACCACTGTAAATATTGCCAATTTTCCACTGTAAATGTTGCAAATTTACCACTGAAATTTTTCCAAATTATCCACTGTAAATATTGCAAACTAACACCTGTAAATATTGAAAATTTTCCATTGTAAATATTGCAAATTTACCACAGAAATTATGGCAAATTTTCCACAGTAGACATTGCAAATTTACCTCTGAAATTATAGCAAAGTATCCACAGAAATTATAGAAAATTGACCACTGTAAATATTGCAAATTAACCACTCTAAATATTGCAAATATTCGACTCTAAATATTGCAAATTTATCACTGAAATTTTTCCAAAATTACCACTGTAAATATTGCAAACTAATCACTGTAAATATTGAAAAATTTCCACTGTAATTATTGCAATTTTACCAGTGAAATTATTGCAAATTTTCCACTGTAAATGTTGGAAATTTTCCACTCTAAATATTGCAAATTTACCGCTGAAATTATAGCAAATAACCACTGAAATATAGCAAATTAACCACTGTAAATATTGTCAATTTTCCACTGTAAATGTTGCAAATTTACCACTGAAATTATTGCAAATTTCCCACTGTAAATATTTCAAATTTTCCACTCTTAATATTGCAAATTTTCCACTCTAAATATTGCAAATTTACCACTGAAATTATTCCAGATTTTCCACTGTAAATATAGCAAATTTACCGCTGAAATTATAGCAAATTAACCACTGAAATTATTGCAAATTGACCACTGTAAGTATTGCAAATTAACCACTGTAAATATTGCAAATATTCGACTCTAAATATTGCAAATTTAGCACTGAAATTTCTCCAAATTAACCACTGTAAATATTGCAAACTAATCACTGTAAATATTGAAAATTTTCCACTGTAATTATTGCAATTTTACCAGTGAAATTATGGCAAATTTTCCACTGTAAATATTGGAAATGTACCCCTGAAATTATAGAAAAGTAACCACTGAAATTATAGCAAATTAACCACTGTAAATATTTCAAACTAACCACTGTAAATATTGCGAACTTTCCACCCTAAATATAGAAAATTTTCCATTGTAAATATTGTAAAATTTACCACAGAAATTATGGAAAATTTTCCACTGTAAACATTGAAAATTTACCTCTGAAATTATAGCAAAGTAACCACTGAAATTATTGCAAATTTTCCACTGTAAATATTGCAAATTTTCCACTGTAAGTATTGCAAATTTACCACCGTAAATATTGCAAAGTAAACACTGTAAATATTGCAAAATTTCCACTCTAAATATTGAAAATTTTCCACTGTAAATATAGCAAATTAACCACTGTAAATATTGCAAATTAATCACTGTAAATATTGCAAATATTCTACTCTAAATATTGAAAATTTACCACAGAAATTATGACAAATTTTCCACAGTAAACATTGAAAATTTACCTCTGAAATTATAGCAAAGTAACCACTGAAATATAGCAAATTAACCACTGTAAATATTGTCAATTTTCCACTGTAAGTATTGCAAATTTACCACTGAAATTATTGCAATTTAAACACTGTAAATATTGCAAATTTTCCACTCTAAATATAGCAAATTTACCACTGTAAATATTGAAAATTTTACACTGTAAATATTGCAAATTAACCACTGTAAATATTGCAAATATTCTACTCTAAATATTGCAAATTTAGCACTGAAATTTCTCCAAATTAACCACTGTATATATTGCAAACAAATCACTGTAAATATTGAAAAATTTCCACTGTAATTATTGCAATTTTACCAGTGAAATTATTGCAAATTTTCCACTGTAAATATTGCAAATTTTGCACTATAATATTGTCAATTTTCCACTGTAAATATTGCAAATTTACCACTGAAATTATTGCAAATTTTCCACTGTAAATATTGCAAATTTTCCACTCTTAATATTGCAGATTTTCCACTCTAAATATTGCAAATTTACCACTGAAATTATTGCAGATTTTCCACTGTAAATATAGCAAATTTACCTCTGAAATTATAGCAAGTAACCACTGAAATATAGCAAATTAACCACTGTAAATATTGCCAATTTTCCACTGTAAATGTTGCAAATTTACCACTGAAATTTTTCCAAATTATCCACTGTAAATATTGCAAACTAACACCTGTAAATATTGAAAATTTTCCATTGTAAATATTGCAAATTTACCACAGAAATTATGGCAAATTTTCCACAGTAGACATTGCAAATTTACCTCTGAAATTATAGCAAAGTATCCACAGAAATTATAGAAAATTGACCACTGTAAATATTGCAAATTAACCACTGTAAATATTGCAAATATTCGACTCTAAATATTGCAAATTTATCACTGAAATTTTTCCAAAATTACCACTGTAAATATTGCAAACTAATCACTGTATATATTGAAAAATTTCCACTGTAATTATTGCAATTTTACCAGTGAAATTATTGCAAATTTTCCACTGTAAATGTTGGAAATTTTCCACTCTAAATATTGCAAATTTACCAGCTGAAATTATAGCAAATAACCACTGAAATATAGCAAATTAACCACTGTAAATATTGTCAATTTTCCACTGTAAATGTTGCAAATTTACCACTGAAATTATTGCAAATTTCCCACTGTAAATATTTCAAATTTTCCACTCTTAATATTGCAAATTTTCCACTCCAAATATTGCAAATTTACCACTGAAATTATTCCAGATTTTCCACTGTAAATATAGCAAATTTACCGCTGAAATTATAGCAAATTAACCACTGAAATTATTGCAAATTGACCACTGTAAGTATTGCAAATTAACCACTGTAAATATTGCAAATATTCGACTCTAAATATTGCAAATTTAGCACTGAAATTTCTCCAAATTAACCACTGTAAATATTGCAAACTAATCACTGTAAATATTGAAAATTTTCCACTGTAATTATTGCAATTTTACCAGTGAAATTATGGCAAATTTTCCACAGTAAATATTGGAAATGTACCGCTGAAATTATAGAAAAGTAACCACTGAAATTATAGCAAATTAACCACTGTAAATATTTCAAACTAACCACTGTAAATATTGCAAACTTTCCACCCTAAATATAGAAAATTTTCCATTGTAAATATTGTAAAATTTACCACAGAAATTATGGAAAATTTTCCACTGTAAACATTGAAAATTTACCTCTGAAATTATAGCAAAGTAACCACTGAAATATAGCAAATTAACCACTGTAAATATTGCAAATTTTCCACTGTAAGTATTGCAAATTTACCACCGAAAATATTGCAAATATCCACTGTGAATATTGCAAATTTACCACTGTAAATATTGCAAATTTACCACTGAAATTTTTGCAAATTAAACACTGTAAATATTGCAAATTTTCCACTGTAAGTATTGATAAATTTACCACTGAAATTATAGCAAATTAACTAGTGAAATTATAGCAAATTAACCACTGAAATTATAGCAAATTAACCACTCTAATTATTGCAGATTTTCCCCTTTAAATATTGCAAATTTACAACTGAAATTATAGCAAATTAACCACAGAAATTATAGCAAATTGACCACTGTAAATATTGCAAATTAACCACTGTAAATACTGAAAATATTCTACTCTAAATATTGGAAATTTAGCACTGAAATTTTTCCAATTAACCACTGTAAATATTGCAAACCAACACCTGTAAATATTGAAAATTTTCCATTGTAAATATTGCAAATTTACCACAGAAATTATGACAAATTTTCCACAGTAAACTTTGCAAATTTACCTCTGAAATTATAGCAAAGTAACTACTGAAATATAGCAAATTAACCACTGTAAATATTGCCAATTTTCCACTGTAAATGTTGCAAATTTACCACTGAAATTTTTCCAAATTATCCACTGTAAATATTGCAAACTAACACCTGTAAATATTGAAAATTTTCCATTGTAAATATTGCAAATTTACCACAGAAATTATGGCAAATTTTCCACAGTAGACATTGCAAATTTACCTCTGAAATTATAGCAAAGTATCCACAGAAATTATAGAAAATTGACCACTGTAAATATTGCAAATTAACCACTCTAAATATTGCAAATATTCGACTCTAAATATTGCAAATTTATCACTGAAATTTTTCCAAAATTACCACTGTAAATATTGCAAACTAATCACTGTAAATATTGAAAAATTTCCACTGTAATTATTGCAATTTTACCAGTGAAATTATTGCAAATTTTCCACTGTAAATGTTGGAAATTTTCCACTCTAAATATTGCAAATTTACCGCTGAAATTATAGCAAATAACCACTGAAATATAGCAAATTAACCACTGTAAATATTGTCAATTTTCCACTGTAAATGTTGCAAATTTACCACTGAAATTATTGCAAATTTCCCACTGTAAATATTTCAAATTTTCCACTCTTAATATTGCAAATTTTCCACTCTAAATATTGCAAATTTACCACTGAAATTATTCCAGATTTTCCACTGTAAATATAGCAAATTTACCGCTGAAATTATAGCAAATTAACCACTGAAATTATTGCAAATTGACCACTGTAAGTATTGCAAATTAACCACTGTAAATATTGCAAATATTCGACTCTAAATATTGCAAATTTAGCACTGAAATTTCTCCAAATTAACCACTGTAAATATTGCAAACTAATCACTGTAAATATTGAAAATTTTCCACTGTAATTATTGCAATTTTACCAGTGAAATTATGGCAAATTTTCCACTGTAAATATTGGAAATGTACCCCTGAAATTATAGAAAAGTAACCACTGAAATTATAGCAAATTAACCACTGTAAATATTTCAAACTAACCACTGTAAATATTGCGAACTTTCCACCCTAAATATAGAAAATTTTCCATTGTAAATATTGTAAAATTTACCACAGAAATTATGGAAAATTTTCCACTGTAAACATTGAAAATTTACCTCTGAAATTATAGCAAAGTAACCACTGAAATTATTGCAAATTTTCCACTGTAAATATTGCAAATTTTCCACTGTAAGTATTGCAAATTTACCACCGTAAATATTGCAAAGTAAACACTGTAAATATTGCAAAATTTCCACTCTAAATATTGAAAATTTTCCACTGTAAATATAGCAAATTAACCACTGTAAATATTGCAAATTAATCACTGTAAATATTGCAAATATTCTACTCTAAATATTGAAAATTTACCACAGAAATTATGACAAATTTTCCACAGTAAACATTGAAAATTTACCTCTGAAATTATAGCAAAGTAACCACTGAAATATAGCAAATTAACCACTGTAAATATTGTCAATTTTCCACTGTAAGTATTGCAAATTTACCACTGAAATTATTGCAATTTAAACACTGTAAATATTGCAAATTTTCCACTCTAAATATAGCAAATTTACCACTGTAAATATTGAAAATTTTACACTGTAAATATTGCAAATTAACCACTGTAAATATTGCAAATATTCTACTCTAAATATTGCAAATTTAGCACTGAAATTTCTCCAAATTAACCACTGTATATATTGCAAACAAATCACTGTAAATATTGAAAAATTTCCACTGTAATTATTGCAATTTTACCAGTGAAATTATTGCAAATTTTCCACTGTAAATATTGCAAATTTTGCACTATAATATTGTCAATTTTCCACTGTAAATATTGCAAATTTACCACTGAAATTATTGCAAATTTTCCACTGTAAATATTGCAAATTTTCCACTCTTAATATTGCAGATTTTCCACTCTAAATATTGCAAATTTACCACTGAAATTATTGCAGATTTTCCACTGTAAATATAGCAAATTTACCTCTGAAATTATAGCAAGTAACCACTGAAATATAGCAAATTAACCACTGTAAATATTGCCAATTTTCCACTGTAAATGTTGCAAATTTACCACTGAAATTTTTCCAAATTATCCACTGTAAATATTGCAAACTAACACCTGTAAATATTGAAAATTTTCCATTGTAAATATTGCAAATTTACCACAGAAATTATGGCAAATTTTCCACAGTAGACATTGCAAATTTACCTCTGAAATTATAGCAAAGTATCCACAGAAATTATAGAAAATTGACCACTGTAAATATTGCAAATTAACCACTCTAAATATTGCAAATATTCGACTCTAAATATTGCAAATTTATCACTGAAATTTTTCCAAAATTACCACTGTAAATATTGCAAACTAATCACTGTATATATTGAAAAATTTCCACTGTAATTATTGCAATTTTACCAGTGAAATTATTGCAAATTTTCCACTGTAAATGTTGGAAATTTTCCACTCTAAATATTGCAAATTTACCAGCTGAAATTATAGCAAATAACCACTGAAATATAGCAAATTAACCACTGTAAATATTGTCAATTTTCCACTGTAAATGTTGCAAATTTACCACTGAAATTATTGCAAATTTTCCACTGTAAATATTTCAAATTTTCCACTCTTAATATTGCAAATTTTCCACTCTAAATATTGCAAATTTACCACTGAAATTATTCCAGATTTTCCACTGTAAATATAGCAAATTTACCGCTGAAATTATAGCAAATTAACCACTGAAATTATTGCAAATTGACCACTGTAAGTATTGCAAATTAACCACTGTAAATATTGCAAATATTCGACTCTAAATATTGCAAATTTAGCACTGAAATTTCTCCAAATTAACCACTGTAAATATTGCAAACTAATCACTGTAAATATTGAAAATTTTCCACTGTAATTATTGCAATTTTACCAGTGAAATTATGGCAAATTTTCCACAGTAAATATTGGAAATGTACCGCTGAAATTATAGAAAAGTAACCACTGAAATTATAGCAAATTAACCACTGTAAATATTTCAAACTAACCACTGTAAATATTGCAAACTTTCCACCCTAAATATAGAAAATTTTCCATTGTAAATATTGTAAAATTTACCACAGAAATTATGGCAAATTTTCCACTGTAAACATTGAAAATTTACCTCTGAAATTATAGCAAAGTAACCACTGAAATACAGCAAATTAACCACTGTAAATATTGCAAATTTTCCACTGTAAGTATTGCAAATTTACCACCGAAAATATTGCAAATATCCACTGTGAATATTGCAAATTTACCACTGTAAATATTGCAAATTTACCACTGAAATTTTTGCAAATTAAACACTGTAAATATTGCAAATTTTCCACTGTAAGTATTGATAAATTTACCACTGAAATTATAGCAAATTAACTAGTGAAATTATAGCAAATTAACCACTGAAATTATAGCAAATTAACCACTCTAATTATTGCAGATTTTCCCCTTTAAATATTGCAAATTTACAACTGAAATTATAGCAAATTAACCACAGAAATTATAGCAAATTGACCACTGTAAATATTGCAAATTAACCACTGTAAATACTGAAAATATTCTACTCTAAATATTGGAAATTTAGCACTGAAATTTTTCCAATTAACCACTGTAAATATTGCAAACCAACACCTGTAAATATTGAAAATTTTCCATTGTAAATATTGCAAATTTACCACAGAAATTATGACAAATTTTCCACAGTAAACTTTGCAAATTTACCTCTGAAATTATAGCAAAGTAACTACTGAAATATAGCAAATTAACCACTGTAAATATTGTCAATTTTCCACTGTAAGTATTGCAAATTTACCACCGTAAATATTGCAAAGTAAACACTGTAAATATTGCAAAATTTCCACTCTAAATATTGAAAATTTTCCACTGTAAATATAGCAAATTAACCACTGTAAATATTGCAAATTTACCACTGAAATTATTGCAAATTTTCCACTGTAAATATTGCAAATTTTCCACTCTTAATATTGCGAATTTTCCACTCTAAATATTGCAAATTTACCACTGAAATTATTGCAGATTTTCCACTGTAAATATAGCAAATTTACCTCTGAAATTATAGCAAGTAACCACTGAAATATAGCAAATTAACCACTGTAAATATTGCCAATTTTCCACTGTAAATGTTGCAAATTTACCACTGAAATTTTTCCAAATTATCCACTGTAAATATTGCAAACTAACACCTGTAAATATTGAAAATTTTCCATTGTAAATATTGCAAATTTACCACAGAAATTATGGCAAATTTTCCACAGTAGACATTGCAAATTTACCTCTGAAATTATAGCAAAGTATCCACAGAAATTATAGAAAATTGACCACTGTAAATATTGCAAATTAACCACTGTAAATATTGCAAATATTCGACTCTAAATATTGCAAATTTATCACTGAAATTTTTCCAAAATTACCACTGTAAATATTGCAAACTAATCACTGTAAATATTGAAAAATTTCCACTGTAATTATTGCAATTTTACCAGTGAAATTATTGCAAATTTTCCACTGTAAATGTTGGAAATTTTCCACTCTAAATATTGCAAATTTACCGCTGAAATTATAGCAAATAACCACTGAAATATAGCAAATTAACCACTGTAAATATTGTCAATTTTCCACTGTAAATGTTGCAAATTTACCACTGAAATTATTGCAAATTTCCCACTGTAAATATTTCAAATTTTCCACTCTTAATATTGCAAATTTTCCACTCTAAATATTGCAAATTTACCACTGAAATTATTCCAGATTTTCCACTGTAAATATAGCAAATTTACCGCTGAAATTATAGCAAATTAACCACTGAAATTATTGCAAATTGACCACTGTAAGTATTGCAAATTAACCACTGTAAATATTGCAAATATTCGACTCTAAATATTGCAAATTTAGCACTGAAATTTCTCCAAATTAACCACTGTAAATATTGCAAACTAATCACTGTAAATATTGAAAATTTTCCACTGTAATTATTGCAATTTTACCAGTGAAATTATGGCAAATTTTCCACTGTAAATATTGGAAATGTACCCCTGAAATTATAGAAAAGTAACCACTGAAATTATAGCAAATTAACCACTGTAAATATTTCAAACTAACCACTGTAAATATTGCGAACTTTCCACCCTAAATATAGAAAATTTTCCATTGTAAATATTGTAAAATTTACCACAGAAATTATGGAAAATTTTCCACTGTAAACATTGAAAATTTACCTCTGAAATTATAGCAAAGTAACCACTGAAATTATTGCAAATTTTCCACTGTAAATATTGCAAATTTTCCACTGTAAGTATTGCAAATTTACCACCGTAAATATTGCAAAGTAAACACTGTAAATATTGCAAAATTTCCACTCTAAATATTGAAAATTTTCCACTGTAAATATAGCAAATTAACCACTGTAAATATTGCAAATTAATCACTGTAAATATTGCAAATATTCTACTCTAAATATTGAAAATTTACCACAGAAATTATGACAAATTTTCCACAGTAAACATTGAAAATTTACCTCTGAAATTATAGCAAAGTAACCACTGAAATATAGCAAATTAACCACTGTAAATATTGTCAATTTTCCACTGTAAGTATTGCAAATTTACCACTGAAATTATTGCAATTTAAACACTGTAAATGTTGCAAATTTTCCACTCTAAATATAGCAAATTTACCACTGTAAATATTGAAAATTTTACACTGTAAATATTGCAAATTAACCACTGTAAATATTGCAAATATTCTACTCTAAATATTGCAAATTTAGCACTGAAATTTCTCCAAATTAACCACTGTATATATTGCAAACAAATCACTGTAAATATTGAAAAATTTCCACTGTAATTATTGCAATTTTACCAGTGAAATTATTGCAAATTTTCCACTGTAAATATTGCAAATTTTGCACTATAATATTGTCAATTTTCCACTGTAAATATTGCAAATTTACCACTGAAATTATTGCAAATTTTCCACTGTAAATATTGCAAATTTTCCACTCTTAATATTGCAGATTTTCCACTCTAAATATTGCAAATTTACCACTGAAATTATTGCAGATTTTCCACTGTAAATATAGCAAATTTACCTCTGAAATTATAGCAAGTAACCACTGAAATATAGCAAATTAACCACTGTAAATATTGCCAATTTTCCACTGTAAATGTTGCAAATTTACCACTGAAATTTTTCCAAATTATCCACTGTAAATATTGCAAACTAACACCTGTAAATATTGAAAATTTTCCATTGTAAATATTGCAAATTTACCACAGAAATTATGGCAAATTTTCCACAGTAGACATTGCAAATTTACCTCTGAAATTATAGCAAAGTATCCACAGAAATTATAGAAAATTGACCACTGTAAATATTGCAAATTAACCACTGTAAATATTGCAAATATTCGACTCTAAATATTGCAAATTTATCACTGAAATTTTTCCAAAATTACCACTGTAAATATTGCAAACTAATCACTGTATATATTGAAAAATTTCCACTGTAATTATTGCAATTTTACCAGTGAAATTATTGCAAATTTTCCACTGTAAATGTTGGAAATTTTCCACTCTAAATATTGCAAATTTACCAGCTGAAATTATAGCAAATAACCACTGAAATATAGCAAATTAACCACTGTAAATATTGTCAATTTTCCACTGTAAATGTTCCAAATTTACCACTGAAATTATTGCAAATTTCCCACTGTAAATATTTCAAATTTTCCACTCTTAATATTGCAAATTTTCCACTCCAAATATTGCAAATTTACCACTGAAATTATTCCAGATTTTCCACTGTAAATATAGCAAATTTACCGCTGAAATTATAGCAAACTAACCACTGAAATTATTGCAAATTGACCACTGTAAGTATTGCAAATTAACCACTGTAAATATTGCAAATATTCGACTCTAAATATTGCAAATTTAGCACTGAAATTTCTCCAAATTAACCACTGTAAATATTGCAAACTAATCACTGTAAATATTGAAAATTTTCCACTGTAATTATTGCAATTTTACCAGTGAAATTATGGCAAATTTTCCACTGTAAATATTGGAAATGTACCCCTGAAATTATAGAAAAGTAACCACTGAAATTATAGCAAATTAACCACTGTAAATATTTCAAACTAACCACTGTAAATATTGCAAACTTTCCACCCTAAATATAGAAAATTTTCCATTGTAAATATTGTAAAATTTACCACAGAAATTATGGCAAATTTTCCACTGTAAACATTGAAAATTTACCTCTGAAATTATAGCAAAGTAACCACTGAAATATAGCAAATTAACCACTGTAAATATTGCAAATTTTCCACTGTAAGTATTGCAAATTTACCACTGTAAATATTGCAAATTTACCACTGAAATTTTTGCAAATTAAACACTGTAAATATTGCAAATTTTCCACTGTAAGTATTGATAAATTTACCACTGAAATTATAGCAAATTAACTAGTGAAATTATAGCAAATTAACCACTGAAATTATAGCAAATTAACCACTCTAATTATTGCAGATTTTCCCCTTTAAATATTGCAAATTTACAACTGAAATTATAGCAAATTAACCACAGAAATTATAGCAAATTGACCACTGTAAATATTGCAAATTAACCACTGTAAATACTGAAAATATTCTACTCTAAATATTGGAAATTTAGCACTGAAATTTTTCCAATTAACCACTGTAAATATTGCAAACCAACACCTGTAAATATTGAAAATTTTCCATTGTAAATATTGCAAATTTACCACAGAAATTATGACAAATTTTCCACAGTAAACTTTGCAAATTTACCTCTGAAATTATAGCAAAGTAACTACTGAAATATAGCAAATTAACCACTGTAAATATTGTCAATTTTCCACTGTAAGTATTGCAAATTTACCACTGAAATTATTGCAATTTAAACACTGTAAATATTGCAAATTTTCCACTCTAAATATAGCAAATTTACCACTGTAAATATTGAAAATTTTACACTGTAAATATTGCAAATTAACCACTGTAAATATTGCAAATATTCTACTCTAAATATTGCAAATTTAGCACTGAAATTTCTCCAAATTAACCACTGTAAATATTGCAAACAAATCACTGTAAATATTGAAAAATTTCCACTGTAATTATTGCAATTTTACCAGTGAAATTATTGCAAATTTTCCACTGTAAATATTGGAAATTTACCCCTGGAATTATAGAAAAGTAACCACTGAAATTATAGCAAATTAACCACTGTAAATATTTCAAACTAACCACTTTTAATATTGCAAAATTTACACCCTAAATATTGCAAATTTTCCACTGTAAATATTGCAAATTTACCACTGAAATTATTGCAAATTTTCCAGTGTACATATAGCAAATTTACCTCTGAAATTACAGCAAAGTAACCACTGAAATTATAGCAAATAAACCACTGCAAATATTGCAAATTTTGCACTGTAAGTATTTTTAATTTACCGCTGAAATTATTGAAAATTTTCCACTGTAAATATTGCAATTTTACCTCTGAAATTATAGCAAATTAACTATTTAAATTATAGCAAATTAACCACTGAAATTATAGCAAATTAACCACTCTAATTATTGCAAAATTTCCCCTTTAAATATTGCAAATTTTCCACTGTAAATATTGCAAATTTTCCACTCTAAATATTGCAAATTCACCTCTGAATTTATAGCAAACTAACCACTGTAAATATAGCAAATTAACCACTGTAAATATTGCAAATTTACCACTGAAATTATTGCAAATTTTCCACTGTAAATATTGCAAATTTTCCACTCTTAATATTGCGAATTTTCCACTCTAAATATTGCAAATTTACCACTGAAATTATTGCAGATTTTCCACTGTAAATATAGCAAATTTACCTCTGAAATTATAGCAAGTAACCACTGAAATATAGCAAATTAACCACTGTAAATATTGCCAATTTTCCACTGTAAATGTTGCAAATTTACCACTGAAATTTTTCCAAATTATCCACTGTAAATATTGCAAACTAACACCTGTAAATATTGAAAATTTTCCATTGTAAATATTGCAAATTTACCACAGAAATTATGGCAAATTTTCCACAGTAGACATTGCAAATTTACCTCTGAAATTATAGCAAAGTATCCACAGAAATTATAGAAAATTGACCACTGTAAATATTGCAAATTAACCACTGTAAATATTGCAAATATTCGACTCTAAATATTGCAAATTTATCACTGAAATTTTTCCAAAATTACCACTGTAAATATTGCAAACTAATCACTGTAAATATTGAAAAATTTCCACTGTAATTATTGCAATTTTACCAGTGAAATTATTGCAAATTTTCCACTGTAAATGTTGGAAATTTTCCACTCTAAATATTGCAAATGTACCGCTGAAATTATAGCAAATAACCACTGAAATATAGCAAATTAACCACTGTAAATATTGTCAATTTTCCCACTGTAAATGTTGCAAATTTACCACTGAAATTATTGCAAATTTCCACTGTAAATATTTCAAATTTTCCACTCTTAATATTGCAAATTTTCCACTCTAAATATTGCAAATTTACACTGAAATTATTCCAGATTTTCCACTGTAAATATAGCAAATTTACCGCTGAAATTATAGCAAATTAACCACTGAAATTATTGCAAATTGACCACTGTAAGTATTGCAAATATTCTACTCTAAATATTGCAAATTTAGCACTGAAATTTCTCCAAATTACCACTGTAAATATTGCAAACTAATCACTGTAAATATAGAAAATTTTCCACTGTAATTATTGCAATTTTACCAGTGAAATTATGGCAAATTTTCCACTGTAAATATTGGAAATGTACCCCTGAAATTATAGAAAAGTAACCACTGAAATTATAGCAAATTAACCACTGTAAATACTTTCAAACTAACCACTGTAAATATTGCAAACTTTCCACCCTAAATATAGAAAATTTTCCATTGTAAATATTGTAAAATTTACCACAGAAATTATGGAAAATTTTCCACTGTAAACATTGAAAATTTACCTCTGAAATTATAGCAAAGTAACCACTGAAATATAGCAAATTAACCACTGTAAATATTGCAAATTTTCCACTGTAAGTATTGCAAATTTACCACCGTAAATATTGCAAAGTAAACACTGTAAATATTGCAAATTTACCACTGAAATTATTGCAAATTTTCCACTGTAAATATTGCAAATTTTCCACTCTTAATATTGCGAATTTTCCACTCTAAATATTGCAAATTTACCACTGAAATTATTGCAGATTTTCCACTGTAAATATAGCAAATTTACCTCTGAAATTATAGCAAGTAACCACTGAAATATAGCAAATTAACCACTGTAAATATTGCCAATTTTCCACTGTAAATGTTGCAAATTTACCACTGAAATTTTTCCAAATTATCCACTGTAAATATTGCAAACTAACACCTGTAAATATTGAAAATTTTCCATTGTAAATATTGCAAATTTACCACAGAAATTATGGCAAATTTTCCACAGTAGACATTGCAAATTTACCTCTGAAATTATAGCAAAGTATCCACAGAAATTATAGAAAATTGACCACTGTAAATATTGCAAATTAACCACTGTAAATATTGCAAATATTCGACTCTAAATATTGCAAATTTATCACTGAAATTTTTCCAAAATTACCACTGTAAATATTCCAAACTAATCACTGTAAATATTGAAAAATTTCCACTGTAATTATTGCAATTTTACCAGTGAAATTATTGCAAATTTTCCACTGTAAATGTTGGAAATTTTCCACTCTAAATATTGCAAATTTACCGCTGAAATTATAGCAAATAACCACTGAAATATAGCAAATTAACCACTGTAAATATTGTCAATTTTCCACTGTAAATGTTGCAAATTTACCACTGAAATTATTGCAAATTTCCCACTGTAAATATTTCAAATTTTCCACTCTTAATATTGCAAATTTTCCACTCTAAATATTGCAAATTTACCACTGAAATTATTCCAGATTTTCCACTGTAAATATAGCAAATTTACCGCTGAAATTATAGCAAATTAACCACTGAAATTATTGCAAATTGACCACTGTAAGTATTGCAAATTAACCACTGTAAATATTGCAAATATTCGACTCTAAATATTGCAAATTTAGCACTGAAATTTCTCCAAATTAACCACTGTAAATATTGCAAACTAACCACTGTAAATATTGAAAATTTTCCACTGTAAATATTGCAATTTTACCTCTGAAATTATAGCAAATTAACTATTTAAATTATAGCAAATTAACCACTGAAATTATAGCAAATTAACCACTCTAATTATTGCAAAATTTCCCCTTTAAATATTGCAAATTTTCCACTGTAAATATTGCAAATTTTCCACTCTAAATATTGCAAATTCACCTCTGAATTTATAGCAAACTAACCACTGAAATATAGCAAATTAACCACTGTAAATATTGTCAATTTTCAACTGTAAATATTGCAAATTTACCAATGAAATTATTGCAAATTTTCCACTGTAAATATTGCAAATTTTCCACTCTTAATATTGCAAATTTTCCACTGTAAGTATTGATAAATTTACCACTGAAATTATAGCAAATTAACTAGTGAAATTATAGCAAATTAACCACTGAAATTATAGCAAATTAACCACTCTAATTATTGCAGATTTTCCCCTTTAAATATTGCAAATTTACAACTGAATTTATAGCAAATTAACCACAGAAATTATAGCAAATTGACCACTGTAAATATTGCAAATTAACCACTGTAAATACTGAAAATATTCTACTCTAAATATTGGAAATTTAGCACTGAAATTTTTCCAATTAACCACTGTAAATATTGCAAACCAACACCTGTAAATATTGAAAATTTTCCATTGTACATATTGCAAATTTACCACAGAAATTATGACAAATTTTCCACAGTAAACTTTGCAAATTTACCTCTGAAATTATAGCAAAGTAACTACTGAAATATAGCAAATTAACCACTGTAAATATTGTCAATTTTCCACTGTAAGTATTGCAAATTTACCACTGAAATTATTGCAATTTAAACACTGTAAATATTGCAAATTTTCCACTCTAAATATAGCAAATTTACCACTGTAAATATTGAAAATTTTACACTGTAAATATTGCAAATTAACCACTGTAAATATTGCAAATATTCTACTCTAAATATTGCAAATTTAGCACTGAAATTTCTCCAAATTAACCACTGTAAATATTGCAAACAAATCACTGTAAATATTGAAAAATTTCCACTGTAATTATTGCAATTTTACCAGTGAAATTATTGCAAATTTTCCACTGTAAATATTGGAAATTTACCCCTGGAATTATAGAAAAGTAACCACTGAAATTATAGCAAATTAACCACTGTAAATATTTCAAACTAACCACTTTTAATATTGCAAACTTTACACCCTAAATATTGCAAATTTTCCACTGTAAATATTGCAAATTTACCACTGAAATTATTGCAAATTTTCCAGTGTACATATAGCAAATTTACCTCTGAAATTACAGCAAAGTAACCACTGAAATTATAGCAAATAAACCACTGCAAATATTGCAAATTTTGCACTGTAAGTATTGTTAATTTACCGCTGAAATTATTGAAAATTTTCCACTGTAAATATTGCAATTTTACCTCTGAAATTATAGCAAATTAACTATTTAAATTATAGCAAATTAACCACTGAAATTATAGCAAATTAACCACTCTAATTATTGCAAAATTTCCCCTTTAAATATTGCAAATTTTCCACTGTAAATGTTGGAAATTTTCCACTCTAAATATTGCAAATTTACCGCTGAAATTATAGCAAATAACCACTGAAATATAGCAAATTAACCACTGTAAATATTGTCAATTTTCCACTGTAAATGTTGCAAATTTACCACTGAAATTATTGCAAATTTCCCACTGTAAATATTTCAAATTTTCCACTCTTAATATTGCAAATTTTCCACTCTAAATATTGCAAATTTACCACTGAAATTATTCCAGATTTTCCACTGTAAATATAGCAAATTTACCGCTGAAATTATAGCAAATTAACCACTGAAATTATTGCAAATTGACCACTGTAAGTATTGCAAATTAACCACTGTAAGTATTGCAAATATTCTACTCTAAATATTGCAAATTTAGCACTGAAATTTCTCCAAATTAACCACTGTAAATATTGCAAACTAATCACTGTAAATATTGAAAATTTTCCACTGTAATTATTGCAATTTTACCAGTGAAATTATGGCAAATTTTCCACTGTAAATATTGGAAATGTACCCCTGAAATTATAGAAAAGTAACCACTGAAATTATAGCAAATTAACCACTGTAAATATTTCAAACTAACCACTGTAAATATTGCAAACTTTCCACCCTAAATATAGAAAATTTTCCATTGTAAATATTGTAAAATTTACCACAGAAATTATGGAAAATTTTCCACTGTAAACATTGAAAATTTACCTCTGAAATTATAGCAAAGTAACCACTGAAATATAGCAAATTAACCACTGTAAATATTGCAAATTTTCCACTGTAAGTATTGCAAATTTACCACCGTAAATATTGCAAAGTAAACACTGTAAATATTGCAAAATTTCCACTCTAAATATTGAAAATTTTCCACTGTAAATATAGCAAATTAACCACTGTAAATATTGCAAATTTACCACTGAAATTATTGCAAATTTTCCACTGTAAATATTGCAAATTTTCCACTCTTAATATTGCGAATTTTCCACTCTAAATATTGCAAATTTACCACTGAAATTATTGCAGATTTTCCACTGTAAATATAGCAAATTTACCTCTGAAATTATAGCAAGTAACCACTGAAATATAGCAAATTAACCACTGTAAATATTGCCAATTTTCCACTGTAAATGTTGCAAATTTACCACTGAAATTTTTCCAAATTATCCACTGTAAATATTGCAAACTAACACCTGTAAATATTGAAAATTTTCCATTGTAAATATTGCAAATTTACCACAGAAATTATGGCAAATTTTCCACAGTAGACATTGCAAATTTACCTCTGAAATTATAGCAAAGTATCCACAGAAATTATAGAAAATTGACCACTGTAAATATTGCAAATTAACCACTGTAAATATTGCAAATATTCGACTCTAAATATTGCAAATTTATCACTGAAATTTTTCCAAAATTACCACTGTAAATATTGCAAACTAATCACTGTAAATATTGAAAAATTTCCACTGTAATTATTGCAATTTTACCAGTGAAATTATTGCAAATTTTCCACTGTAAATGTTGGAAATTTTCCACTCTAAATATTGCAAATTTACCGCTGAAATTATAGCAAATAACCACTGAAATATAGCAAATTAACCACTGTAAATATTGTCAATTTTCCACTGTAAATGTTGCAAATTTACCACTGAAATTATTGCAAATTTTCCACTGTAAATATTTCAAATTTTCCACTCTTAATATTGCAAATTTTCCACTCTAAATATTGCAAATTTACCACTGAAATTATTCCAGATTTTCCACTGTAAATATAGCAAATTTACCGCTGAAATTATAGCAAATTAACCACTGAAATTATTGCAAATTGACCACTGTAAGTATTGCAAATTAACCACTGTAAATATTGCAAATATTCGACTCTAAATATTGCAAATTTAGCACTGAAATTTCTCCAAATTAACCACTGTAAATATTGCAAACTAACCACTGTAAATATTGAAAATTTTCCACTGTAAATATTGCAATTTTACCTCTGAAATTATAGCAAATTAACTATTTAAATTATAGCAAATTAACCACTGAAATTATAGCAAATTAACCACTCTAATTATTGCAAAATTTCCCCTTTAAATATTGCAAATTTTCCACTGTAAATATTGCAAATTTTCCACTCTAAATATTGCAAATTCACCTCTGAATTTATAGCAAACTAACCACTGAAATATAGCAAATTAACCACTGTAAATATTGTCAATTTTCCACTGTAAATATTGCAAATTTACCACTGAAATTATTGCAAATTTTCCACTGTAAATATTGCAAATTTTCCACTCTTAATATTGCAAATTTTCCACTCTAAATATTGCAAATTTGCCACAGAAATTATTGCAGATTTTCCACTGTAAATATAGCAAATTTACCTCTGAAATTATAGCAAGTAACCACTGAAATATAGCAAATTAACCACTGTAAATATTGCCAATTTTCCACTGTAAATGTTGCAAATTTACCACTGAAATTTTTCCAAATTATCCACTGTAAATATTGCAAACTAACACCTGTAAATATTGAAAATTTTCCATTGTAAATATTGCAAATTTACCACAGAAATTATGGCAAATTTTCCACAGTAGACATTGCAAATTTACCTCTGAAATTATAGCAAAGTATCCACAGAAATTATAGAAAATTGACCACTGTAAATATTGCAAATTAACCACTGTAAATATTGCAAATATTCGACTCTAAATATTGCAAATTTATCACTGAAATTTTTCCAAAATTACCACTGTAAATATTGCAAACTAATCACTGTAAATATTGAAAAATTTCCACTGTAATTATTGCAATTTTACCAGTGAAATTATTGCAAATTTTCCACTGTAAATGTTGGAAATTTTCCACTCTAAATATTGCAAATGTACCGCTGAAATTATAGCAAATAACCACTGAAATATAGCAAATTAACCACTGTAAATATTGTCAATTTTCCACTGTAAATGTTGCAAATTTACCACTGAAATTATTGCAAATTTCCCACTGTAAATATTTCAAATTTTCCACTCTTAATATTGCAAATTTTCCACTCTAAATATTGCAAATTTACCACTGAAATTATTCCAGATTTTCCACTGTAAATATAGCAAATTTACCGCTGAAATTATAGCAAATTAACCACTGA
The DNA here is from genome assembly GCA_028020825.1 of Podargus strigoides. NCBI lineage: Eukaryota > Metazoa > Chordata > Aves > Caprimulgiformes > Podargidae > Podargus > Podargus strigoides. Next base: position 236,368 of record CM051642.1, on the reverse strand, counting down.
AATTATTGCAAATTGACCACTGTAAGTATTGCAAATTAACCACTGTAAATATTGCAAATATTCGACTCTAAATATTGCAAATTTAGCACTGAAATTTCTCCAAATTAACCACTGTAAATATTGCAAACTAACCACTGTAAATATTGAAAATTTTCCACTGTAAATATTGCAATTTTACCTCTGAAATTATAGCAAATTAACTATTTAAATTATAGCAAATTAACCACTGAAATTATAGCAAATTAACCACTCTAATTATTGCAAAATTTCCCCTTTAAATATTGCAAATTTACCACTGAAATTATTGCAAATTTTCCACTGTAAATATTGCAAATTTTCCACTCTTAATATTGCAAATTTTCCACTGTAAGTATTGATAAATTTACCACTGAAATTATAGCAAATTAACTAGTGAAATTATAGCAAATTAACCACTGAAATTATAGCAAATTAACCACTCTAATTATTGCAGATTTTCCCCTTTAAATATTGCAAATTTACAACTGAAATTATAGCAAATTAACCACAGAAATTATAGCAAATTGACCACTGTAAATATTGCAAATTAACCACTGTAAATACTGAAAATATTCTACTCTAAATATTGGAAATTTAGCACTGAAATTTTTCCAATTAACCACTGTAAATATTGCAAACCAACACCTGTAAATATTGAAAATTTTCCATTGTAAATATTGCAAATTTACCACAGAAATTATGACAAATTTTCCACAGTAAACTTTGCAAATTTACCTCTGAAATTATAGCAAAGTAACTACTGAAATATAGCAAATTAACCACTGTAAATATTGTCAATTTTCCACTGTAAGTATTGCAAATTTACCACTGAAATTATTGCAATTTAAACACTGTAAATATTGCAAATTTTCCACTCTAAATATAGCAAATTTACCACTGTAAATATTGAAAATTTTACACTGTAAATATTGCAAATTAACCACTGTAAATATTGCAAATATTCTACTCTAAATATTGCAAATTTAGCACTGAAATTTCTCCAAATTAACCACTGTAAATATTGCAAACAAATCACTGTAAATATTGAAAAATTTCCACTGTAATTATTGCAATTTTACCAGTGAAATTATTGCAAATTTTCCACTGTAAATATTGGAAATTTACCCCTGGAATTATAGAAAAGTAACCACTGAAATTATAGCAAATTAACCACTGTAAATATTTCAAACTAACCACTTTTAATATTGCAAACTTTACACCCTAAATATTGCAAATTTTCCACTGTAAATATTGCAAATTTACCACTGAAATTATTGCAAATTTTCCAGTGTACATATAGCAAATTTACCTCTGAAATTACAGCAAAGTAACCACTGAAATTATAGCAAATAAACCACTGCAAATATTGCAAATTTTGCACTGTAAGTATTGTTAATTTACCGCTGAAATTATTGAAAATTTTCCACTGTAAATATTGCAATTTTACCTCTGAAATTATAGCAAATTAACTATTTAAATTATAGCAAATTAACCACTGAAATTATAGCAAATTAACCACTCTAATTATTGCAAAATTTCCCCTTTAAATATTGCAAATTTTCCACTGTAAATGTTGGAAATTTTCCACTCTAAATATTGCAAATTTACCGCTGAAATTATAGCAAATAACCACTGAAATATAGCAAATTAACCACTGTAAATATTGTCAATTTTCCACTGTAAATGTTGCAAATTTACCACTGAAATTATTTCAAATTTCCCACTGTAAATATTTCAAATTTTCCACTCTTAATATTGCAAATTTTCCACTCTAAATATTGCAAATTTACCACTGAAATTATTCCAGATTTTCCACTGTAAATATAGCAAATTTACCGCTGAAATTATAGCAAATTAACCACTGAAATTATTGCAAATTGACCACTGTAAGTATTGCAAATTAACCACTGTAAGTATTGCAAATATTCTACTCTAAATATTGCAAATTTAGCACTGAAATTTCTCCAAATTAACCACTGTAAATATTGCAAACTAATCACTGTAAATATTGAAAATTTTCCACTGTAATTATTGCAATTTTACCAGTGAAATTATGGCAAATTTTCCACTGTAAATATTGGAAATGTACCCCTGAAATTATAGAAAAGTAACCACTGAAATTATAGCAAATTAACCACTGTAAATATTTCAAACTAACCACTGTAAATATTGCAAACTTTCCACCCTAAATATAGAAAATTTTCCATTGTAAATATTGTAAAATTTACCACAGAAATTATGGAAAATTTTCCACTGTAAACATTGAAAATTTACCTCTGAAATTATAGCAAAGTAACCACTGAAATATAGCAAATTAACCACTGTAAATATTGCAAATTTTCCACTGTAAGTATTGCAAATTTACCACCGTAAATATTGCAAAGTAAACACTGTAAATATTGCAAAATTTCCACTCTAAATATTGAAAATTTTCCACTGTAAATATAGCAAATTAACCACTGTAAATATTGCAAATTTACCACTGAAATTATTGCAAATTTTCCACTGTAAATATTGCAAATTTTCCACTCTTAATATTGCGAATTTTCCACTCTAAATATTGCAAATTTACCACTGAAATTATTGCAGATTTTCCACTGTAAATATAGCAAATTTACCTCTGAAATTATAGCAAGTAACCACTGAAATATAGCAAATTAACCACTGTAAATATTGCCAATTTTCCACTGTAAATGTTGCAAATTTACCACTGAAATTTTTCCAAATTATCCACTGTAAATATTGCAAACTAACACCTGTAAATATTGAAAATTTTCCATTGTAAATATTGCAAATTTACCACAGAAATTATGGCAAATTTTCCACAGTAGACATTGCAAATTTACCTCTGAAATTATAGCAAAGTATCCACAGAAATTATAGAAAATTGACCACTGTAAATATTGCAAATTAACCACTGTAAATATTGCAAATATTCGACTCTAAATATTGCAAATTTATCACTGAAATTTTTCCAAAATTACCACTGTAAATATTCCAAACTAATCACTGTAAATATTGAAAAATTTCCACTGTAATTATTGCAATTTTACCAGTGAAATTATTGCAAATTTTCCACTGTAAATGTTGGAAATTTTCCACTCTAAATATTGCAAATTTACCGCTGAAATTATAGCAAATAACCACTGAAATATAGCAAATTAACCACTGTAAATATTGTCAATTTTCCACTGTAAATGTTGCAAATTTACCACTGAAATTATTGCAAATTTCCCACTGTAAATATTTCAAATTTTCCACTCTTAATATTGCAAATTTTCCACTCTAAATATTGCAAATTTACCACTGAAATTATTCCAGATTTTCCACTGTAAATATAGCAAATTTACCGCTGAAATTATAGCAAATTAACCACTGAAATTATTGCAAATTGACCACTGTAAGTATTGCAAATTAACCACTGTAAATATTGCAAATATTCGACTCTAAATATTGCAAATTTAGCACTGAAATTTCTCCAAATTAACCACTGTAAATATTGCAAACTAACCACTGTAAATATTGAAAATTTTCCACTGTAAATATTGCAATTTTACCTCTGAAATTATAGCAAATTAACTATTTAAATTATAGCAAATTAACCACTGAAATTATAGCAAATTAACCACTCTAATTATTGCAAAATTTCCCCTTTAAATATTGCAAATTTTCCACTGTAAATATTGCAAATTTTCCACTGTAAATATTGCAAATTCACCTCTGAATTTATAGCAAACTAACCACTGAAATATAGCAAATTAACCACTGTAAATATTGTCAATTTTCAACTGTAAATATTGCAAATTTACCAATGAAATTATTGCAAATTTTCCACTGTAAATATTGCAAATTTTCCACTCTTAATATTGCAAATTTTCCACTGTAAGTATTGATAAATTTACCACTGAAATTATAGCAAATTAACTAGTGAAATTATAGCAAATTAACCACTGAAATTATAGCAAATTAACCACTCTAATTATTGCAGATTTTCCCCTTTAAATATTGCAAATTTACAACTGAATTTATAGCAAATTAACCACAGAAATTATAGCAAATTGACCACTGTAAATATTGCAAATTAACCACTGTAAATACTGAAAATATTCTACTCTAAATATTGGAAATTTAGCACTGAAATTTTTCCAATTAACCACTGTAAATATTGCAAACCAACACCTGTAAATATTGAAAATTTTCCATTGTAAATATTGCAAATTTACCACAGAAATTATGACAAATTTTCCACAGTAAACTTTGCAAATTTACCTCTGAAATTATAGCAAAGTAACTACTGAAATATAGCAAATTAACCACTGTAAATATTGTCAATTTTCCACTGTAAGTATTGCAAATTTACCACTGAAATTATTGCAATTTAAACACTGTAAATATTGCAAATTTTCCACTCTAAATATAGCAAATTTACCACTGTAAATATTGAAAATTTTACACTGTAAATATTGCAAATTAACCACTGTAAATATTGCAAATATTCTACTCTAAATATTGCAAATTTAGCACTGAAATTTCTCCAAATGAACCACTGTAAATATTGCAAACAAATCACTGTAAATATTGAAAAATTTCCACTGTAATTATTGCAATTTTACCAGTGAAATTATTGCAAATTTTCCACTGTAAATATTGGAAATTTACCCCTGGAATTATAGAAAAGTAACCACTGAAATTATAGCAAATTAACCACTGTAAATATTTCAAACTAACCACTTTTAATATTGCAAACTTTACACCCTAAATATTGCAAATTTTCCACTGTAAATATTGCAAATTTACCACTGAAATTATTGCAAATTTTCCAGTGTACATATAGCAAATTTACCTCTGAAATTACAGCAAAGTAACCACTGAAATTATAGCAAATAAACCACTGCAAATATTGCAAATTTTGCACTGTAAGTATTGTTAATTTACCGCTGAAATTATTGAAAATTTTCCACTGTAAATATTGCAATTTTACCTCTGAAATTATAGCAAATTAACTATTTAAATTATAGCAAATTAACCACTGAAATTATAGCAAATTAACCACTCTAATTATTGCAAAATTTCCCCTTTAAATATTGCAAATTTTCCACTGTAAATGTTGGAAATTTTCCACTCTAAATATTGCAAATTTACCGCTGAAATTATAGCAAATAACCACTGAAATATAGCAAATTAACCACTGTAAATATTGTCAATTTTCCACTGTAAATGTTGCAAATTTACCACTGAAATTATTGCAAATTTCCCACTGTAAATATTTCAAATTTTCCACTCTTAATATTGCAAATTTTCCACTCTAAATATTGCAAATTTACCACTGAAATTATTCCAGATTTTCCACTGTAAATATAGCAAATTTACCGCTGAAATTATAGCAAATTAACCACTGAAATTATTGCAAATTGACCACTGTAAGTATTGCAAATTAACCACTGTAAGTATTGCAAATATTCTACTCTAAATATTGCAAATTTAGCACTGAAATTTCTCCAAATTAACCACTGTAAATATTGCAAACTAATCACTGTAAATATTGAAAATTTTCCACTGTAATTATTGCAATTTTACCAGTGAAATTATGGCAAATTTTCCACTGTAAATATTGGAAATGTACCCCTGAAATTATAGAAAAGTAACCACTGAAATTATAGCAAATTAACCACTGTAAATATTTCAAACTAACCACTGTAAATATTGCAAACTTTCCACCCTAAATATAGAAAATTTTCCATTGTAAATATTGTAAAATTTACCACAGAAATTATGGAAAATTTTCCACTGTAAACATTGAAAATTTACCTCTGAAATTATAGCAAAGTAACCACTGAAATATAGCAAATTAACCACTGTAAATATTGCAAATTTTCCACTGTAAGTATTGCAAATTTACCACCGTAAATATTGCAAAGTAAACACTGTAAATATTGCAAAATTTCCACTCTAAATATTGAAAATTTTCCACTGTAAATATAGCAAATTAACCACTGTAAATATTGCAAATTTACCACTGAAATTATTGCAAATTTTCCACTGTAAATATTGCAAATTTTCCACTCTTAATATTGCGAATTTTCCACTCTAAATATTGCAAATTTACCACTGAAATTATTGCAGATTTTCCACTGTAAATATAGCAAATTTACCTCTGAAATTATAGCAAGTAACCACTGAAATATAGCAAATTAACCACTGTAAATATTGCCAATTTTCCACTGTAAATGTTGCAAATTTACCACTGAAATTTTTCCAAATTATCCACTGTAAATATTGCAAACTAACACCTGTAAATATTGAAAATTTTCCATTGTAAATATTGCAAATTTACCACAGAAATTATGGCAAATTTTCCACAGTAGACATTGCAAATTTACCTCTGAAATTATAGCAAAGTATCCACAGAAATTATAGAAAATTGACCACTGTAAATATTGCAAATTAACCACTGTAAATATTGCAAATATTCGACTCTAAATATTGCAAATTTATCACTGAAATTTTTCCAAAATTACCACTGTAAATATTGCAAACTAATCACTGTAAATATTGAAAAATTTCCACTGTAATTATTGCAATTTTACCAGTGAAATTATTGCAAATTTTCCACTGTAAATGTTGGAAATTTTCCACTCTAAATATTGCAAATTTACCGCTGAAATTATAGCAAATAACCACTGAAATATAGCAAATTAACCACTGTAAATATTGTCAATTTTCCACTGTAAATGTTGCAAATTTACCACTGAAATTATTGCAAATTTCCCACTGTAAATATTTCAAATTTTCCACTCTTAATATTGCAAATTTTCCACTCTAAATATTGCAAATTTACCACTGAAATTATTCCAGATTTTCCACTGTAAATATAGCAAATTTACCGCTGAAATTATAGCAAATTAACCACTGAAATTATTGCAAATTGACCACTGTAAGTATTGCAAATTAACCACTGTAAGTATTGCAAATATTCTACTCTAAATATTGCAAATTTAGCACTGAAATTTCTCCAAATTAACCACTGTAAATATTGCAAACTAACCACTGTAAATATTGAAAATTTTCCACTGTAATTATTGCAATTTTACCAGTGAAATTATGGCAAATTTTCCACTGTAAATATTGGAAATGTACCCCTGAAATTATAGAAAAGTAACCACTGAAATTATAGCAAATTAACCACTGTAAATATTTCAAACTAACCACTGTAAATATTGCAAACTTTCCACCCTAAATATAGAAAATTTTCCATTGTAAATATTGTAAAATTTACCACAGAAATTATGGAAAATTTTCCACTGTAAACATTGAAAATTTACCTCTGAAATTATAGCAAAGTAACCACTGAAATATAGCAAATTAACCACTGTAAATATTGCAAATTTTCCACTGTAAGTATTGCAAATTTACCACCGTAAATATTGCAAAGTAAACACTGTAAATATTGCAAAATTTCCACTCTAAATATTGAAAATTTTCCACTGTAAATATAGCAAATTAACCACTGTAAATATTGCAAATTTACCACTGAAATTATTGCAAATTTTCCACTGTAAATATTGCAAATTTTCCACTCTTAATATTGCGAATTTTCCACTCTAAATATTGCAAATTTACCACTGAAATTATTGCAGATTTTCCACTGTAAATATAGCAAATTTACCTCTGAAATTATAGCAAGTAACCACTGAAATATAGCAAATTAACCACTGTAAATATTGCCAATTTTCCACTGTAAATGTTGCAAATTTACCACTGAAATTTTTCCAAATTATCCACTGTAAATATTGCAAACTAACACCTGTAAATATTGAAAATTTTCCATTGTAAATATTGCAAATTTACCACAGAAATTATGGCAAATTTTCCACAGTAGACATTGCAAATTTACCTCTGAAATTATAGCAAAGTATCCACAGAAATTATAGAAAATTGACCACTGTAAATATTGCAAATTAACCACTGTAAATATTGCAAATATTCGACTCTAAATATTGCAAATTTATCACTGAAATTTTTCCAAAATTACCACTGTAAATATTCCAAACTAATCACTGTAAATATTGAAAAATTTCCACTGTAATTATTGCAATTTTACCAGTGAAATTATTGCAAATTTTCCACTGTAAATGTTGGAAATTTTCCACTCTAAATATTGCAAATTTACCGCTGAAATTATAGCAAATAACCACTGAAATATAGCAAATTAACCACTGTAAATATTGTCAATTTTCCACTGTAAATGTTGCAAATTTACCACTGAAATTATTGCAAATTTCCCACTGTAAATATTTCAAATTTTCCACTCTTAATATTGCAAATTTTCCACTCTAAATATTGCAAATTTACCACTGAAATTATTCCAGATTTTCCACTGTAAATATAGCAAATTTACCGCTGAAATTATAGCAAATTAACCACTGAAATTATTGCAAATTGACCACTGTAAGTATTGCAAATTAACCACTGTAAATATTGCAAATATTCGACTCTAAATATTGCAAATTTAGCACTGAAATTTCTCCAAATTAACCACTGTAAATATTGCAAACTAACCACTGTAAATATTGAAAATTTTCCACTGTAAATATTGCAATTTTACCTCTGAAATTATAGCAAATTAACTATTTAAATTATAGCAAATTAACCACTGAAATTATAGCAAATTAACCACTCTAATTATTGCAAAATTTCCCCTTTAAATATTGCAAATTTTCCACTGTAAATATTGCAAATTTTCCACTCTAAATATTGCAAATTCACCTCTGAATTTATAGCAAACTAACCACTGAAATATAGCAAATTAACCACTGTAAATATTGTCAATTTTCCACTGTAAATATTGCAAATTTACCACTGAAATTATTGCAAATTTTCCACTGTAAATATTGCAAATTTTCCACTCTTAATATTGCAAATTTTCCACTCTAAATATTGCAAATTTGCCACAGAAATTATTGCAGATTTTCCACTGTAAATATAGCAAATTTACCTCTGAAATTATAGCAAGTAACCACTGAAATATAGCAAATTAACCACTGTAAATATTGCCAATTTTCCACTGTAAATGTTGCAAATTTACCACTGAAATTTTTCCAAATTATCCACTGTAAATATTGCAAACTAACACCTGTAAATATTGAAAATTTTCCATTGTAAATATTGCAAATTTACCACAGAAATTATGGCAAATTTTCCACAGTAGACATTGCAAATTTACCTCTGAAATTATAGCAAAGTATCCACAGAAATTATAGAAAATTGACCACTGTAAATATTGCAAATTAACCACTGTAAATATTGCAAATATTCGACTCTAAATATTGCAAATTTATCACTGAAATTTTTCCAAAATTACCACTGTAAATATTGCAAACTAATCACTGTAAATATTGAAAAATTTCCACTGTAATTATTGCAATTTTACCAGTGAAATTATTGCAAATTTTCCACTGTAAATGTTGGAAATTTTCCACTCTAAATATTGCAAATGTACCGCTGAAATTATAGCAAATAACCACTGAAATATAGCAAATTAACCACTGTAAATATTGTCAATTTTCCACTGTAAATGTTGCAAATTTACCACTGAAATTATTGCAAATTTCCCACTGTAAATATTTCAAATTTTCCACTCTTAATATTGCAAATTTTCCACTCTAAATATTGCAAATTTACCACTGAAATTATTCCAGATTTTCCACTGTAAATATAGCAAATTTACCGCTGAAATTATAGCAAATTAACCACTGAAATTATTGCAAATTGACCACTGTAAGTATTGCAAATTAACCACTGTAAATATTGCAAATATTCGACTCTAAATATTGCAAATTTAGCACTGAAATTTCTCCAAATTAACCACTGTAAATATTGCAAACTAACCACTGTAAATATTGAAAATTTTCCACTGTAAATATTGCAATTTTACCTCTGAAATTATAGCAAATTAACTATTTAAATTATAGCAAATTAACCACTGAAATTATAGCAAATTAACCACTCTAATTATTGCAAAATTTCCCCTTTAAATATTGCAAATTTACCACTGAAATTATTGCAAATTTTCCACTGTAAATATTGCAAATTTTCCACTCTTAATATTGCAAATTTTCCACTGTAAGTATTGATAAATTTACCACTGAAATTATAGCAAATTAACTAGTGAAATTATAGCAAATTAACCACTGAAATTATAGCAAATTAACCACTCTAATTATTGCAGATTTTCCCCTTTAAATATTGCAAATTTACAACTGAAATTATAGCAAATTAACCACAGAAATTATAGCAAATTGACCACTGTAAATATTGCAAATTAACCACTGTAAATACTGAAAATATTCTACTCTAAATATTGGAAATTTAGCACTGAAATTTTTCCAATTAACCACTGTAAATATTGCAAACCAACACCTGTAAATATTGAAAATTTTCCATTGTAAATATTGCAAATTTACCACAGAAATTATGACAAATTTTCCACAGTAAACTTTGCAAATTTACCTCTGAAATTATAGCAAAGTAACTACTGAAATATAGCAAATTAACCACTGTAAATATTGTCAATTTTCCACTGTAAGTATTGCAAATTTACCACTGAAATTATTGCAATTTAAACACTGTAAATATTGCAAATTTTCCACTCTAAATATAGCAAATTTACCACTGTAAATATTGAAAATTTTACACTGTAAATATTGCAAATTAACCACTGTAAATATTGCAAATATTCTACTCTAAATATTGCAAATTTAGCACTGAAATTTCTCCAAATTAACCACTGTAAATATTGCAAACAAATCACTGTAAATATTGAAAAATTTCCACTGTAATTATTGCAATTTTACCAGTGAAATTATTGCAAATTTTCCACTGTAAATATTGGAAATTTACCCCTGGAATTATAGAAAAGTAACCACTGAAATTATAGCAAATTAACCACTGTAAATATTTCAAACTAACCACTTTTAATATTGCAAACTTTACACCCTAAATATTGCAAATTTTCCACTGTAAATATTGCAAATTTACCACTGAAATTATTGCAAATTTTCCAGTGTACATATAGCAAATTTACCTCTGAAATTACAGCAAAGTAACCACTGAAATTATAGCAAATAAACCACTGCAAATATTGCAAATTTTGCACTGTAAGTATTGTTAATTTACCGCTGAAATTATTGAAAATTTTCCACTGTAAATATTGCAATTTTACCTCTGAAATTATAGCAAATTAACTATTTAAATTATAGCAAATTAACCACTGAAATTATAGCAAATTAACCACTCTAATTATTGCAAAATTTCCCCTTTAAATATTGCAAATTTTCCACTGTAAATGTTGGAAATTTTCCACTCTAAATATTGCAAATTTACCGCTGAAATTATAGCAAATAAACACTGAAATATAGCAAATTAACCACTGTAAATATTGTCAATTTTCCACTGTAAATGTTGCAAATTTACCACTGAAATTATTTCAAATTTCCCACTGTAAATATTTCAAATTTTCCACTCTTAATATTGCAAATTTTCCACTCTAAACATTGCAAATTTACCACTGAAATTATTCCAGATTTTCCACTGTAAATATAGCAAATTTACCGCTGAAATTATAGCAAATTAACCACTGAAATTATTGCAAATTGACCACTGTAAGTATTGCAAATTAACCACTGTAAGTATTGCAAATATTCTACTCTAAATATTGCAAATTTAGCACTGAAATTTCTCCAAATTAACCACTGTAAATATTGCAAACTAATCACTGTAAATATTGAAAATTTTCCACTGTAATTATTGCAATTTTACCAGTGAAATTATGGCAAATTTTCCACTGTAAATATTGGAAATGTACCCCTGAAATTATAGAAAAGTAACCACTGAAATTATAGCAAATTAACCACTGTAAATATTTCAAACTAACCACTGTAAATATTGCAAACTTTCCACCCTAAATATAGAAAATTTTCCATTGTAAATATTGTAAAATTTACCACAGAAATTATGGAAAATTTTCCACTGTAAACATTGAAAATTTACCTCTGAAATTATAGCAAAGTAACCACTGAAATATAGCAAATTAACCACTGTAAATATTGCAAATTTTCCACTGTAAGTATTGCAAATTTACCACCGTAAATATTGCAAAGTAAACACTGTAAATATTGCAAAATTTCCACTCTAAATATTGAAAATTTTCCACTGTAAATATAGCAAATTAACCACTGTAAATATTGCAAATTTACCACTGAAATTATTGCAAATTTTCCACTGTAAATATTGCAAATTTTCCACTCTTAATATTGCGAATTTTCCACTCTAAATATTGCAAATTTACCACTGAAATTATTGCAGATTTTCCACTGTAAATATAGCAAATTTACCTCTGAAATTATAGCAAGTAACCACTGAAATATAGCAAATTAACCACTGTAAATATTGCCAATTTTCCACTGTAAATGTTGCAAATTTACCACTGAAATTTTTCCAAATTATCCACTGTAAATATTGCAAACTAACACCTGTAAATATTGAAAATTTTCCATTGTAAATATTGCAAATTTACCACAGAAATTATGGCAAATTTTCCACAGTAGACATTGCAAATTTACCTCTGAAATTATAGCAAAGTATCCACAGAAATTATAGAAAATTGACCACTGTAAATATTGCAAATTAACCACTGTAAATATTGCAAATATTCGACTCTAAATATTGCAAATTTATCACTGAAATTTTTCCAAAATTACCACTGTAAATATTGCAAACTAATCACTGTAAATATTGAAAAATTTCCACTGTAATTATTGCAATTTTACCAGTGAAATTATTGCAAATTTTCCACTGTAAATGTTGGAAATTTTCCACTCTAAATATTGCAAATTTACCGCTGAAATTATAGCAAATAACCACTGAAATATAGCAAATTAACCACTGTAAATATTGTCAATTTTCCACTGTAAATGTTGCAAATTTACCACTGAAATTATTGCAAATTTCCCACTGTAAATATTTCAAATTTTCCACTCTTAATATTGCAAATTTTCCACTCTAAATATTGCAAATTTACCACTGAAATTATTCCAGATTTTCCACTGTAAATATAGCAAATTTACCGCTGAAATTATAGCAAATTAACCACTGAAATTATTGCAAATTGACCACTGTAAGTATTGCAAATTAACCACTGTAAATATTGCAAATATTCGACTCTAAATATTGCAAATTTAGCACTGAAATTTCTCCAAATTAACCACTGTAAATATTGCAAACTAACCACTGTAAATATTGAAAATTTTCCACTGTAAATATTGCAATTTTACCTCTGAAATTATAGCAAATTAACTATTTAAATTATAGCAAATTAACCACTGAAATTATAGCAAATTAACCACTCTAATTATTGCAAAATTTCCCCTTTAAATATTGCAAATTTTCCACTGTAAATATTGCAAATTTTCCACTCTAAATATTGCAAATTCACCTCTGAATTTATAGCAATCTAACCACTGAAATATAGCAAATTAACCACTGTAAATATTGTCAATTTTCCACTGTAAATATTGCAAATTTACCACTGAAATTATTGCAAATTTTCCACTGTAAATATTGCAAATTTTCCACTCTTAATATTGCAAATTTTCCACTCTAAATATTGCAAATTTGCCACAGAAATTATTGCAGATTTTCCACTGTAAATATAGCAAATTTACCTCTGAAATTATAGCAAGTAACCACTGAAATATAGCAAATTAACCACTGTAAATATTGCCAATTTTCCACTGTAAATGTTGCAAATTTACCACTGAAATTTTTCCAAATTATCCACTGTAAATATTGCAAACTAACACCTGTAAATATTGAAAATTTTCCATTGTAAATATTGCAAATTTACCACAGAAATTATGGCAAATTTTCCACAGTAGACGTTGCAAATTTACCTCTGAAATTATAGCAAAGTATCCACAGAAATTATAGAAAATTGACCACTGTAAATATTGCAAATTAACCACTGTAAATATTGCAAATATTCGACTCTAAATATTGCAAATTTATCACTGAAATTTTTCCAAAATTACCACTGTAAATATTGCAAACTAATCACTGTTAATATTGAAAAATTTCCACTGTAATTATTGCAATTTTACCAGTGAAATTATTGCAAATTTTCCACTGTAAATGTTGGAAATTTTCCACTCTAAATATTGCAAATTTACCAGCTGAAATTATAGCAAATAACCACTGAAATATAGCAAATTAACCACTGTAAATATTGTCAATTTTCCACTGTAAATGTTGCAAATTTACCACTGAAATTATTGCAGATTTCCCACTGTAAATATTTCAAATTTTCCACTCTTAATATTGCAAATTTTCCACTCTAAATATTGCAAATTTACCACTGAAATTATTCCAGATTTTCCACTGTAAATATAGCAAATTTACCGCTGAAATTATAGCAAATTAACCACTGAAATTATTGCAAATTGACCACTGTAAGTATTGCAAATTAACCACTGTAAATATTGCAAATATTCGACTCTAAATATTGCAAATTTAGCACTGAAATTTCTCCAAATGAACCACCGTAAATATTGCAAACTAATCACTGTAAATATTGAAAATTTTCCACTGTAATTATTGCAATTTTACCAGTGAAATTATGGCAAATTTTCCACAGTAAATATTGGAAATGTACCGCTGAAATTATAGAAAAGTAACCACTGAAATTATAGCAAATTAACCACTGTAAATATTTCAAACTAACCACTGTAAATATTGCAAACTTTCCACCCTAAATATAGAAAATTTTCCATTGTAAATATTGTAAAATATACCACAGAAATTATGGCAAATTTTCCACTGTAAACATTGAAAATTTACCTCTGAAATTATAGCAAAGTAACCACTGAAATATAGCAAATTAACCACTGTAAATATTGCAAATTTTCCACTGTAAGTATTGCAAATTTACCACCGTAAATATTGCAAA
This sequence comes from Podargus strigoides, assembly GCA_028020825.1. NCBI lineage: Eukaryota > Metazoa > Chordata > Aves > Caprimulgiformes > Podargidae > Podargus > Podargus strigoides. The sequence goes on along the minus strand of CM051642.1, from coordinate 221,349 downwards.
GTAAACACTGTAAATATTGCAAAATTTCCACTCTAAATATTGAAAATTTTCCACTGTAAATATAGCAAATTAACCACTGTAAATATTGCAAATTAATCACTGTAAATATTGCAAATATTCTACTCTAAATATTGAAAATTTACCACAGAAATTATGGCAAATTTTCCACAGTAAACAGTGAAAATTTACCTCTGAAATTATAGCAAAGTAACCACTGAAATATAGCAAATTAACCACTGTAAATATTGTCAATTTTCCACTGTAAGTATTGCAAATTTACCACTGAAATTATTGCAATTTAAACACTGTAAATATTGCAAATTTTCCACTCTAAATATAGCAAATTTACCACTGTAAATATTGAAAATTTTACACTGTAAATATTGCAAATTAACCACTGTAAATATTGCAAATATTCTACTCTAAATATTGCAAATTTAGCACTGAAATTTCTCCAAATTAACCACTGTATATATTGCAAACAAATCACTGTAAATATTGAAAAATTTCCACTGTAATTATTGCAATTTTACCAGTGAAATTATTGCAAATTTTCCACTGTAAATATTGCAAATTTTGCACTATAATATTGTCAATTTTCCACTGTAAATATTGCAAATTTACCACTGAAATTATTGCAAATTTCCCACTGTAAATATTTCAAATTTTCCACTCTTAATATTGCAAATTTTCCACTCTAAATATTGCAAATTTACCACTGAAATTATTCCAGATTTTCCACTGTAAATATAGCAAATTTACCGCTGAAATTATAGCAAATTAACCACTGAAATTATTGCAAATTGACCACTGTAAGTATTGCAAATTAACCACTGTAAATATTGCAAATATTCGACTCTAAATATTGCAAATTTAGCACTGAAATTTCTCCAAATGAACCACCGTAAATATTGCAAACTAATCACTGTAAATATTGAAAATTTTCCACTGTAATTATTGCAATTTTACCAGTGAAATTATGGCAAATTTTCCACAGTAAATATTGGAAATGTACCGCTGAAATTATAGAAAAGTAACCACTGAAATTATAGCAAATTAACCACTGTAAATATTTCAAACTAACCACTGTAAATATTGCAAACTTTCCACCCTAAATATAGAAAATTTTCCATTGTAAATATTGTAAAATATACCACAGAAATTATGGCAAATTTTCCACTGTAAACATTGAAAATTTACCTCTGAAATTATAGCAAAGTAACCACTGAAATATAGCAAATTAACCACTGTAAATATTGCAAATTTTCCACTGTAAGTATTGCAAATTTACCACCGTAAATATTGCAAAGTAAACACTGTAAATATTGCAAAATTTCCACTCTAAATATTGAAAATTTTCCACTGTAAATATAGCAAATTAACCACTGTAAATATTGCAAATTAATCACTGTAAATATTGCAAATATTCTACTCTAAATATTGAAAATTTACCACAGAAATTATGGCAAATTTTCCACAGTAAACAGTGAAAATTTACCTCTGAAATTATAGCAAAGTAACCACTGAAATATAGCAAATTAACCACTGTAAATATTGTCAATTTTCCACTGTAAGTATTGCAAATTTACCACTGAAATTATTGCAATTTAAACACTGTAAATATTGCAAATTTTCCACTCTAAATATAGCAAATTTACCACTGTAAATATTGAAAATTTTACACTGTAAATATTGCAAATTAACCACTGTAAATATTGCAAATATTCTACTCTAAATATTGCAAATTTAGCACTGAAATTTCTCCAAATTAACCACTGTATATATTGCAAACAAATCACTGTAAATATTGAAAAATTTCCACTGTAATTATTGCAATTTTACCAGTGAAATTATTGCAAATTTTCCACTGTAAATATTGCAAATTTTGCACTATAATATTGTCAATTTTCCACTGTAAATATTGCAAATTTACCACTGAAATTATTGCAAATTTTCCACTGTAAATATCGCAAATTTTCCACTCTTAATATTGCGAATTTTCCACTCTAAATATTGCAAATTTACCTATGAAATTATTGCAGATTTTCCACTGTAAATATAGCAAATTTACCTCTGAAATTATAGCAAGTAACCACTGAAATATAGCAAATTAACCACTGTAAATATTGCCAATTTTCCACTGTAAATGTTGCAAATTTACCACTGAAATTTTTCCAAATTATCCACTGTAAATATTGCAAACTAACACCTGTAAATATTGAAAATTTTCCATTGTAAATATTGCAAATTTACCACAGAAATTATGGCAAATTTTCCACAGTAGACATTGCAAATTTACCTCTGAAATTATAGCAAAGTATCCACAGAAATTATAGAAAATTGACCACTGTAAATATTGCAAATTAACCACTGTAAATATTGCAAATATTCGACTCTAAATATTGCAAATTTATCACTGAAATTTTTCCAAAATTACCACTGTAAATATTGCAAACTAATCACTGTAAATATTGAAAAATTTCCACTGTAATTATTGCAATTTTACCAGTGAAATTATTGCAAATTTTCCACTGTAAATGTTGGAAATTTTCCACTCTAAATATTGCAAATTTACCGCTGAAATTATAGCAAATAACCACTGAAATATAGCAAATTAACCACTGTAAATATTGTCAATTTTCCACTGTAAATGTTGCAAATTTACCACTGAAATTATTGCAAATTTCCCACTGTAAATATTTCAAATTTTCCACTCTTAATATTGCAAATTTTCCACTCTAAATATTGCAAATTTACCACTGAAATTATTCCAGATTTTCCACTGTAAATATAGCAAATTTACCGCTGAAATTATAGCAAATTAACCACTGAAATTATTGCAAATTGACCACTGTAAGTATTGCAAATTAACCACTGTAAATATTGCAAATATTCGACTCTAAATATTGCAAATTTAGCACTGAAATTTCTCCAAATTAACCACTGTAAATATTGCAAACTAACCACTGTAAATATTGAAAATTTTCCACTGTAAATATTGCAATTTTACCTCTGAAATTATAGCAAATTAACTATTTAAATTATAGCAAATTAACCACTGAAATTATAGCAAATTAACCACTCTAATTATTGCAAAATTTCCCCTTTAAATATTGCAAATTTTCCACTGTAAATATTGCAAATTTTCCACTCTAAATATTGCAAATTCACCGCTGAATTTATAGCAAACTAACCACTGAAATATAGCAAATTAACCACTGTAAATATTGTCAATTTTCAACTGTAAATATTGCAAATTTACCACTGAAATTATTGCAAATTTTCCACTGTAAATATTGCAAATTTTCCACTCTTAATATTGCAAATTTTCCACTCTAAATATTGCAAATTTGCCACAGAAATTATTGCAGATTTTCCACTGTAAATATAGCAAATTTACCTCTGAAATTATAGCAAGTAACCACTGAAATATAGCAAATTAACCACTGTAAATATTGCCAATTTTCCACTGTAAATGTTGCAAATTTACCACTGAAATTTTTCCAAATTATCCACTGTAAATATTGCAAACTAACACCTGTAAATATTGAAAATTTTCCATTGTAAATATTGCAAATTTACCACAGAAATTATGGCAAATTTTCCACAGTAGACATTGCAAATTTACCTCTGAAATTATAGCAAAGTATCCACAGAAATTATAGAAAATTGACCACTGTAAATATTGCAAATTAACCACTGTAAATATTGCAAATATTCGACTCTAAATATTGCAAATTTATCACTGAAATTTTTCCAAAATTACCACTGTAAATATTGCAAACTAATCACTGTATATATTGAAAAATTTCCACTGTAATTATTGCAATTTTACCAGTGAAATTATTGCAAATTTTCCACTGTAAATGTTGGAAATTTTCCACTCTAAATATTGCAAATTTACCAGCTGAAATTATAGCAAATAACCACTGAAATATAGCAAATTAACCACTGTAAATATTGTCAATTTTCCACTGTAAATGTTGCAAATTTACCACTGAAATTATTGCAAATTTCCCACTGTAAATATTTCAAATTTTCCACTCTTAATATTGCAAATTTTCCACTCTAAATATTGCAAATTTACCACTGAAATTATTCCAGATTTTCCACTGTAAATATAGCAAATTTACCGCTGAAATTATAGCAAATTAACCACTGAAATTATTGCAAATTGACCACTGTAAGTATTGCAAATTAACCACTGTAAATATTGCAAATATTCGACTCTAAATATTGCAAATTTAGCACTGAAATTTCTCCAAATGAACCACCGTAAATATTGCAAACTAATCACTGTAAATATTGAAAATTTTCCACTGTAATTATTGCAATTTTACCAGTGAAATTATGGCAAATTTTCCACAGTAAATATTGGAAATGTACCGCTGAAATTATAGAAAAGTAACCACTGAAATTATAGCAAATTAACCACTGTAAATATTTCAAACTAACCACTGTAAATATTGCAAACTTTCCACCCTAAATATAGAAAATTTTCCATTGTAAATATTGTAAAATTTACCACAGAAATTATGGCAAATTTTCCACTGTAAACATTGAAAATTTACCTCTGAAATTATAGCAAAGTAACCACTGAAATATAGCAAATTAACCACTGTAAATATTGCAAATTTTCCACTGTAAGTATTGCAAATTTACCACCGTAAATATTGCAAAGTAAACACTGTAAATATTGCAAAATTTCCACTCTAAATATTGAAAATTTTCCACTGTAAATATAGCAAATTAACCACTGTAAATATTGCAAATTAATCACTGTAAATATTGCAAATATTCTACTCTAAATATTGAAAATTTACCACAGAAATTATGGCAAATTTTCCACAGTAAACAGTGAAAATTTACCTCTGAAATTATAGCAAAGTAACCACTGAAATATAGCAAATTAACCACTGTAAATATTGTCAATTTTCCACTGTAAGTATTGCAAATTTACCACTGAAATTATTGCAATTTAAACACTGTAAATATTGCAAATTTTCCACTCTAAATATAGCAAATTTACCACTGTAAATATTGAAAATTTTACACTGTAAATATTGCAAATTAACCACTGTAAATATTGCAAATATTCTACTCTAAATATTGCAAATTTAGCACTGAAATTTCTCCAAATTAACCACTGTATATATTGCAAACAAATCACTGTAAATATTGAAAAATTTCCACTGTAATTATTGCAATTTTACCAGTGAAATTATTGCAAATTTTCCACTGTAAATATTGCAAATTTTGCACTATAATATTGTCAATTTTCCACTGTAAATATTGCAAATTTACCACTGAAATTATTGCAAATTTTCCACTGTAAATATTGCAAATTTTCCACTCTTAATATTGCAAATTTTCCACTGAAATTATTGCAGATTTTCCACTGTAAATATAGCAAATTTACCTCTGAAATTATAGCAAGTAACCACTGAAATATAGCAAATTAACCACTGTAAATATTGCCAATTTTCCACTGTAAATGTTGCAAATTTACCACTGAAATTTTTCCAAATTATCCACTGTAAATATTGCAAACTAACACCTGTAAATATTGAAAATTTTCCATTGTAAATATTGCAAATTTACCACAGAAATTATGGCAAATTTTCCACAGTAGACATTGCAAATTTACCTCTGAAATTATAGCAAAGTATCCACAGAAATTATAGAAAATTGACCACTGTAAATATTGCAAATTAACCACTGTAAATATTGCAAATATTCGACTCTAAATATTGCAAATTTATCACTGAAATTTTTCCAAAATTACCACTGTAAATATTGCAAACTAATCACTGTATATATTGAAAAATTTCCACTGTAATTATTGCAATTTTACCAGTGAAATTATTGCAAATTTTCCACTGTAAATGTTGGAAATTTTCCACTCTAAATATTGCAAATTTACCGCTGAAATTATAGCAAATAACCACTGAAATATAGCAAATTAACCACTGTAAATATTGTCAATTTTCCACTGTAAATGTTGCAAATTTACCACTGAAATTATTGCAAATTTCCCACTGTAAATATTTCAAATTTTCCACTCTTAATATTGCAAATTTTCCACTCCAAATATTGCAAATTTACCACTGAAATTATTCCAGATTTTCCACTGTAAATATAGCAAATTTACCGCTGAAATTATAGCAAATTAACCACTGAAATTATTGCAAATTGACCACTGTAAGTATTGCAAATTAACCACTGTAAATATTGCAAATATTCGACTCTAAATATTGCAAATTTAGCACTGAAATTTCTCCAAATTAACCACTGTAAATATTGCAAACTAATCACTGTAAATATTGAAAATTTTCCACTGTAATTATTGCAATTTTACCAGTGAAATTATGGCAAATTTTCCACAGTAAATATTGGAAATGTACCGCTGAAATTATAGAAAAGTAACCACTGAAATTATAGCAAATTAACCACTGTAAATATTTCAAACTAACCACTGTAAATATTGCAAACTTTCCACCCTAAATATAGAAAATTTTCCATTGTAAATATTGTAAAATTTACCACAGAAATTATGGCAAATTTTCCACTGTAAACATTGAAAATTTACCTCTGAAATTATAGCAAAGTAACCACTGAAATATAGCAAATTAACCACTGTAAATATTGCAAATTTTCCACTGTAAGTATTGCAAATTTACCACCGTAAATATTGCAAATATCCACTGTGAATATTGCAAATTTTCCACTGTAAGTATTGATAAATTTACCACTGAAATTATAGCAAATTAACTAGTGAAATTATAGCAAATTAACCACTGAAATTATAGCAAATTAACCACTCTAATTATTGCAGATTTTCCCCTTTAAATATTGCAAATTTACAACTGAAATTATAGCAAATTAACCACAGAAATTATAGCAAATTGACCACTGTAAATATTGCAAATTAACCACTGTAAATACTGAAAATATTCTACTCTAAATATTGGAAATTTAGCACTGAAATTTTTCCAATTAACCACTGTAAATATTGCAAACCAACACCTGTAAATATTGAAAATTTTCCATTGTAAATATTGCAAATTTACCACTGAAATTATGACAAATTTTCCACAGTAAACTTTGCAAATTTACCTCTGAAATTATAGCAAAGTAACTACTGAAATATAGCAAATTAACCACTGTAAATATTGTCAATTTTCCACTGTAAGTATTGCAAATTTACCACTGAAATTATTGCAATTTAAACACTGTAAATATTGCAAATTTTCCACTCTAAATATAGCAAATTTACCACTGTAAATATTGAAAATTTTACACTGTAAATATTGCAAATTAACCACTGTAAATATTGCAAATATTCTACTCTAAATATTGCAAATTTAGCACTGAAATTTCTCCAAATTAACCACTGTAAATATTGCAAACAAATCACTGTAAATATTGAAAAATTTCCACTGTAATTATTGCAATTTTACCAGTGAAATTATTGCAAATTTTCCACTGTAAATATTGGAAATTTACCCCTGGAATTATAGAAAAGTAACCACTGAAATTATAGCAAATTAACCACTGTAAATATTTCAAACTAACCACTTTTAATATTCCAAACTTTACACCCTAAATATTGCAAATTTTCCACTGTAAATATTGCAAATTTACCACTGAAATTATTGCAAATTTTCCAGTGTACATATAGCAAATTTACCTCTGAAATTACAGCAAAGTAACCACTGAAATTATAGCAAATAAACCACTGCAAATATTGCAAATTTTGCACTGTAAGTATTGTTAATTTACCGCTGAAATTATTGCAAATTAACCACTGTAAATATTGCCAACTAACCACTGTAAATATTGAAAATTTTCCATTGTAAATATTGCAATTTTACCTCTGAAATTATAGCAAATTAACTATTTAAATTATAGCAAATTAACCACTGAAATTATAGCAAATTAACCACTCTAATTATTGCAAAATTTCCCCTTTAAATATTGCAAATTTTCCACTGTAAATATTTCAAATTTTCCACTCTTAATATTGCAAATTTTCCACTCTAAATATTGCAAATTTACCACTGAAATTATTCCAGATTTTCCACTGTAAATATAGCAAATTTACCGCTGAAATTATAGCAAATTAACCACTGAAATTATTGCAAATTGACCACTGTAAGTATTGCAAATTAACCACTGTAAATATTGCAAATATTCGACTCTAAATATTGCAAATTTAGCACTGAAATTTCTCCAAATTAACCACTGTAAATATTGCAAACTAACCACTGTAAATATTGAAAATTTTCCACTGTAAATATTGCAATTTTACCTCTGAAATTATAGCAAATTAACTATTTAAATTATAGCAAATTAACCACTGAAATTATAGCAAATTAACCACTCTAATTATTGCAAAATTTCCCCTTTAAATATTGCAAATTTTCCACTGTAAATATTGCAAATTTTCCACTCTAAATATTGCAAATTCACCGCTGAATTTTTAGCAAACTAACCACTGAAATATAGCAAATTAACCACTGTAAATATTGTCAATTTTCAACTGTAAATATTGCAAATTTACCACTGAAATTATTGCAAATTTTCCACTGTAAATATTGCAAATTTTCCACTCTTAATATTGCAAATTTTCCACTCTAAATATTGCAAATTTGCCACAGAAATTATTGCAGATTTTCCACTGTAAATATAGCAAATTTACCTCTGAAATTATAGCAAGTAACCACTGAAATATAGCAAATTAACCACTGTAAATATTGTCAATTTTCCACTGTAAATGTTGCAAATTTACCACTGAAATTTTTCCAAATTATCCACTGTAAATATTGCAAACTAACACCTGTAAATATTGAAAATTTTCCATTGTAAATATTGCAAATTTACCACAGAAATTATGGCAAATTTTCCACAGTAGACATTGCAAATTTACCTCTGAAATTATAGCAAAGTATCCACAGAAATTATAGAAAATTGACCACTGTAAATATTGCAAATTTACCACTGTAAATATTGAAAATTTTACACTGTAAATATTGCAAATTAACCACTGTAAATATTGCAAATATTCTACTCTAAATATTGCAAATTTAGCACTGAAATTTCTCCAAATTAACCACTGTAAATATTGCAAACAAATCACTGTAAATATTGAAAAATTTCCACTGTAATTATTGCAATTTTACCAGTGAAATTATTGCAAATTTTCCACTGTAAATATTGGAAATTTACCCCTGGAATTATAGAAAAGTAACCACTGAAATTATAGCAAATTAACCACTGTAAATATTTCAAACTAACCACTTTTAATATTCCAAACTTTACACCCTAAATATTGCAAATTTTCCACTGTAAATATTGCAAATTTACCACTGAAATTATTGCAAATTTTCCAGTGTACATATAGCAAATTTACCTCTGAAATTACAGCAAAGTAACCACTGAAATTATAGCAAATAAACCACTGCAAATATTGCAAATTTTGCACTGTAAGTATTGTTAATTTACCGCTGAAATTATTGCAAATTAACCACTGTAAATATTGCCAACTAACCACTGTAAATATTGAAAATTTTCCATTGTAAATATTGCAATTTTACCTCTGAAATTATAGCAAATTAACTATTTAAATTATAGCAAATTAACCACTGAAATTATAGCAAATTAACCACTCTAATTATTGCAAAATTTCCCCTTTAAATATTGCAAATTTTCCACTGTAAATATTTCAAATTTTCCACTCTTAATATTGCAAATTTTCCACTCTAAATATTGCAAATTTACCACTGAAATTATTCCAGATTTTCCACTGTAAATATAGCAAATTTACCGCTGAAATTATAGCAAATTAACCACTGAAATTATTGCAAATTGACCACTGTAAGTATTGCAAATTAACCACTGTAAATATTGCAAATATTCGACTCTAAATATTGCAAATTTAGCACTGAAATTTCTCCAAATTAACCACTGTAAATATTGCAAACTAACCACTGTAAATATTGAAAATTTTCCACTGTAAATATTGCAATTTTACCTCTGAAATTATAGCAAATTAACTATTTAAATTATAGCAAATTAACCACTGAAATTATAGCAAATTAACCACTCTAATTATTGCAAAATTTCCCCTTTAAATATTGCAAATTTTCCACTGTAAATATTGCAAATTTTCCACTCTAAATATTGCAAATTCACCGCTGAATTTTTAGCAAACTAACCACTGAAATATAGCAAATTAACCACTGTAAATATTGTCAATTTTCAACTGTAAATATTGCAAATTTACCACTGAAATTATTGCAAATTTTCCACTGTAAATATTGCAAATTTTCCACTCTTAATATTGCAAATTTTCCACTCTAAATATTGCAAATTTGCCACAGAAATTATTGCAGATTTTCCACTGTAAATATAGCAAATTTACCTCTGAAATTATAGCAAGTAACCACTGAAATATAGCAAATTAACCACTGTAAATATTGCCAATTTTCCACTGTAAATGTTGCAAATTTACCACTGAAATTTTTCCAAATTATCCACTGTAAATATTGCAAACTAACACCTGTAAATATTGAAAATTTTCCATTGTAAATATTGCAAATTTACCACAGAAATTATGGCAAATTTTCCACAGTAGACATTGCAAATTTACCTCTGAAATTATAGCAAAGTATCCACAGAAATTATAGAAAATTGACCACTGTAAATATTGCAAATTAACCACTGTAAATATTGCAAATATTCGACTCTAAATATTGCAAATTTATCACTGAAATTTTTCCAAAATTACCACTGTAAATATTGCAAACTAATCACTGTATATATTGAAAAATTTCCACTGTAATTATTGCAATTTTACCAGTGAAATTATTGCAAATTTTCCACTGTAAATGTTGGAAATTTTCCACTCTAAATATTGCAAATTTACCAGCTGAAATTATAGCAAATAACCACTGAAATATAGCAAATTAACCACTGTAAATATTGTCAATTTTCCACTGTAAATGTTGCAAATTTACCACTGAAATTATTGCAAATTTCCCACTGTAAATATTTCAAATTTTCCACTCTTAATATTGCAAATTTTCCACTCTAAATATTGCAAATTTACCACTGAAATTATTCCAGATTTTCCACTGTAAATATAGCAAATTTACCGCTGAAATTATAGCAAATTAACCACTGAAATTATTGCAAATTGACCACTGTAAGTATTGCAAATTAACCACTGTAAATATTGCAAATATTCGACTCTAAATATTGCAAATTTAGCACTGAAATTTCTCCAAATGAACCACCGTAAATATTGCAAACTAATCACTGTAAATATTGAAAATTTTCCACTGTAATTATTGCAATTTTACCAGTGAAATTATGGCAAATTTTCCACAGTAAATATTGGAAATGTACCGCTGAAATTATAGAAAAGTAACCACTGAAATTATAGCAAATTAACCACTGTAAATATTTCAAACTAACCACTGTAAATATTGCAAACTTTCCACCCTAAATATAGAAAATTTTCCATTGTAAATATTGTAAAATTTACCACAGAAATTATGGCAAATTTTCCACTGTAAACATTGAAAATTTACCTCTGAAATTATAGCAAAGTAACCACTGAAATATAGCAAATTAACCACTGTAAATATTGCAAATTTTCCACTGTAAGTATTGCAAATTTACCACCGTAAATATTGCAAAGTAAACACTGTAAATATTGCAAAATTTCCACTCTAAATATTGAAAATTTTCCACTGTAAATATAGCAAATTAACCACTGTAAATATTGCAAATTAATCACTGTAAATATTGCAAATATTCTACTCTAAATATTGAAAATTTACCACAGAAATTATGGCAAATTTTCCACAGTAAACAGTGAAAATTTACCTCTGAAATTATAGCAAAGTAACCACTGAAATATAGCAAATTAACCACTGTAAATATTGTCAATTTTCCACTGTAAGTATTGCAAATTTACCACTGAAATTATTGCAATTTAAACACTGTAAATATTGCAAATTTTCCACTCTAAATATAGCAAATTTACCACTGTAAATATTGAAAATTTTACACTGTAAATATTGCAAATTAACCACTGTAAATATTGCAAATATTCTACCCTAAATATTGCAAATTTAGCACTGAAATTTCTCCAAATTAACCACTGTATATATTGCAAACAAATCACTGTAAATATTGAAAAATTTCCACTGTAATTATTGCAATTTTACCAGTGAAATTATTGCAAATTTTCCACTGTAAATATTGCAAATTTTGCACTATAATATTGTCAATTTTCCACTGTAAATATTGCAAATTTACCACTGAAATTATTGCAAATTTTCCACTGTAAATATTGCAAATTTTCCACTCTTAATATTGCAAATTTTCCACTGAAATTATTGCAGATTTTCCACTGTAAATATAGCAAATTTACCTCTGAAATTATAGCAAGTAACCACTGAAATATAGCAAATTAACCACTGTAAATATTGCCAATTTTCCACTGTAAATGTTGCAAATTTACCACTGAAATTTTTCCAAATTATCCACTGTAAATATTGCAAACTAACACCTGTAAATATTGAAAATTTTCCATTGTAAATATTGCAAATTTACCACAGAAATTATGGCAAATTTTCCACAGTAGACATTGCAAATTTACCTCTGAAATTATAGCAAAGTATCCACAGAAATTATAGAAAATTGACCACTGTAAATATTGCAAATTAACCACTGTAAATATTGCAAATATTCGACTCTAAATATTGCAAATTTATCACTGAAATTTTTCCAAAATTACCACTGTAAATATTGCAAACTAATCACTGTATATTGAAAAATTTCCACTGTAATTATTGCAATTTTACCAGTGAAATTATTGCAAATTTTCCACTGTAAATGTTGGAAATTTTCCACTCTAAATATTGCAAATTTACCGCTGAAATTATAGCAAATAACCACTGAAATATAGCAAATTAACCACTGTAAATATTGTCAATTTTCCACTGTAAATGTTGCAAATTTACCACTGAAATTATTGCAAATTTCCCACTGTAAATATTTCAAATTTTCCACTCTTAATATTGCAAATTTTCCACTCCAAATATTGCAAATTTACCACTGAAATTATTCCAGATTTTCCACTGTAAATATAGCAAATTTACCGCTGAAATTATAGCAAATTAACCACTGAAATTATTGCAAATTGACCACTGTAAGTATTGCAAATTAACCACTGTAAATATTGCAAATATTCGACTCTAAATATTGCAAATTTAGCACTGAAATTTCTCCAAATGAACCACTGTAAATATTGCAAACTAATCACTGTAAATATTGAAAATTTTCCACTGTAATTATTGCAATTTTACCAGTGAAATTATGGCAAATTTTCCACAGTAAATATTGGAAATGTACCGCTGAAATTATAGAAAAGTAACCACTGAAATTATAGCAAATTAACCACTGTAAATATTTCAAACTAACCACTGTAAATATTGCAAAATTTCCACCCTAAATATAGAAAATTTTCCATTGTAAATATTGTAAAATATACCACAGAAATTATGGCAAATTTTCCACTGTAAACATTGAAAATTTACCTCTGAAATTATAGCAAAGTAACCACTGAAATATAGCAAATTAACCACTGTAAATATTGCAAATTTTCCACTGTAAGTATTGCAAATTTACCACCGTAAATATTGCAAATATCCACTGTGAATATTGCAAATTTTCCACTGTAAGTATTGATAAATTTACCACTGAAATTATAGCAAATTAACTAGTGAAATTATAGCAAATTAACCACTGAAATTATAGCAAATTAACCACTCTAATTATTGCAGATTTTCCCCTTTAAATATTGCAAATTTACAACTGAAATTATAGCAAATTAACCACAGAAATTATAGCAAATTGACCACTGTAAATATTGCAAATTAACCACTGTAAATACTGAAAATATTCTACTCTAAATATTGGAAATTTAGCACTGAAATTTTTCCAATTAACCACTGTAAATATTGCAAACCAACACCTGTAAATATTGAAAATTTTCCATTGTAAATATTGCAAATTTACCACTGAAATTATGACAAATTTTCCACAGTAAACTTTGCAAATTTACCTCTGAAATTATAGCAAAGTAACTACTGAAATATAGCAAATTAACCACTGTAAATATTGTCAATTTTCCACTGTAAGTATTGCAAATTTACCACTGAAATTATTGCAATTTAAACACTGTAAATATTGCAAATTTTCCACTCTAAATATAGCAAATTTACCACTGTAAATATTGAAAATTTTACACTGTAAATATTGCAAATTAACCACTGTAAATATTGCAAATATTCTACTCTAAATATTGCAAATTTAGCACTGAAATTTCTCCAAATTAACCACTGTAAATATTGCAAACAAATCACTGTAAATATTGAAAAATTTCCACTGTAATTATTGCAATTTTACCAGTGAAATTATTGCAAATTTTCCACTGTAAATATTGGAAATTTACCCCTGGAATTATAGAAAAGTAACCACTGAAATTATAGCAAATTAACCACTGTAAATATTTCAAACTAACCACTTTTAATATTGCAAACTTTACACCCTAAATATTGCAAATTTTCCACTGTAAATATTGCAAATTTACCACTGAAATTATTGCAAATTTTCCAGTGTACATATAGCAAATTTACCTCTGAAATTACAGCAAAGTAACCACTGAAATTATAGCAAATAAACCACTGCAAATATTGCAAATTTTGCACTGTAAGTATTGTTAATTTACCGCTGAAATTATTGCAAATTAACCACTGTAAATATTGCCAACTAACCACTGTAAATATTGAAAATTTTCCATTGTAAATATTGCAATTTTACCTCTGAAATTATAGCAAATTAACTATTTAAATTATAGCAAATTAACCATTGAAATTATAGCAAATTAACCACTCTAATTATTGCAAAATTTCCCCTTTAAATATTGCAAATTTTCCACTGTAAATATTGCAAATTTTCCACTCTAAATATTGCAAATTCACCGCTGAATTTATAGCAAACTAACCACTGAAATATAGCAAATTCACCACTGTAAATATTGTCAATTTTCCACTGTAAATATTGCAAATTTACCACTGAAATTATTGCAAATTTTCCACTGTAAATGTTGGAAATTTTCCACTCTTAATATTGCAAATTTTCCACTCTAAATATTGCAAATTTACCACTGAAATTATTGCAGATTTTCCACTGTAAATATAGCAAATTTACCTCTGAAATTATAGCAAGTAACCACTGAAATATAGCAAATTAACCACTGTAAATATTGCCAATTTTCCACTGTAAATGTTGCAAATTTACCACTGAAATTTTTCCAAATTATCCACTGTAAATATTGCAAACTAACACCTGTAAATATTGAAAATTTTCCATTGTAAATATTGCAAATTTACCACAGAAATTATGGCAAATTTTCCACAGTAGACATTGCAAATTTACCTCTGAAATTATAGCAAAGTATCCACAGAAATTATAGAAAATTGACCACTGTAAATATTGCAAATTAACCACTGTAAATATTGCAAATATTCGACTCTAAATATTGCAAATTTATCACTGAAATTTTTCCAAAATTACCACTGTAAATATTCCAAACTAATCACTGTTAATATTGAAAAATTTCCACTGTAATTATTGCAATTTTACCAGTGAAATTATTGCAAATTTTCCACTGTAAATGTTGGAAATTTTCCACTCTAAATATTGCAAATTTACCAGCTGAAATTATAGCAAATAACCACTGAAATATAGC
Source organism: Podargus strigoides (assembly GCA_028020825.1). Lineage (NCBI taxonomy): Eukaryota > Metazoa > Chordata > Aves > Caprimulgiformes > Podargidae > Podargus > Podargus strigoides. The sequence continues at coordinate 205,523 of CM051642.1, read as the reverse complement.
AAATTAACCACTGTAAATATTGTCAATTTTCCACTGTAAATGTTGCAAATTTACCACTGAAATTATTGCAAATTTCCCACTGTAAATATTTCAAATTTTCCACTCTTAATATTGCAAATTTTCCACTCTAAATATTGCAAATTTACCACTGAAATTATTCCAGATTTTCCACTGTAAATATAGCAAATTTACCGCTGAAATTATAGCAAATTAACCACTGAAATTATTGCAAATTGACCACTGTAAGTATTGCAAATTAACCACTGTAAATATTGCAAATATTCGACTCTAAATATTGCAAATTTAGCACTGAAATTTCTCCAAATGAACCACTGTAAATATTGCAAACTAATCACTGTAAATATTGAAAATTTTCCACTGTAATTATTGCAATTTTACCAGTGAAATTATGGCAAATTTTCCACAGTAAATATTGGAAATGTACCGCTGAAATTATAGAAAAGTAACCACTGAAATTATAGCAAATTAACCACTGTAAATATTTCAAACTAACCACTGTAAATATTGCAAACTTTCCACCCTAAATATAGAAAATTTTCCATTGTAAATATTGTAAAATTTACCACAGAAATTATGGCAAATTTTCCACTGTAAACATTGAAAATTTACCTCTGAAATTATAGCAAAGTAACCACTGAAATATAGCAAATTAACCACTGTAAATATTGCAAATTTTCCACTGTAAGTATTGCAAATTTACCACCGTAAATATTGCAAAGTAAACACTGTAAATATTGCAAAATTTCCACTCTAAATATTGAAAATTTTCCACTGTAAATATAGCAAATTAACCACTGTAAATATTGCAAATTAATCACTGTAAATATTGCAAATATTCTACTCTAAATATTGAAAATTTACCACAGAAATTATGGCAAATTTTCCACAGTAAACAGTGAAAATTTACCTCTGAAATTATAGCAAAGTAACCACTGAAATATAGCAAATTAACCACTGTAAATATTGTCAATTTTCCACTGTAAGTATTGCAAATTTACCACTGAAATTATTGCAATTTAAACACTGTAAATATTGCAAATTTTCCACTCTAAATATAGCAAATTTACCACTGTAAATATTGAAAATTTTACACTGTAAATATTGCAAATTAACCACTGTAAATATTGCAAATATTCTACTCTAAATATTGCAAATTTAGCACTGAAATTTCTCCAAATTAACCACTGTATATATTGCAAACAAATCACTGTAAATATTGAAAAATTTCCACTGTAATTATTGCAATTTTACCAGTGAAATTATTGCAAATTTTCCACTGTAAATATTGCAAATTTTGCACTATAATATTGTCAATTTTCCACTGTAAATATTGCAAATTTACCACTGAAATTATTGCAAATTTTCCACTGTAAATATTGCAAATTTTCCACTCTTAATATTGCAAATTTTCCACTCTAAATATTGCAAATTTACCACTGAAATTATTGCAGATTTTCCACTGTAAATATAGCAAATTTACCTCTGAAATTATAGCAAGTAACCACTGAAATATAGCAAATTAACCACTGTAAATATTGCCAATTTTCCACTGTAAATGTTGCAAATTTACCACTGAAATTTTTCCAAATTATCCACTGTAAATATTGCAAACTAACACCTGTAAATATTGAAAATTTTCCATTGTAAATATTGCAAATTTACCACAGAAATTATGGCAAATTTTCCACAGTAGACATTGCAAATTTACCTCTGAAATTATAGCAAAGTATCCACAGAAATTATAGAAAATTGACCACTGTAAATATTGCAAATTAACCACTGTAAATATTGCAAATATTCGACTCTAAATATTGCAAATTTATCACTGAAATTTTTCCAAAATTACCACTGTAAATATTCCAAACTAATCACTGTTAATATTGAAAAATTTCCACTGTAATTATTGCAATTTTACCAGTGAAATTATTGCAAATTTTCCACTGTAAATGTTGGAAATTTTCCACTCTAAATATTGCAAATTTACCAGCTGAAATTATAGCAAATAACCACTGAAATATAGCAAATTAACCACTGTAAATATTGTCAATTTTCCACTGTAAATGTTGCAAATTTACCACTGAAATTATTGCAAATTTCCCACTGTAAATATTTCAAATTTTCCACTCTTAATATTGCAAATTTTCCACTCTAAATATTGCAAATTTACCACTGAAATTATTCCAGATTTTCCACTGTAAATATAGCAAATTTACCGCTGAAATTATAGCAAATTAACCACTGAAATTATTGCAAATTGACCACTGTAAGTATTGCAAATTAACCACTGTAAATATTGCAAATATTCGACTCTAAATATTGCAAATTTAGCACTGAAATTTCTCCAAATGAACCACTGTAAATATTGCAAACTAATCACTGTAAATATTGAAAATTTTCCACTGTAATTATTGCAATTTTACCAGTGAAATTATGGCAAATTTTCCACAGTAAATATTGGAAATGTACCGCTGAAATTATAGAAAAGTAACCACTGAAATTATAGCAAATTAACCACTGTAAATATTTCAAACTAACCACTGTAAATATTGCAAACTTTCCACCCTAAATATAGAAAATTTTCCATTGTAAATATTGTAAAATTTACCACAGAAATTATGGCAAATTTTCCACTGTAAACATTGAAAATTTACCTCTGAAATTATAGCAAAGTAACCACTGAAATATAGCAAATTAACCACTGTAAATATTGCAAATTTTCCACTGTAAGTATTGCAAATTTACCACCGTAAATATTGCAAAGTAAACACTGTAAATATTGCAAAATTTCCACTCTAAATATTGAAAATTTTCCACTGTAAATATAGCAAATTAACCACTGTAAATATTGCAAATTAATCACTGTAAATATTGCAAATATTCTACTCTAAATATTGAAAATTTACCACAGAAATTATGGCAAATTTTCCACAGTAAACAGTGAAAATTTACCTCTGAAATTATAGCAAAGTAACCACTGAAATATAGCAAATTAACCACTGTAAATATTGTCAATTTTCCACTGTAAGTATTGCAAATTTACCACTGAAATTATTGCAATTTAAACACTGTAAATATTGCAAATTTTCCACTCTAAATATAGCAAATTTACCACTGTAAATATTGAAAATTTTACACTGTAAATATTGCAAATTAACCACTGTAAATATTGCAAATATTCTACTCTAAATATTGCAAATTTAGCACTGAAATTTCTCCAAATTAACCACTGTATATATTGCAAACAAATCACTGTAAATATTGAAAAATTTCCACTGTAATTATTGCAATTTTACCAGTGAAATTATTGCAAAATTTCCACTGTAAATATTGCAAATTTTGCACTATAATATTGTCAATTTTCCACTGTAAATATTGCAAATTTACCACTGAAATTATTGCAAATTTTCCACTGTAAATATTGCAAATTTTCCACTCTTAATATTGCAAATTTTCCACTCTAAATATTGCAAATTTACCACTGAAATTATTGCAGATTTTCCACTGTAAATATAGCAAATTTACCTCTGAAATTATAGCAAGTAACCACTGAAATATAGCAAATTAACCACTGTAAATATTGCCAATTTTCCACTGTAAATGTTGCAAATTTACCACTGAAATTTTTCCAAATTATCCACTGTAAATATTGCAAACTAACACCTGTAAATATTGAAAATTTTCCATTGTAAATATTGCAAATTTACCACAGAAATTATGGCAAATTTTCCACAGTAGACATTGCAAATTTACCTCTGAAATTATAGCAAAGTATCCACAGAAATTATAGAAAATTGACCACTGTAAATATTGCAAATTAACCACTGTAAATATTGCAAATATTCGACTCTAAATATTGCAAATTTATCACTGAAATTTTTCCAAAATTACCACTGTAAATATTCCAAACTAATCACTGTAAATATTGAAAAATTTCCACTGTAATTATTGCAATTTTACCAGTGAAATTATTGCAAATTTTCCACTGTAAATGTTGGAAATTTTCCACTCTAAATATTGCAAATTTACCGCTGAAATTATAGCAAATAACCACTGAAATATAGCAAATTAACCACTGTAAATATTGTCAATTTTCCACTGTAAATGTTGCAAATTTACCACTGAAATTATTGCAAATTTCCCACTGTAAATATTTCAAATTTTCCACTCTTAATATTGCAAATTTTCCACTCCAAATATTGCAAATTTACCACTGAAATTATTCCAGATTTTCCACTGTAAATATAGCAAATTTACCGCTGAAATTATAGCAAATTAACCACTGAAATTATTGCAAATTGACCACTGTAAGTATTGCAAATTAACCACTGTAAATATTGCAAATATTCGACTCTAAATATTGCAAATTTAGCACTGAAATTTCTCCACATTAACCACTGTAAATATTGCAAACTAATCACTGTAAATATTGAAAATTTTCCACTGTAATTATTGCAATTTTACCAGTGAAATTATGGCAAATTTTCCACAGTAAATATTGGAAATGTACCGCTGAAATTATAGAAAAGTAACCACTGAAATTATAGCAAATTAACCACTGTAAATATTTCAAACTAACCACTGTAAATATTGCAAAATTTCCACCCTAAATATAGAAAATTTTCCATTGTAAATATTGTAAAATATACCACAGAAATTATGGCAAATTTTCCACTGTAAACATTGAAAATTTACCTCTGAAATTATAGCAAAGTAACCACTGAAATATAGCAAATTAACCACTGTAAATATTGCAAATTTTCCACTGTAAGTATTGCAAATTTACCACCGTAAATATTGCAAATATCCACTGTGAATATTGCAAATTTTCCACTGTAAGTATTGATAAATTTACCACTGAAATTATAGCAAATTAACTAGTGAAATTATAGCAAATTAACCACTGAAATTATAGCAAATTAACCACTCTAATTATTGCAGATTTTCCCCTTTAAATATTGCAAATTTACAACTGAAATTATAGCAAATTAACCACAGAAATTATAGCAAATTGACCACTGTAAATATTGCAAATTAACCACTGTAAATACTGAAAATATTCTACTCTAAATATTGGAAATTTAGCACTGAAATTTTTCCAATTAACCACTGTAAATATTGCAAACCAACACCTGTAAATATTGAAAATTTTCCATTGTAAATATTGCAAATTTACCACTGAAATTATGACAAATTTTCCACAGTAAACTTTGCAAATTTACCTCTGAAATTATAGCAAAGTAACTACTGAAATATAGCAAATTAACCACTGTAAATATTGTCAATTTTCCACTGTAAGTATTGCAAATTTACCACTGAAATTATTGCAATTTAAACACTGTAAATATTGCAAATTTTCCACTCTAAATATAGCAAATTTACCACTGTAAATATTGAAAATTTTACACTGTAAATATTGCAAATTAACCACTGTAAATATTGCAAATATTCTACTCTAAATATTGCAAATTTAGCACTGAAATTTCTCCAAATTAACCACTGTAAATATTGCAAACAAATCACTGTAAATATTGAAAAATTTCCACTGTAATTATTGCAATTTTACCAGTGAAATTATTGCAAATTTTCCACTGTAAATATTGGAAATTTACCCCTGGAATTATAGAAAAGTAACCACTGAAATTATAGCAAATTAACCACTGTAAATATTTCAAACTAACCACTTTTAATATTGCAAACTTTACACCCTAAATATTGCAAATTTTCCACTGTAAATATTGCAAATTTACCACTGAAATTATTGCAAATTTTCCAGTGTACATATAGCAAATTTACCTCTGAAATTACAGCAAAGTAACCACTGAAATTATAGCAAATAAACCACTGCAAATATTGCAAATTTTGCACTGTAAGTATTGTTAATTTACCGCTGAAATTATTGCAAATTAACCACTGTAAATATTGCCAACTAACCACTGTAAATATTGAAAATTTTCCACTGTAAATATTGCAATTTTACCTCTGAAATTATAGCAAATTAACTATTTAAATTATAGCAAATTAACCACTGAAATTATAGCAAATTAACCACTCTAATTATTGCAAAATTTCCCCTTTAAATATTGCAAATTTTCCACTGTAAATATTGCAAATTTTCCACTCTAAATATTGCAAATTCACCGCTGAATTTATAGCAAACTAACCACTGAAATATAGCAAATTAACCACTGTAAATATTGTCAATTTTCAACTGTAAATATTGCAAATTTACCACTGAAATTATTGCAAATTTTCCACTGTAAATATTGCAAATTTTCCACTCTTAATATTGCAAATTTTCCACTCTAAATATTGCAAATTTACCACTGAAATTATTGCAGATTTTCCACTGTAAATATAGCAAATTTACCTCTGAAATTATAGCAAGTAACCACTGAAATATAGCAAATTAACCACTGTAAATATTGCCAATTTTCCACTGTAAATGTTGCAAATTTACCACTGAAATTTTTCCAAATTATCCACTGTAAATATTGCAAACTAACACCTGTAAATATTGAAAATTTTCCATTGTAAATATTGCAAATTTACCACAGAAATTATGGCAAATTTTCCACAGTAGACATTGCAAATTTACCTCTGAAATTATAGCAAAGTATCCACAGAAATTATAGAAAATTGACCACTGTAAATATTGCAAATTAACCACTGTAAATATTGCAAATATTCGATCTAAATATTGCAAATTTATCACTGAAATTTTTCCAAAATTACCACTGTAAATATTCCAAACTAATCACTGTTAATATTGAAAAATTTCCACTGTAATTATTGCAATTTTACCAGTGAAATTATTGCAAATTTTCCACTGTAAATGTTGGAAATTTTCCACTCTAAATATTGCAAATTTACCGCTGAAATTATAGCAAATAACCACTGAAATATAGCAAATTAACCACTGTAAATATTGTCAATTTTCCACTGTAAATGTTGCAAATTTACCACTGAAATTATTGCAAATTTTCCACTGTAAATATTTCAAATTTTCCACTCTTAATATTGCAAATTTTCCACTCTAAATATTGCAAATTTACCACTGAAATTATTCCAGATTTTCCACTGTAAATATAGCAAATTTACCGCTGAAATTATAGCAAATTAACCACTGAAATTATTGCAAATTGACCACTGTAAGTATTGCAAATTAACCACTGTAAGTATTGCAAATATTCTACTCTAAATATTGCAAATTTAGCACTGAAATTTCTCCAAATTAACCACTGTAAATATTGCAAACTAATCACTGTAAATATTGAAAATTTTCCACTGTAATTATTGCAATTTTACCAGTGAAATTATGGCAAATTTTCCACTGTAAATATTGGAAATGTACCCCTGAAATTATAGAAAAGTAACCACTGAAATTATAGCAAATTAACCACTGTAAATATTTCAAACTAACCACTGTAAATATTGCAAACTTTCCACCCTAAATATAGAAAATTTTCCATTGTAAATATTGTAAAATTTACCACAGAAATTATGGAAAATTTTCCACTGTAAACATTGAAAATTTACCTCTGAAATTATAGCAAAGTAACCACTGAAATATAGCAAATTAACCACTGTAAATATTGCAAATTTTCCACTGTAAGTATTGCAAATTTACCACCGTAAATATTGCAAAGTAAACACTGTAAATATTGCAAAATTTCCACTCTAAATATTGAAAATTTTCCACTGTAAATATAGCAAATTAACCACTGTAAATATTGCAAATTTACCACTGAAATTATTGCAAATTTTCCACTGTAAATATCGCAAATTTTCCACTCTTAATATTGCGAATTTTCCACTCTAAATATTGCAAATTTACCACTGAAATTATTGCAGATTTTCCACTGTAAATATAGCAAATTTACCTCTGAAATTATAGCAAGTAACCACTGAAATATAGCAAATTAACCACTGTAAATATTGCCAATTTTCCACTGTAAATGTTGCAAATTTACCACTGAAATTTTTCCAAATTATCCACTGTAAATATTGCAAACTAACACCTGTAAATATTGAAAATTTTCCATTGTAAATATTGCAATTTTACCTCTGAAATTATAGCAAATTAACTATTTAAATTATAGCAAATTAACCACTGAAATTATAGCAAATTAACCACTCTAATTATTGCAAAATTTCCCCTTTAAATATTGCAAATTTTCCACTGTAAATATTGCAAATTTTCCACTCTAAATATTGCAAATTCACCGCGGAATTTATAGCAAACTAACCACTGAAATATAGCAAATTAACCACTGTAAATATTGTCAATTTTCCACTGTAAATATTGCAAATTTACCACTGAAATTATTGCAAATTTTCCACTGTAAATGTTGGAAATTTTCCACTCTTAATATTGCAAATTTTCCACTCTAAATATTGCAAATTTACCACTGAAATTATTGCAGATTTTCCACTGTAAATATAGCAAATTTACCTCTGAAATTATAGCAAGTAACCACTGAAATATAGCAAATTAACCACTGTAAATATTGCCAATTTTCCACTGTAAATGTTGCAAATTTACCACTGAAATTTTTCCAAATTATCCACTGTAAATATTGCAAACTAACACCTGTAAATATTGAAAATTTTCCATTGTAAATATTGCAAATTTACCACAGAAATTATGGCAAATTTTCCACAGTAGACATTGCAAATTTACCTCTGAAATTATAGCAAAGTATCCACAGAAATTATAGAAAATTGACCACTGTAAATATTGCAAATTAACCACTGTAAATATTGCAAATATTCGACTCTAAATATTGCAAATTTATCACTGAAATTTTTCCAAAATTACCACTGTAAATATTCCAAACTAATCACTGTAAATATTGAAAAATTTCCACTGTAATTATTGCAATTTTACCAGTGAAATTATTGCAAATTTTCCACTGTAAATGTTGGAAATTTTCCACTCTAAATATTGCAAATTTACCGCTGAAATTATAGCAAATAACCACTGAAATATAGCAAATTAACCACTGTAAATATTGTCAATTTTCCACTGTAAATGTTGCAAATTTACCACTGAAATTATTGCAAATTTCCCACTGTAAATATTTCAAATTTTCCACTCTTAATATTGCAAATTTTCCACTCCAAATATTGCAAATTTACCACTGAAATTATTCCAGATTTTCCACTGTAAATATAGCAAATTTACCGCTGAAATTATAGCAAATTAACCACTGAAATTATTGCAAATTGACCACTGTAAGTATTGCAAATTAACCACTGTAAATATTGCAAATATTCGACTCTAAATATTGCAAATTTAGCACTGAAATTTCTCCACATTAACCACTGTAAATATTGCAAACTAATCACTGTAAATATTGAAAATTTTCCACTGTAATTATTGCAATTTTACCAGTGAAATTATGGCAAATTTTCCACAGTAAATATTGGAAATGTACCGCTGAAATTATAGAAAAGTAACCACTGAAATTATAGCAAATTAACCACTGTAAATATTTCAAACTAACCACTGTAAATATTGCAAACTTTCCACCCTAAATATAGAAAATTTTCCATTGTAAATATTGTAAAATATACCACAGAAATTATGGCAAATTTTCCACTGTAAACATTGAAAATTTACCTCTGAAATTATAGCAAAGTAACCACTGAAATATAGCAAATTAACCACTGTAAATATTGCAAATTTTCCACTGTAAGTATTGCAAATTTACCACCGTAAATATTGCAAATATCCACTGTGAATATTGCAAATTTTCCACTGTAAGTATTGATAAATTTACCACTGAAATTATAGCAAATTAACTAGTGAAATTATAGCAAATTAACCACTGAAATTATAGCAAATTAACCACTCTAATTATTGCAGATTTTCCCCTTTAAATATTGCAAATTTACAACTGAAATTATAGCAAATTAACCACAGAAATTATAGCAAATTGACCACTGTAAATATTGCAAATTAACCACTGTAAATACTGAAAATATTCTACTCTAAATATTGGAAATTTAGCACTGAAATTTTTCCAATTAACCACTGTAAATATTGCAAACCAACACCTGTAAATATTGAAAATTTTCCATTGTAAATATTGCAAATTTACCACTGAAATTATGACAAATTTTCCACAGTAAACTTTGCAAATTTACCTCTGAAATTATAGCAAAGTAACTACTGAAATATAGCAAATTAACCACTGTAAATATTGTCAATTTTCCACTGTAAGTATTGCAAATTTACCACTGAAATTATTGCAATTTAAACACTGTAAATATTGCAAATTTTCCACTCTAAATATAGCAAATTTACCACTGTAAATATTGAAAATTTTACACTGTAAATATTGCAAATTAACCACTGTAAATATTGCAAATATTCTACTCTAAATATTGCAAATTTAGCACTGAAATTTCTCCAAATTAACCACTGTAAATATTGCAAACAAATCACTGTAAATATTGAAAAATTTCCACTGTAATTATTGCAATTTTACCAGTGAAATTATTGCAAATTTTCCACTGTAAATATTGGAAATTTACCCCTGGAATTATAGAAAAGTAACCACTGAAATTATAGCAAATTAACCACTGTAAATATTTCAAACTAACCACTTTTAATATTGCAAACTTTACACCCTAAATATTGCAAATTTTCCACTGTAAATATTGCAAATTTACCACTGAAATTATTGCAAATTTTCCAGTGTACATATAGCAAATTTACCTCTGAAATTACAGCAAAGTAACCACTGAAATTATAGCAAATAAACCACTGCAAATATTGCAAATTTTGCACTGTAAGTATTGTTAATTTACCGCTGAAATTATTGCAAATTAACCACTGTAAATATTGCCAACTAACCACTGTAAATATTGAAAATTTTCCACTGTAAATATCGCAATTTTACCTCTGAAATTATAGCAAATTTACTATTTAAATTATAGCAAATTAACCACTGAAATTATAGCAAATTAACCACTCTAATTATTGCAAAATTTCCCCTTTAAATATTGCAAATTTTCCACTGTAAATATTGCAAATTTTCCACTCTAAATATTGCAAATTCACCGCTGAATTTATAGCAAACTAACCACTGAAATATAGCAAATTAACCACTGTAAATATTGTCAATTTTCAACTGTAAATATTGCAAATTTACCACTGAAATTATTGCAAATTTTCCACTGTAAATATTGCAAATTTTCCACTCTTAATATTGCAAATTTTCCACTCTAAATATTGCAAATTTACCACTGAAATTATTGCAGATTTTCCACTGTAAATATAGCAAATTTACCTCTGAAATTATAGCAAGTAACCAGTGAAATATAGCAAATTAACCACTGTAAATATTGCCAATTTTCCACTGTAAATGTTGCAAATTTACCACTGAAATTTTTCCAAATTATCCACTGTAAATATTGCAAACTAACACCTGTAAATATTGAAAATTTTCCATTGTAAATATTGCAAATTTACCACAGAAATTATGGCAAATTTTCCACAGTAGACATTGCAAATTTACCTCTGAAATTATAGCAAAGTATCCACAGAAATTATAGAAAATTGACCACTGTAAATATTGCAAATTAACCACTGTAAATATTGCAAATATTCGATCTAAATATTGCAAATTTATCACTGAAATTTTTCCAAAATTACCACTGTAAATATTCCAAACTAATCACTGTTAATATTGAAAAATTTCCACTGTAATTATTGCAATTTTACCAGTGAAATTATTGCAAATTTTCCACTGTAAATGTTGGAAATTTTCCACTCTAAATATTGCAAATTTACCGCTGAAATTATAGCAAATAACCACTGAAATATAGCAAATTAACCACTGTAAATATTGTCAATTTTCCACTGTAAATGTTGCAAATTTACCACTGAAATTATTGCAAATTTTCCACTGTAAATATTTCAAATTTTCCACTCTTAATATTGCAAATTTTCCACTCTAAATATTGCAAATTTACCACTGAAATTATTCCAGATTTTCCACTGTAAATATAGCAAATTTACCGCTGAAATTATAGCAAATTAACCACTGAAATTATTGCAAATTGACCACTGTAAGTATTGCAAATTAACCACTGTAAGTATTGCAAATATTCTACTCTAAATATTGCAAATTTAGCACTGAAATTTCTCCAAATTAACCACTGTAAATATTGCAAACTAATCACTGTAAATATTGAAAATTTTCCACTGTAATTATTGCAATTTTACCAGTGAAATTATGGCAAATTTTCCACTGTAAATATTGGAAATGTACCCCTGAAATTATAGAAAAGTAACCACTGAAATTATAGCAAATTAACCACTGTAAATATTTCAAACTAACCACTGTAAATATTGCAAACTTTCCACCCTAAATATAGAAAATTTTCCATTGTAAATATTGTAAAATTTACCACAGAAATTATGGAAAATTTTCCACTGTAAACATTGAAAATTTACCTCTGAAATTATAGCAAAGTAACCACTGAAATATAGCAAATTAACCACTGTAAATATTGCAAATTTTCCACTGTAAGTATTGCAAATTTACCACCGTAAATATTGCAAAGTAAACACTGTAAATATTGCAAAATTTCCACTCTAAATATTGAAAATTTTCCACTGTAAATATAGCAAATTAACCACTGTAAATATTGCAAATTTACCACTGAAATTATTGCAAATTTTCCACTGTAAATATCGCAAATTTTCCACTCTTAATATTGCGAATTTTCCACTCTAAATATTGCAAATTTACCACTGAAATTATTGCAGATTTTCCACTGTAAATATAGCAAATTTACCTCTGAAATTATAGCAAGTAACCACTGAAATATAGCAAATTAACCACTGTAAATATTGCCAATTTTCCACTGTAAATGTTGCAAATTTACCACTGAAATTTTTCCAAATTATCCACTGTAAATATTGCAAACTAACACCTGTAAATATTGAAAATTTTCCATTGTAAATATTGCAATTTTACCTCTGAAATTATAGCAAATTAACTATTTAAATTATAGCAAATTAACCACTGAAATTATAGCAAATTAACCACTCTAATTATTGCAAAATTTCCCCTTTAAATATTGCAAATTTTCCACTGTAAATATTGCAAATTTTCCACTCTAAATATTGCAAATTCACCGCTGAATTTATAGCAAACTAACCACTGAAATATAGCAAATTCACCACTGTAAATATTGTCAATTTTCCACTGTAAATATTGCAAATTTACCACTGAAATTATTGCAAATTTTCCACTGTAAATGTTGGAAATTTTCCACTCTTAATATTGCAAATTTTCCACTCTAAATATTGCAAATTTACCACTGAAATTATTGCAGATTTTCCACTGTAAATATAGCAAATTTACCTCTGAAATTATAGCAAGTAACCACTGAAATATAGCAAATTAACCACTGTAAATATTGCCAATTTTCCACTGTAAATGTTGCAAATTTACCACTGAAATTTTTCCAAATTATCCACTGTAAATATTGCAAACTAACACCTGTAAATATTGAAAATTTTCCATTGTAAATATTGCAAATTTACCACAGAAATTATGGCAAATTTTCCACAGTAGACATTGCAAATTTACCTCTGAAATTATAGCAAAGTATCCACAGAAATTATAGAAAATTGACCACTGTAAATATTGCAAATTAACCACTGTAAATATTGCAAATATTCGACTCTAAATATTGCAAATTTATCACTGAAATTTTTCCAAAATTACCACTGTAAATATTCCAAACTAATCACTGTTAATATTGAAAAATTTCCACTGTAATTATTGCAATTTTACCAGTGAAATTATTGCAAATTTTCCACTGTAAATGTTGGAAATTTTCCACTCTAAATATTGCAAATTTACCAGCTGAAATTATAGCAAATAACCACTGAAATATAGCAAATTAACCACTGTAAATATTGTCAATTTTCCACTGTAAATGTTGCAAATTTACCACTGAAATTATTGCAAATTTCCCACTGTAAATATTTCAAATTTTCCACTCTTAATATTGCAAATTTTCCACTCTAAATATTGCAAATTTACCACTGAAATTATTCCAGATTTTCCACTGTAAATATAGCAAATTTACCGCTGAAATTATAGCAAATTAACCACTGAAATTATTGCAAATTGACCACTGTAAGTATTGCAAATTAACCACTGTAAATATTGCAAATATTCGACTCTAAATATTGCAAATTTAGCACTGAAATTTCTCCAAATGAACCACTGTAAATATTGCAAACTAATCACTGTAAATATTGAAAATTTTCCACTGTAATTATTGCAATTTTACCAGTGAAATTATGGCAAATTTTCCACAGTAAATATTGGAAATGTACCGCTGAAATTATAGAAAAGTAACCACTGAAATTATAGCAAATTAACCACTGTAAATATTTCAAACTAACCACTGTAAATATTGCAAACTTTCCACCCTAAATATAGAAAATTTTCCATTGTAAATATTGTAAAATTTACCACAGAAATTATGGCAAATTTTCCACTGTAAACATTGAAAATTTACCTCTGAAATTATAGCAAAGTAACCACTGAAATATAGCAAATTAACCACTGTAAATATTGCAAATTTTCCACTGTAAGTATTGCAAATTTACCACCGTAAATATTGCAAAGTAAACACTGTAAATATTGCAAAATTTCCACTCTAAATATTGAAAATTTTCCACTGTAAATATAGCAAATTAACCACTGTAAATATTGCAAATTAATCACTGTAAATATTGCAAATATTCTACTCTAAATATTGAAAATTTACCACAGAAATTATGGCAAATTTTCCACAGTAAACAGTGAAAATTTACCTCTGAAATTATAGCAAAGTAACCACTGAAATATAGCAAATTAACCACTGTAAATATTGTCAATTTTCCACTGTAAGTATTGCAAATTTACCACTGAAATTATTGCAATTTAAACACTGTAAATATTGCAAATTTTCCACTCTAAATATAGCAAATTTACCACTGTAAATATTGAAAATTTTACACTGTAAATATTGCAAATTAACCACTGTAAATATTGCAAATATTCTACTCTAAATATTGCAAATTTAGCACTGAAATTTCTCCAAATTAACCACTGTATATATTGCAAACAAATCACTGTAAATATTGAAAAATTTCCACTGTAATTATTGCAATTTTACCAGTGAAATTATTGCAAAATTTCCACTGTAAATATTGCAAATTTTGCACTATAATATTGTCAATTTTCCACTGTAAATATTGCAAATTTACCACTGAAATTATTGCAAATTTTCCACTGTAAATATTGCAAATTTTCCACTCTTAATATTGCAAATTTTCCACTCTAAATATTGCAAATTTACCACTGAAATTATTGCAGATTTTCCACTGTAAATATAGCAAATTTACCTCTGAAATTATAGCAAGTAACCACTGAAATATAGCAAATTAACCACTGTAAATATTGCCAATTTTCCACTGTAAATGTTGCAAATTTACCACTGAAATTTTTCCAAATTATCCACTGTAAATATTGCAAACTAACACCTGTAAATATTGAAAATTTTCCATTGTAAATATTGCAAATTTACCACAGAAATTATGGCAAATTTTCCACAGTAGACATTGCAAATTTACCTCTGAAATTATAGCAAAGTATCCACAGAAATTATAGAAAATTGACCACTGTAAATATTGCAAATTAACCACTGTAAATATTGCAAATATTCGACTCTAAATATTGCAAATTTATCACTGAAATTTTTCCAAAATTACCACTGTAAATATTCCAAACTAATCACTGTAAATATTGAAAAATTTCCATTGTAATTATTGCAATTTTACCAGTGAAATTATTGCAAATTTTCCACTGTAAATGTTGGAAATTTTCCACTCTAAATATTGCAAATTTACCGCTGAAATTATAGCAAATAACCACTGAAATATAGCAAATTAACCACTGTAAATATTGTCAATTTTCCACTGTAAATGTTGCAAATTTACCACTGAAATTATTGCAAATTTCCCACTGTAAATATTTCAAATTTTCCACTCTTAATATTGCAAATTTTCCACTCCAAATATTGCAAATTTACCACTGAAATTATTCCAGATTTTCCACTGTAAATATAGCAAATTTACCGCTGAAATTATAGCAAATTAACCACTGAAATTATTGCAAATTGACCACTGTAAGTATTGCAAATTAACCACTGTAAATATTGCAAATATTCGACTCTAAATATTGCAAATTTAGCACTGAAATTTCTCCACATTAACCACTGTAAATATTGCAAACTAATCACTGTAAATATTGAAAATTTTCCACTGTAATTATTGCAATTTTACCAGTGAAATTATGGCAAATTTTCCACAGTAAATATTGGAAATGTACCGCTGAAATTATAGAAAAGTAACCACTGAAATTATAGCAAATTAACCACTGTAAATATTGCAAACTTTCCACCCTAAATATAGAAAATTTTCCATTGTAAATATTGTAAAATTTACCACAGAAATTATGGCAAATTTTCCACTGTAAACATTGAAAATTTACCTCTGAAATTATAGCAAAGTAACCACTGAAATATAGCAAATTAACCACTGTAAATATTGCAAATTTTCCACTGTAAGTATTGCAAATTTACCACCGTAAATATTGCAAAGTAAACACTGTAAATATTGCAAAATTTCCACTCTAAATATTGAAAATTTTCCACTGTAAATATAGCAAATTAACCACTGTAAATATTGCAAATTAATCACTGTAAATATTGCAAATATTCTACTCTAAATATTGAAAATTTACCACAGAAATTATGGCAAATTTTCCACAGTAAACAGTGAAAATTTACCTCTGAAATTATAGCAAAGTAACCACTGAAATATAGCAAATTAACCACTGTAAATATTGTCAATTTTCCACTGTAAGTATTGCAAATTTACCACTGAAATTATTGCAATTTAAACACTGTAAATATTGCAAATTTTCCACTCTAAATATAGCAAATTTACCACTGTAAATATTGAAAATTTTACACTGTAAATATTGCAAATTAACCACTGTAAATATTGCAAATATTCTACTCTAAATATTGCAAATTTAGCACTGAAATTTCTCCAAATTAACCACTGTATATATTGCAAACAAATCACTGTAAATATTGAAAAATTTCCACTGTAATTATTGCAATTTTACCAGTGAAATTATTGCAAAATTTCCACTGTAAATATTGCAAATTTTGCACTATAATATTGTCAATTTTCCACTCTAAATATTGCAAATTTACCACTGAAATTATTGCAGATTTTCCACTGTAAATATAGCAAATTTACCTCTGAAATTATAGCAAGTAACCACTGAAATATAGCAAATTAACCACTGTAAATATTGCCAATTTTCCACTGTAAATGTTGCAAATTTACCACTGAAATTTTTCCAAATTATCCACTGTAAATATTGCAAACTAACACCTGTAAATATTGAAAATTTTCCATTGTAAATATTGCAAATTTACCACAGAAATTATGGCAAATTTTCCACAGTAGACATTGCAAATTTACCTCTGAAATTATAGCAAAGTATCCACAGAAATTATAGAAAATTGACCACTGTAAATATTGCAAATTAACCACTGTAAATATTGCAAATATTCGACTCTAAATATTGCAAATTTATCACTGAAATTTTTCCAAAATTACCACTGTAAATATTCCAAACTAATCACTGTAAATATTGAAAAATTTCCACTGTAATTATTGCAATTTTACCAGTGAAATTATTGCAAATTTTCCACTGTAAATGTTGGAAATTTTCCACTCTAAATATTGCAAATTTACCGCTGAAATTATAGCAAATAACCACTGAAATATAGCAAATTAACCACTGTAAATATTGTCAATTTTCCACTGTAAATGTTGCAAATTTACCACTGAAATTATTGCAAATTTCCCACTGTAAATATTTCAAATTTTCCACTCTTAATATTGCAAATTTTCCACTCCAAATATTGCAAATTTACCACTGAAATTATTCCAGATTTTCCACTGTAAATATAGCAAATTTACCGCTGAAATTATAGCAAATTAACCACTGAAATTATTGCAAATTGACCACTGTAAGTATTGCAAATTAACCACTGTAAATATTGCAAATATTCGACTCTAAATATTGCAAATTTAGCACTGAAATTTCTCCACATTAACCACTGTAAATATTGCAAACTAATCACTGTAAATATTGAAAATTTTCCACTGTAATTATTGCAATTTTACCAGTGAAATTATGGCAAATTTTCCACAGTAAATATTGGAAATGTACCGCTGAAATTATAGAAAAGTAACCACTGAAATTATAGCAAATTAACCACTGTAAATATTTCAAACTAACCACTGTAAATATTGCAAACTTTCCACCCTAAATATAGAAAATTTTCCATTGTAAATATTGTAAAATATACCACAGAAATTATGGCAAATTTTCCACTGTAAACATTGAAAATTTACCTCTGAAATTATAGCAAAGTAACCACTGAAATATAGCAAATTAACCACTGTAAATATTGCAAATTTTCCACTGTAAGTATTGCAAATTTACCACCGTAAATATTGCAAATATCCACTGTGAATATTGCAAATTTTCCACTGTAAGTATTGATAAATTTACCACTGAAATTATAGCAAATTAACTAGTGAAATTATAGCAAATTAACCACTGAAATTATAGCAAATTAACCACTCTAATTATTGCAGATTTTCCCCTTTAAATATTGCAAATTTACAACTGAAATTATAGCAAATTAACCACAGAAATTATAGCAAATTGACCACTGTAAATATTGCAAATTAACCACTGTAAATACTGAAAATATTCTACTCTAAATATTGGAAATTTAGCACTGAAATTTTTCCAATTAACCACTGTAAATATTGCAAACCAACACCTGTAAATATTGAAAATTTTCCATTGTAAATATTGCAAATTTACCACTGAAATTATGACAAATTTTCCACAGTAAACTTTGCAAATTTACCTCTGAAATTATAGCAAAGTAACTACTGAAATATAGCAAATTAACCACTGTAAATATTGTCAATTTTCCACTGTAAGTATTGCAAATTTACCACTGAAATTATTGCAATTTAAACACTGTAAATATTGCAAATTTTCCACTCTAAATATAGCAAATTTACCACTGTAAATATTGAAAATTTTACACTGTAAATATTGCAAATTAACCACTGTAAATATTGCAAATATTCTACTCTAAATATTGCAAATTTAGCACTGAAATTTCTCCAAATTAACCACTGTAAATATTGCAAACAAATCACTGTAAATATTGAAAAATTTCCACTGTAATTATTGCAATTTTACCAGTGAAATTATTGCAAATTTTCCACTGTAAATATTGGAAATTTACCCCTGGAATTATAGAAAAGTAACCACTGAAATTATAGCAAATTAACCACTGTAAATATTTCAAACTAACCACTTTTAATATTGCAAACTTTACACCCTAAATATTGCAAATTTTCCACTGTAAATATTGCAAATTTACCACTGAAATTATTGCAAATTTTCCAGTGTACATATAGCAAATTTACCTCTGAAATTACAGCAAAGTAACCACTGAAATTATAGCAAATAAACCACTGCAAATATTGCAAATTTTGCACTGTAAGTATTGTTAATTTACCGCTGAAATTATTGCAAATTAACCACTGTAAATATTGCCAACTAACCACTGTAAATATTGAAAATTTTCCACTGTAAATATTGCAATTTTACCTCTGAAATTATAGCAAATTAACTATTTAAATTATAGCAAATTAACCACTGAAATTATAGCAAATTAACCACTCTAATTATTGCAAAATTTCCCCTTTAAATATTGCAAATTTTCCACTGTAAATATTGCAAATTTTCCACTCTAAATATTGCAAATTCACCGCTGAATTTATAGCAAACTAACCACTGAAATATAGCAAATTAACCACTGTAAATATTGTCAATTTTCAACTGTAAATATTGCAAATTTACCACTGAAATTATTGCAAATTTTCCACTGTAAATATTGCAAATTTTCCACTCTTAATATTGCAAATTTTCCACTCTAAATATTGCAAATTTACCACTGAAATTATTGCAGATTTTCCACTGTAAATATAGCAAATTTACCTCTGAAATTATAGCAAGTAACCACTGAAATATAGCAAATTAACCACTGTAAATATTGCCAATTTTCCACTGTAAATGTTGCAAATTTACCACTGAAATTTTTCCAAATTATCCACTGTAAATATTGCAAACTAACACCTGTAAATATTGAAAATTTTCCATTGTAAATATTGCAAATTTACCACAGAAATTATGGCAAATTTTCCACAGTAGACATTGCAAATTTACCTCTGAAATTATAGCAAAGTATCCACAGAAATTATAGAAAATTGACCACTGTAAATATTGCAAATTAACCACTGTAAATATTGCAAATATTCGATCTAAATATTGCAAATTTATCACTGAAATTTTTCCAAAATTACCACTGTAAATATTCCAAACTAATCACTGTTAATATTGAAAAATTTCCACTGTAATTATTGCAATTTTACCAGTGAAATTATTGCAAATTTTCCACTGTAAATGTTGGAAATTTTCCACTCTAAATATTGCAAATTTACCGCTGAAATTATAGCAAATAACCACTGAAATATAGCAAATTAACCACTGTAAATATTGTCAATTTTCCACTGTAAATGTTGCAAATTTACCACTGAAATTATTGCAAATTTTCCACTGTAAATATTTCAAATTTTCCACTCTTAATATTGCAAATTTTCCACTCTAAATATTGCAAATTTACCACTGAAATTATTCCAGATTTTCCACTATAAATATAGCAAATTTACCGCTGAAATTATAGCAAATTAACCACTGAAATTATTGCAAATTGACCACTGTAAGTATTGCAAATTAACCACTGTAAGTATTGCAAATATTCTACTCTAAATACTGCAAATTTAGCACTGAAATTTCTCCAAATTAACCACTGTAAATATTGCAAACTAATCACTGTAAATATTGAAAATTTTCCACTGTAATTATTGCAATTTTACCAGTGAAATTATGGCAAATTTTCCACTGTAAATATTGGAAATGTACCCCTGAAATTATAGAAAAGTAACCACTGAAATTATAGCAAATTAACCACTGTAAATATTTCAAACTAACCACTGTAAATATTGCAAACTTTCCACCCTAAATATAGAAAATTTTCCATTGTAAATATTGTAAAATTTACCACAGAAATTATGGAAAATTTTCCACTGTAAACATTGAAAATTTACCTCTGAAATTATAGCAAAGTAACCACTGAAATATAGCAAATTAACCACTGTAAATATTGCAAATTTTCCACTGTAAGTATTGCAAATTTACCACCGTAAATATTGCAAAGTAAACACTGTAAATATTGCAAAATTTCCACTCTAAATATTGAAAATTTTCCACTGTAAATATAGCAAATTAACCACTGTAAATATTGCAAATTTACCACTGAAATTATTGCAAATTTTCCACTGTAAATATCGCAAATTTTCCACTCTTAATATTGCGAATTTTCCACTCTAAATATTGCAAATTTACCACTGAAATTATTGCAGATTTTCCACTGTAAATATAGCAAATTTACCTCTGAAATTATAGCAAGTAACCACTGAAATATAGCAAATTAACCACTGTAAATATTGCCAATTTTCCACTGTAAATGTTGCAAATTTACCACTGAAATTTTTCCAAATTATCCACTGTAAATATTGCAAACTAACACCTGTAAATATTGAAAATTTTCCATTGTAAATATTGCAATTTTACCTCTGAAATTATAGCAAATTAACTATTTAAATTATAGCAAATTAACCACTGAAATTATAGCAAATTAACCACTCTAATTATTGCAAAATTTCCCCTTTAAATATTGCAAATTTTCCACTGTAAATATTGCAAATTTTCCACTCTAAATATTGCAAATTCACCGCTGAATTTATAGCAAACTAACCACTGAAATATAGCAAATTAACCACTGTAAATATTGTCAATTTTCCACTGTAAATATTGCAAATTTACCACTGAAATTATTGCAAATTTTCCACTGTAAATGTTGGAAATTTTCCACTCTTAATATTGCAAATTTTCCACTCTAAATATTGCAAATTTACCACTGAAATTATTGCAGATTTTCCACTGTAAATATAGCAAATTTACCTCTGAAATTATAGCAAGTAACCACTGAAATATAGCAAATTAACCACTGTAAATATTGCCAATTTTCCACTGTAAATGTTGCAAATTTACCACTGAAATTTTTCCAAATTATCCACTGTAAATATTGCAAACTAACACCTGTAAATATTGAAAATTTTCCATTGTAAATATTGCAAATTTACCACTGAAATTATTCCAGATTTTCCACAGTAGACATTGCAAATTTACCTCTGAAATTATAGCAAAGTATCCACAGAAATTATAGAAAATTGACCACTGTAAATATTGCAAATTAACCACTGTAAATATTGCAAATATTCGATCTAAATATTGCAAATTTATCACTGAAATTTTTCCAAAATTACCACTGTAAATATTCCAAACTAATCACTGTTAATATTGAAAAATTTCCACTGTAATTATTGCAATTTTACCAGTGAAATTATTGCAAATTTTCCACTGTAAATGTTGGAAATTTTCCACTCTAAATATTGCAAATTTACCAGCTGAAATTATAGCAAATAACCACTGAAATATAGCAAATTAACCACTGTAAATATTGTCAATTTTCCACTGTAAATGTTGCAAATTTACCACTGAAATTATTGCAAATTTCCCACTGTAAATATTTCAAATTTTCCACTCTTAATATTGCAAATTTTCCACTCTAAATATTGCAAATTTACCACTGAAATTATTCCAGATTTTCCACTGTAAATATAGCAAATTTACCGCTGAAATTATAGCAAATTAACCACTGAAATTATTGCAAATTGACCACTGTAAGTATTGCAAATTAACCACTGTAAATATTGCAAATATTCGACTCTAAATATTGCAAATTTAGCACTGAAATTTCTCCAAATGAACCACTGTAAATATTGCAAACTAATCACTGTAAATATTGAAAATTTTCCACTGTAATTATTGCAATTTTACCAGTGAAATTATGGCAAATTTTCCACAGTAAATATTGGAAATGTACCGCTGAAATTATAGAAAAGTAACCACTGAAATTATAGCAAATTAACCACTGTAAATATTTCAAACTAACCACTGTAAATATTGCAAACTTTCCACCCTAAATATAGAAAATTTTCCATTGTAAATATTGTAAAATTTACCACAGAAATTATGGCAAATTTTCCACTGTAAACATTGAAAATTTACCTCTGAAATTATAGCAAAGTAACCACTGAAATATAGCAAATTAACCACTGTAAATATTGCAAATTTTCCACTGTAAGTATTGCAAATTTACCACCGTAAATATTGCAAAGTAAACACTGTAAATATTGCAAAATTTCCACTCTAAATATTGAAAATTTTCCACTGTAAATATAGCAAATTAACCACTGTAAATATTGCAAATTAATCACTGTAAATATTGCAAATATTCTACTCTAAATATTGAAAATTTACCACAGAAATTATGGCAAATTTTCCACAGTAAACAGTGAAAATTTACCTCTGAAATTATAGCAAAGTAACCACTGAAATATAGCAAATTAACCACTGTAAATATTGTCAATTTTCCACTGTAAGTATTGCAAATTTACCACTGAAATTATTGCAATTTAAACACTGTAAATATTGCAAATTTTCCACTCTAAATATAGCAAATTTACCACTGTAAATATTGAAAATTTTACACTGTAAATATTGCAAATTAACCACTGCAAATATTGCAAATATTCTACTCTAAATATTGCAAATTTAGCACTGAAATTTCTGCAAATTAACCACTGTATATATTGCAAACAAATCACTGTAAATATTGAAAAATTTCCACTGTAATTATTGCAATTTTACCAGTGAAATTATTGCAAAATTTCCACTGTAAATATTGCAAATTTTGCACTATAATATTGTCAATTTTCCACTGTAAATATTGCAAATTTACCACTGAAATTATTGCAAATTTTCCACTGTAAATATTGCAAATTTTCCACTCTTAATATTGCAAATTTTCCACTCTAAATATTGCAAATTTACCACTGAAATTATTGCAGATTTTCCACTGTAAATATAGCAAATTTACCTCTGAAATTATAGCAAGTAACCACTGAAATATAGCAAATTAACCACTGTAAATATTGCCAATTTTCCACTGTAAATGTTGCAAATTTACCACTGAAATTTTTCCAAATTATCCACTGTAAATATTGCAAACTAACACCTGTAAATATTGAAAATTTTCCATTGTAAATATTGCAAATTTACCACAGAAATTATGGCAAATTTTCCACAGTAGACATTGCAAATTTACCTCTGAAATTATAGCAAAGTATCCACAGAAATTATAGAAAATTGACCACTGTAAATATTGCAAATTAACCACTGTAAATATTGCAAATATTCGACTCTAAATATTGCAAATTTATCACTGAAATTTTTCAAAAATTACCACTGTAAATATTCCAAACTAATCACTGTAAATATTGAAAAATTTCCACTGTAATTATTGCAATTTTACCAGTGAAATTATTGCAAATTTTCCACTGTAAATGTTGGAAATTTTCCACTCTAAATATTGCAAATTTACCGCTGAAATTATAGCAAATAACCACTGAAATATAGCAAATTAACCACTGTAAATATTGTCAATTTTCCACTGTAAATGTTGCAAATTTACCACTGAAATTATTGCAAATTTCCCACTGTAAATATTTCAAATTTTCCACTCTTAATATTGCAAATTTTCCACTCCAAATATTGCAAATTTACCACTGAAATTATTCCAGATTTTCCACTGTAAATATAGCAAATTTACCGCTGAAATTATAGCAAATTAACCACTGAAATTATTGCAAATTGACCACTGTAAGTATTGCAAATTAACCACTGTAAATATTGCAAATATTCGACTCTAAATATTGCAAATTTAGCACTGAAATTTCTCCACATTAACCACTGTAAATATTGCAAACTAATCACTGTAAATATTGAAAATTTTCCACTGTAATTATTGCAATTTTACCAGTGAAATTATGGCAAATTTTCCACAGTAAATATTGGAAATGTACCGCTGAAATTATAGAAAAGTAACCACTGAAATTATAGCAAATTAACCACTGTAAATATTTCAAACTAACCACTGTAAATATTGCAAAATTTCCACCCTAAATATAGAAAATTTTCCATTGTAAATATTGTAAAATATACCACAGAAATTATGGCAAATTTTCCACTGTAAACATTGAAAATTTACCTCTGAAATTATAGCAAAGTAACCACTGAAATATAGCAAATTAACCACTGTAAATATTGCAAATTTTCCACTGTAAGTATTGCAAATTTACCACCGTAAATATTGCAAATATCCACTGTGAATATTGCAAATTTTCCACTGTAAGTATTGATAAATTTACCACTGAAATTATAGCAAATTAACTAGTGAAATTATAGCAAATTAACCACTGAAATTATAGCAAATTAACCACTCTAATTATTGCAGATTTTCCCCTTTAAATATTGCAAATTTACAACTGAAATTATAGCAAATTAACCACAGAAATTATAGCAAATTGACCACTGTAAATATTGCAAATTAACCACTGTAAATACTGAAAATATTCTACTCTAAATATTGGAAATTTAGCACTGAAATTTTTCCAATTAACCACTGTAAATATTGCAAACCAACACCTGTAAATATTGAAAATTTTCCATTGTAAATATTGCAAATTTACCACTGAAATTATGACAAATTTTCCACAGTAAACTTTGCAAATTTACCTCTGAAATTATAGCAAAGTAACTACTGAAATATAGCAAATTAACCACTGTAAATATTGTCAATTTTCCACTGTAAGTATTGCAAATTTACCACTGAAATTATTGCAATTTAAACACTGTAAATATTGCAAATTTTCCACTCTAAATATAGCAAATTTACCACTGTAAATATTGAAAATTTTACACTGTAAATATTGCAAATTAACCACTGTAAATATTGCAAATATTCTACTCTAAATATTGCAAATTTAGCACTGAAATTTCTCCAAATTAACCACTGTAAATATTGCAAACAAATCACTGTAAATATTGAAAAATTTCCACTGTAATTATTGCAATTTTACCAGTGAAATTATTGCAAATTTTCCACTGTAAATATTGGAAATTTACCCCTGGAATTATAGAAAAGTAACCACTGAAATTATAGCAAATTAACCACTGTAAATATTTCAAACTAACCACTTTTAATATTGCAAACTTTACACCCTAAATATTGCAAATTTTCCACTGTAAATATTGCAAATTTACCACTGAAATTATTGCAAATTTTCCAGTGTACATATAGCAAATTTACCTCTGAAATTACAGCAAAGTAACCACTGAAATTATAGCAAATAAACCACTGCAAATATTGCAAATTTTGCACTGTAAGTATTGTTAATTTACCGCTGAAATTATTGCAAATTAACCACTGTAAATATTGCCAACTAACCACTGTAAATATTGAAAATTTTCCACTGTAAATATTGCAATTTTACCTCTGAAATTATAGCAAATTAACTATTTAAATTATAGCAAATTAACCACTGAAATTATAGCAAATTAACCACTCTAATTATTGCAAAATTTCCCCTTTAAATATTGCAAATTTTCCACTGTAAATATTGCAAATTTTCCACTCTAAATATTGCAAATTCACCGCTGAATTTATAGCAAACTAACCACTGAAATATAGCAAATTAACCACTGTAAATATTGTCAATTTTCAACTGTAAATATTGCAAATTTACCACTGAAATTATTGCAAATTTTCCACTGTAAATATTGCAAATTTTCCACTCTTAATATTGCAAATTTTCCACTCTAAATATTGCAAATTTACCACTGAAATTATTGCAGATTTTCCACTGTAAATATAGCAAATTTACCTCTGAAATTATAGCAAGTAACCACTGAAATATAGCAAATTAACCACTGTAAATATTGCCAATTTTCCACTGTAAATGTTGCAAATTTACCACTGAAATTTTTCCAAATTATCCACTGTAAATATTGCAAACTAACACCTGTAAATATTGAAAATTTTCCATTGTAAATATTGCAAATTTACCACAGAAATTATGGCAAATTTTCCACAGTAGACATTGCAAATTTACCTCTGAAATTATAGCAAAGTATCCACAGAAATTATAGAAAATTGACCACTGTAAATATTGCAAATTAACCACTGTAAATATTGCAAATATTCGATCTAAATATTGCAAATTTATCACTGAAATTTTTCCAAAATTACCACTGTAAATATTCCAAACTAATCACTGTTAATATTGAAAAATTTCCACTGTAATTATTGCAATTTTACCAGTGAAATTATTGCAAATTTTCCACTGTAAATGTTGGAAATTTTCCACTCTAAATATTGCAAATTTACCGCTGAAATTATAGCAAATAACCACTGAAATATAGCAAATTAACCACTGTAAATATTGTCAATTTTCCACTGTAAATGTTGCAAATTTACCACTGAAATTATTGCAAATTTTCCACTGTAAATATTTCAAATTTTCCACTCTTAATATTGCAAATTTTCCACTCTAAATATTGCAAATTTACCACTGAAATTATTCCAGATTTTCCACTGTAAATATAGCAAATTTACCGCTGAAATTATAGCAAATTAACCACTGAAATTATTGCAAATTGACCACTGTAAGTATTGCAAATTAACCACTGTAAGTATTGCAAATATTCTACTCTAAATATTGCAAATTTAGCACTGAAATTTCTCCAAATTAACCACTGTAAATATTGCAAACTAATCACTGTAAATATTGAAAATTTTCCACTGTAATTATTGCAATTTTACCAGTGAAATTATGGCAAATTTTCCACTGTAAATATTGGAAATGTACCCCTGAAATTATAGAAAAGTAACCACTGAAATTATAGCAAATTAACCACTGTAAATATTTCAAACTAACCACTGTAAATATTGCAAACTTTCCACCCTAAATATAGAAAATTTTCCATTGTAAATATTGTAAAATTTACCACAGAAATTATGGAAAATTTTCCACTGTAAACATTGAAAATTTACCTCTGAAATTATAGCAAAGTAACCACTGAAATATAGCAAATTAACCACTGTAAATATTGCAAATTTTCCACTGTAAGTATTGCAAATTTACCACCGTAAATATTGCAAAGTAAACACTGTAAATATTGCAAAATTTCCACTCTAAATATTGAAAATTTTCCACTGTAAATATAGCAAATTAACCACTGTAAATATTGCAAATTTACCACTGAAATTATTGCAAATTTTCCACTGTAAATATCGCAAATTTTCCACTCTTAATATTGCGAATTTTCCACTCTAAATATTGCAAATTTACCACTGAAATTATTGCAGATTTTCCACTGTAAATTTAGCAAATTTACCTCTGAAATTATAGCAAGTAACCACTGAAATATAGCAAATTAACCACTGTAAATATTGCCAAATTTCCACTGTAAATGTTGCAAATTTACCACTGAAATTTTTCCAAATTATCCACTGTAAATATTGCAAACTAACACCTGTAAATATTGAAAATTTTCCATTGTAAATATTGCAAATTTACCACAGAAATTATGGCAAATTTTCCACAGTAGACATTGCAAATTTACCTCTGAAATTATAGCAAAGTATCCACAGAAATTATAGAAAATTGACCACTGTAAATATTACAAATTAACCACTGTAAATATTGCAAATATTCGACTCTAAATATTGCAAATTTAGCACTGAAATTTCTCCAAATTAACCACTGTAAATATTGCAAACTAATCACTGTAAATATTGAAAATTTTCCACTGTAATTATTGCAATTTTACCAGTGAAATTATGGCAAATTTTCCACAGTAAATATTGGAAATGTACCGCTGAAATTATAGAAAAGTAACCACTGAAATTATAGCAAATTAACCACTGTAAATATTTCAAACTAACCACTGTAAATATTGCAAACTTTCCACCCTAAATATAGAAAATTTTCCATTGTAAATATTGTAAAATTTACCACAGAAATTATGGCAAATTTTCCACTGTAAACATTGAAAATTTACCTCTGAAATTATAGCAAAGTAACCACTGAAATATAGCAAATTAACCACTGTAAATATTGCAAATTTTCCACTGTAAGTATTGCAAATTTACCACCGTAAATATTGCAAATATCCACTGTGAATATTGCAAATTTTCCACTGTAAGTATTGATAAATTTACCACTGAAATTATAGCAAATTAACTAGTGAAATTATAGCAAATTAACCACTGAAATTATAGCAAATTAACCACTCTAATTATTGCAGATTTTCCCCTTTAAATATTGCAAATTTACAACTGAAATTATAGCAAATTAACCACAGAAATTATAGCAAATTGACCACTGTAAATATTGCAAATTAACCACTGTAAATACTGAAAATATTCTACTCTAAATATTGGAAATTTAGCACTGAAATTTTTCCAATTAACCACTGTAAATATTGCAAACCAACACCTGTAAATATTGAAAATTTTCCATTGTAAATATTGCAAATTTACCACTGAAATTATGACAAATTTTCCACAGTAAACTTTGCAAATTTACCTCTGAAATTATAGCAAAGTAACTACTGAAATATAGCAAATTAACCACTGTAAATATTGTCAATTTTCCACTGTAAGTATTGCAAATTTACCACTGAAATTATTGCAATTTAAACACTGTAAATATTGCAAATTTTCCACTCTAAATATAGCAAATTTACCACTGTAAATATTGAAAATTTTACACTGTAAATATTGCAAATTAACCACTGTAAATATTGCAAATATTCTACTCTAAATATTGCAAATTTAGCACTGAAATTTCTCCAAATTAACCACTGTAAATATTGCAAACAAATCACTGTAAATATTGAAAAATTTCCACTGTAATTATTGCAATTTTACCAGTGAAATTATTGCAAATTTTCCACTGTAAATATTGGAAATTTACCCCTGGAATTATAGAAAAGTAACCACTGAAATTATAGCAAATTAACCACTGTAAATATTTCAAACTAACCACTTTTAATATTGCAAACTTTACACCCTAAATATTGCAAATTTTCCACTGTAAATATTGCAAATTTACCACTGAAATTATTGCAAATTTTCCAGTGTACATATAGCAAATTTACCTCTGAAATTACAGCAAAGTAACCACTGAAATTATAGCAAATAAACCACTGCAAATATTGCAAATTTTGCACTGTAAGTATTGTTAATTTACCGCTGAAATTATTGCAAATTAACCACTGTAAATATTGCCAACTAACCACTGTAAATATTGAAAATTTTCCACTGTAAATATTGCAATTTTACCTCTGAAATTATAGCAAATTAACTATTTAAATTATAGCAAATTAACCACTGAAATTATAGCAAATTAACCACTCTAATTATTGCAAAATTTCCCCTTTAAATATTGCAAATTTTCCACTGTAAATGTTGGAAATTTTCCACTCTAAATATTGCAAATTTACCGCTGAAATTATAGCAAATAACCACTGAAATATAGCAAATTAACCACTGTAAATATTGTCAATTTTCCACTGTAAATGTTGCAAATTTACCACTGAAATTATTGCAAATTTTCCACTGTAAATATTTCAAATTTTCCACTCTTAATATTGCAAATTTTCCACTCTAAATATTGCAAATTTACCACTGAAATTATTCCAGATTTTCCACTATAAATATAGCAAATTTACCGCTGAAATTATAGCAAATTAACCACTGAAATTATTGCAAATTGACCACTGTAAGTATTGCAAATTAACCACTGTAAATATTGCAAATATTCGACTCTAAATATTGCAAATTTAGCACTGAAATTTCTCCAAATTAACCACTGTAAATATTGCAAACTAATCACTGTAAATATTGAAAATTTTCCACTGTAATTATTGCAATTTTACCAGTGAAATTATGGCAAATTTTCCACAGTAAATATTGGAAATGTACCCCTGAAATTATAGAAAAGTAACCACTGAAATTATAGCAAATTAACCACTGTAAATATTTCAAACTAACCACTGTAAATATTGCAAACTTTCCACCCTAAATATAGAAAATTTTCCATTGTAAATATTGTAAAATTTACCACAGAAATTATGGCAAATTTTCCACTGTAAACATTGAAAATTTACCTCTGAAATTATAGCAAAGTAACCACTGAAATATAGCAAATTAACCACTGTAAATATTGCAAATTTTCCACTGTAAGTATTGCAAATTTACCACCGTAAATATTGCAAAGTAAACACTGTAAATATTGCAAAATTTCCACTCTAAATATTGAAAATTTTCCACTGTAAATATAGCAAATTAACCACTGTAAATATTGCAAATTTACCACTGAAATTATTGCAAATTTTCCACTGTAAATATTGCAAATTTTCCACTCTTAATATTGCGAATTTTCCACTCTAAATATTGCAAATTTACCACTGAAATTATTGCAGATTTTCCACTGTAAATATAGCAAATTTACCTCTGAAATTATAGCAAGTAACCACTGAAATATAGCAAATTAACCACTGTAAATATTGCCAATTTTCCACTGTAAATGTTGCAAATTTACCACTGAAATTTTTCCAAATTATCCACTGTAAATATTGCAAACTAACACCTGTAAATATTGAAAATTTTCCATTGTAAATATTGCAAATTTACCACAGAAATTATGGCAAATTTTCCACAGTAGACATTGCAAATTTACCTCTGAAATTATAGCAAAGTATCCACAGAAATTATAGAAAATTGACCACTGTAAATATTGCAAATTAACCACTGTAAATATTGCAAATATTCGACTCTAAATATTGCAAATTTATCACTGAAATTTTTCCAAAATTACCACTGTAAATATTCCAAACTAATCACTGTAAATATTGAAAAATTTCCACTGTAATTATTGCAATTTTACCAGTGAAATTATTGCAAATTTTCCACTGTAAATGTTGGAAATTTTCCACTCTAAATATTGCAAATTTACCGCTGAAATTATAGCAAATAACCACTGAAATATAGCAAATTAACCACTGTAAATATTGTCAATTTTCCACTGTAAATGTTGCAAATTTACCACTGAAATTATTGCAAATTTCCCACTGTAAATATTTCAAATTTTCCACTCTTAATATTGCAAATTTTCCACTCTAAATATTGCAAATTTACCACTGAAATTATTCCAGATTTTCCACTGTAAATATAGCAAATTTACCGCTGAAATTATAGCAAATTAACCACTGAAATTATTGCAAATTGACCACTGTAAGTATTGCAAATTAACCACTGTAAATATTGCAAATATTCGACTCTAAATATTGCAAATTTAGCACTGAAATTTTTCCAAATTAACCACTGTAAATATTGCAAACTAATCACTGTAATTATTGAAAAATTTCCACTGTAATTATTGCAATTTTACCAGTGAAATTATTGCAAATTTTCCACTGTAAATATTGGAAATTTACCCCTGAAATTATAGAAAAATAACCACTGAAATTATAGCAAATTAACCACTGTAAATATTTCAAACTAACCACTGTAAATATTGCAAACTTTACACCCTAAATATTGCAAATTTTCCACTGTAAATATTGCAAATTTACCACTGAAATTATTGCAAATTTTCCAGTGTACATATAGCAAATTTACCTCTGAAATTATAGCAAAGTAACCACTGAAATTATAGCAAATAAACCACTGCAAATATTGCAAATTTTCCACTGTAAGTATTGCAAATTTACCACCGTAAATATTGCAAAGTAAACACTGTAAATATTGCAAAATTTCCACTCTAAATATTGAAAATTTTCCACTGTAAATATAGCAAATTAACCACTGTAAATATTGCAAATTAATCACTGTAAATATTGCAAATATTCTACTCTAAATATTGAAAATTTACCACAGAAAATATGGCAAATTTTCCACAGTAAACATTGAAAATTTACCTCTGAAATTATAGCAAAGTAACCACTGAAATATAGCAAATTAACCACTGTAAATATTGTCAATTTTCCACTGTAAGTATTGCAAATTTACCAATGAAATTATTGCAATTTAAACGCTGTAAATATTGCAAATTTTCCACTCTAAATATAGCAAATTTACCACTGTAAATTTTGAAAATTTTACACTGTAAATATTGCCAATTTTCCACTGTAAATGTTGCAAATATTCTACTCTAAATATTGCAAATTTAGCACTGAAATTTCTCCAAATTAACCACTGTAAATATTGCAAACAAATCACTTTAAATATTGAAAAATTTCCACTGTAATTATTGAAAATTTACCAGTGAAATTATTGCAAATTTTCCACTGTAAATATTGCAAATTTTGCACTATAATATTGCAAATTTTCCACTCTAAATATTGCAAATTTACCACTGAAATTATTGCAAATTTTCCACTGTAAATAGAGCAAATTTACTGCTGAAATTATAGCAATTTAACCACAGAAATTATAGAAAATTGACCAGTGTAAGTATTGCAAATTTAACCACTGTAAATATTGCAAATATTCTACTCTAAATATTGTAAATTTAGCACTGAAATTTTTCCAAATTAACCACTGTAAATATTGCAAACCAACACCTGTAAATATTGAAAATTTTCCATTGTAAATATTGCAAATTTACCACAGAAATTATGGCAAATTTTCCACAGTAAACATTGCAAATTTACCTCTGAAAGTATAGCAAAGTATCCACAGAAATTATAGAAAATTGACCACTGTAAATATTACAAATTAACCACTGTAAATATTGCAAACTGCTCACTGTAAATATTGAAAAATTTCCACTGTAATTATTGCAATTTTACCAGTGAAATTATTGCAAATTTTCCACTGTAAATATTGCAAATTAATCACTGTAAATATTGCAAATATTCTACTCTAAATATTGAAAATTTACCACAGAAATTATGGCAAATTTTCCACAGTAAACATTGAAAATTTACCTCTGAAATTATAGCAAAGTAACCACTGAAATATAGCAAATTAACCACTGTAAATATTGCCAATTTTCCACTGTAAGTATTGCAAATTTACCACTGAATTTATAGAAAATTGACCACTGCAAACATTGCAAATTTTCCACTGTAAATATTGCAAATTTACCTCTGAAATTATTGCAAGTGTTCCACTGTAAATATTGCAAATTTTCCACTCTGAATATTGCAAATATACCTCTGAAATTATTGCAAGTTTTCCACAGTAAACATTGCAAATTTACCGCTGAAATTATAGCAAATTAACCACAGAAATTATAGAAAATTGACCTCTGTAAATATTGCAAATTAACCACTGTAAATATTGCAAATATTCTACTCTAAATATTGCAAATTTAGCACTGAAATTTTTCCAAATTAACCACTGTAAATATTGCAAACCAACGCCTGTAAATATTGAAAAATTTCCACTGTAATTATTGCAATTTTACTAGGTAAATTATTGCAAATTCTCCACTGAAAATATTGGAAATTTACCCCTGAAATAATAGAAAAGTAACCACTGAAATTATAGCAAATTAACCACTGTAAATATTTCAAACTAACCACTGGAAATATTGCAAATTTTCCACCCTAAATATAGAAAATTTTCCGCTATAAATACTGCAAATTTACCACTGAAATTATTGCAAATCAACCACCGTAAATATTGCAAACTAACCACTGAAAATATTGAAAATTTTCCACTGTAAATATTGCAAATTTACCACTGAAATTTTTGCAAATTTTCCAGTGTACATATAGCAAATTTACCTATGAAATTAAAGCAAAGTAACCACTGAAATTATAGCAAATAAACCACTGTAAATATTGCAATTTTTGCACTGTAAGTATAGGAAATGTACCGCTGAAATTATTGCAAATTAACCACCGTAAATATTGCAAACTAACCACTGTAAATATTGAAAATTTTCCTCTGTAAATATTGCAATTTTACCTCTGAAATTATAGCAAATTTACTACAGAAATTATAGCAAATTAAGCACTGAAATTTTATCAAATTAACCACTCTAATTATTGCAAATTTCCCCCTTTAAATATTGCAAATTTTCCGCTGTAAATATTGCAAATTTTCCACTCTAAATATTGCAAATTTACCGCTGAATTTATAGCAAATAACCATTGAAATACAGCAAATTAACCACTGTAAATATTGTCAATTTTCCACTGTAAATATTGCAAATTTTCCACTCTTAATATTGCAAATTTTCCACTCTAAATATTGCAAATTTACCACAGAAATTATGGCAAATTTTCCACCGTAAACATTGCAAATTTACCTCTGAAATTATAGTAAAGTAACCACTGAAATATAGCAAATTAACCACTGTAAATATTGCCAATTTTCCACTGTAAGTATTGCAAATTTACCACTGAAATTGTTGCAAATTAAACACTGTAAATATTGCAAATGTTCCACTCTAAATATTGAAAATTTTCCACTGTAAATATAGCAAATTTACCTCTGAAATTATAGCAAATTACCACTGAAATTATAGAAAATTGACCACTGTAAACATTGACATTTTCCACTGTAAATATTGCAAATTTACCTCTGAAATTATAGCAAGTAACCACTGAAATATAGCAAATTAACCACTCTAAATATTGTCAATTTTTCACTGTAAATTTTTCAAATATACCACTGAAATTATTGCAAATTTTCCACTGTAAATATTGCAAATTTACCGCTGAAACTATAGCAAATTAACCACTGAAATTATTGCAAATTGACCACTGTAAATATTGCAAATTAACCAATGTAAATATTTCAAATATTCTACTCTAAATATTGCAAATTTAGCAATGAAATTTTTCCAAATTAACCACTGTAAATATTGCATACTAACACCTGTAATATTGAAAATTTTCCATTGTAAATATTGCAAATTTACCACAGAAATTATGGCAAATTTTCCACAGTAAACATTGCAAATTTACCTCTGAAATTATAGCAAAGTAACCACTGAAATATAGCAAATTAACCACTGTAAATTATGCAAATTTTCCACTGTAAGTATTGCAAATTTACCACTGAAATTATTGCAAACTAACCACTGTATATATTGCAAATTTTCCACCCTAAATATTGAAAATTTTCCACTGTAAATATTGCAAATTTACCACTGAAATTATTACAAATTTTCCAGTGTACATATAGCAAATTTACCTATGAAATTACAGCAAAGTAACCACTGAAATTACAGCAAATAAACCACTGTAAATATTGCAAATTTTGCACTGTAACTATTGGAAATTTACCGCTGAAATTATTGCAAATTAACCACTGTAAATATTGCAAACTAACCACTGTAAATATTGAAAATTTTCCACTGAAAATATTGCAATTTTACCTCTGAAATTATAGCAAATTTACTACTGAAATTATAGCAAATTAACCACTGAAATTATAGCAAATTAACCACTCTTATTATTGCAAATTTTCCCCTTTAAATATTGCAAATTTACCACTGAAATTATTGCAAATCAACCTCTGTAAATATTGCATATTTTCCACTGTAAATATTGCAAATTTACCTCCGAAATTATAGCAAGTAACCACTGAAATATTGCAAATTAACCACTGTAAATATTGCCAATTTTCCACTGTAAATGTTGCAAATTTACCACTGAAATTATTGCAAATTTTCCACTGTAAATATTGCAAACTAACACCTGTAAATATTGCAAATTTTCCACTCTAAATATTGCAAATATACCTCTGAAATTATTGCAAATTTTCCACAGTAAATATAGCAAATTTAAGGCTGAAATTATAGCAAATTAACCACAAAAATTATAGAAAATTGACCACTGTAAATATTGCAAATTAACCACTGTAAATATTGCAAACTAATCACTGTAAATATTGAAAAACTTCCACTGTAATTATTGCAATTTTACCAGTGAAATTATTGCAAATTTTCCACTGTAAATATTGGAAATTTACCCCTGAAATTATTGAAAAGTAACCACTGAAATTATAGCAAATTAACCACTGTAAATATTTCAAACTAACCACTGTAAATATTGCAAATTTTCCACCCTAAATATTGAAAATTTTCCACTGTAAATATTGCAAATTTACCCCTGAAATTATTGCAAATTTTCCAGTGTACATATAGCAAATTTGCGTCTGAAATTACAGCAAAGTAACCACTGAAATTATAGCAAGTTAACCACTGTAAATATTGCAAATTTTCCACTGTAAGTATTGGAAATTTACCTCTGAAATTATTGCAAATTAACCACCGTAAATATTGCAAACTAACCACTGTAAAGATTGCAAAATTTTCCACTGTAAATATTGCAAATTTACCACTGAAAGTATTGCAAATTTTCCACAGTAAACATTGCAAATTTACCTCTGAAATTATAGCAATTTTACCACTGAAATTACAAAAAATTAACCACTGAAATTATAGCAAATTAACCACTGTAAATATTGCTAATTAACCACTGTAAATATTGCAAATTTTCCACTGTAAATATTGCAAATTTACCACTGTAGATATTGCAAATTAAACACTGTAAATTTTGCAAATTTACCACTGAAATTATAGCAAGTTAACCACTGTAAATATTGCTAATTAACCACTGAAAATATTACAGATTTTACACTGTAAATATTGCAAATTTACCACTGAAATTATAGCAAATTAACCACTGTAAATATTGCAAATGTTCCGCTGCAAATATAGCAAATTTTCAAGTGTAAATATTCGAAATTAACAGCTGAAAATATTGCAAATTTACCACTTAAATTATTGGAAATTAACCACTGTAAATATTGCAAATTAATCACTGAAATTATAGCAATTTTACCACTGAAATTACAAAAAATTAACCACTGAAATTATAGCAAATTAACCACTGTAAATATTGCTAATTAACCACTGTAAATATTGCAAATTTTCCTCTGTAAATATTGCAAATTTACCACAGTAAATATTGCAAATTTACCACTGAAATTATAGCAAATTAACCACTGTAAATATTGCTAATTAACCATTGTAAATATTGCAACATTTCCACTGCAAATATATCAAATTTACCACTGAAATTATATCAAATTAACCACTGTAAATATTGCAAATTTACCACTGTAGATATTGCAAATTAAACACTGTAAATTTTGCAAATTTACCACTGAAATTATAGCAAATTAACCACTGTAAATATTGCTAATTAACCACTGAAAATATTACAGATTTTACACTGTAAATATTGCAAATTTACCACTGAAATTATAGCAAATTAACCACTGTAAATATTGCAAATGTTCCGCTGCAAATATAGCAAATTTTCAAGTGTAAATATTCGAAATTGACAGCTGAAAATATTGCAAATTTACCACTTAAATTATTGGAAATTAACCACTGTAAATATTGCAAATGTACAACTTAAATTATTGGAAATTAACCACTGTAAATATTGCAAATTAATCACTGAAATTATAGCAATTTTACCACTGAAATTATAGCAAAATAACCACTGTAAATATTGAAAATTTACCACTTAAATTATTGGAAATTTACCACTGAAAATATTACAAATTTTCCCCTGAAAATATTGCAAACTTACAACTGAAATTATAGCAAATTAACCACTGTAAATATTGCTAGTTAACCACTGAAAATATTACAGATTTTACACTGCAAATATTGCAAATTTACCACTGAAATTATAGCAAATTAACCACTGTAAATATTGCAAATTTTCCGCTGCAAATATAGCAAATTTTCAAGTGTAAATATTCGAAATTGACAGCTGAAAATATTGCAAATTTACCACTTAAATTATTGGAAATTAACCACTGTAAATATTGCAAATTTACAACTTAAATTATTGGAAATTAACCACTGTAAATATTGCAAATTAATCACTGAAATTATAGCAATTTTACCACTGAAATTACAAAAAATTAACCACTGAAATTATAGCAAATTAACCACTGTAAATATTGCTAATTAACCACTGTAAATATTGCAAATTTTCCACTGTAAATATTGCAAATTTACCACAGTAAATATTGAAAATTTACCTCTGAAATTATAGCAAATTAACCACTGTAAATATTGCTAATTAACCACTGAAAATATTACAGATTTTACACTGTAAATATTGCCAATTTACCACTGAAATTATATCAAATTAACCACTGTAAATATTGCAAATTTACCACTGTAGATATTGCAAATTAAACACTGTAAATTTTGCAAATTTACCACTGAAATTATAGTAAATTAACCACTGTAAATATTGCTAATTAACCACTGAAAATATTACAGATTTTACACTGTAAATATTGCAAATTTACCACTGAAATTATAGCAAATTAACCACTGTAAATATTGCAAATGTTCCGCTGCAAATATAGCAAATTTTCAAGTGTAAACATTCGAAATTGACAGCTGAAAATATTGCAAATTTACCACTTAAATTATTGGAAATTAACCACTGTAAATATTGCAAATTAATCACTGAAATTATAGCAATTTTACCACTGAAATTATAGCAAAATAACCACTGTAAATATTGAAAATTTACCACTTAAATTATTGGAAATTTACCACTGAAAATATTACAAATTTTCCCCTGAAAATATTGCAAACTTACAACTGAAATTATAGCAAATTAACCACTGTAATTATTGCTAGTTAACCACTGAAAATATTACAAATTTTCCACTGTAAATACTGCAAATTTACCACTGAAATTAAAACAAATTAACCACTGTAATTATTGCTATTTAACTACTGCAAATATTACAAATTTTCACTGCAAAAATTGCAAATTTTCAAGTGTAAATATTCGAAATAAACCACTGAAAATATTGCAAATTTACCACTTAAATTATTGGAAATTAACCACTGTAAATATTGCAAACTTACCACTTAAATTATTGTAAATTTACCACTGT
Organism: Podargus strigoides; assembly: GCA_028020825.1. NCBI lineage: Eukaryota > Metazoa > Chordata > Aves > Caprimulgiformes > Podargidae > Podargus > Podargus strigoides. The sequence goes on along the minus strand of CM051642.1, from coordinate 165,248 downwards.
AAATATTTCAAATTTTCCACTGAAAATATTGCAAATTTACCACTGAAATTAGAGCAAATTAACCACTGTAAATATTTCAAATTTACCACTTAATTATTGGAAATTAACCACTGTAAATATTGCAAATTAATCAGAGAAATTATAGCAAATTTACCACTGAAATTAGAGCAAATTAACCACTAGAAGTAATTCAAATTTCCACTGAAATTATAGCAAGTTAACCACTGTAAATATTGCTAATTAACCACTGAAAATATTACAGATTTTACACTGTAAATATTGCAAATTTACCACTGAAATTATAGCAAATTAACCACTGTAAATATTGCAAATGTTCCGCTGCAAATATTGCAAATTTTCAAGTGTAAATATTCGAAATTAACAGCTGAAAATATTGCAAATTTACCACTTAAATTATTGGAAATTAACCACTGTAAATATTGCAAATTTACCACTTAAATTATTGGAAATTAACCACTGTAAATATTGCAAATTAATCACTGAAATTATAGCAAATTAACCACTGTAAATATTGCTAATTAACCACTGTAAATATTGCAAATTTTCCTCTGTAAATATTGCAAATTTACCACAGTAAATACTGCAAATTTACAAATGAAATTATAGCAAATTAACCACTGTAAATATTGCTAATTAACCATTGTAAATATTGCAACATTTCCACTGCAAATATATCAAATTTACCACTGAAATTATATCAAATTAACCACTGTAAATATTGCAAATTTACCACTGTAGATATTGCAAATTAAACACTGTAAATTTTGCAAATTTACCACTGAAATTATAGCAAATTAACCACTGTAAATATTGCTAATTAACCACTGAAAATATTACAGATTTTACACTGTAAATATTGCAAATTTACCACTGAAATTATAGCAAATTAACCACTGTAAATATTGCAAATGTTCCGCTGCAAATATTGCAAATTTTCAAGTGTAAATATTCGAAATTGACAGCTGAAAATATTGCAAATTTACCACTTAAATTATTGGAAATTAACCACTGTAAATATTGCAAATTTACCACTTAAATTATTGGAAATTAACCACTGTAAATATTGCAAATTAATCACTGAAATTATAGCAATTTTACCACTGAAATTATAGCAAAATAACCACTGTAAATATTGAAAATTTACCACTTAAATTATTGGAAATTTACCACTGAAAATATTACAAATTTTCCCCTGAAAATATTGCAAACTTACCACTGAAATTATAGCAAATTAACCACTGTAAATATTGCTAGTTAACCACTGAAAATATTACAATTTTTCCACTGTAAATACTGCAAATTTACCACTGAAATTAAAACAAATTAACCACTGTAAGTATTGCTATTTAACTACTGCAAATATTGCAAATTTTCACTGCAAATATTGCAAGTTTTCAAGTGTAAATATTCGAAATAAACCACTGAAAATATTGCAAATTTACCACTTAAATTATTGGAAATTAACCACTGTAAATATTGCAAACTTACCACTTAAATTATTGTAAATTTACCACTGTAAATATTTCAAATTTTCCACTGAAAATATTGCAAATTTACCACTGAAATTAGAGCAAATTAACCACTGTAAATATTTCAAATTTACCACTTAATTATTGGAAATTAACCACAGTAAATATTGCAAATTAATCAGAGAAATTATAGCAAATTTACCACTGAAATTAGAGCAAATTAACCACTAGAAATAATTCAAATTTCCACTGAAATTATAGCAAATTAACCACTGTAAATATTGCTAATTAACCACTGAAAATATTACAGATTTTACACTGTAAATATTGCAAATTTACCACTGAAATTATAGCAAATTAACCTCTGTAAATATTGCAAATTTTCCGCTGCAAATATAGCAAATTTTCAAGTGTAAATATTCGAAATTTACAGCTGAAAATATTGCAAATTTACCACTTAAATTATTGGAAATTAACCACTGTAAATATTGCAAATTAATCACTGAAATTATAGCAATTTTACCACTGAAATTATAGCAAAATAACCACTGTAAATATTGAAAATTTACCACTTAAATTATTGGAAATTTACCACTGAAAATATTACAAATTTTCCCCTGAAAATATTGCAAACTTACAACTGAAATTATAGCAAATTAACCACTGTAAATATTGCTAGTTAACCACTGAAAATATTACAATTTTTCCACTGTAAATACTGCAATTTTACCACTGAAATTACAAAAAATTAACCACTGAAATTATAGCAAATTAACCACTGTAAATATTGCTAATTAACCACTGTAAATATTGCAAATTTTCCACTGTAGATATTGCAAATTTACCACTGTAGATATTGCAAATTAAACACTGTAAATTTTGCAAATTTACCACTGAAATTATAGCAAGTTAACCACTGTAAATATTGCTAATTAACCACTGAAAATATTACAGATTTTACACTGTAAATATTGCAAATTTACCACTGAAATTATAGCAAATTAACCACTGTAAATATTGCAAATGTTCCGCTGCAAATATAGCAAATTTTCAAGTGTAAATATTCGAAATTAACAGCTGAAAATATTGCAAATTTACCACTTAAATTATTGGAAATTAACCACTGTAAATATTGCAAATTTACCACTTAAATTATTGGAAATTAACCACTATAAATATTGCAAATTAATCACTGAAATTATAGCAATTTTACCACTGAAATTACAAAAAATTAACCACTGAAATTATAGCAAATTAACCACTGTAAATATTGCTAATTAACCACTGTAAATATTGCAAATTTTCCACTGTAAATATTGCAAATTTACCACTGTAGATATTGCAAATTAAACACTGTAAATTTTGCAAATTTACCACTGAAATTAGAGCAAGTTAACCACTGTAAATATTGCTAATTAACCACTGAAAATATTACAGATTTTACACTGTAAATATTGCAAATTTACCACTGAAATTATAGCAAATTAACCACTGTAAATATTGCAAATGTTCCGCTGCAAATATAGCAAATTTTCAAGTGTAAATATTCGAAATTAACAGCTGAAAATATTGCAAATTTACCACTTAAATTATTGGAAATTAACCACTGTAAATATTGCAAATTTACCACTTAAATTATTGGAAATTAACCACTGTAAATATTGCAAATTAATCACTGAAATTAAAGCAATTTTACCACTGAAATTACAAAAAATTAACCACTGAAATTATAGCAAATTAACCACTGTAAATATTGCTAATTAACCACTGTAAATATCGCAAATTTTCCTCTGTAAATATTGCAAATTTACCACAGTAAATATTGCAAATTTACCACTGAAATTATAGCAAATTAACCACTGTAAATATTGCTAATTAACCATTGTAAATATTGCAACATTTCCACTGCAAATATATCAAATTTACCACTGAAATTATATCAAATTAACCACTGTAAATATTGCAAATTTACCACTGTAGATATTGCAAATTAAACACTGTAAATTTTGCAAATTTACCACTGAAATTATAGCAAATTAACCACTGTAAATATTGCTAATTAACCACTGAAAATATTACAGGTTTTACACTGTAAATATTGCCAATTTACCACTGAAATTATATCAAATTAACCACTGTAAATATTGCAAATTTACCACTGTAGATATTGCAAATTAAACACTGTAAATTTTGCAAATTTACCACTGAAATTATAGTAAATTAACCACTGTAAATATTGCTAATTAACCACTGAAAATATTACAGATTTTACACTGTAAATTTTGCAAATTTACCACTGAAATTAGAGCAAATTAACCACTGTAAATATTGCAAATGTTCCGCTGCAAATATAGCAAATTTTCAAGTGTAAATATTCGAAATTGACAGCTGAAAATATTGCAAATTTACCACTTAAATTATTGGAAATTAACCACTGTAAATATTGCAAATGTACAACTTAAATTATTGGAAATTAACCACTGTAAATATTGCAAATTAATCACTGAAATTATAGCAATTTTACCACTGAAATTATAGCAAAATAACCACTGTAAATATTGAAAAGTTACCACTTAAATTATTGGAAATTTACCACTGAAAATATTACAAATTTTCCCCTGAAAATATTGCAAACTTACAACTGAAATTATAGCAAATTAACCACTGTAAATATTGCTAGTTAACCACTGAAAATATTACAGATTTTACACTGTAAATATTGCAAATTTACCACTGAAATTATAGCAAATTAACCACTGTAAATATTGCAAATTTTCCGCTGCAAATATAGCAAATTTTCAAGTGTAAATATTCGAAATTGACAGCTGAAAATATTGCAAATTTACCACTTAAATTATTGGAAATTTACCACTGTAAATATTGCAAATGTACAACTTAAATTATTGGAAATTAACCACTGTAAATATTGCAAATTAATCACTGAAATTATAGCAAGTTTACCACTGAAATTACAAAAAATTAACCACTGAAATTATAGCAAATTAACCACTGTAAATATTGCTAATTAACCACTGTAAATATTGCAAATTTTCCACTGTAAATATTGCAAATTTACCACAGTAAATATTGCAAATTTACCTCTGAAATTATAGCAAATTAACCACTGTAAATATTGCTAATTAACCATTGTAAATATTGCAACATTTCCACTGCAAATATATCAAATTTACCACTGAAATTATATCAAATTAACCACTGTAAATATTGCAAATTTACCACTGTAGATATTGCAAATTAAACACTGTAAATTTTGCAAATTTACCACTGAAATTATTGCAAATTAACCACTGTAAATATTGCTAATTAACCACTGAAAATATTACAGATTTTACACTGTAAATATTGCAAATTTACCACTGAAATTATAGCAAATTAACCACTGTAAATATTGCAAATTTTCCGCTGCAAATATAGCAAATTTTCAAGTGTAAATATTCGAAATTGACAGCTGAAAATATTGCAAATTTACCACTTAAATTATTGGAAATTAACCACTGTAAATATTGCAAATTTACAACTTAAATTATTGGAAAATAACCACTGTAAATATTGCAAATTAATCACTGAAATTATAGCAATTTTACCACTGAAATTATAGCAAAATAACCACTGTAAATATTGAAAATTTACCACTTAAATTATTGGAAATTTACCACTGAAAATATTACAAATTTTCCCCTGAAAATATTGCAAACTTACAACTGAAATTATAGCAAATTAACCACTGTAAATATTGCTAGTTAACCACTGAAAATATTACAGATTTTACACTGCAAATATTGCAAATTTACCACTGAAATTATAGCAAATTAACCACTGTAAATATTGCAAATTTTCCGCTGCAAATATAGCAAATTTTCAAGTGTAAATATTCGAAATTGACAGCTGAAAATATTGCAAATTTACCACTTAAATTATTGGAAATTAACCACTGTAAATATTGCAAATTTACAACTTAAATTATTGGAAATTAACCACTGTAAATATTGCAAATTAATCACTGAAATTATAGCAATTTTACCACTGAAATTACAAAAAATTAACCACTGAAATTATAGCAAATTAACCACTGTAAATATTGCTAATTAACCACTGTAAATATTGCAAATTTTCCACTGTAAATATTGCAAATTTACCACAGTAAATATTGAAAATTTACCTCTGAAATTATAGCAAATTAACCACTGTAAATATTGCTAATTAACCACTGAAAATATTACAGATTTTACACTGTAAATATTGCCAATTTACCACTGAAATTATATCAAATTAACCACTGTAAATATTGCAAATTTACCACTGTAGATATTGCAAATTAAACACTGTAAATTTTGCAAATTTACCACTGAAATTATAGCAAATTAACCACTGTAAATATTGCTAATTAACCACTGAAAATATTACAGATTTTACACTGTAAATATTGCAAATTTACCACTGAAATTATAGCAAATTAACCACTGTAAATATTGCAAATGTTCCGCTGCAAATATAGCAAATTTTCAAGTGTAAATATTCGAAATTGACAGCTGAAAATATTGCAAATTTACCACTTAAATTATTGGAAATTAACCACTGTAAATATTGCAAATTAATCACTGAAATTATAGCAATTTTACCACTGAAATTATAGCAAAATAACCACTGTAAATATTGAAAATTTACCACTTAAATTATTGGAAATTTACCACTGAAAATATTACAAATTTTCCCCTGAAAATATTGCAAACTTACAACTGAAATTATAGCAAATTAACCACTGTAATTATTGCTAGTTAACCACTGAAAATATTACAATTTTTCCACTGTAAATACTGCAAATTTACCACTGAAATTAAAACAAATTAACCACTGTAATTATTGCTATTTAACTACTGCAAATATTGCAAATTTTCACTGCAAAAATTGCAAATTTTCAAGTGTAAATATTCGAAATAAACCACTGAAAATATTGCAAATTTACCACTTAAATTATTGGAAATTAACCACTGTAAATATTGCAAACTTACCACTTAAATTATTGTAAATTTACCACTGTAAATATTTCAAATTTTCCACTGAAAATATTGCAAATTTACCACTGAAATTAGAGCAAATTAACCACTGTAAATATTTCAAATTTACCACTTAATTATTGGAAATTAACCACTGTAAATATTGCAAATTAATCAGAGAAATTATAGCAAATTTACCACTGAAATTAGAGCAAATTAACCACTAGAAGTAATTCAAATTTCCACTGAAATTATAGCAAGTTAACCACTGTAAATATTGCTAATTAACCACTGAAAATATTACAGATTTTACACTGTAAATATTGCAAATTTACCACTGAAATTATAGCAAATTAACCACTGTAAATATTGCAAATGTTCCGCTGCAAATATTGCAAATTTTCAAGTGTAAATATTCGAAATTAACAGCTGAAAATATTGCAAATTTACCACTTAAATTATTGGAAATTAACCACTGTAAATATTGCAAATTTACCACTTAAATTATTGGAAATTTACCACTGTAAATATTGCAAATTAATCACTGAAATTATAGCAATTTTACCACTGAAATTACAAAAAATTAACCACTGAAATTATAGCAAATTAACCACTGTAAATATTGCTAATTAACCACTGTAAATATTGCAAATTTTCCTCTGTAAATATTGCAAATTTACCACAGTAAATACTGCAAATTTACCACTGAAATTATAGCAAATTAACCACTGTAAATATTGCTAATTAACCACTGAAAATATTACAGATTTTACACTGTAAATATTGCCAATTTACCACTGAAATTATATCAAATTAACCACTGTAAATATTGCAAATTTACCACTGTAGATATTGCAAATTAAACACTGTAAATTTTGCAAATTTACCACTGAAATTATAGCAAATTAACCACTGTAAATATTGCTAATTAACCACTGAAAATATTACAGATTTTACACTGTAAATATTGCAAATTTACCACTGAAATTATAGCAAATTAACCACTGTAAATATTGCAAATGTTCCGCTGCAAATATAGCAAATTTTCAAGTGTAAATATTCGAAATTGACAGCTGAAAATATTGCAAATTTACCACTTAAATTATTGGAAATTAACCACTGTAAATATTGCAAATTAATCACTGAAATTATAGCAATTTTACCACTGAAATTATAGCAAAATAACCACTGTAAATATTGAAAATTTACCACTTAAATTATTGGAAATTTACCACTGAAAATATTACAAATTTTCCCCTGAAAATATTGCAAACTTACAACTGAAATTATAGCAAATTAACCACTGTAATTATTGCTAGTTAACCACTGAAAATATTACAATTTTTCCACTGTAAATACTGCAAATTTACCACTGAAATTAAAACAAATTAACCACTGTAATTATTGCTATTTAACTACTGCAAATATTGCAAATTTTCACTGCAAAAATTGCAAATTTTCAAGTGTAAATATTCGAAATAAACCACTGAAAATATTGCAAATTTACCACTTAAATTATTGGAAATTAACCACTGTAAATATTGCAAACTTACCACTTAAATTATTGTAAATTTACCACTGTAAATATTTCAAATTTTCCACTGAAAATATTGCAAATTTACCACTGAAATTAGAGCAAATTAACCACTGTAAATATTTCAAATTTACCACTTAATTATTGGAAATTAACCACTGTAAATATTGCAAATTAATCAGAGAAATTATAGCAAATTTACCACTGAAATTAGAGCAAATTAACCACTAGAAGTAATTCAAATTTCCACTGAAATTATAGCAAGTTAACCACTGTAAATATTGCTAATTAACCACTGAAAATATTACAGATTTTACACTGTAAATATTGCAAATTTACCACTGAAATTATAGCAAATTAACCACTGTAAATATTGCAAATGTTCCGCTGCAAATATTGCAAATTTTCAAGTGTAAATATTCGAAATTAACAGCTGAAAATATTGCAAATTTACCACTTAAATTATTGGAAATTAACCACTGTAAATATTGCAAATTTACCACTTAAATTATTGGAAATTTACCACTGTAAATATTGCAAATTAATCACTGAAATTATAGCAATTTTACCACTGAAATTACAAAAAATTAACCACTGAAATTATAGCAAATTAACCACTGTAAATATTGCTAATTAACCACTGTAAATATTGCAAATTTTCCTCTGTAAATATTGCAAATTTACCACAGTAAATACTGCAAATTTACCACTGAAATTATAGCAAATTAACCACTGTAAATATTGCTAATTAACCATTGTAAATATTGCAACATTTCCACTGCAAATATATCAAATTTACCACTGAAATTATATCAAATTAACCACTGTAAATATTGCAAATTTACCACTGTAGATATTGCAAATTAAACACTGTAAATTTTGCAAATTTACCACTGAAATTATAGCAAATTAACCACTGTAAATATTGCTAATTAACCACTGAAAATATTACAGATTTTACACTGTAAATATTGCAAATTTACCACTGAAATTATAGCAAATTAACCACTGTAAATATTGCAAATGTTCCGCTGCAAATATAGCAAATTTTCAAGTGTAAATATTCGAAATTGACAGCTGAAAATATTGCAAATTTACCACTTAAATTATTGGAAATTAACCACTGTAAATATTGCAAATGTACAACTTAAATTATTGGAAATTAACCACTGTAAATATTGCAAATTAATCACTGAAATTATAGCAATTTTACCACTGAAATTATAGCAAAATAACCACTGTAAATATTGAAAATTTACCACTTAAATTATTGGAAATTTACCACTGAAAATATTACAAATTTTCCCCTGAAAATATTGCAAATTTACCACTGAAATTATAGCAAATTAACCACTGTAAATATTGCTAGTTAACCACTGAAAATATTACAGATTTTACACTGCAAATATTGCAAATTTACCACTGAAATTATAGCAAATTAACCACTGTAAATATTGCAAATGTTCCGCTGCAAATATAGCAAATTTTCAAGTGTAAATATTCGAAATTGACAGCTGAAAATATTGCAAATTTACCACTTAAATTATTGGAAATTAACCACTGTAAATATTGCAAATGTACAACTTAAATTATTGGAAATTAACCACTGTAAATATTGCAAATTAATCACTGAAATTATAGCAATTTTACCACTGAAATTATAGCAAAATAACCACTGTAAATATTGAAAATTTACCACTTAAATTATTGGAAATTTACCACTGAAAATATTACAAATTTTCCCCTGAAAATATTGCAAACTTACAACTGAAATTATAGCAAATTAACCACTGTAAATATTGCTAGTTAACCACTGAAAATATTACAGATTTTACACTGTAAATATTGCAAATTTACCACTGAAATTATAGCAAATTAACCACTGTAAATATTGCAAATTTTCCGCTGCAAATATAGCAAATTTTCAAGTGTAAATATTCGAAATTGACAGCTGAAAATATTGCAAATTTACCACTTAAATTATTGGAAATTTACCACTGTAAATATTGCAAATTTACAACTTAAATTATTGGAAATTAACCACTGTAAATATTGCAAATTAATCACTGAAATTATAGCAATTTTACCACTGAAATTACAAAAAATTAACCACTGAAATTATAGCAAATTTTCCACTGTAAATATTGCAAATTTACCACAGTAAATATTGCAAATTTACCTCTGAAATTATAGCAAATTAACCACTGTAAATATTGCTAATTAACCATTGTAAATATTGCAACATTTCCACTGCAAATATATCAAATTTACCACTGAAATTATATCAAATTAACCACTGTAAATATTGCAAATTTACCACTGTAGATATTGCAAATTAAACACTGTAAATTTTGCAAATTTACCACTGAAATTATAGCAAATTAACCACTGTAAATATTGCTAATTAACCACTGAAAATATTACAGATTTTACACTGTAAATATTGCAAATTTACCACTGAAATTATAGCAAATTAACCACTGTAAATATTGCAAATGTTCCGCTGCAAATATAGCAAATTTTCAAGTGTAAATATTCGAAATTGACAGCTGAAAATATTGCAAATTTACCACTTAAATTATTGGAAATTAACCACTGTAAATATTGCAAATGTACAACTTAAATTATTGGAAATTAACCACTGTAAATATTGCAAATTAATCACTGAAATTATAGCAATTTTACCACTGAAATTATAGCAAAATAACCACTGTAAATATTGAAAATTTACCACTTAAATTATTGGAAATTTACCACTGAAAATATTACAAATTTTCCCCTGAAAATATTGCAAATTTACCACTGAAATTATAGCAAATTAACCACTGTAAATATTGCTAGTTAACCACTGAAAATATTACAGATTTTACACTGCAAATATTGCAAATTTACCACTGAAATTATAGCTAATTAACCACTGTAAATATTGCAAATGTTCCGCTGCAAATATAGCAAATTTTCAAGTGTAAATATTCGAAATTGACAGCTGAAAATATTGCAAATTTACCACTTAAATTATTGGAAATTAACCACTGTAAATATTGCAAATTTACAACTTAAATTATTGGAAATTAACCACTGTAAATATTGCAAATTAATCACTGAAATTATAGCAATTTTACCACTGAAATTACAAAAAATTAACCACTGAAATTATAGCAAATTAACCACTGTAAATATTGCAAATGTTCCGCTGCAAATATAGCAAATTTTCAAGTGTAAATATTCGAAATTGACAGCTGAAAATATTGCAAATTTACCACTTAAATTATTGGAAATTAACCACTGTAAATATTGCAAATTAATCACTGAAATCATAGCAATTTTACCACTGAAATTATAGCAAAATAACCACTGTAAATATTGAAAATTTACCACTTAAATTATTGGAAATTTACCACTGAAAATATTACAAATTTTCCCCTGAAAATATTGCAAACTTACAACTGAAATTATAGCAAATTAACCACTGTAAATATTGCTAGTTAACCACTGAAAATATTACAGATTTTACACTGTAAATATTGCAAATTTACCACTGAAATTATAGCAAATTAACCACTGTAAATATTGCAAATTTTCCGCTGCAAATATAGCAAATTTTCAAGTGTAAATATTCGAAATTGACAGCTGAAAATATTGCAAATTTACCACTTAAATTATTGGAAATTTACCACTGTAAATATTGCAAATTTACAACTTAAATTATTGGAAATTAACCACTGTAAATATTGCAAATTAATCACTGAAATTATAGCAAGTTTACCACTGAAATTACAAAAAATTAACCACTGAAATTATAGCAAATTAACCACTGTAAATATTGCTAATTAAGCACTGTAAATATTGCAACATTTCCACTGCAAATATATCAAATTTACCACTGAAATTATATCAAATTAACCACTGTAAATATTGCAAATTTACCACTGTAGATATTGCAAATTAAACACTGTAAATTTTGCAAATTTACCACTGAAATTATTGCAAATTAACCACTGTAAATATTGCTAATTAACCACTGAAAATATTACAGATTTTACACTGTAAATATTGCAAATTTACCACTGAAATTATAGCAAATTAACCACTGTAAATATTGCAAATTTTCCGCTGCAAATATAGCAAATTTTCAAGTGTAAATATTCGAAATTGACAGCTGAAAATATTGCAAATTTACCACTTAAATTATTGGAAATTAACCACTGTAAATATTGCAAATTTACCACTTAAATTATAGGAAATTAACCTCTGTAAATATTGCAAATTTTCCGCTGCAAATATAGCAAATTTTCAAGTGTAAATATTCGAAATTGACAGCTGAAAATATTGCAAATTTACCACTTAAATTATTGGAAATTAACCACTGTAAATATTGCAAATTTACCACTTAAATTATTGGAAATTAACCACTGTAAATATTGCAAATTAATCACTGAAATTATAGCAATTTTACCACTGAAATTACAAAAAATTAACCACTGAAATTATAGCAAATTAACCACTGTAAATATTGCTAATTAACCACGGTAAATATTGCAAATTTTCCACTGTAAATATTGCAAATTTACCACAGTAAATATTGCAAATTTACCTCTGAAATTATAGCAAATTAACCACTGTAAATATTGCTAATTAACCATTGTAAATATTGCAACATTTCCACAGCAAATATATCAAATTTACCACTGAAATTATATCAAATTAACCACTGTAAATATTGCAAATTTACCACTGTAGATATTGCAAATTAAACACTGTAAATTTTGCAAATTTACCACTGAAATTATAGTAAATTAACCACTGTAAATATTGCTAATTAACCACTGAAAATATTACAGATTTTACACAGTAAATATTGCAAATTTACCACTGAAATTATAGCAAATTAACCACTGTAAATATTGCAAATGTTCCGCTGCAAATATAGCAAATTTTCAAGTGTAAATATTCGAAATTGACAGCTGAAAATATTGCAAATTTACCACTTAAATTATTGGAAATTAACCACTGTAAATATTGCAAATTAATCACTGAAATTATAGCAATTTTACCACTGAAATTATAGCAAAATAACCACTGTAAATATTGAAAATTTACCACTTAAATTATTGGAAATTTACCACTGAAAATATTACAAATTTTCCCCTGAAAATATTGCAAACTTACAACTGAAATTATAGCAAATTAACCACTGTAAATATTGCTAGTTAACCACTGAAAATATTACAATTTTTCCACTGTAAATACTGCAAATTTACCACTGAAATTAAAACAAATTAACCACTGTAAATATTGCTATTTAACTACTGCAAATATTGCAAATTTTCACTGCAAATATTGCAAATTTTCAAGTGTAAATATTCGAAATAAACCACTGAAAATATTGCAAATTTACCACTTAAATTATTGGAAATTAACCACTGTAAATATTGCAAACTTACCACTTAAATTATTGTAAATTTACCACTGTAAATATTTAAAATTTTCCACAGAAAATATTGCAAATTTACCACTGAAATTAGCGCAAATTAACCACTGTAAATATTTCAAATTTACCACTTAATTATTGGAAATTAACCACTGTAAATATTGCAAATTAATCAGAGAAATTATAGCAAATTTACCACTGAAATTAGAGCAAATTAACCACTAGAAGTAATTCAGATTTCCACTGAAATTATAGCAAGTTAACCACTGTAAACATTGCTAATTAACCACTGAAAATATTACAGATTTTACACTGTAAATATTGCAAATTTACCACTGAAATTATAGCAAATTAACCACTGTAAATATTGCAAATGTTCCGCTGCAAATATAGCAAATTTTCAAGTGTAAATATTCGAAATTAACAGCTGAAAATATTGCAAATTTACCACTTAAATTATTGGAAATTAACCACTGTAAATATTGCAAATGTACAACTTAAATTATTGGAAATTAACCACTGTAAATATTGCAAATTAATCACTGAAATTATAGCAATTTTACCACTGAAATTACAAAAAATTAACCACTGAAATTATAGCAAATTAACCACTGTAAATATTGCTAATTAACCACTGTAAATATTGCAAATTTTCCACTGTAAATATTGCAAATTTACCACAGTAAATATTGCAAATTTACCACTGAAATTATAGCAAATTAACCACTGTAAATATTGCTAATTAACCATTGTAAATATTGCAACATTTCCACTGCAAATATATCAAATTTACCACTGAAATTATATCAAATTAACCACTGTAAATATTGCTAATTAACCACTGAAAATATTACAGATTTTACACTGCAAATATTGCAAATTTACCACTGAAATTATAGCAAATTAACCACTGTAAATATTGCAAATGTTCCGCTGCAAATATAGCAAATTTTCAAGTGTAAATATTCGAAATTGACAGCTGAAAATATTGCAAATTTACCACTTAAATTATTGGAAATTAACCACTGTAAATATTGCAAATGTACAACTTAAATTATTGGAAATTAACCACTGTAAATATTGCAAATTAATCACTGAAATTATAGCAATTTTACCACTGAAATTATAGCAAAATAACCACTGTAAATATTGAAAATTTACCACTTAAATTATTGGAAATTTACCACTGAAAATATTACAAATTTTCCCCTGAAAATATTGCAAACTTACCACTGAAATTATAGCAAATTAACCACTGTAAATATTGCTAGTTAACCACTGAAAATATTACAGATTTTACACTGCAAATATTGCAAATTTACCACTGAAATTATAGCAAATTAACCACTGTAAATATTGCAAATTTTCCGCTGCAAATATAGCAAATTTTCAAGTGTAAATATTCGAAATTGACAGCTGAAAATATTGCAAATTTACCACTTAAATTATTGGAAATTAACCACTGTAAATATTGCAAATTTACAACTTAAATTATTGGAAATTAACCACTGTAAATATTGCAAATTAATCACTGAAATTATAGCAATTTTACCACTGAAATTACAAAAAATTAACCACTGAAATTATAGCAAATTAACCACTGTAAATATTGCTAATTAACCACTGTAAATATTGCAAATTTTCCACTGTAAATATTGCAAATTTACCACAGTAAATACTGCAAATTTACCACTGAAATTATAGCAAATTAACCACTGTAAATATTGCTAATTGACCACTGAAAATATTACAGATTTTACACTGTAAATATTGCCAATTTACCACTGAAATTATATCAAATTAACCACTGTAAATATTGCAAATTTACCACTGTAGATACTGCAAATTAAACACTGTAAATTTTGCAAATTTACCACTGAAATTATAGTAAATTAACCACTGTAAATATTGCTAATTAACCACTGAAAATATTACAGATTTTACACTGTAAATATTGCAAATTTACCACTGAAATTATAGCAAATTAACCACTGTAAATATTGCAAATGTTCCGCTGCAAATATAGCAAATTTTCAAGTGTAAATATTCGAAATTGACAGCTGAAAATATTGCAAATTTACCACTTAAATTATTGGAAATTAACCACTGTAAATATTGCAAATTAATCACTGAAATTATAGCAATTTTACCACTGAAATTATAGCAAAATAACCACTGTAAATATTGAAAATTTACCACTTAAATTATTGGAAATTTACCACTGAAAATATTACAAATTTTCCCCTGAAAATATTGCAAACTTACAACTGAAATTATAGCAAATTAACCACTGTAATTATTGCTAGTTAACCACTGAAAATATTACAATTTTTCCACTGTAAATACTGCAAATTTACCACTGAAATTAAAACAAATTAACCACTGTAATTATTGCTATTTAACTACTGCAAATATTGCAAATTTTCACTGCCAAAATTGCAAATTTTCAAGTGTAAATATTCGAAATAAACCACTGAAAATATTGCAAATTTACCACTTAAATTATTGGAAATTAACCACTGTAAATATTGCAAACTTACCACTTAAATTATTGTAAATTTACCACTGTAAATATTTCAAATTTTCCACTGAAAATATTGCAAATTTACCACTGAAATTAGAGCAAATTAACCACTGTAAATATTTCAAATTTACCACTTAATTATTGGAAATTAACCACTGTAAATATTGCAAATTAATCAGAGAAATTATAGCAAATTTACCACTGAAATTAGAGCAAATTAACCACTAGAAGTAATTCAAATTTCCACTGAAATTATAGCAAGTTAACCACTGTAAATACTGCTAATTAACCACTGAAAATATTACAGATTTTACACTGTAAATATTGCAAATTTACCACTGAAATTATAGCAAATTAACCACTGTAAATATTGCAAATGTTCCGCTGCAAATATTGCAAATTTTCAAGTGTAAATATTCGAAATTAACAGCTGAAAATATTGCAAATTTACCACTTAAATTATTGGAAATTAACCACTGTAAATATTGCAAATTTACCACTTAAATTATTGGAAATTAACCACTGTAAATATTGCAAATTAATCACTGAAATTATAGCAATTTTACCACTGAAATTACAAAAAATTAACCACTGAAATTATAGCAAATTAACCACTGTAAATATTGCTAATTAACCACTGTAAATATTGCAAATTTTCCTCTGTAAATATTGCAAATTTACCACAGTAAATACTGCAAATTTACCACTGAAATTATAGCAAATTAACCACTGTAAATATTGCTAATTAACCATTGTAAATATTGCAACATTTCCACTGCAAATATATCAAATTTACCACTGAAATTATATCAAATTAACCACTGTAAATATTGCAAATTTACCACTGTAGATATTGCAAATTAAACACTGTAAATTTTGCAAATTTACCACTGAAATTATAGCAAATTAACCACTGTAAATATTGCTAATTAACCACTGAAAATATTACAGATTTTACACTGTAAATATTGCAAATTTACCACTGAAATTATAGCAAATTAACCACTGTAAATATTGCAAATGTTCCGCTGCAAGTATTGCAAATTTTCAAGTGTAAATATTCGAAATTGACAGCTGAAAATATTGCAAATTTACCACTTAAATTATTGGAAATTAACCACTGTAAATATTGCAAATGTACAACTTAAATTATTGGAAATTAACCACTGTAAATATTGCAAATTAATCACTGAAATTATAGCAATTTTACCACTGAAATTATAGCAAAATAACCACTGTAAATATTGAAAATTTACCACTTAAATTATTGGAAATTTACCACTGAAAATATTACAAATTTTCCCCTGAAAATATTGCAAACTTACAACTGAAATTATAGCAAATTAACCACTGTAATTATTGCTAGTTAACCACTGAAAATATTACAATTTTTCCACTGTAAATACTGCAAATTTACCACTGAAATTAAAACAAATTAACCACTGTAATTATTGCTATTTAACTACTGCAAATATTGCAAATTTTCACTGCAAAAATTGCAAATTTTCAAGTGTAAATATTCGAAATAAACCACTGAAAATATTGCAAATTTACCACTTAAATTATTGGAAATTAACCACTGTAAATATTGCAAACTTACCACTTAAATTATTGTAAATTTACCACTGTAAATATTTCAAATTTTCCACTGAAAATATTGCAAATTTACCACTGAAATTAGAGCAAATTAACCACTGTAAATATTTCAAATTTACCACTTAATTATTGGAAATTAACCACTGTAAATATTGCAAATTAATCAGAGAAATTATAGCAAATTTACCACTGAAATTAGAGCAAATTAACCACTAGAAGTAATTCAAATTTCCACTGAAATTATAGCAAGTTAACCACTGTAAATATTGCTAATTAACCACTGAAAATATTACAGATTTTACACTGTAAATATTGCAAATTTACCACTGAAATTATAGCAAATTAACCACTGTAAATATTGCAAATGTTCCGCTGCAAATATTGCAAATTTTCAAGTGTAAATATTCGAAATTGACAGCTGAAAATATTGCAAATTTACCACTTAAATTATTGGAAATTAACCACTGTAAATATTGCAAATTTACCACTTAAATTATTGGAAATTTACCACTGTAAATATTGCAAATTAATCACTGAAATTATAGCAATTTTACCACTGAAATTACAAAAAATTAACCACTGAAATTATAGCAAATTAACCACTGTAAATATTGCTAATTAACCACTGTAAATATTGCAAATTTTCCTCTGTAAATATTGCAAATTTACCACAGTAAATACTGCAAATTTACCACTGAAATTATAGCAAATTAACCACTGTAAATATTGCTAATTAACCATTGTAAATATTGCAACATTTCCACTGCAAATATATCAAATTTACCACTGAAATTATATCAAATTAACCACTGTAAATATTGCAAATTTACCACTGTAGATATTGCAAATTAAACACTGTAAATTTTGCAAATTTACCACTGAAATTATAGCAAATTAACCACTGTAAATATTGCTAATTAACCACTGAAAATATTACAGATTTTACACTGTAAATATTGCAAATTTACCACTGAAATTATAGCAAATTAACCACTGTAAATATTGCAAATGTTCCGCTGCAAATATAGCAAATTTTCAAGTGTAAATATTCGAAATTGACAGCTGAAAATATTGCAAATTTACCACTTAAATTATTGGAAATTAACCACTGTAAATATTGCAAATGTACAACTTAAATTATTGGAAATTAACCACTGTAAATATTGCAAATTAATCACTGAAATTATAGCAATTTTACCACTGAAATTATAGCAAAATAACCACTGTAAATATTGAAAATTTACCACTTAAATTATTGGAAATTTACCACTGAAAATATTACAAATTTTCCCCTGAAAATATTGCAAACTTACCACTGAAATTATAGCAAATTAACCACTGTAAATATTGCTAGTTAACCACTGAAAATATTACAATTTTTCCACTGTAAATACTGCAAATTTACCACTGAAATTAAAACAAATTAACCACTGTAAGTATTGCTATTTAACTACTGCAAATATTGCAAATTTTCACTGCAAATATTGCAAGTTTTCAAGTGTAAATATTCGAAATAAACCACTGAAAATATTGCAAATTTACCACTTAAATTATTGGAAATTAACCACTGTAAATATTGCAAACTTACCACTTAAATTATTGTAAATTTACCACTGTAAATATTTCAAATTTTCCACTGAAAATATTGCAAATTTACCACTGAAATTAGAGCAAATTAACCACTGTAAATATTTCAAATTTACCACTTAATTATTGGAAATTAACCACAGTAAATATTGCAAATTAATCAGAGAAATTATAGCAAATTTACCACTGAAATTAGAGCAAATTAACCACTAGAAATAATTCAAATTTCCACTGAAATTATAGCAAATTAACCACTGTAAATATTGCTAATTAACCACTGAAAATATTACAGATTTTACACTGTAAATATTGCAAATTTACCACTGAAATTATAGCAAATTAACCACTGTAAATATTGCAAATTTTCCGCTGCAAATATAGCAAATTTTCAAGTGTAAATATTCGAAATTGACAGCTGAAAATATTGCAAATTTACCACTTAAATTATTGGAAATTAACCACTGTAAATATTGCAAATTAATCACTGAAATTATTGGAAATTTACCACTGTAAATATTGCAAATTAATCACTGAAATTATAGCAATTTTACCACTGAAATTACAAAAAATTAACCACTGAAATTATAGCAAATTAACCACTGTAAATATTGCTAATTAACCACTGTAAATATTGCAAATTTTCCTCTGTAAATATTGCAAATTTACCACAGTAAATACTGCAAATTTACCACTGAAATTATAGCAAATTAACCACTGTAAATATTGCTAATTAACCATTGTAAATATTGCAACATTTCCACTGCAAATATATCAAATTTACCACTGAAATTATATCAAATTAACCACTGTAAATATTGCAAATTTACCACTGTAGATATTGCAAATTAAACACTGTAAATTTTGCAAATTTACCACTGAAATTATAGCAAATTAACCACTGTAAATATTGCTAATTAACCACTGAAAATATTACAGATTTTACACTGTAAATATTGCAAATTTACCACTGAAATTATAGCAAATTAACCACTGTAAATATTGCAAATGTTCCGCTGCAAATATAGCAAATTTTCAAGTGTAAATATTCGAAATTGACAGCTGAAAATATTGCAAATTTACCACTTAAATTATTGGAAATTAACCACTGTAAATATTGCAAATGTACAACTTAAATTATTGGAAATTAACCACTGTAAATATTGCAAATTAATCACTGAAATTATAGCAATTTTACCACTGAAATTATAGCAAAATAACCACTGTAAATATTGAAAATTTACCACTTAAATTATTGGAAATTTACCACTGAAAATATTACAAATTTTCCCCTGAAAATATTGCAAACTTACCACTGAAATTATAGCAAATTAACCACTGTAAATATTGCTAGTTAACCACTGAAAATATTACAATTTTTCCACTGTAAATACTGCAAATTTACCACTGAAATTAAAACAAATTAACCACTGTAAGTATTGCTATTTAACTACTGCAAATATTGCAAATTTTCACTGCAAATATTGCAAGTTTTCAAGTGTAAATATTCGAAATAAACCACTGAAAATATTGCAAATTTACCACTTAAATTATTGGAAATTAACCACTGTAAATATTGCAAACTTACCACTTAAATTATTGTAAATTTACCACTGTAAATATTTCAAATTTTCCACTGAAAATATTGCAAATTTACCACTGAAATTAGAGCAAATTAACCACTGTAAATATTTCAAATTTACCACTTAATTATTGGAAATTAACCACAGTAAATATTGCAAATTAATCAGAGAAATTATAGCAAATTTACCACTGAAATTAGAGCAAATTAACCACTAGAAATAATTCAAATTTCCACTGAAATTATAGCAAATTAACCACTGTAAATATTGCTAATTAACCACTGAAAATATTACAGATTTTACACTGTAAATATTGCAAATTTACCACTGAAATTATAGCAAATTAACCACTGTAAATATTGCAAATTTTCCGCTGCAAATATAGCAAATTTTCAAGTGTAAATATTCGAAATTGACAGCTGAAAATATTGCAAATTTACCACTTAAATTATTGGAAATTAACCACTGTAAATATTGCAAATTAATCACTGAAATTATAGCAATTTTACCACTGAAATTATAGCAAAATAACCACTGTAAATATTGAAAATTTACCACTTAAATTATTGGAAATTTACCACTGAAAATATTACAAATTTTCCCGTGAAAATATTGCAAACTTACCACTGAAATTATAGCAAATTAACCACTGTAATTATTGCTAGTTAACCACTGAAAGTATTACAATTTTTCCACTGTAAATACTGCAAATTTACCACTGAAATTAAAACAAATTAACCACTGTAAATATTGCTATTTAACTACTGCAAATATTGCAAATTTTCACTGCAAAAATTGCAAATTTTCAAGTGTAAATATTCGAAATAAACCACTGAAAATATTGCAAATTTACCACTTAAATTATTGGAAATTAACCACTGTAAATATTGCAAACTTACCACTTAAATTATTGTAAATTTACCACTGTAAATATTTCAAATTTTCCACTGAAAATATTGCAAATTTACCACTGAAATTAGAGCAAATTAACCACTGTAAATATTTCAAATTTACCACTTAATTATTGGAAATTAACCACTGTAAATATTGCAAATTAATCAGAGAAATTATAGCAAATTTACCACTGAAATTAGAGCAAATTAACCACTAGAAGTAATTCAAATTTCCACTGAAATTATAGCAAGTTAACCACTGTAAATATTGCTAATTAACCACTGAAAATATTACAGATTTTACACTGTAAATATTGCAAATTTACCACTGAAATTATAGCAAATTAACCACTGTAAATATTGCAAATGTTCCGCTGCAAATATAGCAAATTTTCAAGTGTAAATATTCGAAATTAACAGCTGAAAATATTGCAAATTTACCACTTAAATTATTGGAAATTAACCACTGTAAATATTGCAAATTTACCACTTAAATTATTGGAAATTAACCACTGTAAATATTGCAAATTAATCACTGAAATTATAGCAATTTTACCACTGAAATTACAAAAAATTAACCACTGAAATTATAGCAAATTAACCACTGTAAATATTGCTAATTAACCACTGTAAATATTGCAAATTTTCCTCTGTAAATATTGCAAATTTACCACAGTAAATATTGCAAATTTACCTCTGAAATTATAGCAAATTAACCACTGTAAATATTGCTAATTAACCATTGTAAATATTGCAACATTTCCACTGCAAATATATCAAATTTACCACTGAAATTATATCAAATTAACCACTGTAAATATTGCAAATTTACCACTGTAGATATTGCAAATTAAACACTGTAAATTTTGCAAATTTACCACTGAAATTATAGCAAATTAACCACTGTAAATATTGCTAATTAACCACTGAAAATATTACAGATTTTACACTGTAAATTTTGCAAATTTACCACTGAAATTATAGCAAATTAACCACTGTAAATATTGCAAATGTTCCGCTGCAAATATAGCAAATTTTCAAGTGTAAATATTCGAAATTGACAGCTGAAAATATTGCAAATTTACCACTTAAATTATTGGAAATTAACCACTGTAAATATTGCAAATGTACAACTTAAATTATTGGAAATTAACCACTGTAAATATTGCAAATTAATCACTGAAATTATAGCAATTTTACCACTGAAATTACAAAAAATTAACCACTGAAATTATAGCAAATTAACCACTGTAAATATTGCTAATTAACCACTGTAAATATTGCAAATTTTCCACTGTAAATATTGCAAATTTACCACAGTAAATATTGAAAATTTACCTCTGAAATTATAGCAAATTAACCACTGTAAATATTGCTAATTAACCACTGAAAATATTACAGATTTTACACTGTAAATATTGCCAATTTACCACTGAAATTATATCAAATTAACCACTGTAAATATTGCAAATTTACCACTGTAGATATTGCAAATTAAACACTGTAAATTTTGCAAATTTACCACTGAAATTATAGTAAATTAACCACTGTAAATATTGCTAATTAACCACTGAAAATATTACAGATTTTACACTGTAAATATTGCAAATTTACCACTGAAATTATAGCAAATTAACCACTGTAAATATTGCAAATGTTCCGCTGCAAATATAGCAAATTTTCAAGTGTAAATATTCGAAATTGACAGCTGAAAATATTGCAAATTTACCACTTAAATTATTGGAAATTAACCACTGTAAATATTGCAAATTAATCACTGAAATTATAGCAATTTTACCACTGAAATTATAGCAAAATAACCACTGTAAATATTGAAAATTTACCACTTAAATTATTGGAAATTTACCACTGAAAATATTACAAATTTTCCCCTGAAAATATTGCAAACTTACAACTGAAATTATAGCAAATTAACCACTGTAATTATTGCTAGTTAACCACTGAAAATATTACAATTTTTCCACTGTAAATACTGCAAATTTACCACTGAAATTAAAACAAATTAACCACTGTAAATATTGCTATTTAACTACTGCAAATATTGCAAATTTTCACTGCAAAAATTGCAAATTTTCAAGTGTAAATATTCGAAATAAACCACTGAAAATATTGCAAATTTACCACTTAAATTATTGGAAATTAACCACTGTAAATATTGCAAACTTACCACTTAAATTATTGTAAATTTACCACTGTAAATATTTCAAATTTTCCACTGAAAATATTGCAAATTTACCACTGAAATTAGAGCAAATTAACCACTGTAAATATTTCAAATTTACCACTTAATTATTGGAAATTAACCACTGTAAATATTGCAAATTAATCAGAGAAATTATAGCAAATTTACCACTGAAATTAGAGCAAATTAACCACTAGAAGTAATTCAAATTTCCACTGAAATTATAGCAAGTTAACCACTGTAAATATTGCTAATTAACCACTGAAAATATTACAGATTTTACACTGTAAATATTGCAAATTTACCACTGAAATTATAGCAAATTAACCACTGTAAATATTGCAAATGTTCCGCTGCAAATATTGCAAATTTTCAAGTGTAAATATTCGAAATTAACAGCTGAAAATATTGCAAATTTACCACTTAAATTATTGGAAATTAACCACTGTAAATATTGCAAATTTACCACTTAAATTATTGGAAATTAACCACTGTAAATATTGCAAATTAATCACTGAAATTATAGCAATTTTACCACTGAAATTACAAAAAATTAACCACTGAAATTATAGCAAATTAACCACTGTAAATATTGCTAATTAACCACTGTAAATATTGCAAATTTTCCTCTGTAAATATTGCAAATTTACCACAGTAAATACTGCAAATTTACCACTGAAATTATAGCAAATTAACCACTGTAAATATTGCTAATTAACCATTGTAAATATTGCAACATTTCCACTGCAAATATATCAAATTTACCACTGAAATTATATCAAATTAACCACTGTAAATATTGCAAATTTACCACTGTAGATATTGCAAATTAAACACTGTAAATTTTGCAAATTTACCACTGAAATTATAGCAAATTAACCACTGTAAATATTGCTAATTAACCACTGAAAATATTACAGATTTTACACTGTAAATATTGCAAATTTACCACTGAAATTATAGCAAATTAACCACTGTAAATATTGCAAATGTTCCGCTGCAAATATTGCAAATTTTCAAGTGTAAATATTCGAAATTGACAGCTGAAAATATTGCAAATTTACCACTTAAATTATTGGAAATTAACCACTGTAAATATTGCAAATGTACAACTTAAATTATTGGAAATTAACCACTGTAAATATTGCAAATTAATCACTGAAATTATAGCAATTTTACCACTGAAATTATAGCAAAATAACCACTGTAAATATTGAAAATTTACCACTTAAATTATTGGAAATTTACCACTGAAAATATTACAAATTTTCCCCTGAAAATATTGCAAACTTACAACTGAAATTATAGCAAATTAACCACTGTAATTATTGCTAGTTAACCACTGAAAATATTACAATTTTTCCACTGTAAATACTGCAAATTTACCACTGAAATTAAAACAAATTAACCACTGTAATTATTGCTATTTAACTACTGCAAATATTGCAAATTTTCACTGCAAAAATTGCAAATTTTCAAGTGTAAATATTCGAAATAAACCACTGAAAATATTGCAAATTTACCACTTAAATTATTGGAAATTAACCACTGTAAATATTGCAAACTTACCACTTAAATTATTGTAAATTTACCACTGTAAATATTTCAAATTTTCCACTGAAAATATTGCAAATTTACCACTGAAATTAGAGCAAATTAACCACTGTAAATATTTCAAATTTACCACTTAATTATTGGAAATTAACCACTGTAAATATTGCAAATTAATCAGAGAAATTATAGCAAATTTACCACTGAAATTAGAGCAAATTAACCACTAGAAGTAATTCAAATTTCCACTGAAATTATAGCAAGTTAACCACTGTAAATATTGCTAATTAACCACTGAAAATATTACAGATTTTACACTGTAAATATTGCAAATTTACCACTGAAATTATAGCAAATTAACCACTGTAAATATTGCAAATGTTCCGCTGCAAATATTGCAAATTTTCAAGTGTAAATATTCGAAATTAACAGCTGAAAATATTGCAAATTTACCACTTAAATTATTGGAAATTAACCACTGTAAATATTGCAAATTTACCACTTAAATTATTGGAAATTTACCACTGTAAATATTGCAAATTAATCACTGAAATTATAGCAATTTTACCACTGAAATTACAAAAAATTAACCACTGAAATTATAGCAAATTAACCACTGTAAATATTGCTAATTAACCACTGTAAATATTGCAAATTTTCCTCTGTAAATATTGCAAATTTACCACAGTAAATACTGCAAATTTACCACTGAAATTATAGCAAATTAACCAATGTAAATATTGCTAATTAACCATTGTAAATATTGCAACATTTCCACTGCAAATATATCAAATTTACCACTGAAATTATATCAAATTAACCACTGTAAATATTGCAAATTTACCACTGTAGATATTGCAAATTAAACACTGTAAATTTTGCAAATTTACCACTGAAATTATAGCAAATTAACCACTGTAAATATTGCTAATTAACCACTGAAAATATTACAGATTTTACACTGTAAATATTGCAAATTTACCACTGAAATTATAGCAAATTAACCACTGTAAATATTGCAAATGTTCCGCTGCAAATATAGCAAATTTTCAAGTGTAAATATTCGAAATTGACAGCTGAAAATATTGCAAATTTACCACTTAAATTATTGGAAATTAACCACTGTAAATATTGCAAATGTACAACTTAAATTATTGGAAATTAACCACTGTAAATATTGCAAATTAATCACTGAAATTATAGCAATTTTACCACTGAAATTATAGCAAAATAACCACTGTAAATATTGAAAATTTACCACTTAAATTATTGGAAATTTACCACTGAAAATATTACAAATTTTCCCCTGAAAATATTGCAAACTTACCACTGAAATTATAGCAAATTAACCACTGTAAATATTGCTAGTTAACCACTGAAAATATTACAATTTTTCCACTGTAAATACTGCAAATTTACCACTGAAATTAAAACAAATTAACCACTGTAAGTATTGCTATTTAACTACTGCAAATATTGCAAATTTTCACTGCAAATATTGCAAGTTTTCAAGTGTAAATATTCGAAATAAACCACTGAAAATATTGCAAATTTACCACTTAAATTATTGGAAATTAACCACTGTAAATATTGCAAACTTACCACTTAAATTATTGTAAATTTACCACTGTAAATATTTCAAATTTTCCACTGAAAATATTGCAAATTTACCACTGAAATTAGAGCAAATTAACCACTGTAAATATTTCAAATTTACCACTTAATTATTGGAAATTAACCACAGTAAATATTGCAAATTAATCAGAGAAATTATAGCAAATTTACCACTGAAATTAGAGCAAATTAACCACTAGAAATAATTCAAATTTCCACTGAAATTATAGCAAATTAACCACTGTAAATATTGCTAATTAACCACTGAAAATATTACAGATTTTACACTGTAAATATTGCAAATTTACCACTGAAATTATAGCAAATTAACCACTGTAAATATTGCAAATTTTCCGCTGCAAATATAGCAAATTTTCAAGTGTAAATATTCGAAATTGACAGCTGAAAATATTGCAAATTTACCACTTAAATTATTGGAAATTAACCACTGTAAATATTGCAAATTAATCACTGAAATTATAGCAATTTTACCACTGAAATTATAGCAAAATAACCACTGTAAATATTGAAAATTTACCACTTAAATTATTGGAAATTTACCACTGAAAATATTACAAATTTTCCCCTGAAAATATTGCAAACTTACCACTGAAATTATAGCAAATTAACCACTGTAAATATTGCTAGTTAACCACTGAAAGTATTACAATTTTTCCACTGTAAATACTGCAAATTTACCACTGAAATTAAAACAAATTAACCACTGTAAATATTGCTATTTAACTACTGCAAATATTGCAAATTTTCACTGCAAAAATTGCAAATTTTCAAGTGTAAATATTCGAAATAAACCACTGAAAATATTGCAAATTTACCACTTAAATTATTGGAAATTAACCACTGTAAATATTGCAAACTTACCACTTAAATTATTGTAAATTTACCACTGTAAATATTTCAAATTTTCCACTGAAAATATTGCAAATTTACCACTGAAATTAGAGCAAATTAACCACTGTAAATATTTCAAATTTACCACTTAATTATTGGAAATTAACCACTGTAAATATTGCAAATTAATCAGAGAAATTATAGCAAATTTACCACTGAAATTAGAGCAAATTAACCACTAGAAGTAATTCAAATTTCCACTGAAATTATAGCAAGTTAACCACTGTAAATATTGCTAATTAACCACTGAAAATATTACAGATTTTACACTGTAAATATTGCAAATTTACCACTGAAATTATAGCAAATTAACCACTGTAAATATTGCAAATGTTCCGCTGCAAATATAGCAAATTTTCAAGTGTAAATATTCGAAATTAACAGCTGAAAATATTGCAAATTTACCACTTAAATTATTGGAAATTAACCACTGTAAATATTGCAAATTTACCACTTAAATTATTGGAAATTAACCACTGTAAATATTGCAAATTAATCACTGAAATTATAGCAATTTTACCACTGAAATTACAAAAAATTAACCACTGAAATTATAGCAAATTAACCACTGTAAATATTGCTAATTAACCACTGTAAATATTGCAAATTTTCCTCTGTAAATATTGCAAATTTACCACAGTAAATATTGCAAATTTACCTCTGAAATTATAGCAAATTAACCACTGTAAATATTGCTAATTAACCATTGTAAATATTGCAACATTTCCACTGCAAATATATCAAATTTACCACTGAAATTATATCAAATTAACCACTGTAAATATTGCAAATTTACCACTGTAGATATTGCAAATTAAACACTGTAAATTTTGCAAATTTACCACTGAAATTATAGCAAATTAACCACTGTAAATATTGCTAATTAACCACTGAAAATATTACAGATTTTACACTGTAAATTTTGCAAATTTACCACTGAAATTATAGCAAATTAACCACTGTAAATATTGCAAATGTTCCGCTGCAAATATAGCAAATTTTCAAGTGTAAATATTCGAAATTGACAGCTGAAAATATTGCAAATTTACCACTTAAATTATTGGAAATTAACCACTGTAAATATTGCAAATGTACAACTTAAATTATTGGAAATTAACCACTGTAAATATTGCAAATTAATCACTGAAATTATAGCAATTTTACCACTGAAATTATAGCAAAATAACCACTGTAAATATTGAAAATTTACCACTTAAATTATTTGCAATTTACCACTGAAAATATTACAAATTTTCCCCTGAAAATATTGCAAACTTACCACTGAAATTATAGCAAATTAACCACTGTAAATATTGCTAGTTAACCACTGAAAATATTACAATTTTTCCACTGTAAATACTGCAAATTTACCACTGAAATTAAAACAAATTAACCACTGTAAGTATTGCTATTTAACTACTGCAAATATTGCAAATTTTCACTGCAAATATTGCAAGTTTTCAAGTGTAAATATTCGAAATAAACCACTGAAAATATTGCAAATTTACCACTTAAATTATTGGAAATTAACCACTGTAAATATTGCAAACTTACCACTTAAATTATTGTAAATTTACCACTGTAAATATTTCAAATTTTCCACTGAAAATATTGCAAATTTACCACTGAAATTAGAGCAAATTAACCA
This sequence comes from Podargus strigoides, assembly GCA_028020825.1. Classification (NCBI taxonomy): domain Eukaryota; kingdom Metazoa; phylum Chordata; class Aves; order Caprimulgiformes; family Podargidae; genus Podargus; species Podargus strigoides. The sequence goes on along the minus strand of CM051642.1, from coordinate 135,670 downwards.
CTGTAAATATTTCAAATTTACCACTTAATTATTGGAAATTAACCACTGTAAATATTGCAAATTAATCAGAGAAATTATAGCAAATTTACCACTGAAATTAGAGCAAATTAACCACTAGAAATAATTCAAATTTCCACTGAAATTATAGCAAATTAACCACTGTAAACATTGCTAATTAACCACTGAAAATATTACAGATTTTACACTGTAAATATTGCAAATTTACCACTGAAATTATAGCAAATTAACCACTGTAAATATTGCAAATTTTCCGCTGCAAATATAGCAAATTTTCAAGTGTAAATATTCGAAATTGACAACTGAAAATATTGCAAATTTACCACTTAAATTATTGGAAATTAACCACTGTAAATATTGCAAATATTCGACTCTAAATATTGCAAATTTAGCACTGAAATTTTTCCAAATTAACCACTGTAAATATTGCAAACTAATCACTGTAATTATTGAAAAATTTCCACTGTAATTATTGCAATTTTACCAGTGAAATTATTGCAAATTTTCCACTGTAAATATTGGAAATTTACCCCTGAAATTATAGAAAAATAACCACTGAAATTATAGCAAATTAACCACTGTAAATATTTCAAACTAACCACTGTAAATATTGCAAACTTTACACCCTAAATATTGCAAATTTTCCACTGTAAATATTGCAAATTTACCACTGAAATTATTGCAAATTTTCCAGTGTACATATAGCAAATTTACCTCTGAAATTATAGCAAAGTAACCACTGAAATTATAGCAAATAAACCACTGCAAATATTGCAAATTTTCCACTGTAAGTATTGCAAATTTACCACCGTAAATATTGCAAAGTAAACACTGTAAATATTGCAAAATTTCCACTCTAAATATTGAAAATTTTCCACTGTAAATATAGCAAATTAACCACTGTAAATATTGCAAATTAATCACTGTAAATATTGCAAATATTCTACTCTAAATATTGAAAATTTACCACAGAAAATATGGCAAATTTTCCACAGTAAACATTGAAAATTTACCTCTGAAATTATAGCAAAGTAACCACTGAAATATAGCAAATTAACCACTGTAAATATTGTCAATTTTCCACTGTAAGTATTGCAAATTTACCAATGAAATTATTGCAATTTAAACGCTGTAAATATTGCAAATTTTCCACTCTAAATATAGCAAATTTACCACTGTAAATTTTGAAAATTTTACACTGTAAATATTGCCAATTTTCCACTGTAAATGTTGCAAATATTCTACTCTAAATATTGCAAATTTAGCACTGAAATTTCTCCAAATTAACCACTGTAAATATTGCAAACAAATCACTTTAAATATTGAAAAATTTCCACTGTAATTATTGAAAATTTACCAGTGAAATTATTGCAAATTTTCCACTGTAAATATTGCAAATTTTGCACTATAATATTGCAAATTTTCCACTCTAAATATTGCAAATTTACCACTGAAATTATTGCAAATTTTCCACTGTAAATAGAGCAAATTTACTGCTGAAATTATAGCAATTTAACCACAGAAATTATAGAAAATTGACCAGTGTAAGTATTGCAAATTTAACCACTGTAAATATTGCAAATATTCTACTCTAAATATTGTAAATTTAGCACTGAAATTTTTCCAAATTAACCACTGTAAATATTGCAAACCAACACCTGTAAATATTGAAAATTTTCCATTGTAAATATTGCAAATTTACCACAGAAATTATGGCAAATTTTCCACAGTAAACATTGCAAATTTACCTCTGAAAGTATAGCAAAGTATCCACAGAAATTATAGAAAATTGACCACTGTAAATATTGCAAATTAACCACTGTAAATATTGCAAACTGCTCACTGTAAATATTGAAAAATTTCCACTGTAATTATTGCAATTTTACCAGTGAAATTATTGCAAATTTTCCACTGTAAATATTGCAAATTAATCACTGTAAATATTGCAAATATTCTACTCTAAATATTGAAAATTTACCACAGAAATTATGGCAAATTTTCCACAGTAAACATTGAAAATTTACCTCTGAAATTATAGCAAAGTAACCACTGAAATATAGCAAATTAACCACTGTAAATATTGCCAATTTTCCACTGTAAGTATTGCAAATTTACCACTGAATTTATAGAAAATTGACCACTGCAAACATTGCAAATTTTCCACTGTAAATATTGCAAATTTACCTCTGAAATTATTGCAAGTGTTCCACTGTAAATATTGCAAATTTTCCACTCTGAATATTGCAAATATACCTCTGAAATTATTGCAAGTTTTCCACAGTAAACATTGCAAATTTACCGCTGAAATTATAGCAAATTAACCACAGAAATTATAGAAAATTGACCTCTGTAAATATTGCAAATTAACCACTGTAAATATTGCAAATATTCTACTCTAAATATTGCAAATTTAGCACTGAAATTTTTCCAAATTAACCACTGTAAATATTGCAAACCAACGCCTGTAAATATTGAAAAATTTCCACTGTAATTATTGCAATTTTACTAGGTAAATTATTGCAAATTCTCCACTGAAAATATTGGAAATTTACCCCTGAAATAATAGAAAAGTAACCACTGAAATTATAGCAAATTAACCACTGTAAATATTTCAAACTAACCACTGGAAATATTGCAAATTTTCCACCCTAAATATAGAAAATTTTCCGCTATAAATACTGCAAATTTACCACTGAAATTATTGCAAATCAACCACCGTAAATATTGCAAACTAACCACTGAAAATATTGAAAATTTTCCACTGTAAATATTGCAAATTTACCACTGAAATTTTTGCAAATTTTCCAGTGTACATATAGCAAATTTACCTATGAAATTAAAGCAAAGTAACCACTGAAATTATAGCAAATAAACCACTGTAAATATTGCAATTTTTGCACTGTAAGTATAGGAAATGTACCGCTGAAATTATTGCAAATTAACCACCGTAAATATTGCAAACTAACCACTGTAAATATTGAAAATTTTCCTCTGTAAATATTGCAATTTTACCTCTGAAATTATAGCAAATTTACTACAGAAATTATAGCAAATTAAGCACTGAAATTTTATCAAATTAACCACTCTAATTATTGCAAATTTCCCCCTTTAAATATTGCAAATTTTCCGCTGTAAATATTGCAAATTTTCCACTCTAAATATTGCAAATTTACCGCTGAATTTATAGCAAATAACCATTGAAATACAGCAAATTAACCACTGTAAATATTGTCAATTTTCCACTGTAAATATTGCAAATTTTCCACTCTTAATATTGCAAATTTTCCACTCTAAATATTGCAAATTTACCACAGAAATTATGGCAAATTTTCCACCGTAAACATTGCAAATTTACCTCTGAAATTATAGTAAAGTAACCACTGAAATATAGCAAATTAACCACTGTAAATATTGCCAATTTTCCACTGTAAGTATTGCAAATTTACCACTGAAATTGTTGCAAATTAAACACTGTAAATATTGCAAATGTTCCACTCTAAATATTGAAAATTTTCCACTGTAAATATAGCAAATTTACCTCTGAAATTATAGCAAATTACCACTGAAATTATAGAAAATTGACCACTGTAAACATTGACATTTTCCACTGTAAATATTGCAAATTTACCTCTGAAATTATAGCAAGTAACCACTGAAATATAGCAAATTAACCACTCTAAATATTGTCAATTTTTCACTGTAAATTTTTCAAATATACCACTGAAATTATTGCAAATTTTCCACTGTAAATATTGCAAATTTACCGCTGAAACTATAGCAAATTAACCACTGAAATTATTGCAAATTGACCACTGTAAATATTGCAAATTAACCAATGTAAATATTTCAAATATTCTACTCTAAATATTGCAAATTTAGCAATGAAATTTTTCCAAATTAACCACTGTAAATATTGCATACTAACACCTGTAATATTGAAAATTTTCCATTGTAAATATTGCAAATTTACCACAGAAATTATGGCAAATTTTCCACAGTAAACATTGCAAATTTACCTCTGAAATTATAGCAAAGTAACCACTGAAATATAGCAAATTAACCACTGTAAATTATGCAAATTTTCCACTGTAAGTATTGCAAATTTACCACTGAAATTATTGCAAACTAACCACTGTATATATTGCAAATTTTCCACCCTAAATATTGAAAATTTTCCACTGTAAATATTGCAAATTTACCACTGAAATTATTACAAATTTTCCAGTGTACATATAGCAAATTTACCTATGAAATTACAGCAAAGTAACCACTGAAATTACAGCAAATAAACCACTGTAAATATTGCAAATTTTGCACTGTAACTATTGGAAATTTACCGCTGAAATTATTGCAAATTAACCACTGTAAATATTGCAAACTAACCACTGTAAATATTGAAAATTTTCCACTGAAAATATTGCAATTTTACCTCTGAAATTATAGCAAATTTACTACTGAAATTATAGCAAATTAACCACTGAAATTATAGCAAATTAACCACTCTTATTATTGCAAATTTTCCCCTTTAAATATTGCAAATTTACCACTGAAATTATTGCAAATCAACCTCTGTAAATATTGCATATTTTCCACTGTAAATATTGCAAATTTACCTCCGAAATTATAGCAAGTAACCACTGAAATATTGCAAATTAACCACTGTAAATATTGCCAATTTTCCACTGTAAATGTTGCAAATTTACCACTGAAATTATTGCAAATTTTCCACTGTAAATATTGCAAACTAACACCTGTAAATATTGCAAATTTTCCACTCTAAATATTGCAAATATACCTCTGAAATTATTGCAAATTTTCCACAGTAAATATAGCAAATTTAAGGCTGAAATTATAGCAAATTAACCACAAAAATTATAGAAAATTGACCACTGTAAATATTGCAAATTAACCACTGTAAATATTGCAAACTAATCACTGTAAATATTGAAAAACTTCCACTGTAATTATTGCAATTTTACCAGTGAAATTATTGCAAATTTTCCACTGTAAATATTGGAAATTTACCCCTGAAATTATTGAAAAGTAACCACTGAAATTATAGCAAATTAACCACTGTAAATATTTCAAACTAACCACTGTAAATATTGCAAATTTTCCACCCTAAATATTGAAAATTTTCCACTGTAAATATTGCAAATTTACCCCTGAAATTATTGCAAATTTTCCAGTGTACATATAGCAAATTTGCGTCTGAAATTACAGCAAAGTAACCACTGAAATTATAGCAAGTTAACCACTGTAAATATTGCAAATTTTCCACTGTAAGTATTGGAAATTTACCTCTGAAATTATTGCAAATTAACCACCGTAAATATTGCAAACTAACCACTGTAAAGATTGCAAAATTTTCCACTGTAAATATTGCAAATTTACCACTGAAAGTATTGCAAATTTTCCACAGTAAACATTGCAAATTTACCTCTGAAATTATAGCAATTTTACCACTGAAATTACAAAAAATTAACCACTGAAATTATAGCAAATTAACCACTGTAAATATTGCTAATTAACCACTGTAAATATTGCAAATTTTCCACTGTAAATATTGCAAATTTACCACTGTAGATATTGCAAATTAAACACTGTAAATTTTGCAAATTTACCACTGAAATTATAGCAAGTTAACCACTGTAAATATTGCTAATTAACCACTGAAAATATTACAGATTTTACACTGTAAATATTGCAAATTTACCACTGAAATTATAGCAAATTAACCACTGTAAATATTGCAAATGTTCCGCTGCAAATATAGCAAATTTTCAAGTGTAAATATTCGAAATTAACAGCTGAAAATATTGCAAATTTACCACTTAAATTATTGGAAATTAACCACTGTAAATATTGCAAATTAATCACTGAAATTATAGCAATTTTACCACTGAAATTACAAAAAATTAACCACTGAAATTATAGCAAATTAACCACTGTAAATATTGCTAATTAACCACTGTAAATATTGCAAATTTTCCTCTGTAAATATTGCAAATTTACCACAGTAAATATTGCAAATTTACCACTGAAATTATAGCAAATTAACCACTGTAAATATTGCTAATTAACCATTGTAAATATTGCAACATTTCCACTGCAAATATATCAAATTTACCACTGAAATTATATCAAATTAACCACTGTAAATATTGCAAATTTACCACTGTAGATATTGCAAATTAAACACTGTAAATTTTGCAAATTTACCACTGAAATTATAGCAAATTAACCACTGTAAATATTGCTAATTAACCACTGAAAATATTACAGATTTTACACTGTAAATATTGCAAATTTACCACTGAAATTATAGCAAATTAACCACTGTAAATATTGCAAATGTTCCGCTGCAAATATAGCAAATTTTCAAGTGTAAATATTCGAAATTGACAGCTGAAAATATTGCAAATTTACCACTTAAATTATTGGAAATTAACCACTGTAAATATTGCAAATGTACAACTTAAATTATTGGAAATTAACCACTGTAAATATTGCAAATTAATCACTGAAATTATAGCAATTTTACCACTGAAATTATAGCAAAATAACCACTGTAAATATTGAAAATTTACCACTTAAATTATTGGAAATTTACCACTGAAAATATTACAAATTTTCCCCTGAAAATATTGCAAACTTACAACTGAAATTATAGCAAATTAACCACTGTAAATATTGCTAGTTAACCACTGAAAATATTACAGATTTTACACTGCAAATATTGCAAATTTACCACTGAAATTATAGCAAATTAACCACTGTAAATATTGCAAATTTTCCGCTGCAAATATAGCAAATTTTCAAGTGTAAATATTCGAAATTGACAGCTGAAAATATTGCAAATTTACCACTTAAATTATTGGAAATTAACCACTGTAAATATTGCAAATTTACAACTTAAATTATTGGAAATTAACCACTGTAAATATTGCAAATTAATCACTGAAATTATAGCAATTTTACCACTGAAATTACAAAAAATTAACCACTGAAATTATAGCAAATTAACCACTGTAAATATTGCTAATTAACCACTGTAAATATTGCAAATTTTCCACTGTAAATATTGCAAATTTACCACAGTAAATATTGAAAATTTACCTCTGAAATTATAGCAAATTAACCACTGTAAATATTGCTAATTAACCACTGAAAATATTACAGATTTTACACTGTAAATATTGCCAATTTACCACTGAAATTATATCAAATTAACCACTGTAAATATTGCAAATTTACCACTGTAGATATTGCAAATTAAACACTGTAAATTTTGCAAATTTACCACTGAAATTATAGTAAATTAACCACTGTAAATATTGCTAATTAACCACTGAAAATATTACAGATTTTACACTGTAAATATTGCAAATTTACCACTGAAATTATAGCAAATTAACCACTGTAAATATTGCAAATGTTCCGCTGCAAATATAGCAAATTTTCAAGTGTAAACATTCGAAATTGACAGCTGAAAATATTGCAAATTTACCACTTAAATTATTGGAAATTAACCACTGTAAATATTGCAAATTAATCACTGAAATTATAGCAATTTTACCACTGAAATTATAGCAAAATAACCACTGTAAATATTGAAAATTTACCACTTAAATTATTGGAAATTTACCACTGAAAATATTACAAATTTTCCCCTGAAAATATTGCAAACTTACAACTGAAATTATAGCAAATTAACCACTGTAATTATTGCTAGTTAACCACTGAAAATATTACAAATTTTCCACTGTAAATACTGCAAATTTACCACTGAAATTAAAACAAATTAACCACTGTAATTATTGCTATTTAACTACTGCAAATATTACAAATTTTCACTGCAAAAATTGCAAATTTTCAAGTGTAAATATTCGAAATAAACCACTGAAAATATTGCAAATTTACCACTTAAATTATTGGAAATTAACCACTGTAAATATTGCAAACTTACCACTTAAATTATTGTAAATTTACCACTGTAAATATTTCAAATTTTCCACTGAAAATATTGCAAATTTACCACTGAAATTAGAGCAAATTAACCACTGTAAATATTTCAAATTTACCACTTAATTATTGGAAATTAACCACTGTAAATATTGCAAATTAATCAGAGAAATTATAGCAAATTTACCACTGAAATTAGAGCAAATTAACCACTAGAAGTAATTCAAATTTCCACTGAAATTATAGCAAGTTAACCACTGTAAATATTGCTAATTAACCACTGAAAATATTACAGATTTTACACTGTAAATATTGCAAATTTACCACTGAAATTATAGCAAATTAACCACTGTAAATATTGCAAATGTTCCGCTGCAAATATTGCAAATTTTCAAGTGTAAATATTCGAAATTAACAGCTGAAAATATTGCAAATTTACCACTTAAATTATTGGAAATTAACCACTGTAAATATTGCAAATTTACCACTTAAATTATTGGAAATTAACCACTGTAAATATTGCAAATTAATCACTGAAATTATAGCAAATTAACCACTGTAAATATTGCTAATTAACCACTGTAAATATTGCAAATTTTCCTCTGTAAATATTGCAAATTTACCACAGTAAATACTGCAAATTTACAAATGAAATTATAGCAAATTAACCACTGTAAATATTGCTAATTAACCATTGTAAATATTGCAACATTTCCACTGCAAATATATCAAATTTACCACTGAAATTATATCAAATTAACCACTGTAAATATTGCAAATTTACCACTGTAGATATTGCAAATTAAACACTGTAAATTTTGCAAATTTACCACTGAAATTATAGCAAATTAACCACTGTAAATATTGCTAATTAACCACTGAAAATATTACAGATTTTACACTGTAAATATTGCAAATTTACCACTGAAATTATAGCAAATTAACCACTGTAAATATTGCAAATGTTCCGCTGCAAATATTGCAAATTTTCAAGTGTAAATATTCGAAATTGACAGCTGAAAATATTGCAAATTTACCACTTAAATTATTGGAAATTAACCACTGTAAATATTGCAAATTTACCACTTAAATTATTGGAAATTAACCACTGTAAATATTGCAAATTAATCACTGAAATTATAGCAATTTTACCACTGAAATTATAGCAAAATAACCACTGTAAATATTGAAAATTTACCACTTAAATTATTGGAAATTTACCACTGAAAATATTACAAATTTTCCCCTGAAAATATTGCAAACTTACCACTGAAATTATAGCAAATTAACCACTGTAAATATTGCTAGTTAACCACTGAAAATATTACAATTTTTCCACTGTAAATACTGCAAATTTACCACTGAAATTAAAACAAATTAACCACTGTAAGTATTGCTATTTAACTACTGCAAATATTGCAAATTTTCACTGCAAATATTGCAAGTTTTCAAGTGTAAATATTCGAAATAAACCACTGAAAATATTGCAAATTTACCACTTAAATTATTGGAAATTAACCACTGTAAATATTGCAAACTTACCACTTAAATTATTGTAAATTTACCACTGTAAATATTTCAAATTTTCCACTGAAAATATTGCAAATTTACCACTGAAATTAGAGCAAATTAACCACTGTAAATATTTCAAATTTACCACTTAATTATTGGAAATTAACCACAGTAAATATTGCAAATTAATCAGAGAAATTATAGCAAATTTACCACTGAAATTAGAGCAAATTAACCACTAGAAATAATTCAAATTTCCACTGAAATTATAGCAAATTAACCACTGTAAATATTGCTAATTAACCACTGAAAATATTACAGATTTTACACTGTAAATATTGCAAATTTACCACTGAAATTATAGCAAATTAACCTCTGTAAATATTGCAAATTTTCCGCTGCAAATATAGCAAATTTTCAAGTGTAAATATTCGAAATTTACAGCTGAAAATATTGCAAATTTACCACTTAAATTATTGGAAATTAACCACTGTAAATATTGCAAATTAATCACTGAAATTATAGCAATTTTACCACTGAAATTATAGCAAAATAACCACTGTAAATATTGAAAATTTACCACTTAAATTATTGGAAATTTACCACTGAAAATATTACAAATTTTCCCCTGAAAATATTGCAAACTTACAACTGAAATTATAGCAAATTAACCACTGTAAATATTGCTAGTTAACCACTGAAAATATTACAATTTTTCCACTGTAAATACTGCAATTTTACCACTGAAATTACAAAAAATTAACCACTGAAATTATAGCAAATTAACCACTGTAAATATTGCTAATTAACCACTGTAAATATTGCAAATTTTCCACTGTAGATATTGCAAATTTACCACTGTAGATATTGCAAATTAAACACTGTAAATTTTGCAAATTTACCACTGAAATTATAGCAAGTTAACCACTGTAAATATTGCTAATTAACCACTGAAAATATTACAGATTTTACACTGTAAATATTGCAAATTTACCACTGAAATTATAGCAAATTAACCACTGTAAATATTGCAAATGTTCCGCTGCAAATATAGCAAATTTTCAAGTGTAAATATTCGAAATTAACAGCTGAAAATATTGCAAATTTACCACTTAAATTATTGGAAATTAACCACTGTAAATATTGCAAATTTACCACTTAAATTATTGGAAATTAACCACTATAAATATTGCAAATTAATCACTGAAATTATAGCAATTTTACCACTGAAATTACAAAAAATTAACCACTGAAATTATAGCAAATTAACCACTGTAAATATTGCTAATTAACCACTGTAAATATTGCAAATTTTCCACTGTAAATATTGCAAATTTACCACTGTAGATATTGCAAATTAAACACTGTAAATTTTGCAAATTTACCACTGAAATTAGAGCAAGTTAACCACTGTAAATATTGCTAATTAACCACTGAAAATATTACAGATTTTACACTGTAAATATTGCAAATTTACCACTGAAATTATAGCAAATTAACCACTGTAAATATTGCAAATGTTCCGCTGCAAATATAGCAAATTTTCAAGTGTAAATATTCGAAATTAACAGCTGAAAATATTGCAAATTTACCACTTAAATTATTGGAAATTAACCACTGTAAATATTGCAAATTTACCACTTAAATTATTGGAAATTAACCACTGTAAATATTGCAAATTAATCACTGAAATTAAAGCAATTTTACCACTGAAATTACAAAAAATTAACCACTGAAATTATAGCAAATTAACCACTGTAAATATTGCTAATTAACCACTGTAAATATCGCAAATTTTCCTCTGTAAATATTGCAAATTTACCACAGTAAATATTGCAAATTTACCACTGAAATTATAGCAAATTAACCACTGTAAATATTGCTAATTAACCATTGTAAATATTGCAACATTTCCACTGCAAATATATCAAATTTACCACTGAAATTATATCAAATTAACCACTGTAAATATTGCAAATTTACCACTGTAGATATTGCAAATTAAACACTGTAAATTTTGCAAATTTACCACTGAAATTATAGCAAATTAACCACTGTAAATATTGCTAATTAACCACTGAAAATATTACAGGTTTTACACTGTAAATATTGCCAATTTACCACTGAAATTATATCAAATTAACCACTGTAAATATTGCAAATTTACCACTGTAGATATTGCAAATTAAACACTGTAAATTTTGCAAATTTACCACTGAAATTATAGTAAATTAACCACTGTAAATATTGCTAATTAACCACTGAAAATATTACAGATTTTACACTGTAAATTTTGCAAATTTACCACTGAAATTAGAGCAAATTAACCACTGTAAATATTGCAAATGTTCCGCTGCAAATATAGCAAATTTTCAAGTGTAAATATTCGAAATTGACAGCTGAAAATATTGCAAATTTACCACTTAAATTATTGGAAATTAACCACTGTAAATATTGCAAATGTACAACTTAAATTATTGGAAATTAACCACTGTAAATATTGCAAATTAATCACTGAAATTATAGCAATTTTACCACTGAAATTATAGCAAAATAACCACTGTAAATATTGAAAAGTTACCACTTAAATTATTGGAAATTTACCACTGAAAATATTACAAATTTTCCCCTGAAAATATTGCAAACTTACAACTGAAATTATAGCAAATTAACCACTGTAAATATTGCTAGTTAACCACTGAAAATATTACAGATTTTACACTGTAAATATTGCAAATTTACCACTGAAATTATAGCAAATTAACCACTGTAAATATTGCAAATTTTCCGCTGCAAATATAGCAAATTTTCAAGTGTAAATATTCGAAATTGACAGCTGAAAATATTGCAAATTTACCACTTAAATTATTGGAAATTTACCACTGTAAATATTGCAAATGTACAACTTAAATTATTGGAAATTAACCACTGTAAATATTGCAAATTAATCACTGAAATTATAGCAAGTTTACCACTGAAATTACAAAAAATTAACCACTGAAATTATAGCAAATTAACCACTGTAAATATTGCTAATTAACCACTGTAAATATTGCAAATTTTCCACTGTAAATATTGCAAATTTACCACAGTAAATATTGCAAATTTACCTCTGAAATTATAGCAAATTAACCACTGTAAATATTGCTAATTAACCATTGTAAATATTGCAACATTTCCACTGCAAATATATCAAATTTACCACTGAAATTATATCAAATTAACCACTGTAAATATTGCAAATTTACCACTGTAGATATTGCAAATTAAACACTGTAAATTTTGCAAATTTACCACTGAAATTATTGCAAATTAACCACTGTAAATATTGCTAATTAACCACTGAAAATATTACAGATTTTACACTGTAAATATTGCAAATTTACCACTGAAATTATAGCAAATTAACCACTGTAAATATTGCAAATTTTCCGCTGCAAATATAGCAAATTTTCAAGTGTAAATATTCGAAATTGACAGCTGAAAATATTGCAAATTTACCACTTAAATTATTGGAAATTAACCACTGTAAATATTGCAAATTTACAACTTAAATTATTGGAAAATAACCACTGTAAATATTGCAAATTAATCACTGAAATTATAGCAATTTTACCACTGAAATTATAGCAAAATAACCACTGTAAATATTGAAAATTTACCACTTAAATTATTGGAAATTTACCACTGAAAATATTACAAATTTTCCCCTGAAAATATTGCAAACTTACAACTGAAATTATAGCAAATTAACCACTGTAAATATTGCTAGTTAACCACTGAAAATATTACAGATTTTACACTGCAAATATTGCAAATTTACCACTGAAATTATAGCAAATTAACCACTGTAAATATTGCAAATTTTCCGCTGCAAATATAGCAAATTTTCAAGTGTAAATATTCGAAATTGACAGCTGAAAATATTGCAAATTTACCACTTAAATTATTGGAAATTAACCACTGTAAATATTGCAAATTTACAACTTAAATTATTGGAAATTAACCACTGTAAATATTGCAAATTAATCACTGAAATTATAGCAATTTTACCACTGAAATTACAAAAAATTAACCACTGAAATTATAGCAAATTAACCACTGTAAATATTGCTAATTAACCACTGTAAATATTGCAAATTTTCCACTGTAAATATTGCAAATTTACCACAGTAAATATTGAAAATTTACCTCTGAAATTATAGCAAATTAACCACTGTAAATATTGCTAATTAACCACTGAAAATATTACAGATTTTACACTGTAAATATTGCCAATTTACCACTGAAATTATATCAAATTAACCACTGTAAATATTGCAAATTTACCACTGTAGATATTGCAAATTAAACACTGTAAATTTTGCAAATTTACCACTGAAATTATAGCAAATTAACCACTGTAAATATTGCTAATTAACCACTGAAAATATTACAGATTTTACACTGTAAATATTGCAAATTTACCACTGAAATTATAGCAAATTAACCACTGTAAATATTGCAAATGTTCCGCTGCAAATATAGCAAATTTTCAAGTGTAAATATTCGAAATTGACAGCTGAAAATATTGCAAATTTACCACTTAAATTATTGGAAATTAACCACTGTAAATATTGCAAATTAATCACTGAAATTATAGCAATTTTACCACTGAAATTATAGCAAAATAACCACTGTAAATATTGAAAATTTACCACTTAAATTATTGGAAATTTACCACTGAAAATATTACAAATTTTCCCCTGAAAATATTGCAAACTTACAACTGAAATTATAGCAAATTAACCACTGTAATTATTGCTAGTTAACCACTGAAAATATTACAATTTTTCCACTGTAAATACTGCAAATTTACCACTGAAATTAAAACAAATTAACCACTGTAATTATTGCTATTTAACTACTGCAAATATTGCAAATTTTCACTGCAAAAATTGCAAATTTTCAAGTGTAAATATTCGAAATAAACCACTGAAAATATTGCAAATTTACCACTTAAATTATTGGAAATTAACCACTGTAAATATTGCAAACTTACCACTTAAATTATTGTAAATTTACCACTGTAAATATTTCAAATTTTCCACTGAAAATATTGCAAATTTACCACTGAAATTAGAGCAAATTAACCACTGTAAATATTTCAAATTTACCACTTAATTATTGGAAATTAACCACTGTAAATATTGCAAATTAATCAGAGAAATTATAGCAAATTTACCACTGAAATTAGAGCAAATTAACCACTAGAAGTAATTCAAATTTCCACTGAAATTATAGCAAGTTAACCACTGTAAATATTGCTAATTAACCACTGAAAATATTACAGATTTTACACTGTAAATATTGCAAATTTACCACTGAAATTATAGCAAATTAACCACTGTAAATATTGCAAATGTTCCGCTGCAAATATTGCAAATTTTCAAGTGTAAATATTCGAAATTAACAGCTGAAAATATTGCAAATTTACCACTTAAATTATTGGAAATTAACCACTGTAAATATTGCAAATTTACCACTTAAATTATTGGAAATTTACCACTGTAAATATTGCAAATTAATCACTGAAATTATAGCAATTTTACCACTGAAATTACAAAAAATTAACCACTGAAATTATAGCAAATTAACCACTGTAAATATTGCTAATTAACCACTGTAAATATTGCAAATTTTCCTCTGTAAATATTGCAAATTTACCACAGTAAATACTGCAAATTTACCACTGAAATTATAGCAAATTAACCACTGTAAATATTGCTAATTAACCATTGTAAATATTGCAACATTTCCACTGCAAATATATCAAATTTACCACTGAAATTATATCAAATTAACCACTGTAAATATTGCAAATTTACCACTGTAGATATTGCAAATTAAACACTGTAAATTTTGCAAATTTACCACTGAAATTATAGCAAATTAACCACTGTAAATATTGCTAATTAACCACTGAAAATATTACAGATTTTACACTGTAAATATTGCAAATTTACCACTGAAATTATAGCAAATTAACCACTGTAAATATTGCAAATGTTCCGCTGCAAATATAGCAAATTTTCAAGTGTAAATATTCGAAATTGACAGCTGAAAATATTGCAAATTTACCACTTAAATTATTGGAAATTAACCACTGTAAATATTGCAAATGTACAACTTAAATTATTGGAAATTAACCACTGTAAATATTGCAAATTAATCACTGAAATTATAGCAATTTTACCACTGAAATTATAGCAAAATAACCACTGTAAATATTGAAAATTTACCACTTAAATTATTGGAAATTTACCACTGAAAATATTACAAATTTTCCCCTGAAAATATTGCAAATTTACCACTGAAATTATAGCAAATTAACCACTGTAAATATTGCTAGTTAACCACTGAAAATATTACAGATTTTACACTGCAAATATTGCAAATTTACCACTGAAATTATAGCAAATTAACCACTGTAAATATTGCAAATGTTCCGCTGCAAATATAGCAAATTTTCAAGTGTAAATATTCGAAATTGACAGCTGAAAATATTGCAAATTTACCACTTAAATTATTGGAAATTAACCACTGTAAATATTGCAAATGTACAACTTAAATTATTGGAAATTAACCACTGTAAATATTGCAAATTAATCACTGAAATTATAGCAATTTTACCACTGAAATTATAGCAAAATAACCACTGTAAATATTGAAAATTTACCACTTAAATTATTGGAAATTTACCACTGAAAATATTACAAATTTTCCCCTGAAAATATTGCAAACTTACAACTGAAATTATAGCAAATTAACCACTGTAAATATTGCTAGTTAACCACTGAAAATATTACAGATTTTACACTGTAAATATTGCAAATTTACCACTGAAATTATAGCAAATTAACCACTGTAAATATTGCAAATTTTCCGCTGCAAATATAGCAAATTTTCAAGTGTAAATATTCGAAATTGACAGCTGAAAATATTGCAAATTTACCACTTAAATTATTGGAAATTTACCACTGTAAATATTGCAAATTTACAACTTAAATTATTGGAAATTAACCACTGTAAATATTGCAAATTAATCACTGAAATTATAGCAATTTTACCACTGAAATTACAAAAAATTAACCACTGAAATTATAGCAAATTTTCCACTGTAAATATTGCAAATTTACCACAGTAAATATTGCAAATTTACCTCTGAAATTATAGCAAATTAACCACTGTAAATATTGCTAATTAACCATTGTAAATATTGCAACATTTCCACTGCAAATATATCAAATTTACCACTGAAATTATATCAAATTAACCACTGTAAATATTGCAAATTTACCACTGTAGATATTGCAAATTAAACACTGTAAATTTTGCAAATTTACCACTGAAATTATAGCAAATTAACCACTGTAAATATTGCTAATTAACCACTGAAAATATTACAGATTTTACACTGTAAATATTGCAAATTTACCACTGAAATTATAGCAAATTAACCACTGTAAATATTGCAAATGTTCCGCTGCAAATATAGCAAATTTTCAAGTGTAAATATTCGAAATTGACAGCTGAAAATATTGCAAATTTACCACTTAAATTATTGGAAATTAACCACTGTAAATATTGCAAATGTACAACTTAAATTATTGGAAATTAACCACTGTAAATATTGCAAATTAATCACTGAAATTATAGCAATTTTACCACTGAAATTATAGCAAAATAACCACTGTAAATATTGAAAATTTACCACTTAAATTATTGGAAATTTACCACTGAAAATATTACAAATTTTCCCCTGAAAATATTGCAAATTTACCACTGAAATTATAGCAAATTAACCACTGTAAATATTGCTAGTTAACCACTGAAAATATTACAGATTTTACACTGCAAATATTGCAAATTTACCACTGAAATTATAGCTAATTAACCACTGTAAATATTGCAAATGTTCCGCTGCAAATATAGCAAATTTTCAAGTGTAAATATTCGAAATTGACAGCTGAAAATATTGCAAATTTACCACTTAAATTATTGGAAATTAACCACTGTAAATATTGCAAATTTACAACTTAAATTATTGGAAATTAACCACTGTAAATATTGCAAATTAATCACTGAAATTATAGCAATTTTACCACTGAAATTACAAAAAATTAACCACTGAAATTATAGCAAATTAACCACTGTAAATATTGCAAATGTTCCGCTGCAAATATAGCAAATTTTCAAGTGTAAATATTCGAAATTGACAGCTGAAAATATTGCAAATTTACCACTTAAATTATTGGAAATTAACCACTGTAAATATTGCAAATTAATCACTGAAATCATAGCAATTTTACCACTGAAATTATAGCAAAATAACCACTGTAAATATTGAAAATTTACCACTTAAATTATTGGAAATTTACCACTGAAAATATTACAAATTTTCCCCTGAAAATATTGCAAACTTACAACTGAAATTATAGCAAATTAACCACTGTAAATATTGCTAGTTAACCACTGAAAATATTACAGATTTTACACTGTAAATATTGCAAATTTACCACTGAAATTATAGCAAATTAACCACTGTAAATATTGCAAATTTTCCGCTGCAAATATAGCAAATTTTCAAGTGTAAATATTCGAAATTGACAGCTGAAAATATTGCAAATTTACCACTTAAATTATTGGAAATTTACCACTGTAAATATTGCAAATTTACAACTTAAATTATTGGAAATTAACCACTGTAAATATTGCAAATTAATCACTGAAATTATAGCAAGTTTACCACTGAAATTACAAAAAATTAACCACTGAAATTATAGCAAATTAACCACTGTAAATATTGCTAATTAAGCACTGTAAATATTGCAACATTTCCACTGCAAATATATCAAATTTACCACTGAAATTATATCAAATTAACCACTGTAAATATTGCAAATTTACCACTGTAGATATTGCAAATTAAACACTGTAAATTTTGCAAATTTACCACTGAAATTATTGCAAATTAACCACTGTAAATATTGCTAATTAACCACTGAAAATATTACAGATTTTACACTGTAAATATTGCAAATTTACCACTGAAATTATAGCAAATTAACCACTGTAAATATTGCAAATTTTCCGCTGCAAATATAGCAAATTTTCAAGTGTAAATATTCGAAATTGACAGCTGAAAATATTGCAAATTTACCACTTAAATTATTGGAAATTAACCACTGTAAATATTGCAAATTTACCACTTAAATTATAGGAAATTAACCTCTGTAAATATTGCAAATTTTCCGCTGCAAATATAGCAAATTTTCAAGTGTAAATATTCGAAATTGACAGCTGAAAATATTGCAAATTTACCACTTAAATTATTGGAAATTAACCACTGTAAATATTGCAAATTTACCACTTAAATTATTGGAAATTAACCACTGTAAATATTGCAAATTAATCACTGAAATTATAGCAATTTTACCACTGAAATTACAAAAAATTAACCACTGAAATTATAGCAAATTAACCACTGTAAATATTGCTAATTAACCACGGTAAATATTGCAAATTTTCCACTGTAAATATTGCAAATTTACCACAGTAAATATTGCAAATTTACCTCTGAAATTATAGCAAATTAACCACTGTAAATATTGCTAATTAACCATTGTAAATATTGCAACATTTCCACAGCAAATATATCAAATTTACCACTGAAATTATATCAAATTAACCACTGTAAATATTGCAAATTTACCACTGTAGATATTGCAAATTAAACACTGTAAATTTTGCAAATTTACCACTGAAATTATAGTAAATTAACCACTGTAAATATTGCTAATTAACCACTGAAAATATTACAGATTTTACACAGTAAATATTGCAAATTTACCACTGAAATTATAGCAAATTAACCACTGTAAATATTGCAAATGTTCCGCTGCAAATATAGCAAATTTTCAAGTGTAAATATTCGAAATTGACAGCTGAAAATATTGCAAATTTACCACTTAAATTATTGGAAATTAACCACTGTAAATATTGCAAATTAATCACTGAAATTATAGCAATTTTACCACTGAAATTATAGCAAAATAACCACTGTAAATATTGAAAATTTACCACTTAAATTATTGGAAATTTACCACTGAAAATATTACAAATTTTCCCCTGAAAATATTGCAAACTTACAACTGAAATTATAGCAAATTAACCACTGTAAATATTGCTAGTTAACCACTGAAAATATTACAATTTTTCCACTGTAAATACTGCAAATTTACCACTGAAATTAAAACAAATTAACCACTGTAAATATTGCTATTTAACTACTGCAAATATTGCAAATTTTCACTGCAAATATTGCAAATTTTCAAGTGTAAATATTCGAAATAAACCACTGAAAATATTGCAAATTTACCACTTAAATTATTGGAAATTAACCACTGTAAATATTGCAAACTTACCACTTAAATTATTGTAAATTTACCACTGTAAATATTTAAAATTTTCCACAGAAAATATTGCAAATTTACCACTGAAATTAGCGCAAATTAACCACTGTAAATATTTCAAATTTACCACTTAATTATTGGAAATTAACCACTGTAAATATTGCAAATTAATCAGAGAAATTATAGCAAATTTACCACTGAAATTAGAGCAAATTAACCACTAGAAGTAATTCAGATTTCCACTGAAATTATAGCAAGTTAACCACTGTAAACATTGCTAATTAACCACTGAAAATATTACAGATTTTACACTGTAAATATTGCAAATTTACCACTGAAATTATAGCAAATTAACCACTGTAAATATTGCAAATGTTCCGCTGCAAATATAGCAAATTTTCAAGTGTAAATATTCGAAATTAACAGCTGAAAATATTGCAAATTTACCACTTAAATTATTGGAAATTAACCACTGTAAATATTGCAAATGTACAACTTAAATTATTGGAAATTAACCACTGTAAATATTGCAAATTAATCACTGAAATTATAGCAATTTTACCACTGAAATTACAAAAAATTAACCACTGAAATTATAGCAAATTAACCACTGTAAATATTGCTAATTAACCACTGTAAATATTGCAAATTTTCCACTGTAAATATTGCAAATTTACCACAGTAAATATTGCAAATTTACCACTGAAATTATAGCAAATTAACCACTGTAAATATTGCTAATTAACCATTGTAAATATTGCAACATTTCCACTGCAAATATATCAAATTTACCACTGAAATTATATCAAATTAACCACTGTAAATATTGCTAATTAACCACTGAAAATATTACAGATTTTACACTGCAAATATTGCAAATTTACCACTGAAATTATAGCAAATTAACCACTGTAAATATTGCAAATGTTCCGCTGCAAATATAGCAAATTTTCAAGTGTAAATATTCGAAATTGACAGCTGAAAATATTGCAAATTTACCACTTAAATTATTGGAAATTAACCACTGTAAATATTGCAAATGTACAACTTAAATTATTGGAAATTAACCACTGTAAATATTGCAAATTAATCACTGAAATTATAGCAATTTTACCACTGAAATTATAGCAAAATAACCACTGTAAATATTGAAAATTTACCACTTAAATTATTGGAAATTTACCACTGAAAATATTACAAATTTTCCCCTGAAAATATTGCAAACTTACCACTGAAATTATAGCAAATTAACCACTGTAAATATTGCTAGTTAACCACTGAAAATATTACAGATTTTACACTGCAAATATTGCAAATTTACCACTGAAATTATAGCAAATTAACCACTGTAAATATTGCAAATTTTCCGCTGCAAATATAGCAAATTTTCAAGTGTAAATATTCGAAATTGACAGCTGAAAATATTGCAAATTTACCACTTAAATTATTGGAAATTAACCACTGTAAATATTGCAAATTTACAACTTAAATTATTGGAAATTAACCACTGTAAATATTGCAAATTAATCACTGAAATTATAGCAATTTTACCACTGAAATTACAAAAAATTAACCACTGAAATTATAGCAAATTAACCACTGTAAATATTGCTAATTAACCACTGTAAATATTGCAAATTTTCCACTGTAAATATTGCAAATTTACCACAGTAAATACTGCAAATTTACCACTGAAATTATAGCAAATTAACCACTGTAAATATTGCTAATTGACCACTGAAAATATTACAGATTTTACACTGTAAATATTGCCAATTTACCACTGAAATTATATCAAATTAACCACTGTAAATATTGCAAATTTACCACTGTAGATACTGCAAATTAAACACTGTAAATTTTGCAAATTTACCACTGAAATTATAGTAAATTAACCACTGTAAATATTGCTAATTAACCACTGAAAATATTACAGATTTTACACTGTAAATATTGCAAATTTACCACTGAAATTATAGCAAATTAACCACTGTAAATATTGCAAATGTTCCGCTGCAAATATAGCAAATTTTCAAGTGTAAATATTCGAAATTGACAGCTGAAAATATTGCAAATTTACCACTTAAATTATTGGAAATTAACCACTGTAAATATTGCAAATTAATCACTGAAATTATAGCAATTTTACCACTGAAATTATAGCAAAATAACCACTGTAAATATTGAAAATTTACCACTTAAATTATTGGAAATTTACCACTGAAAATATTACAAATTTTCCCCTGAAAATATTGCAAACTTACAACTGAAATTATAGCAAATTAACCACTGTAATTATTGCTAGTTAACCACTGAAAATATTACAATTTTTCCACTGTAAATACTGCAAATTTACCACTGAAATTAAAACAAATTAACCACTGTAATTATTGCTATTTAACTACTGCAAATATTGCAAATTTTCACTGCCAAAATTGCAAATTTTCAAGTGTAAATATTCGAAATAAACCACTGAAAATATTGCAAATTTACCACTTAAATTATTGGAAATTAACCACTGTAAATATTGCAAACTTACCACTTAAATTATTGTAAATTTACCACTGTAAATATTTCAAATTTTCCACTGAAAATATTGCAAATTTACCACTGAAATTAGAGCAAATTAACCACTGTAAATATTTCAAATTTACCACTTAATTATTGGAAATTAACCACTGTAAATATTGCAAATTAATCAGAGAAATTATAGCAAATTTACCACTGAAATTAGAGCAAATTAACCACTAGAAGTAATTCAAATTTCCACTGAAATTATAGCAAGTTAACCACTGTAAATACTGCTAATTAACCACTGAAAATATTACAGATTTTACACTGTAAATATTGCAAATTTACCACTGAAATTATAGCAAATTAACCACTGTAAATATTGCAAATGTTCCGCTGCAAATATTGCAAATTTTCAAGTGTAAATATTCGAAATTAACAGCTGAAAATATTGCAAATTTACCACTTAAATTATTGGAAATTAACCACTGTAAATATTGCAAATTTACCACTTAAATTATTGGAAATTAACCACTGTAAATATTGCAAATTAATCACTGAAATTATAGCAATTTTACCACTGAAATTACAAAAAATTAACCACTGAAATTATAGCAAATTAACCACTGTAAATATTGCTAATTAACCACTGTAAATATTGCAAATTTTCCTCTGTAAATATTGCAAATTTACCACAGTAAATACTGCAAATTTACCACTGAAATTATAGCAAATTAACCACTGTAAATATTGCTAATTAACCATTGTAAATATTGCAACATTTCCACTGCAAATATATCAAATTTACCACTGAAATTATATCAAATTAACCACTGTAAATATTGCAAATTTACCACTGTAGATATTGCAAATTAAACACTGTAAATTTTGCAAATTTACCACTGAAATTATAGCAAATTAACCACTGTAAATATTGCTAATTAACCACTGAAAATATTACAGATTTTACACTGTAAATATTGCAAATTTACCACTGAAATTATAGCAAATTAACCACTGTAAATATTGCAAATGTTCCGCTGCAAGTATTGCAAATTTTCAAGTGTAAATATTCGAAATTGACAGCTGAAAATATTGCAAATTTACCACTTAAATTATTGGAAATTAACCACTGTAAATATTGCAAATGTACAACTTAAATTATTGGAAATTAACCACTGTAAATATTGCAAATTAATCACTGAAATTATAGCAATTTTACCACTGAAATTATAGCAAAATAACCACTGTAAATATTGAAAATTTACCACTTAAATTATTGGAAATTTACCACTGAAAATATTACAAATTTTCCCCTGAAAATATTGCAAACTTACAACTGAAATTATAGCAAATTAACCACTGTAATTATTGCTAGTTAACCACTGAAAATATTACAATTTTTCCACTGTAAATACTGCAAATTTACCACTGAAATTAAAACAAATTAACCACTGTAATTATTGCTATTTAACTACTGCAAATATTGCAAATTTTCACTGCAAAAATTGCAAATTTTCAAGTGTAAATATTCGAAATAAACCACTGAAAATATTGCAAATTTACCACTTAAATTATTGGAAATTAACCACTGTAAATATTGCAAACTTACCACTTAAATTATTGTAAATTTACCACTGTAAATATTTCAAATTTTCCACTGAAAATATTGCAAATTTACCACTGAAATTAGAGCAAATTAACCACTGTAAATATTTCAAATTTACCACTTAATTATTGGAAATTAACCACTGTAAATATTGCAAATTAATCAGAGAAATTATAGCAAATTTACCACTGAAATTAGAGCAAATTAACCACTAGAAGTAATTCAAATTTCCACTGAAATTATAGCAAGTTAACCACTGTAAATATTGCTAATTAACCACTGAAAATATTACAGATTTTACACTGTAAATATTGCAAATTTACCACTGAAATTATAGCAAATTAACCACTGTAAATATTGCAAATGTTCCGCTGCAAATATTGCAAATTTTCAAGTGTAAATATTCGAAATTGACAGCTGAAAATATTGCAAATTTACCACTTAAATTATTGGAAATTAACCACTGTAAATATTGCAAATTTACCACTTAAATTATTGGAAATTAACCACTGTAAATATTGCAAATTAATCACTGAAATTATAGCAATTTTACCACTGAAATTACAAAAAATTAACCACTGAAATTATAGCAAATTAACCACTGTAAATATTGCTAATTAACCACTGTAAATATTGCAAATTTTCCTCTGTAAATATTGCAAATTTACCACAGTAAATACTGCAAATTTACCACTGAAATTATAGCAAATTAACCACTGTAAATATTGCTAATTAACCATTGTAAATATTGCAACATTTCCACTGCAAATATATCAAATTTACCACTGAAATTATATCAAATTAACCACTGTAAATATTGCAAATTTACCACTGTAGATATTGCAAATTAAACACTGTAAATTTTGCAAATTTACCACTGAAATTATAGCAAATTAACCACTGTAAATATTGCTAATTAACCACTGAAAATATTACAGATTTTACACTGTAAATATTGCAAATTTACCACTGAAATTATAGCAAATTAACCACTGTAAATATTGCAAATGTTCCGCTGCAAGTATTGCAAATTTTCAAGTGTAAATATTCGAAATTGACAGCTGAAAATATTGCAAATTTACCACTTAAATTATTGGAAATTAACCACTGTAAATATTGCAAATGTACAACTTAAATTATTGGAAATTAACCACTGTAAATATTGCAAATTAATCACTGAAATTATAGCAATTTTACCACTGAAATTATAGCAAAATAACCACTGTAAATATTGAAAATTTACCACTTAAATTATTGGAAATTTACCACTGAAAATATTACAAATTTTCCCCTGAAAATATTGCAAACTTACAACTGAAATTATAGCAAATTAACCACTGTAATTATTGCTAGTTAACCACTGAAAATATTACAATTTTTCCACTGTAAATACTGCAAATTTACCACTGAAATTAAAACAAATTAACCACTGTAATTATTGCTATTTAACTACTGCAAATATTGCAAATTTTCACTGCAAAAATTGCAAATTTTCAAGTGTAAATATTCGAAATAAACCACTGAAAATATTGCAAATTTACCACTTAAATTATTGGAAATTAACCACTGTAAATATTGCAAACTTACCACTTAAATTATTGTAAATTTACCACTGTAAATATTTCAAATTTTCCACTGAAAATATTGCAAATTTACCACTGAAATTAGAGCAAATTAACCACTGTAAATATTTCAAATTTACCACTTAATTATTGGAAATTAACCACTGTAAATATTGCAAATTAATCAGAGAAATTATAGCAAATTTACCACTGAAATTAGAGCAAATTAACCACTAGAAGTAATTCAAATTTCCACTGAAATTATAGCAAGTTAACCACTGTAAATATTGCTAATTAACCACTGAAAATATTACAGATTTTACACTGTAAATATTGCAAATTTACCACTGAAATTATAGCAAATTAACCACTGTAAATATTGCAAATGTTCCGCTGCAAATATTGCAAATTTTCAAGTGTAAATATTCGAAATTAACAGCTGAAAATATTGCAAATTTACCACTTAAATTATTGGAAATTAACCACTGTAAATATTGCAAATTTACCACTTAAATTATTGGAAATTTACCACTGTAAATATTGCAAATTAATCACTGAAATTATAGCAATTTTACCACTGAAATTACAAAAAATTAACCACTGAAATTATAGCAAATTAACCACTGTAAATATTGCTAATTAACCACTGTAAATATTGCAAATTTTCCTCTGTAAATATTGCAAATTTACCACAGTAAATACTGCAAATTTACCACTGAAATTATAGCAAATTAACCACTGTAAATATTGCTAATTAACCATTGTAAATATTGCAACATTTCCACTGCAAATATATCAAATTTACCACTGAAATTATATCAAATTAACCACTGTAAATATTGCAAATTTACCACTGTAGATATTGCAAATTAAACACTGTAAATTTTGCAAATTTACCACTGAAATTAGAGCAAATTAACCACTGTAAATATTGCTAATTAACCACTGAAAATATTACAGATTTTACACTGTAAATATTGCAAATTTACCACTGAAATTATAGCAAATTAACCACTGTAAATATTGCAAATGTTCCGCTGCAAATATAGCAAATTTTCAAGTGTAAATATTCGAAATTGACAGCTGAAAATATTGCAAATTTACCACTTAAATTATTGGAAATTAACCACTGTAAATATTGCAAATGTACAACTTAAATTATTGGAAATTAACCACTGTAAATATTGCAAATTAATCACTGAAATTATAGCAATTTTACCACTGAAATTATAGCAAAATAACCACTGTAAATATTGAAAATTTACCACTTAAATTATTGGAAATTTACCACTGAAAATATTACAAATTTTCCCCTGAAAATATTGCAAACTTACCACTGAAATTATAGCAAATTAACCACTGTAAATATTGCTAGTTAACCACTGAAAATATTACAGATTTTACACTGCAAATATTGCAAATTTACCACTGAAATTATAGCAAATTAACCACTGTAAATATTGCAAATTTTCCGCTGCAAATATAGCAAATTTTCAAGTGTAAATATTCGAAATTGACAGCTGAAAATATTGCAAATTTACCACTTAAATTATTGGAAATTAACCACTGTAAATATTGCAAATTTACAACTTAAATTATTGGAAATTAACCACTGTAAATATTGCAAATTAATCACTGAAATTATAGCAATTTTACCACTGAAATTACAAAAAATTAACCACTGAAATTATAGCAAATTAACCACTGTAAATATTGCTAATTAACCACTGTAAATATTGCAAATTTTCCACTGTAAATATTGCAAATTTACCACAGTAAATATTGAAAATTTACCTCTGAAATTATAGCAAATTAACCACTGTAAATATTGCTAATTAACCACTGAAAATATTACAGATTTTACACTGTAAATATTGCCAATTTACCACTGAAATTATATCAAATTAACCACTGTAAATATTGCAAATTTACCACTGTAGATATTGCAAATTAAACACTGTAAATTTTGCAAATTTACCACTGAAATTATAGTAAATTAACCACTGTAAATATTGCTAATTAACCACTGAAAATATTACAGATTTTACACTGTAAATATTGCAAATTTACCACTGAAATTATAGCAAAATAACCACTGTAAATATTGAAAATTTACCACTTAAATTATTGGAAATTTACCACTGAAAATATTACAAATTTTCCCCTGAAAATATTGCAAACTTACAACTGAAATTATAGCAAATTAACCACTGTAATTATTGCTAGTTAACCACTGAAAATATTACAATTTTTCCACTGTAAATACTGCAAATTTACCACTGAAATTAAAACAAATTAACCACTGTAATTATTGCTATTTAACTACTGCAAATATTGCAAATTTTCACTGCAAAAATTGCAAATTTTCAAGTGTAAATATTCGAAATAAACCACTGAAAATATTGCAAATTTACCACTTAAATTATTGGAAATTAACCACTGTAAATATTGCAAACTTACCACTTAAATTATTGTAAATTTACCACTGTAAATATTTCAAATTTTCCACTGAAAATATTGCAAATTTACCACTGAAATTAGAGCAAATTAACCACTGTAAATATTTCAAATTTACCACTTAATTATTGGAAATTAACCACTGTAAATATTGCAAATTAATCAGAGAAATTATAGCAAATTTACCACTGAAATTAGAGCAAATTAACCACTAGAAGTAATTCAAATTTCCACTGAAATTATAGCAAGTTAACCACTGTAAATATTGCTAATTAACCACTGAAAATATTACAGATTTTACACTGTAAATATTGCAAATTTACCACTGAAATTATAGCAAATTAACCACTGTAAATATTGCAAATGTTCCGCTGCAAATATTGCAAATTTTCAAGTGTAAATATTCGAAATTAACAGCTGAAAATATTGCAAATTTACCACTTAAATTATTGGAAATTAACCACTGTAAATATTGCAAATTTACCACTTAAATTATTGGAAATTAACCACTGTAAATATTGCAAATTAATCACTGAAATTATAGCAATTTTACCACTGAAATTACAAAAAATTAACCACTGAAATTATAGCAAATTAACCACTGTAAATATTGCTAATTAACCACTGTAAATATTGCAAATTTTCCTCTGTAAATATTGCAAATTTGCCACAGTAAATACTGCAAATTTACCACTGAAATTATAGCAAATTAACCACTGTAAATATTGCTAATTAACCATTGTAAATATTGCAACATTTCCACTGCAAATATATCAAATTTACCACTGAAATTATATCAAATTAACCACTGTAAATATTGCAAATTTACCACTGTAGATATTGCAAATTAAACACTGTAAATTTTGCAAATTTACCACTGAAATTATAGCAAATTAACCACTGTAAATATTGCTAATTAACCACTGAAAATATTACAGATTTTACACTGTAAATATTGCAAATTTACCACTGAAATTATAGCAAATTAACCACTGTAAATATTGCAAATGTTCCGCTGCAAATATTGCAAATTTTCAAGTGTAAATATTCGAAATTGACAGCTGAAAATATTGCAAATTTACCACTTAAATTATTGGAAATTAACCACTGTAAATATTGCAAATGTACAACTTAAATTATTGGAAATTAACCACTGTAAATATTGCAAATTAATCACTGAAATTATAGCAATTTTACCACTGAAATTATAGCAAAATAACCACTGTAAATATTGAAAATTTACCACTTAAATTATTGGAAATTTACCACTGAAAATATTACAAATTTTCCCCTGAAAATATTGCAAACTTACAACTGAAATTATAGCAAATTAACCACTGTAATTATTGCTAGTTAACCACTGAAAATATTACAATTTTTCCACTGTAAATACTGCAAATTTACCACTGAAATTAAAACAAATTAACCACTGTAATTATTGCTATTTAACTACTGCAAATATTGCAAATTTTCACTGCAAAAATTGCAAATTTTCAAGTGTAAATATTCGAAATAAACCACTGAAAATATTGCAAATTTACCACTTAAATTATTGGAAATTAACCACTGTAAATATTGCAAACTTACCACTTAAATTATTGTAAATTTACCACTGTAAATATTTCAAATTTTCCACTGAAAATATTGCAAATTTACCACTGAAATTAGAGCAAATTAACCACTGTAAATATTTCAAATTTACCACTTAATTATTGGAAATTAACCACTGTAAATATTGCAAATTAATCAGAGAAATTATAGCAAATTTACCACTGAAATTAGAGCAAATTAACCACTAGAAGTAATTCAAATTTCCACTGAAATTATAGCAAGTTAACCACTGTAAATATTGCTAATTAACCACTGAAAATATTACAGATTTTACACTGTAAATATTGCAAATTTACCACTGAAATTATAGCAAATTAACCACTGTAAATATTGCAAATGTTCCGCTGCAAATATTGCAAATTTTCAAGTGTAAATATTCGAAATTGACAGCTGAAAATATTGCAAATTTACCACTTAAATTATTGGAAATTAACCACTGTAAATATTGCAAATTTACCACTTAAATTATTGGAAATTTACCACTGTAAATATTGCAAATTAATCACTGAAATTATAGCAATTTTACCACTGAAATTACAAAAAATTAACCACTGAAATTATAGCAAATTAACCACTGTAAATATTGCTAATTAACCACTGTAAATATTGCAAATTTTCCTCTGTAAATATTGCAAATTTACCACAGTAAATACTGCAAATTTACCACTGAAATTATAGCAAATTAACCACTGTAAATATTGCTAATTAACCATTGTAAATATTGCAACATTTCCACTGCAAATATATCAAATTTACCACTGAAATTATATCAAATTAACCACTGTAAATATTGCAAATTTACCACTGTAGATATTGCAAATTAAACACTGTAAATTTTGCAAATTTACCACTGAAATTAGAGCAAATTAACCACTGTAAATATTGCTAATTAACCACTGAAAATATTACAGATTTTACACTGTAAATATTGCAAATTTACCACTGAAATTATAGCAAATTAACCACTGTAAATATTGCAAATGTTCCGCTGCAAATATAGCAAATTTTCAAGTGTAAATATTCGAAATTGACAGCTGAAAATATTGCAAATTTACCACTTAAATTATTGGAAATTAACCACTGTAAATATTGCAAATGTACAACTTAAATTATTGGAAATTAACCACTGTAAATATTGCAAATTAATCACTGAAATTATAGCAATTTTACCACTGAAATTATAGCAAAATAACCACTGTAAATATTGAAAATTTACCACTTAAATTATTGGAAATTTACCACTGAAAATATTACAAATTTTCCCCTGAAAATATTGCAAACTTACCACTGAAATTATAGCAAATTAACCACTGTAAATATTGCTAGTTAACCACTGAAAATATTACAGATTTTACACTGCAAATATTGCAAATTTACCACTGAAATTATAGCAAATTAACCACTGTAAATATTGCAAATTTTCCGCTGCAAATATAGCAAATTTTCAAGTGTAAATATTCGAAATTGACAGCTGAAAATATTGCAAATTTACCACTTAAATTATTGGAAATTAACCACTGTAAATATTGCAAATTTACAACTTAAATTATTGGAAATTAACCACTGTAAATATTGCAAATTAATCACTGAAATTATAGCAATTTTACCACTGAAATTACAAAAAATTAACCACTGAAATTATAGCAAATTAACCACTGTAAATATTGCTAATTAACCACTGTAAATATTGCAAATTTTCCACTGTAAATATTGCAAATTTACCACAGTAAATATTGAAAATTTACCTCTGAAATTATAGCAAATTA
The DNA here is from genome assembly GCA_028020825.1 of Podargus strigoides. NCBI lineage: Eukaryota > Metazoa > Chordata > Aves > Caprimulgiformes > Podargidae > Podargus > Podargus strigoides. Next base: position 104,205 of record CM051642.1, on the reverse strand, counting down.
ACCACTGTAAATATTGCTAATTAACCACTGAAAATATTACAGATTTTACACTGTAAATATTGCCAATTTACCACTGAAATTATATCAAATTAACCACTGTAAATATTGCAAATTTACCACTGTAGATATTGCAAATTAAACACTGTAAATTTTGCAAATTTACCACTGAAATTATAGTAAATTAACCACTGTAAATATTGCTAATTAACCACTGAAAATATTACAGATTTTACACTGTAAATATTGCAAATTTACCACTGAAATTATAGCAAATTAACCACTGTAAATATTGCAAATGTTCCGCTGCAAATATAGCAAATTTTCAAGTGTAAATATTCGAAATTGACAGCTGAAAATATTGCAAATTTACCACTTAAATTATTGGAAATTAACCACTGTAAATATTGCAAATTAATCACTGAAATTATAGCAATTTTACCACTGAAATTATAGCAAAATAACCACTGTAAATATTGAAAATTTACCACTTAAATTATTGGAAATTTACCACTGAAAATATTACAGATTTTCCCCTGAAAATATTGCAAACTTACAACTGAAATTATAGCAAATTAACCACTGTAATTATTGCTAGTTAACCACTGAAAATATTACAATTTTTCCACTGTAAATACTGCAAATTTACCACTGAAATTAAAACAAATTAACCACTGTAATTATTGCTATTTAACTACTGCAAATATTGCAAATTTTCACTGCAAAAATTGCAAATTTTCAAGTGTAAATATTCGAAATAAACCACTGAAAATATTGCAAATTTACCACTTAAATTATTGGAAATTAACCACTGTAAATATTGCAAACTTACCACTTAAATTATTGTAAATTTACCACTGTAAATATTTCAAATTTTCCACTGAAAATATTGCAAATTTACCACTGAAATTAGAGCAAATTAACCACTGTAAATATTTCAAATTTACCACTTAATTATTGGAAATTAACCACTGTAAATATTGCAAATTAATCAGAGAAATTATAGCAAATTTACCACTGAAATTAGAGCAAATTAACCACTAGAAGTAATTCAAATTTCCACTGAAATTATAGCAAGTTAACCACTGTAAATATTGCTAATTAACCACTGAAAATATTACAGATTTTACACTGTAAATATTGCAAATTTACCACTGAAATTATAGCAAATTAACCACTGTAAATATTGCAAATGTTCCGCTGCAAATATTGCAAATTTTCAAGTGTAAATATTCGAAATTAACAGCTGAAAATATTGCAAATTTACCACTTAAATTATTGGAAATTAACCACTGTAAATATTGCAAATTTACCACTTAAATTATTGGAAATTAACCACTGTAAATATTGCAAATTAATCACTGAAATTATAGCAATTTTACCACTGAAATTACAAAAAATTAACCACTGAAATTATAGCAAATTAACCACTGTAAATATTGCTAATTAACCACTGTAAATATTGCAAATTTTCCTCTGTAAATATTGCAAATTTACCACAGTAAATACTGCAAATTTACCACTGAAATTATAGCAAATTAACCACTGTAAATATTGCTAATTAACCATTGTAAATATTGCAACATTTCCACTGCAAATATATCAAATTTACCACTGAAATTATATCAAATTAACCACTGTAAATATTGCAAATTTACCACTGTAGATATTGCAAATTAAACACTGTAAATTTTGCAAATTTACCACTGAAATTATAGCAAATTAACCACTGTAAATATTGCTAATTAACCACTGAAAATATTACAGATTTTACACTGTAAATATTGCAAATTTACCACTGAAATTATAGCAAATTAACCACTGTAAATATTGCAAATGTTCCGCTGCAAGTATTGCAAATTTTCAAGTGTAAATATTCGAAATTGACAGCTGAAAATATTGCAAATTTACCACTTAAATTATTGGAAATTAACCACTGTAAATATTGCAAATGTACAACTTAAATTATTGGAAATTAACCACTGTAAATATTGCAAATTAATCACTGAAATTATAGCAATTTTACCACTGAAATTATAGCAAAATAACCACTGTAAATATTGAAAATTTACCACTTAAATTATTGGAAATTTACCACTGAAAATATTACAAATTTTCCCCTGAAAATATTGCAAACTTACAACTGAAATTATAGCAAATTAACCACTGTAATTATTGCTAGTTAACCACTGAAAATATTACAATTTTTCCACTGTAAATACTGCAAATTTACCACTGAAATTAAAACAAATTAACCACTGTAATTATTGCTATTTAACTACTGCAAATATTGCAAATTTTCACTGCAAAAATTGCAAATTTTCAAGTGTAAATATTCGAAATAAACCACTGAAAATATTGCAAATTTACCACTTAAATTATTGGAAATTAACCACTGTAAATATTGCAAACTTACCACTTAAATTATTGTAAATTTACCACTGTAAATATTTCAAATTTTCCACTGAAAATATTGCAAATTTACCACTGAAATTAGAGCAAATTAACCACTGTAAATATTTCAAATTTACCACTTAATTATTGGAAATTAACCACTGTAAATATTGCAAATTAATCAGAGAAATTATAGCAAATTTACCACTGAAATTAGAGCAAATTAACCACTAGAAGTAATTCAAATTTCCACTGAAATTATAGCAAGTTAACCACTGTAAATATTGCTAATTAACCACTGAAAATATTACAGATTTTACACTGTAAATATTGCAAATTTACCACTGAAATTATAGCAAATTAACCACTGTAAATATTGCAAATGTTCCGCTGCAAATATTGCAAATTTTCAAGTGTAAATATTCGAAATTGACAGCTGAAAATATTGCAAATTTACCACTTAAATTATTGGAAATTAACCACTGTAAATATTGCAAATTTACCACTTAAATTATTGGAAATTTACCACTGTAAATATTGCAAATTAATCACTGAAATTATAGCAATTTTACCACTGAAATTACAAAAAATTAACCACTGAAATTATAGCAAATTAACCACTGTAAATATTGCTAATTAACCACTGTAAATATTGCAAATTTTCCTCTGTAAATATTGCAAATTTACCACAGTAAATACTGCAAATTTACCACTGAAATTATAGCAAATTAACCACTGTAAATATTGCTAATTAACCATTGTAAATATTGCAACATTTCCACTGCAAATATATCAAATTTACCACTGAAATTATATCAAATTAACCACTGTAAATATTGCAAATTTACCACTGTAGATATTGCAAATTAAACACTGTAAATTTTGCAAATTTACCACTGAAATTATAGCAAATTAACCACTGTAAATATTGCTAATTAACCACTGAAAATATTACAGATTTTACACTGTAAATATTGCAAATTTACCACTGAAATTATAGCAAATTAACCACTGTAAATATTGCAAATGTTCCGCTGCAAATATAGCAAATTTTCAAGTGTAAATATTCGAAATTGACAGCTGAAAATATTGCAAATTTACCACTTAAATTATTGGAAATTAACCACTGTAAATATTGCAAATGTACAACTTAAATTATTGGAAATTAACCACTGTAAATATTGCAAATTAATCACTGAAATTATAGCAATTTTACCACTGAAATTATAGCAAAATAACCACTGTAAATATTGAAAATTTACCACTTAAATTATTGGAAATTTACCACTGAAAATATTACAAATTTTCCCCTGAAAATATTGCAAACTTACCACTGAAATTATAGCAAATTAACCACTGTAAATATTGCTAGTTAACCACTGAAAATATTACAATTTTTCCACTGTAAATACTGCAAATTTACCACTGAAATTAAAACAAATTAACCACTGTAAGTATTGCTATTTAACTACTGCAAATATTGCAAATTTTCACTGCAAATATTGCAAGTTTTCAAGTGTAAATATTCGAAATAAACCACTGAAAATATTGCAAATTTACCACTTAAATTATTGGAAATTAACCACTGTAAATATTGCAAACTTACCACTTAAATTATTGTAAATTTACCACTGTAAATATTTCAAATTTTCCACTGAAAATATTGCAAATTTACCACTGAAATTAGAGCAAATTAACCACTGTAAATATTTCAAATTTACCACTTAATTATTGGAAATTAACCACAGTAAATATTGCAAATTAATCAGAGAAATTATAGCAAATTTACCACTGAAATTAGAGCAAATTAACCACTAGAAATAATTCAAATTTCCACTGAAATTATAGCAAATTAACCACTGTAAATATTGCTAATTAACCACTGAAAATATTACAGATTTTACACTGTAAATATTGCAAATTTATCACTGAAATTATAGCAAATTAACCACTGTAAATATTGCAAATTTTCCGCTGCAAATATAGCAAATTTTCAAGTGTAAATATTCGAAATTGACAGCTGAAAATATTGCAAATTTACCACTTAAATTATTGGAAATTAACCACTGTAAATATTGCAAATTAATCACTGAAATTATAGCAATTTTACCACTGAAATTATAGCAAAATAACCACTGTAAATATTGAAAATTTACCACTTAAATTATTGGAAATTTACCACTGAAAATATTACAAATTTTCCCGTGAAAATATTGCAAACTTACCACTGAAATTATAGCAAATTAACCACTGTAATTATTGCTAGTTAACCACTGAAAGTATTACAATTTTTCCACTGTAAATACTGCAAATTTACCACTGAAATTAAAACAAATTAACCACTGTAAATATTGCTATTTAACTACTGCAAATATTGCAAATTTTCACTGCAAAAATTGCAAATTTTCAAGTGTAAATATTCGAAATAAACCACTGAAAATATTGCAAATTTACCACTTAAATTATTGGAAATTAACCACTGTAAATATTGCAAACTTACCACTTAAATTATTGTAAATTTACCACTGTAAATATTTCAAATTTTCCACTGAAAATATTGCAAATTTACCACTGAAATTAGAGCAAATTAACCACTGTAAATATTTCAAATTTACCACTTAATTATTGGAAATTAACCACTGTAAATATTGCAAATTAATCAGAGAAATTATAGCAAATTTACCACTGAAATTAGAGCAAATTAACCACTAGAAGTAATTCAAATTTCCACTGAAATTATAGCAAGTTAACCACTGTAAATATTGCTAATTAACCACTGAAAATATTACAGATTTTACACTGTAAATATTGCAAATTTACCACTGAAATTATAGCAAATTAACCACTGTAAATATTGCAAATGTTCCGCTGCAAATATAGCAAATTTTCAAGTGTAAATATTCGAAATTAACAGCTGAAAATATTGCAAATTTACCACTTAAATTATTGGAAATTAACCACTGTAAATATTGCAAATTTACCACTTAAATTATTGGAAATTAACCACTGTAAATATTGCAAATTAATCACTGAAATTATAGCAATTTTACCACTGAAATTACAAAAAATTAACCACTGAAATTATAGCAAATTAACCACTGTAAATATTGCTAATTAACCACTGTAAATATTGCAAATTTTCCTCTGTAAATATTGCAAATTTACCACAGTAAATACTGCAAATTTACCACTGAAATTATAGCAAATTAACCACTGTAAATATTGCTAATTAACCATTGTAAATATTGCAACATTTCCACTGCAAATATATCAAATTTACCACTGAAATTATATCAAATTAACCACTGTAAATATTGCAAATTTACCACTGTAGATATTGCAAATTAAACACTGTAAATTTTGCAAATTTACCACTGAAATTATAGCAAATTAACCACTGTAAATATTGCTAATTAACCACTGAAAATATTACAGATTTTACACTGTAAATATTGCAAATTTACCACTGAAATTATAGCAAATTAACCACTGTAAATATTGCAAATGTTCCGCTGCAAGTATTGCAAATTTTCAAGTGTAAATATTCGAAATTGACAGCTGAAAATATTGCAAATTTACCACTTAAATTATTGGAAATTAACCACTGTAAATATTGCAAATGTACAACTTAAATTATTGGAAATTAACCACTGTAAATATTGCAAATTAATCACTGAAATTATAGCAATTTTACCACTGAAATTATAGCAAAATAACCACTGTAAATATTGAAAATTTACCACTTAAATTATTGGAAATTTACCACTGAAAATATTACAAATTTTCCCCTGAAAATATTGCAAACTTACAACTGAAATTATAGCAAATTAACCACTGTAATTATTGCTAGTTAACCACTGAAAATATTACAATTTTTCCACTGTAAATACTGCAAATTTACCACTGAAATTAAAACAAATTAACCACTGTAATTATTGCTATTTAACTACTGCAAATATTGCAAATTTTCACTGCAAAAATTGCAAATTTTCAAGTGTAAATATTCGAAATAAACCACTGAAAATATTGCAAATTTACCACTTAAATTATTGGAAATTAACCACTGTAAATATTGCAAACTTACCACTTAAATTATTGTAAATTTACCACTGTAAATATTTCAAATTTTCCACTGAAAATATTGCAAATTTACCACTGAAATTAGAGCAAATTAACCACTGTAAATATTTCAAATTTACCACTTAATTATTGGAAATTAACCACTGTAAATATTGCAAATTAATCAGAGAAATTATAGCAAATTTACCACTGAAATTAGAGCAAATTAACCACTAGAAGTAATTCAAATTTCCACTGAAATTATAGCAAGTTAACCACTGTAAATATTGCTAATTAACCACTGAAAATATTACAGATTTTACACTGTAAATATTGCAAATTTACCACTGAAATTATAGCAAATTAACCACTGTAAATATTGCAAATGTTCCGCTGCAAATATTGCAAATTTTCAAGTGTAAATATTCGAAATTGACAGCTGAAAATATTGCAAATTTACCACTTAAATTATTGGAAATTAACCACTGTAAATATTGCAAATTTACCACTTAAATTATTGGAAATTTACCACTGTAAATATTGCAAATTAATCACTGAAATTATAGCAATTTTACCACTGAAATTACAAAAAATTAACCACTGAAATTATAGCAAATTAACCACTGTAAATATTGCTAATTAACCACTGTAAATATTGCAAATTTTCCTCTGTAAATATTGCAAATTTACCACAGTAAATACTGCAAATTTACCACTGAAATTATAGCAAATTAACCACTGTAAATATTGCTAATTAACCATTGTAAATATTGCAACATTTCCACTGCAAATATATCAAATTTACCACTGAAATTATATCAAATTAACCACTGTAAATATTGCAAATTTACCACTGTAGATATTGCAAATTAAACACTGTAAATTTTGCAAATTTACCACTGAAATTATAGCAAATTAACCACTGTAAATATTGCTAATTAACCACTGAAAATATTACAGATTTTACACTGTAAATATTGCAAATTTACCACTGAAATTATAGCAAATTAACCACTGTAAATATTGCAAATGTTCCGCTGCAAATATAGCAAATTTTCAAGTGTAAATATTCGAAATTGACAGCTGAAAATATTGCAAATTTACCACTTAAATTATTGGAAATTAACCACTGTAAATATTGCAAATGTACAACTTAAATTATTGGAAATTAACCACTGTAAATATTGCAAATTAATCACTGAAATTATAGCAATTTTACCACTGAAATTATAGCAAAATAACCACTGTAAATATTGAAAATTTACCACTTAAATTATTGGAAATTTACCACTGAAAATATTACAAATTTTCCCCTGAAAATATTGCAAACTTACCACTGAAATTATAGCAAATTAACCACTGTAAATATTGCTAGTTAACCACTGAAAATATTACAATTTTTCCACTGTAAATACTGCAAATTTACCACTGAAATTAAAACAAATTAACCACTGTAAGTATTGCTATTTAACTACTGCAAATATTGCAAATTTTCACTGCAAATATTGCAAGTTTTCAAGTGTAAATATTCGAAATAAACCACTGAAAATATTGCAAATTTACCACTTAAATTATTGGAAATTAACCACTGTAAATATTGCAAACTTACCACTTAAATTATTGTAAATTTACCACTGTAAATATTTCAAATTTTCCACTGAAAATATTGCAAATTTACCACTGAAATTAGAGCAAATTAACCACTGTAAATATTTCAAATTTACCACTTAATTATTGGAAATTAACCACAGTAAATATTGCAAATTAATCAGAGAAATTATAGCAAATTTACCACTGAAATTAGAGCAAATTAACCACTAGAAATAATTCAAATTTCCACTGAAATTATAGCAAATTAACCACTGTAAATATTGCTAATTAACCACTGAAAATATTACAGATTTTACACTGTAAATATTGCAAATTTACCACTGAAATTATAGCAAATTAACCACTGTAAATATTGCAAATTTTCCGCTGCAAATATAGCAAATTTTCAAGTGTAAATATTCGAAATTGACAGCTGAAAATATTGCAAATTTACCACTTAAATTATTGGAAATTAACCACTGTAAATATTGCAAATTAATCACTGAAATTATTGGAAATTTACCACTGTAAATATTGCAAATTAATCACTGAAATTATAGCAATTTTACCACTGAAATTACAAAAAATTAACCACTGAAATTATAGCAAATTAACCACTGTAAATATTGCTAATTAACCACTGTAAATATTGCAAATTTTCCTCTGTAAATATTGCAAATTTACCACAGTAAATACTGCAAATTTACCACTGAAATTATAGCAAATTAACCACTGTAAATATTGCTAATTAACCATTGTAAATATTGCAACATTTCCACTGCAAATATATCAAATTTACCACTGAAATTATATCAAATTAACCACTGTAAATATTGCAAATTTACCACTGTAGATATTGCAAATTAAACACTGTAAATTTTGCAAATTTACCACTGAAATTATAGCAAATTAACCACTGTAAATATTGCTAATTAACCACTGAAAATATTACAGATTTTACACTGTAAATATTGCAAATTTACCACTGAAATTATAGCAAATTAACCACTGTAAATATTGCAAATGTTCCGCTGCAAATATAGCAAATTTTCAAGTGTAAATATTCGAAATTGACAGCTGAAAATATTGCAAATTTACCACTTAAATTATTGGAAATTAACCACTGTAAATATTGCAAATGTACAACTTAAATTATTGGAAATTAACCACTGTAAATATTGCAAATTAATCACTGAAATTATAGCAATTTTACCACTGAAATTATAGCAAAATAACCACTGTAAATATTGAAAATTTACCACTTAAATTATTGGAAATTTACCACTGAAAATATTACAAATTTTCCCCTGAAAATATTGCAAACTTACCACTGAAATTATAGCAAATTAACCACTGTAAATATTGCTAGTTAACCACTGAAAATATTACAATTTTTCCACTGTAAATACTGCAAATTTACCACTGAAATTAAAACAAATTAACCACTGTAAGTATTGCTATTTAACTACTGCAAATATTGCAAATTTTCACTGCAAATATTGCAAGTTTTCAAGTGTAAATATTCGAAATAAACCACTGAAAATATTGCAAATTTACCACTTAAATTATTGGAAATTAACCACTGTAAATATTGCAAACTTACCACTTAAATTATTGTAAATTTACCACTGTAAATATTTCAAATTTTCCACTGAAAATATTGCAAATTTACCACTGAAATTAGAGCAAATTAACCACTGTAAATATTTCAAATTTACCACTTAATTATTGGAAATTAACCACAGTAAATATTGCAAATTAATCAGAGAAATTATAGCAAATTTACCACTGAAATTAGAGCAAATTAACCACTAGAAATAATTCAAATTTCCACTGAAATTATAGCAAATTAACCACTGTAAATATTGCTAATTAACCACTGAAAATATTACAGATTTTACACTGTAAATATTGCAAATTTACCACTGAAATTATAGCAAATTAACCACTGTAAATATTGCAAATTTTCCGCTGCAAATATAGCAAATTTTCAAGTGTAAATATTCGAAATTGACAGCTGAAAATATTGCAAATTTACCACTTAAATTATTGGAAATTAACCACTGTAAATATTGCAAATTAATCACTGAAATTATAGCAATTTTACCACTGAAATTATAGCAAAATAACCACTGTAAATATTGAAAATTTACCACTTAAATTATTGGAAATTTACCACTGAAAATATTACAAATTTTCCCGTGAAAATATTGCAAACTTACCACTGAAATTATAGCAAATTAACCACTGTAATTATTGCTAGTTAACCACTGAAAGTATTACAATTTTTCCACTGTAAATACTGCAAATTTACCACTGAAATTAAAACAAATTAACCACTGTAAATATTGCTATTTAACTACTGCAAATATTGCAAATTTTCACTGCAAAAATTGCAAATTTTCAAGTGTAAATATTCGAAATAAACCACTGAAAATATTGCAAATTTACCACTTAAATTATTGGAAATTAACCACTGTAAATATTGCAAACTTACCACTTAAATTATTGTAAATTTACCACTGTAAATATTTCAAATTTTCCACTGAAAATATTGCAAATTTACCACTGAAATTAGAGCAAATTAACCACTGTAAATATTTCAAATTTACCACTTAATTATTGGAAATTAACCACTGTAAATATTGCAAATTAATCAGAGAAATTATAGCAAATTTACCACTGAAATTAGAGCAAATTAACCACTAGAAGTAATTCAAATTTCCACTGAAATTATAGCAAGTTAACCACTGTAAATATTGCTAATTAACCACTGAAAATATTACAGATTTTACACTGTAAATATTGCAAATTTACCACTGAAATTATAGCAAATTAACCACTGTAAATATTGCAAATGTTCCGCTGCAAATATAGCAAATTTTCAAGTGTAAATATTCGAAATTAACAGCTGAAAATATTGCAAATTTACCACTTAAATTATTGGAAATTAACCACTGTAAATATTGCAAATTTACCACTTAAATTATTGGAAATTAACCACTGTAAATATTGCAAATTAATCACTGAAATTATAGCAATTTTACCACTGAAATTACAAAAAATTAACCACTGAAATTATAGCAAATTAACCACTGTAAATATTGCTAATTAACCACTGTAAATATTGCAAATTTTCCTCTGTAAATATTGCAAATTTACCACAGTAAATATTGCAAATTTACCTCTGAAATTATAGCAAATTAACCACTGTAAATATTGCTAATTAACCATTGTAAATATTGCAACATTTCCACTGCAAATATATCAAATTTACCACTGAAATTATATCAAATTAACCACTGTAAATATTGCAAATTTACCACTGTAGATATTGCAAATTAAACACTGTAAATTTTGCAAATTTACCACTGAAATTATAGCAAATTAACCACTGTAAATATTGCTAATTAACCACTGAAAATATTACAGATTTTACACTGTAAATTTTGCAAATTTACCACTGAAATTATAGCAAATTAACCACTGTAAATATTGCAAATGTTCCGCTGCAAATATAGCAAATTTTCAAGTGTAAATATTCGAAATTGACAGCTGAAAATATTGCAAATTTACCACTTAAATTATTGGAAATTAACCACTGTAAATATTGCAAATGTACAACTTAAATTATTGGAAATTAACCACTGTAAATATTGCAAATTAATCACTGAAATTATAGCAATTTTACCACTGAAATTACAAAAAATTAACCACTGAAATTATAGCAAATTAACCACTGTAAATATTGCTAATTAACCACTGTAAATATTGCAAATTTTCCACTGTAAATATTGCAAATTTACCACAGTAAATATTGAAAATTTACCTCTGAAATTATAGCAAATTAACCACTGTAAATATTGCTAATTAACCACTGAAAATATTACAGATTTTACACTGTAAATATTGCCAATTTACCACTGAAATTATATCAAATTAACCACTGTAAATATTGCAAATTTACCACTGTAGATATTGCAAATTAAACACTGTAAATTTTGCAAATTTACCACTGAAATTATAGTAAATTAACCACTGTAAATATTGCTAATTAACCACTGAAAATATTACAGATTTTACACTGTAAATATTGCAAATTTACCACTGAAATTATAGCAAATTAACCACTGTAAATATTGCAAATGTTCCGCTGCAAATATAGCAAATTTTCAAGTGTAAATATTCGAAATTGACAGCTGAAAATATTGCAAATTTACCACTTAAATTATTGGAAATTAACCACTGTAAATATTGCAAATTAATCACTGAAATTATAGCAATTTTACCACTGAAATTATAGCAAAATAACCACTGTAAATATTGAAAATTTACCACTTAAATTATTGGAAATTTACCACTGAAAATATTACAAATTTTCCCCTGAAAATATTGCAAACTTACAACTGAAATTATAGCAAATTAACCACTGTAATTATTGCTAGTTAACCACTGAAAATATTACAATTTTTCCACTGTAAATACTGCAAATTTACCACTGAAATTAAAACAAATTAACCACTGTAAATATTGCTATTTAACTACTGCAAATATTGCAAATTTTCACTGCAAAAATTGCAAATTTTCAAGTGTAAATATTCGAAATAAACCACTGAAAATATTGCAAATTTACCACTTAAATTATTGGAAATTAACCACTGTAAATATTGCAAACTTACCACTTAAATTATTGTAAATTTACCACTGTAAATATTTCAAATTTTCCACTGAAAATATTGCAAATTTACCACTGAAATTAGAGCAAATTAACCACTGTAAATATTTCAAATTTACCACTTAATTATTGGAAATTAACCACTGTAAATATTGCAAATTAATCAGAGAAATTATAGCAAATTTACCACTGAAATTAGAGCAAATTAACCACTAGAAGTAATTCAAATTTCCACTGAAATTATAGCAAGTTAACCACTGTAAATATTGCTAATTAACCACTGAAAATATTACAGATTTTACACTGTAAATATTGCAAATTTACCACTGAAATTATAGCAAATTAACCACTGTAAATATTGCAAATGTTCCGCTGCAAATATTGCAAATTTTCAAGTGTAAATATTCGAAATTAACAGCTGAAAATATTGCAAATTTACCACTTAAATTATTGGAAATTAACCACTGTAAATATTGCAAATTTACCACTTAAATTATTGGAAATTAACCACTGTAAATATTGCAAATTAATCACTGAAATTATAGCAATTTTACCACTGAAATTACAAAAAATTAACCACTGAAATTATAGCAAATTAACCACTGTAAATATTGCTAATTAACCACTGTAAATATTGCAAATTTTCCTCTGTAAATATTGCAAATTTACCACAGTAAATACTGCAAATTTACCACTGAAATTATAGCAAATTAACCACTGTAAATATTGCTAATTAACCATTGTAAATATTGCAACATTTCCACTGCAAATATATCAAATTTACCACTGAAATTATATCAAATTAACCACTGTAAATATTGCAAATTTACCACTGTAGATATTGCAAATTAAACACTGTAAATTTTGCAAATTTACCACTGAAATTATAGCAAATTAACCACTGTAAATATTGCTAATTAACCACTGAAAATATTACAGATTTTACACTGTAAATATTGCAAATTTACCACTGAAATTATAGCAAATTAACCACTGTAAATATTGCAAATGTTCCGCTGCAAATATTGCAAATTTTCAAGTGTAAATATTCGAAATTGACAGCTGAAAATATTGCAAATTTACCACTTAAATTATTGGAAATTAACCACTGTAAATATTGCAAATGTACAACTTAAATTATTGGAAATTAACCACTGTAAATATTGCAAATTAATCACTGAAATTATAGCAATTTTACCACTGAAATTATAGCAAAATAACCACTGTAAATATTGAAAATTTACCACTTAAATTATTGGAAATTTACCACTGAAAATATTACAAATTTTCCCCTGAAAATATTGCAAACTTACAACTGAAATTATAGCAAATTAACCACTGTAATTATTGCTAGTTAACCACTGAAAATATTACAATTTTTCCACTGTAAATACTGCAAATTTACCACTGAAATTAAAACAAATTAACCACTGTAATTATTGCTATTTAACTACTGCAAATATTGCAAATTTTCACTGCAAAAATTGCAAATTTTCAAGTGTAAATATTCGAAATAAACCACTGAAAATATTGCAAATTTACCACTTAAATTATTGGAAATTAACCACTGTAAATATTGCAAACTTACCACTTAAATTATTGTAAATTTACCACTGTAAATATTTCAAATTTTCCACTGAAAATATTGCAAATTTACCACTGAAATTAGAGCAAATTAACCACTGTAAATATTTCAAATTTACCACTTAATTATTGGAAATTAACCACTGTAAATATTGCAAATTAATCAGAGAAATTATAGCAAATTTACCACTGAAATTAGAGCAAATTAACCACTAGAAGTAATTCAAATTTCCACTGAAATTATAGCAAGTTAACCACTGTAAATATTGCTAATTAACCACTGAAAATATTACAGATTTTACACTGTAAATATTGCAAATTTACCACTGAAATTATAGCAAATTAACCACTGTAAATATTGCAAATGTTCCGCTGCAAATATTGCAAATTTTCAAGTGTAAATATTCGAAATTAACAGCTGAAAATATTGCAAATTTACCACTTAAATTATTGGAAATTAACCACTGTAAATATTGCAAATTTACCACTTAAATTATTGGAAATTTACCACTGTAAATATTGCAAATTAATCACTGAAATTATAGCAATTTTACCACTGAAATTACAAAAAATTAACCACTGAAATTATAGCAAATTAACCACTGTAAATATTGCTAATTAACCACTGTAAATATTGCAAATTTTCCTCTGTAAATATTGCAAATTTACCACAGTAAATACTGCAAATTTACCACTGAAATTATAGCAAATTAACCAATGTAAATATTGCTAATTAACCATTGTAAATATTGCAACATTTCCACTGCAAATATATCAAATTTACCACTGAAATTATATCAAATTAACCACTGTAAATATTGCAAATTTACCACTGTAGATATTGCAAATTAAACACTGTAAATTTTGCAAATTTACCACTGAAATTATAGCAAATTAACCACTGTAAATATTGCTAATTAACCACTGAAAATATTACAGATTTTACACTGTAAATATTGCAAATTTACCACTGAAATTATAGCAAATTAACCACTGTAAATATTGCAAATGTTCCGCTGCAAATATAGCAAATTTTCAAGTGTAAATATTCGAAATTGACAGCTGAAAATATTGCAAATTTACCACTTAAATTATTGGAAATTAACCACTGTAAATATTGCAAATGTACAACTTAAATTATTGGAAATTAACCACTGTAAATATTGCAAATTAATCACTGAAATTATAGCAATTTTACCACTGAAATTATAGCAAAATAACCACTGTAAATATTGAAAATTTACCACTTAAATTATTGGAAATTTACCACTGAAAATATTACAAATTTTCCCCTGAAAATATTGCAAACTTACCACTGAAATTATAGCAAATTAACCACTGTAAATATTGCTAGTTAACCACTGAAAATATTACAATTTTTCCACTGTAAATACTGCAAATTTACCACTGAAATTAAAACAAATTAACCACTGTAAGTATTGCTATTTAACTACTGCAAATATTGCAAATTTTCACTGCAAATATTGCAAGTTTTCAAGTGTAAATATTCGAAATAAACCACTGAAAATATTGCAAATTTACCACTTAAATTATTGGAAATTAACCACTGTAAATATTGCAAACTTACCACTTAAATTATTGTAAATTTACCACTGTAAATATTTCAAATTTTCCACTGAAAATATTGCAAATTTACCACTGAAATTAGAGCAAATTAACCACTGTAAATATTTCAAATTTACCACTTAATTATTGGAAATTAACCACAGTAAATATTGCAAATTAATCAGAGAAATTATAGCAAATTTACCACTGAAATTAGAGCAAATTAACCACTAGAAATAATTCAAATTTCCACTGAAATTATAGCAAATTAACCACTGTAAATATTGCTAATTAACCACTGAAAATATTACAGATTTTACACTGTAAATATTGCAAATTTACCACTGAAATTATAGCAAATTAACCACTGTAAATATTGCAAATTTTCCGCTGCAAATATAGCAAATTTTCAAGTGTAAATATTCGAAATTGACAGCTGAAAATATTGCAAATTTACCACTTAAATTATTGGAAATTAACCACTGTAAATATTGCAAATTAATCACTGAAATTATAGCAATTTTACCACTGAAATTATAGCAAAATAACCACTGTAAATATTGAAAATTTACCACTTAAATTATTGGAAATTTACCACTGAAAATATTACAAATTTTCCCCTGAAAATATTGCAAACTTACCACTGAAATTATAGCAAATTAACCACTGTAAATATTGCTAGTTAACCACTGAAAGTATTACAATTTTTCCACTGTAAATACTGCAAATTTACCACTGAAATTAAAACAAATTAACCACTGTAAATATTGCTATTTAACTACTGCAAATATTGCAAATTTTCACTGCAAAAATTGCAAATTTTCAAGTGTAAATATTCGAAATAAACCACTGAAAATATTGCAAATTTACCACTTAAATTATTGGAAATTAACCACTGTAAATATTGCAAACTTACCACTTAAATTATTGTAAATTTACCACTGTAAATATTTCAAATTTTCCACTGAAAATATTGCAAATTTACCACTGAAATTAGAGCAAATTAACCACTGTAAATATTTCAAATTTACCACTTAATTATTGGAAATTAACCACTGTAAATATTGCAAATTAATCAGAGAAATTATAGCAAATTTACCACTGAAATTAGAGCAAATTAACCACTAGAAGTAATTCAAATTTCCACTGAAATTATAGCAAGTTAACCACTGTAAATATTGCTAATTAACCACTGAAAATATTACAGATTTTACACTGTAAATATTGCAAATTTACCACTGAAATTATAGCAAATTAACCACTGTAAATATTGCAAATGTTCCGCTGCAAATATAGCAAATTTTCAAGTGTAAATATTCGAAATTAACAGCTGAAAATATTGCAAATTTACCACTTAAATTATTGGAAATTAACCACTGTAAATATTGCAAATTTACCACTTAAATTATTGGAAATTAACCACTGTAAATATTGCAAATTAATCACTGAAATTATAGCAATTTTACCACTGAAATTACAAAAAATTAACCACTGAAATTATAGCAAATTAACCACTGTAAATATTGCTAATTAACCACTGTAAATATTGCAAATTTTCCTCTGTAAATATTGCAAATTTACCACAGTAAATATTGCAAATTTACCTCTGAAATTATAGCAAATTAACCACTGTAAATATTGCTAATTAACCATTGTAAATATTGCAACATTTCCACTGCAAATATATCAAATTTACCACTGAAATTATATCAAATTAACCACTGTAAATATTGCAAATTTACCACTGTAGATATTGCAAATTAAACACTGTAAATTTTGCAAATTTACCACTGAAATTATAGCAAATTAACCACTGTAAATATTGCTAATTAACCACTGAAAATATTACAGATTTTACACTGTAAATTTTGCAAATTTACCACTGAAATTATAGCAAATTAACCACTGTAAATATTGCAAATGTTCCGCTGCAAATATAGCAAATTTTCAAGTGTAAATATTCGAAATTGACAGCTGAAAATATTGCAAATTTACCACTTAAATTATTGGAAATTAACCACTGTAAATATTGCAAATGTACAACTTAAATTATTGGAAATTAACCACTGTAAATATTGCAAATTAATCACTGAAATTATAGCAATTTTACCACTGAAATTATAGCAAAATAACCACTGTAAATATTGAAAATTTACCACTTAAATTATTTGCAATTTACCACTGAAAATATTACAAATTTTCCCCTGAAAATATTGCAAACTTACCACTGAAATTATAGCAAATTAACCACTGTAAATATTGCTAGTTAACCACTGAAAATATTACAATTTTTCCACTGTAAATACTGCAAATTTACCACTGAAATTAAAACAAATTAACCACTGTAAGTATTGCTATTTAACTACTGCAAATATTGCAAATTTTCACTGCAAATATTGCAAGTTTTCAAGTGTAAATATTCGAAATAAACCACTGAAA
Source organism: Podargus strigoides (assembly GCA_028020825.1). Lineage (NCBI taxonomy): Eukaryota > Metazoa > Chordata > Aves > Caprimulgiformes > Podargidae > Podargus > Podargus strigoides. Next base: position 85,901 of record CM051642.1, on the reverse strand, counting down.
ATATTGCAAATTTACCACTTAAATTATTGGAAATTAACCACTGTAAATATTGCAAACTTACCACTTAAATTATTGTAAATTTACCACTGTAAATATTTCAAATTTTCCACTGAAAATATTGCAAATTTACCACTGAAATTAGAGCAAATTAACCACTGTAAATATTTCAAATTTACCACTTAATTATTGGAAATTAACCACTGTAAATATTGCAAATTAATCAGAGAAATTATAGCAAATTTACCACTGAAATTAGAGCAAATTAACCACTAGAAATAATTCAAATTTCCACTGAAATTATAGCAAATTAACCACTGTAAACATTGCTAATTAACCACTGAAAATATTACAGATTTTACACTGTAAATATTGCAAATTTACCACTGAAATTATAGCAAATTAACCACTGTAAATATTGCAAATTTTCCGCTGCAAATATAGCAAATTTTCAAGTGTAAATATTCGAAATTGACAACTGAAAATATTGCAAATTTACCACTTAAATTATTGGAAATTAACCACTGTAAATATTGCAAATTAATCACTGAAATTATAGCAATTTTACCACTGAAATTATAGCACAATAACCACTGCAAATATTGAAAATTTACCACTTTAATTATTGGAAATTTACCACTGAAAATATTACAAATTTTCCCCTGAAAATATTGCAAACTTACAACTGAAATTATAGCAAATTAACCACTGTAAATATTGCTAGTTAACTACTGAAAATATTACAATTTTTCCAATGTAAATACTGCAAATTTACCACTGAAATTAAAACAAATTAACCACTGTAAATATTGCTATTTAACTAGTGCAAATATTGCAAATTTTCATTGCAAATATTGCAAATTTTCAAGTGTAAATATTCGAAATAAACCACTGAAAATATTGCAAATTTACCACTTAAATTATTGGAAATTTACCACTGTAAATATTTCAAATTTTCCACTGAAAATATTGCAAATTTACCACTGAAATTAGAGCAAATTAACCATTGTAAATATTTCAAATTTACCACTTAAATTATTGGAAATTAACCACTGTAAATATTGCAAATTTACCACTTAAATTATTGGAAATTAACCACTGTAAATATTGCAAATTAATCACTGAAATTATAGCAATTTTACCACTGAAATTACAAAAAATTAACCACTGAAATTATAGCAAATTAACCACTGTAAATATTGCTAATTAACCACTGTAAATATTGCAAATTTTCCACTGTAAATATTGCAAATTTACCACAGTAAATATTGCAAATTTACCTCTGAAATTATAGCAAATTAACCACTGTAAATATTGGTAATTAACCATTGGAAATGTTGCAACATTTCCACTGCAAATATATCAAATTTACCACTGAAATTATATCAAATTAACCACTGTAAATATTGCAAATGTTCCACTTAAATTATTGGAAATTAACCACTGTAAATATTGCAAATGTACAACTTAAATTATTGGAAATTAACCACTGTAAATATTGCAAATTAATCACTGAAATTATAGCAATTTTACCACTGAAATTACAAAATTTAACCACTGTAAATATTGCAAATTAACCACTGTAAATATTGCTAATTAACCACTGTAAATATTGCAAATTTTCCACTGTAAATATTGCAAATTTACCACAGTAAATATTGCAAATTTACCTCTGAAATTATAGCAAATTAACCACTGTAAATATTGCTAATTAACCATTGTAAATATTGCAACATTTCCACTGCAAATATATCAAATTTACCACTGAAATTATATCAAATTAACCACTGTAAATATTGCAGATTTACCACTGTAGATATTGCAAATTAAACACTGTAAATTTTGCAAATTTACCACTGAAATTATAGCAAATTAACCACTGTAAATATTGCTAATTAACCACTGAAAATATTACAGATTTTACACTGTAAATATTGCAAATTTACCACTGAAATTATAGCAAATTAACCTCTGTAAATATTGCAAATTTTCCGCTGCAAATATAGCAAATTTTCAAGTGTAAATATTCGAAATTGACAGCTGAAAATATTGCAAATTTACCACTTAAATTATTGGAAATTAACCACTGTAAATATTGCAAATGTACAACTTAAATTATTGGAAATTAACCACTGTAAATATTGCAAATTAATCACTGAAATTATAGCAATTTTACCACTGAAATTATAGCAAAATAACCACTGTAAATATTGAAAAGTTACCACTTAAATTATTGGAAATTTACCACTGAAAATATTACAAATTTTCCCCTGAAAATATTGCAAACTTACCACTGAAATTATAGCAAATTAACCACTGTAAATATTGCTAGTTAACCACTGAAAATATTACAATTTTTCCACTGTAAATACTGCAAATTTACCACTGAAATTAAAACAAATTAACCACTGTAAGTATTGCTATTTAACTACTGCAAATATTGCAAATTTTCACTGCAAATATTGCAAATTTTCAAGTGTAAATATTCGAAATAAACCACTGAAAATATTGCAAATTTACCACTTAAATTCTTGGAAATTAACCTCTGTAAATATTGCAAACTTACCACTTAAATTATTGGAAATTTACCACTGTAAATATTTCAAATTTTCCACTGAAAATATTGCAAATTTACCACTGAAATTAGAGCAAATTAACCATTGTAAATATTTCAAATTTACCACTTAATTATTGGAAATTAACCACTGTAAATATTGCAAATTAATCAGAGAAATTATAGCAAATTTACCACTGAAATTAGAGCAAATTAACCACTAGAAATAATTCAAATTTCCACTGAAATTATAGCAAATTAACCACTGTAAATATTGCTATTTAACTAGTGCTAATATTGCAAATTTTCACAGCAAATATTGCAAATTTTCAAGTGTAAATATTCGAAATAAACCACTGAAAATATTGCAAATTTACCACTTAAATTATTGGAAATTTACCACTGTAAATATTTCAAATTTTCCACTGAAAATATTGCAAATTTACCACTGAAATTAGAGCAAATTAACCATTGTAAATATTTCAAATTTACCACTTAAATTATTGGAAATTAACCACTGTAAATATTGCAAATTTACCACTTAAATTATTGGAAATTAACCACTGTAAATATTGCAAATTAATCACTGAAATTATAGCAATTTTACCACTGAAATTACAAAAAATCAACCACTGAAATTATAGCAAATTAACCACTGTAAATATTGCTAATTAACCACTGTAAATATTGCAAATTTTCCACTGTAAATATTGCAAATTTACCACAGTAAATATTGCAAATTTACCTCTGAAATTATAGCAAATTAACCACTGTAAATATTGCTAATTAACCATTGTAAATATTGCAACATTTCCACTGCAAATATATCAAATTTACCACTGAAATTATATCAAATTAACCACTGTAAATATTGCAAATTTACCACTTAAATTATTGGAAATTAACCACTGTAAATATTGCAAATTTACCACCTAAATTATTGGAAATTAACCACTGTAAATATTGCAAATTAATCACTGAAATTATAGCAATTTTACCACTGAAATTACAAAATTTAACCACTGTAAATATTGCAAATTAACCACTGTAAATATTGCTAATTAACCACTGTAAATATTGCAAATTTTCCACTGTAAATATTGCAAATTTACCACAGTAAATATTGCAAATTTACCTCTGAAATTATAGCAAATTAACCACTGTAAATATTGCTAATTAACCATTGTAAATATTGCAACATTTCCACTGCAAATATATCAAATTTACCACTGAAATTATATCAAATTAACCACTGTAAATATTGCAGATTTACCACTGTAGATATTGCAAATTAAACACTGTAAATTTTGCAAATTTACCACTGAAATTATAGCAAATTAACCACTGTAAATATTGCTAATTAACCACTGAAAATATTACAGATTTTACACTGTAAATATTGCAAATTTACCACTGAAATTATAGCAAATTAACCTCTGTAAATATTGCAAATTTTCCGCTGCAAATATAGCAAATTTTCAAGTGTAAATATTCGAAATTGACAGCTGAAAATATTGCAAATTTACCACTTAAATTATTGGAAATTAACCACTGTAAATATTGCAAATGTACAACTTAAATTATTGGAAATTAACCACTGTAAATATTGCAAATTAATCACTGAAATTATAGCAATTTTACCACTGAAATTATAGCAAATTAACCACTGTAAATATTGCTAGTTAACCACTGAAAATATTACAATTTTTCCACTGTAAATACTGCAAATTTACCACTGAAATTAAAACAAATTAACCACTGTAAGTATTGCTATTTAACTACTGCAAATATTGCAAATTTTCACTGCAAATATTGCAAATTTTCAAGTGTAAATATTCGAAATAAACCACTGAAAATATTGCAAATTTACCACTTAAATTCTTGGAAATTAACCTCTGTAAATATTGCAAACTTACCACTTAAATTATTGGAAATTTACCACTGTAAATATTTCAAATTTTCCACTGAAAATATTGCAAATTTACCACTGAAATTAGAGCAAATTAACCATTGTAAATATTTCAAATTTACCACTTAATTATTGGAAATTAACCACTGTAAATATTGCAAATTAATCAGAGAAATTATAGCAAATTTACCACTGAAATTAGAGCAAATTAACCACTAGAAATAATTCAAATTTCCACTGAAATTATAGCAAATTAACCACTGTAAATATTGCTAATTAACCACTGAAAATATTACAGATTTTACACTGCAAATATTGCAAATTTACCACTGAAATTATAGCAAATTAACCACTGTAAATATTGCAAATGTTCCGCTGCAAATATAGCAAATTTTCAAGTGTAAATATTCGAAATTGACAGCTGAAAATATTGCAAATTTACCACTTAAGTTATTGGAAATTAACCACTGTAAATATTGCAAATGTACAACTTAAATTATTGGAAATTAACCACTGTAAATATTGCAAATTAATCACTGAAATTATAGCAATTTTACCACTGAAATTATAGCAAAATAACCACTGTAAATATTGAAAATTTACCACTTTAATTATTGGAAATTTACCACTGAAAATATTACAAATTTTCCCCTGAAAATATTGCAAACTTACAACTGAAATTATAGCAAATTAACCACTGTAAATATTGCTAGTTAACCACTGAAAATATTACAATTTTTCCACTGTAAATACTGCAAATTTACCACTGAAATTAAAACAAATTAACCACTGTAAATATTGCTATTTAACTAGTGCAAATATTGCAAATTTTCATTGCAAATATTGCAAATTTTCAAGTGTAAATATTCGAAATAAACCACTGAAAATATTGCAAATTTACCACTTAAATTATTGGAAATTAACCTCTGTAAATATTGCAAACTTACCACTTAAATTATTGGAAATTTACCACTGTAAATATTGCAAATTTACCACTGAAAATATTGCAAATTTACCACTGAAATTAGAGCAAATTAACCATTGTAAATATTTCAAATTTACCACTTAATTATTGGAAATTAACCACTGTAAATATTGCAAATTAATCAGAGAAATTATAGCAAATTTACCACTGAAATTAGAGCAAATTAACCACTAGAAATAATTCAAATTTCCACTGAAATTATAGCAAATTAACCACTGTAAATATTGCTATTTAACTAGTGCTAATATTGCAAATTTTCACAGCAAATATTGCAAATTTTCAAGTGTAAATATTCGAAATAAACCACTGAAAATATTGCAAATTTACCACTTAAATTATTGGAAATTTACCACTGTAAATATTTCAAATTTTCCACTGAAAATATTGCAAATTTACCACTGAAATTAGAGCAAATTAACCATTGTAAATATTTCAAATTTACCACTTAAATTATTGGAAATTAACCACTGTAAATATTGCAAATTTACCACTTAAATTATTGGAAATTAACCACTGTAAATATTGCAAATTAATCACTGAAATTATAGCAATTTTACCACTGAAATTACAAAAAATCAACCACTGAAATTATAGCAAATTAACCACTGTAAATATTGCTAATTAACCACTGTAAATATTGCAAATTTTCCACTGTAAATATTGCAAATTTACCACAGTAAATATTGCAAATTTACCTCTGAAATTATAGCAAATTAACCACTGTAAATATTGCTAATTAACCATTGTAAATATTGCAACATTTCCACTGCAAATATATCAAATTTACCACTGAAATTATATCAAATTAACCACTGTAAATATTGCAAATTTACCACTTAAATTATTGGAAATTAACCACTGTAAATATTGCAAATTTACCACCTAAATTATTGGAAATTAACCACTGTAAATATTGCAAATTAATCACTGAAATTATAGCAATTTTACCACTGAAATTACAAAATTTAACCACAGTAAATATTGCAAATTAACCACTGTAAATATTGCTAATTAACCACTGTAAATATTGCAAATTTTCCACTGTAAATATTGCAAATTTACCTCTGAAATTATAGCAAATTAACCACTGTAAATATTGCTAATTAACCATTGTAAATATTGCAACATTTCCACTGCAAATATATCAAATTTACCACTGAAATTATATCAAATTAACCACTGTAAATATTGCAGATTTACCACTGTAGATATTGCAAATTAAACACTGTAAATTTTGCAAATTTACCACTGAAATTATAGCAAATTAACCACTGTAAATATTGCTAATTAACCACTGAAAATATTACAGATTTTACACTGTAAATATTGCAAATTTACCACTGAAATTATAGCAAATTAACCTCTGTAAATATTGCAAATTTTCCGCTGCAAATATAGCAAATTTTCAAGTGTAAATATTCGAAATTGACAGCTGAAAATATTGCAAATTTACAACTTAAATTATTGGAAATTAACCACTGTAAATATTGCAAATGTACAACTTAAATTATTGGAAATTAACCACTGTAAATATTGCAAATTAATCACTGAAATTATAGAAATTTTACCACTGAAATTATAGCAAAATAACCACTGTAAATATTGAAAAGTTACCACTTAAATTATTGGAAATTTACCACTGAAAATATTACAAATTTTCCCCTGAAAATATTGCAAACTTACCACTGAAATTATAGCAAATTAACCACTGTAAATATTGCTAGTTAACCACTGAAAATATTACAATTTTTCCACTGTAAATACTGCAAATTTACCACTGAAATTAAAACAAATTAACCACTGTAAGTATTGCTATTTAACTACTGCAAATATTGCAAATTTTCACTGCAAATATTGCAAATTTTCAAGTGTAAATATTCGAAATAAACCACTGAAAATATTGCAAATTTACCACTTAAATTCTTGGAAATTAACCTCTGTAAATATTGCAAACTTACCACTTAAATTATTGGAAATTTACCACTGTAAATATTTCAAATTTTCCACTGAAAATATTGCAAATTTACCACTGAAATTAGAGCAAATTAACCATTGTAAATATTTCAAATTTACCACTTAATTATTGGAAATTAACCACTGTAAATATTGCAAATTAATCAGAGAAATTATAGCAAATTTACCACTGAAATTAGAGCAAATTAACCACTAGAAATAATTCAAATTTCCACTGAAATTATAGCAAATTAACCACTGTAAATATTGCTAATTAACCACTGAAAATATTATAGATTTTACACTGTAAATATTGCAAATTTACCACTGAAATTATAGCAAATTAACCACTGTAAATATTGCAAATGTTACGCTGCAAATATAGCAAATTTTCAAGTGTAAATATTCGAAATTGACAGCTGAAAATATTGCAAATTTACCACTTAAATTATTGGAAATTAACCACTGTAAATATTGCAAATGTACAACTTAAATTATTGGAAATTAACCACTGTAAATATTGCAAATTAATCACTGAAATTATAGCAATTTTACCACTGAAATTATAGCAAAATAACCACTGTAAATATTGAAAATTTACCACTTAAATTATTGGAAATTTACCACTGAAAATATTACAAATTTTCCCCTGAAAATATTGCAAACTTACAACTGAAATTATAGCAAATTAACCACTGTAAATATTGCTAGTTAACCACTGAAAATATTACAATTTTTCCACTGTAAATACTGCAAATTTACCACTGAAATTAAAACAAATTAACCACTGTAAATATTGCTATTTAACTAGTGCAAATATTGCAAATTTTCATTGCAAATATTGCAAATTTTCAAGTGTAAATATTCGAAATAAACCACTGTAAATATTGCAAACTTACCACTTAAATTATTGGAAATTTACCACTGTAAATATTGCAAATTTACCACTGAAAATATTGCAAATTTACCACTGAAATTAGAGCAAATTAACCACTGTAAATATTTCAAATTTACCACTTAATTATTGGAAATTAACCACTGTAAATATTGCAAATTAATCAGAGAAATTATAGCAAATTTACCACTGAAATTAGAGCAAATTAACCACTAGAAATAATTCAAATTTCCACTGAAATTATAGCAAATTAACCAATGTAAATATTGCTAATTAACCACTGAAAATATTACAGATTTTACACTGTAAATATTGCAAATTTACCACTGAAATTATAGCAAATTAACCACTGTAAATATTGCAAATGTTCCGCTGCAAATATTGCAAATTTTCAAGTGTAAATATTCGAAATTAACAGCTGAAAATATTGCAAATTTACCACTTAAATTATTGGAAATTAACCACTGTAAATATTGCAAATTTACCACTTAAATTATTGGAAATTAACCACTGTAAATATTGCAAATTAATCACTGAAATTATAGCAATTTTACCACTGAAAGTACAAAAAATTAACCACTGAAATTACAGCAAATTAACCACTGTAAATATTGCTAATTAACCATTGTAAATGTTGCAACATTTCCACTGCAAATATATCAAATTTACCACTGAAATTATATCAAATTAACCACTGTAAATATTGCAAATTTACCACTATAGATATTGCAAATTAAACACTGTAAATTTTGCAAATTTACCACTGAAATTATAGCAAAATAACCACTGTAAATATTGCTAATTAACCACTGAAAATATTACAGATTTTACACTGTAAATATTGTAAATTTAGCACTGAAATTATAGCAAATTAACCACTGTAAATATTTCTAATTAACCACTGAAAATATTACAAATTTTCCCCAGAAAATATTTCAAACTTACCACTGAAATTATAGCAAATTAACCACTGTAAATATTGCTAGTTAACCACTGAAAATATTGCAAATTTTCCACTGTAAATATTGCAAATTTACCACTGAAATTATAGCAAATTAACCACTGAAAATATTGCAAATTTTCACTGCAAATATTGCAAATTTTCAAGTGTAAATATTCGAAATTGACAGCTGAAAATATTGCAAATTTACAACTTAAATTATTGGAAATTAACCACTGTAAATATTGCAAATGTACAACTTAAATTATTGGAAATTAACCACTGTAAATATTGCAAATTAATCACTGAAATTATAGCAATTTTACCACTGAAATTATAGCAAAATAACCACTGTAAATATTGAAAATTTACCACTTAAATTATTGGAAATTTACCACTGAAAATATTACAAATTTTCCCCTGAAAATATTGCAAACTTACAACTGAAATTATAGCAAATTAACCACTGTAAATATTGCTAGTTAACCACTGAAAATATTACAGATTTTACACTGCAAATATTGCAAATTTACCACTGAAATTATAGCAAATTAACCACTGTAAATATGGCAAATTTTCCGCTGCAAATATAGCAAATTTTCAAGTGTAAATATTCGAAATTGACAGCTGAAAATATTGCAAATTTACCGCTTAAATTATTGGAAATTAACCACTGTAAATATTGCAAATTTACAACTTAAATTATTGGAAATTAACCACTGTAAATATTGCAAATTAATCACTGAAATTATAGCAATTTTACCACTGAAATTACAAAAAATTAACCACTGAAATTATAGCAAATTAACCACTGTAAATATTGCTAATTAACCACTGTAAATATAGCAAATTTTCCACTGTAAATATTGCAAATTTACCACAGTAAATATTGCAAATTTACCTCTGAAATTATAGCAAATTAACCACTGTAAATATTGCTAATTAACCACTGAAAATATTACAGATTTTACACTGTAAATATTGCCAATTTACCACTGAAATTATATCAAATTAACCACTGTAAATATTGCAAATGTTCCGCTGCAAATATAGCAAATTTTCAAGTGTAAATATTCGAAATTGAAAGCTGAAAATATTGCAAATTTACCACTTAAATTATTGGAAATTAACCACTGTAAATATTGCAAATTAATCACTGAAATTATAGCAATTTTACCACTGAAATTATAGCAAAATAACCACTGTAAATATTGAAAATTTACCACTTAAATTATTGGAAATTTACCACTGAAAATATTACAAATTTTCCCCTGAAAATATTGCAAACTTACCACTGAAATTATAGCAAATTAACCACTGTAATTATTGCTAGTTAACCACTGAAAATATTACAATTTTTCCACTGTAAATACTGCAAATTTACCACTGAAATTAAAACAAATTAACCACTGTAAATATTGCTATTTAACTACTGCAAATATTGCAAATTTTCAAGTGTAAATATTCGAAATTGACAGCTGAAAATATTGCAAATTTACCACTTAAGTTATTGGAAATTAACCACTGTAAATATTGCAAATGTACAACTTAAATTATTGGAAATTAACCACTGTAAATATTGCAAATTAATCACTGAAATTATAGCAATTTTACCACTGAAATTATAGCAAAATAACCACTGTAAATATTGAAAATTTACCACTTAAATTATTGGAAATTTACCACTGAAAATATTACAAATTTTCCCCTGAAAATATTGCAAACTTACAACTGAAATTATAGCAAATTAACCACTGTAAATATTGCTAGTTAACCACTGAAAATATTACAATTTTTCCACTGTAAATACTGCAAATTTACCACTGAAATTAAAACAAATTAACCACTGTAAATATTGCTATTTAACTAGTGCAAATATTGCAAATTTTCATTGCAAATATTGCAAATTTTCAAGTGTAAATATTCGAAATAAACCACTGAAAATATTGCAAATTTACCACTTAAATTATTGGAAATTAACCTCTGTAAATATTGCAAACTTACCACTTAAATTATTGGAAATTTACCACTGTAAATATTGCAAATTTACCACTGAAAATATTGCAAATTTACCACTGAAATTAGAGCAAATTAACCATTGTAAATATTTCAAATTTACCACTTAATTATTGGAAATTAACCACAGTAAATATTGCAAATAAATCAGAGAAATTATAGCAAATTTACCACTGAAATTAGAGCAAATTAACCACTAGAAATAATTCAAATTTCCACTGAAATTATAGCAAATTAACCAATGTAAATATTGCTAATTAACCACTGAAAATATTACAGATTTTACACTGTAAATATTGCAAATTTACCACTGAAATTATAGCAAATTAACCACTGTAAATATTGCAAATGTTCCGCTGCAAATATTGCAAATTTTCAAGTGTAAATATTCGAAATTAACAGCTGAAAATATTGCAAATTTACCACTTAAATTATTGGAAATTAACCACTGTAAATATTGCAAATTTACCACTTAAATTATTGGAAATTAACCACTGTAAATATTGCAAATTAATCACTGAAATTATAGCAATTTTACCACTGAAAGTACAAAAAATTAACCACTGAAATTACAGCAAATTAACCACTGTAAATATTGCTAATTAACCATTGTAAATGTTGCAACATTTCCACTGCAAATATATCAAATTTACCACTGAAATTATATCAAATTAACCACTGTAAATATTGCAAATTTACCACTATAGATATTGCAAATTAAACACTGTAAATTTTGCAAATTTACCACTGAAATTATAGCAAAATAACCACTGTAAATATTGCTAATTAACCACTGAAAATATTACAGATTTTACACTGTAAATATTGTAAATTTAGCACTGAAATTATAGCAAATTAACCACTGTAAATATTTCTAATTAACCACTGAAAATATTACAAATTTTCCCCAGAAAATATTTCAAACTTACCACTGAAATTATAGCAAATTAACCACTGTAAATATTGCTAGTTAACCACTGAAAATATTGCAAATTTTCCACTGTAAATATTGCAAATTTACCACTGAAATTATAGCAAATTAACCACTGAAAATATTGCAAATTTTCACTGCAAATATTGCAAATTTTCAAGTGTAAATATTCGAAATTGACAGCTGAAAATATTGCAAATTTACAACTTAAATTATTGGAAATTAACCACTGTAAATATTGCAAATGTACAACTTAAATTATTGGAAATTAACCACTGTAAATATTGCAAATTAATCACTGAAATTATAGCAATTTTACCACTGAAATTATAGCAAAATAACCACTGTAAATATTGAAAATTTACCACTTAAATTATTGGAAATTTACCACTGAAAATATTACAAATTTTCCCCTGAAAATATTGCAAACTTACAACTGAAATTATAGCAAATTAACCACTGTAAATATTGCTAGTTAACCACTGAAAATATTACAGATTTTACACTGCAAATATTGCAAATTTACCACTGAAATTATAGCAAATTAACCACTGTAAATATGGCAAATTTTCCGCTGCAAATATAGCAAATTTTCAAGTGTAAATATTCGAAATTGACAGCTGAAAATATTGCAAATTTACCGCTTAAATTATTGGAAATTAACCACTGTAAATATTGCAAATTTACAACTTAAATTATTGGAAATTAACCACTGTAAATATTGCAAATTAATCACTGAAATTATAGCAATTTTACCACTGAAATTACAAAAAATTAACCACTGAAATTATAGCAAATTAACCACTGTAAATATTGCTAATTAACCACTGTAAATATTGCAAATTTTCCACTGTAAATATTGCAAATTTACCACAGTAAATATTGCAAATTTACCTCTGAAATTATAGCAAATTAACCACTGTAAATATTGCTAATTAACCACTGAAAATATTACAGATTTTACACTGTAAATATTGCCAATTTACCACTGAAATTATAGCAAATTAACCACTGTAAATATTGCAAATGTTCCGCTGCAAATATAGCAAATTTTCAAGTGTAAATATTCGAAATTGAAAGCTGAAAATATTGCAAATTTACCACTTAAATTATTGGAAATTAACCACTGTAAATATTGCAAATTAATCACTGAAATTATAGCAAATTTACCTCTGAAATTATAGCAAAATAACCACTGTAAATATTGAAAATTTACCACTTAAATTATTGGAAATTTACCACTGAAAATATTACAAATTTTCCCCTGAAAATATTGCAAACTTACCACTGAAATTATAGCAAATTAACCACTGTAATTATTGCTAGTTAACCACTGAAAATATTACAATTTTTCCACTGTAAATACTGCAAATTTACCACTGAAATTAAAACAAATTAACCACTGTAAATATTGCTATTTAACTACTGCAAATATTGCAAATTTTCACTGCAAATATTGCAAATTTTCAAGTGTAAATATTCGAAATAAACCACTGAAAATATTGCAAATTTACCACTTAAATTATTGGAAATTAACCACTGTAAATATTGCAAACTTACCACTTAAATTATTGTAAATTTACCACTGTAAATATTTCAAATTTTCCACTGAAAATATTGCAAATTTACCACTGAAATTAGAGCAAATTAACCACTGTAAATATTTCAAATTTACCACTTAATTATTGGAAATTAACCACAGTAAATATTGCAAATTAATCAGAGAAATTATAGCAAATTTACCACTGAAATTAGAGCAAATTAACCACTAGAAGTAATTCAAATTTCCACTGAAATTATAGCAAGTTAACCACTGTAAATATTGCTAATTAACCACTGAAAATATTACAGATTTTACACTGTAAATATTGCAAATTTACCACTGAAATTATAGCAAATTAACCACTCTAAATATTGCAAATGTTCCGCTGCAAATATAGCAAATTTTCAAGTGTAAATATTCGAAATTAACAGCTGAAAATATTGCAAATTTACCACTTAAATTATTGGAAATTAACCACTGTAAATATTGCAAATTTACCACTTAAATTATAGGAAATTAACCACTGTAAATATTGCAAATTAATCACTGAAATTATAGCAATTTTACCACTGAAATTACAAAAAATTAACCACTGAAATTATAGCAAATTAACCACTGTAAATATTGCTAATTAACCACTGTAAATATTGCAAATTTTCCTCTGTTAATATTGCAAATTTACCACAGTAAATATTGCAAATTTACCTCTGAAATTATAGCAAATTAACCACTGTAAATATTGCTAATTAACCATTGTAAATATTGCAACATTTCCACTGCAAATATATCAAATTTACCACTGAAATTATATCAAATTAACCACTGTAAATATTGCAAATTTACCACTGTAGATATTGCAAATTAAACACTGTAAATTTTGCAAATTTACCACTGAAATTATAGCAAATTAACCACTGTAAATATTGCTAATTAACCACTGAAAATATTACAGATTTTACACTGTAAATATTGCAAATTTACCACTGAAATTATAGCAAATTAACCTCTGTAAATATTGCAAATTTTCCGCTGCAAATATAGCAAATTTTCAAGTGTAAATATTCGAAATTGACAGCTGAAAATATTGCAAATTTACCACTTAAATTATTGGAAATTAACCACTGTAAATATTGCAAATGTACAACTTAAATTATTGGAAATTAACCACTGTAAATATTGCAAATTAATCACTGAAATTATAGCAATTTTACCACTGAAATTATAGCAAAATAACCACTGTAAATATTGAAAAGTTACCACTTAAATTATTGGAAATTTACCACTGAAAATATTACAAATTTTCCCCTGAAAATATTGCAAACTTACCACTGAAATTATAGCAAATTAACCACTGTAAATATTGCTAGTTAACCACTGAAAATATTACAATTTTTCCACTGTAAATACTGCAAATTTACCACTGAAATTAAAACAAATTAACCACTGTAAGTATTGCTATTTAACTACTGCAAATATTGCAAATTTTCACTGCAAATATTGCAAATTTTCAAGTGTAAATATTCGAAATAAACCACTGAAAATATTGCAAATTTACCACTTAAATTCTTGGAAATTAACCTCTGTAAATATTGCAAACTTACCACTTAAATTATTGGAAATTTACCACTGTAAATATTTCAAATTTTCCACTGAAAATATTGCAAATTTACCACTGAAATTAGAGCAAATTAACCATTGTAAATATTTCAAATTTACCACTTAATTATTGGAAATTAACCACTGTAAATATTGCAAATTAATCAGAGAAATTATAGCAAATTTACCACTGAAATTAGAGCAAATTAACCACTAGAAATAATTCAAATTTCCACTGAAATTATAGCAAATTAACCACTGTAAATATTGCTAATTAACCACTGAAAATATTACAGATTTTACACTGTAAATATTGCAAATTTACCACTGAAATTATAGCAAATTAACCACTGTAAATATTGCAAATGTTACGCTGCAAATATAGCAAATTTTCAAGTGTAAATATTCGAAATTGACAGCTGAAAATATTGCAAACTTACCACTGAAATTATAGCAAATTAACCACTGTAAATATTGCTAGTTAACCACTGAAAATATTACAATTTTTCCACTGTAAATACTGCAAATTTACCACTGAAATTAAAACAAATTAACCACTGTAAATATTGCTATTTAACTACTGCAAATATTGCAAATTTTCACTGCAAATATTGCAAATTTTCAAGTGTAAATATTCGAAATAAACCACTGAAAATATTGCAAATTTACCACTTAAATTCTTGGAAATTAACCTCTGTAAATATTGCAAACTTACCACTTAAATTATTGGAAATTTACCACTGTAAATATTGCAAATTTACCACTGAAAATATTGCAAATTTACCACTTAAATTATTGGAAATTTACCACTGTAAATATTTCAAATTTTCCACTGAAAATATTGCAAATTTACCACTGAAATTAGAGCAAATTAACCATTGTAAATATTTCAAATTTACCACTTAAATTATTGGAAATTAACCACTGTAAATATTGCAAATTTACCACTTAAATTATTGGAAATTAACCACTGTAAATATTGCAAATTAATCACTGAAATTATTGCAATTTTACCACTGAAATTACAAAAAATTAACCACTGAAATTATAGCAAATTAACCACTGTAAATATTGCTAATTAACCACTGTAAATATTGCAAATTTTCCACTGTAAATATTGCAAATTTACCACAGTAAATATTGCAAATTTACCTCTGAAATTATAGCAAATTAACCACTGTAAATATTGGTAATTAACCATTGGAAATGTTGCAACATTTCCACTGCAAATATATCAAATTTACCACTGAAATTATATCAAATTAACCACTGTAAATATTGCAAATTTACCACTTAAATTATTGGAAATTAACCACTGTAAATATTGCAAATTTACCACTTAAATTATTGGAAATTAACCACTGTAAATATTGCAAATTAATCACTGAAATTATAGCAATTTTACCACTGAAATTACAAAATTTAACCACTGTAAATATTGCAAATTAACCACTGTAAATATTGCTAATTAACCACTGTAAATATTGCAAATTTTCCACTGTAAATATTGCAAATTTACCACAGTAAATATTGCAAATTTACCTCTGAAATTATAGCAAATTAACCACTGTAAATATTGCTAATTAACCATTGTAAATATTGCAACATTTCCACTGCAAATATATCAAATTTACCACTGAAATTATATCAAATTAACCACTGTAAATATTGCAAATTTACCACTTAAATTATTGGAAATTAACCACTGTAAATATTGCAAATTTACCACCTAAATTATTGGAAATTAACCACTGTAAATATTGCAAATTAATCACTGAAATTATAGCAATTTTACCACTGAAATTACAAAATTTAACCACTGTAAATATTGCAAATTAACCACTGTAAATATTGCTAATTAACCACTGTAAATATTGCAAATTTTCCACTGTAAATATTGCAAATTTACCACAGTAAATATTGCAAATTTACCTCTGAAATTATAGCAAATTAACCACTGTAAATATTGCTAATTAACCATTGTAAATATTGCAACATTTCCACTGCAAATATATCAAATTTACCACTGAAATTATATCAAATTAACCACTGTAAATATTGCAGATTTACCACTGTAGATATTGCAAATTAAACACTGTAAATTTTGCAAATTTACCACTGAAATTATAGCAAATTAACCACTGTAAATATTGCTAATTAACCACTGAAAATATTACAGATTTTACACTGTAAATATTGCAAATTTACCACTGAAATTATAGCAAATTAACCTCTGTAAATATTGCAAATTTTCCGCTGCAAATATAGCAAATTTTCAAGTGTAAATATTCGAAATTGACAGCTGAAAATATTGCAAATTTACAACTTAAATTATTGGAAATTAACCACTGTAAATATTGCAAATGTACAACTTAAATTATTGGAAATTAACCACTGTAAATATTGCAAATTAATCACTGAAATTATAGAAATTTTACCACTGAAATTATAGCAAAATAACCACTGTAAATATTGAAAAGTTACCACTTAAATTATTGGAAATTTACCACTGAAAATATTACAAATTTTCCCCTGAAAATATTGCAAACTTACCACTGAAATTATAGCAAATTAACCACTGTAAATATTGCTAGTTAACCACTGAAAATATTACAATTTTTCCACTGTAAATACTGCAAATTTACCACTGAAATTAAAACAAATTAACCACTGTAAGTATTGCTATTTAACTACTGCAAATATTGCAAATTTTCACTGCAAATATTGCAAATTTTCAAGTGTAAATATTCGAAATAAACCACTGAAAATATTGCAAATTTACCACTTAAATTCTTGGAAATTAACCTCTGTAAATATTGCAAACTTACCACTTAAATTATTGGAAATTTACCACTGTAAATATTTCAAATTTTCCACTGAAAATATTGCAAATTTACCACTGAAATTAGAGCAAATTAACCATTGTAAATATTTCAAATTTACCACTTAATTATTGGAAATTAACCACTGTAAATATTGCAAATTAATCAGAGAAATTATAGCAAATTTACCACTGAAATTAGAGCAAATTAACCACTAGAAATAATTCAAATTTCCACTGAAATTATAGCAAATTAACCACTGTAAATATTGCTAATTAACCACTGAAAATATTACAGATTTTACACTGTAAATATTGCAAATTTACCACTGAAATTATAGCAAATTAACCACTGTAAATATTGCAAATGTTACGCTGCAAATATAGCAAATTTTCAAGTGTAAATATTCGAAATTGACAGCTGAAAATATTGCAAATTTACCACTTAAGTTATTGGAAATTAACCACTGTAAATATTGCAAATGTACAACTTAAATTATTGGAAATTAACCACTGTAAATATTGCAAATTAATCACTGAAATTATAGCAATTTTACCACTGAAATTATAGCAAAATAACCACTGTAAATATTGAAAATTTACCACTTAAATTATTGGAAATTTACCACTGAAAATATTACAAATTTTCCCCTGAAAATATTGCAAACTTACCACTGAAATTATAGCAAATTAACCACTGTAAATATTGCTAGTTAACCACTGAAAATATTACAATTTTTCCACTGTAAATACTGCAAATTTACCACTGAAATTAAAACAAATTAACCACTGTTAATATTGCTATTTAACTAGTGCAAATATTGCAAATTTTCATTGCAAATATTGCAAATTTTCAAGTGTAAATATTCGAAATAAACCACTGAAAATATTGCAAATTTACCACTTAAATTATTGGAAATTAACCTCTGTAAATATTGCAAACTTACCACTTAAATTATTGGAAATTTACCACTGTAAATATTGCAAATTTACCACTGAAAATATTGCAAATTTACCACTGAAATTAGAGCAAATTAACCATTGTAAATATTTCAAATTTACCACTTAATTATTGGAAATTAACCACAGTAAATATTGCAAATTAATCAGAGAAATTATAGCAAATTTACCACTGAAATTAGAGCAAATTAACCACTAGAAATAATTCAAATTTCCACTGAAATTATAGCAAATTAACCACTGTAAATATTGCCAATTAACCACTGAAAATATTACAGATTTTACACTGTAAATATTGCAAATTTACCACTGAAATTATAGCAAATTAACCACTGTAAATATTGCAAATGTTCCGCTGCAAATATTGCAAATTTTCAAGTGTAAATATTCGAAATTAACAGCTGAAAATATTGCAAATTTACCACTTAAATTATTGGAAATTAACCACTGTAAATATTGCAAATTTACCACTTAAATTATTGGAAATTAACCACTGTAAATATTGCAAATTAATCACTGAAATTATAGCAATTTTACCACTGAAAGTACAAAAAATTAACCACTGAAATTACAGCAAATTAACCACTGTAAATATTCCTAATTAACCATTGTAAATGTTGCAACATTTCCACTGCAAATATATCAAATTTACCACTGAAATTATATCAAATTAACCACTGTAAATATTGCAAATTTACCACTATAGATATTGCAAATTAAACACTGTAAATTTTGCAAATTTACCACTGAAATTATAGCAAAATAACCACTGTAAATATTGCTAATTAACCACTGAAAATATTACAGATTTTACACTGTAAATATTGTAAATTTAGCACTGAAATTATAGCAAATTAACCACTGTAAATATTTCTAATTAACCACTGAAAATATTACAAATTTTCCCCAGAAAATATTTCAAACTTACCACTGAAATTATAGCAAATTAACCACTGTAAATATTGCTAGTTAACCACTGAAAATTTTACACACAGATTTTACACTGTAAATATTGCAAATTTCCACTGAAATTATAGCAAATTAACCACTGTAAATATTGCAAATTTTCACTGCAAATATTGCAAATTTTCAAGTGTAAATATTCGAAATTGACAGCTGAAAATATTGCAAATTTACAACTTAAATTATTGGAAATTAACCACTGTAAATATTGCAAATGTACAACTTAAATTATTGGAAATTAACCACTGTAAATATTGCAAATTAATCACTGAAATTATAGCAATTTTACCACTGAAATTATAGCAAAATAACCACTGTAAATATTGAAAATTTACCACTTAAATTATTGGAAATTTACCACTGAAAATATTACAAATTTTCCCCTGAAAATATTGCAAACTTACCACTGAAATTATAGCAAATTAATCACTGTAAATATTGCTAGTTAACCACTGAAAATATTACAATTTTTCCACTGTAAATACTGCAAATTTACCACTGAAATTAAAACAAATTAACCACTGTAAGTATTGCTATTTAACTACTGCAAATATTGCAAATTTTCACTGCAAATATTGCAAATTTTCAAGTGTAAATATTCGAAATAAACCACTGAAAATATTGCAAATTTACCACTTAAATTCTTGGAAATTAACCTCTGTAAATATTGCAAACTTACCACTTAAATTATTGGAAATTTACCACTGTAAATATTTCAAATTTTCCACTGAAAATATTGCAAATTTACCACTGAAATTAGAGCAAATTAACCATTGTAAATATTGCAAATTTACCACTTAAGTTATTGGAAATTAACCACTGTAAATATTGCAAATGTACAACTTAAATTATTGGAAATTAACCACTGTAAATATTGCAAATTAATCACTGAAATTATAGCAATTTTACCACTGAAATTATAGCAAAATAACCACTGTAAATATTGAAAATTTACCACTTAAATTATTGGAAATTTACCACTGAAAATATTACAAATTTTCCCCTGAAAATATTGCAAACTTACCACTGAAATTATAGCAAATTAACCACTGTAAATATTGCTAGTTAACCACTGAAAATATTACAATTTTTCCACTGTAAATACTGCAAATTTACCACTGAAATTAGAGCAAATTAACCACTAGAAATAATTCAAATTTCCACTGAAATTATAGCAAATTAACCACTGTAAATATTGCTAATTAACCACTGAAAATATTACAGATTTTACACTGTAAATATTGCAAATTTACCACTGAAATTATAGCAAATTAACCACTGTAAATATTGCAAATGTTCCGCTGCAAATATTGCAAATTTTCAAGTGTAAATATTCGAAATTGACAGCTGAAAATATTGCAAATTTACCACTTAAATTATTGGAAATTAACCACTGTAAATATTGCAAATTAATCACTGAAATTATAGCAATTTTACCACTGAAAGTACAAAAAATTAACCACTGAAATTACAGCAAATTAACCACTGTAAATATTGCTAATTAACCATTGTAAATGTTGCAACATTTCCACTGCAAATATATCAAATTTACCACTGAAATTATATCAAATTAACCACTGTAAATATTGCAAATTTACCACTATAGATATTGCAAATTAAACACTGTAAATTTTGCAAATTTACCACTGAAATTATAGCAAAATAACCACTGTAAATATTGCTAATTAACCACTGAAAATATTACAGATTTTACACTGTAAATATTGTAAATTTAGCACTGAAATTATAGCAAATTAACCACTGTAAATATTTCTAATTAACCACTGAAAATATTACAAATTTTCCCCAGAAAATATTTCAAACTTACCACTGAAATTATAGCAAATTAACCACTGTAAATATTGCTAGTTAACCACTGAAAATATTGCAAATTTTCCACTGTAAATATTGCAAATTTACCACTGAAATTATAGCAAATTAACCACTGTAAATATTGCAAATTTTCACTGCAAATATTGCAAATTTTCAAGTGTAAATATTCGAAATAAACCACTGAAAATATTGCAAATTTACCACTTAAATTATTGGAAATTAACCACTGTAAATATTGCAAACTTACCACTTAAATTACTGGAAATTTACCACTTTAAATATTTCAAAATTTCCACTGAAAATATTGCAAATTTACCACTGAAATTAGAGTAAATTAACCAATGAAATTATAGAAAATTAACCACTGTAAATATTGCTAATTAACCACTGTAAATATTGCAAATTTTCCACTGCAAATATTGCAAATTTACCACTGAAATTATTTCAAATTAACCACTGTAAATATTGCAAATTTACCACTTAAAATATTGCAAATTAACCACTCTAAATATTGTAAATTTACCACTGAAATTACAAAAAATTAACCACTGAAATTATAGCAAATTAACCACTGTAAATATTGCTAATTAACCACTGTAAATATTTCAAATTTTCCACTGTAAATATTGTAAATTTACCACTGAAATTATTTCAAATTAACCACTCTAAATATTGCAAATTTTCCACTTAAATTATTGGATATTAACCACTGTAAATATTGCAAATTTACCACTTAAATTATTGGAAATTAACCACTGTAAATATTGCAAGTTTACCACTTAAATTATAGCAATTTTACCACAGAAATTATAGCAAAATAACCAATGTAAATATTGCAAATTTACCGCTTAAATTATTTGAAATTTACCACTGTAAATATTACAAATTTTCCACTGTAAATATTGCAAATTTACCACTGAAATTGCAGCAAATTAACCACTGTAAATATTGCTAGTTAACCACTGAAAATATTATAAATTTTCCACTGTAAATATTGCAAATTTACAACTGAAATTATAGCAAATTAACCACTGTAAATATTGCTATTTAAGCACTGCGAATATTGCAAATTTTCCCCTGAAAATATTTCAAACTTACCACTGAAATTATAGCAAATTAACCACTGTAAATATTGCTAGTTAACCACTGAAAATATTATGAATTTTCCACTGTAAATATTGCAAATTTACAACTGAAATTATAGCAAATTAACCACTGTAAATATTGCTATTTAAGCACTGCAAATATTGCAAATTTTCACTGCAAATATTGCAAATATTCAAGTGTAAATATTCGAAATTAACCACTGAAAATATTGCAAAATTACCACTTAAATTATTGGAAATTAACCACTGTAAATATTTCAAATTTTCCACTGAAAATATTGCAAATTTACCACTGAAATTAGAGCAAATCAACCTCTCTAAATATTTCAAATTTACCACTTAAATTAATGGAAATTAGCCACTTAAATATTGCATATTAATCAATGAAATTATAGCAATATTACCCCTGAAATTATAGCAAATTAACCACTGTAAATATTGCAAATTTTCCACTGTAAATATTGCAAATTTACCACAGAAATTATAGCAAATTAACCACTGTAAATATTGCTAATTAACCATTGTAAATATTGCAAATTTTCCACCGCAAATATTGCAAATTTACCACTGAAAATATATCAAATTAACCACTGTAAATATTGCAAATTTACCACTGTAGATATTGCAAATTAAACACTGTAAATTTTGAAAATTTACCACTGAAATTATAGCAAGTTAACCACTGTAAATATTGCTAATTAACCACTGAAAATATTACAGATTTTACACTGTAAATATTGCAAATGTTCCGCTGCAAATATAGCAAATTTTCAAGTGTAAATATTCGAAATTAACAGCTGAAAATATTGCAAATTTACCACTTAAATTATTGGAAATTAACCACTGTAAAAATTGCAAATTTACCACTTAAATTATTGGAAATTAACCACTGTAAATATTGCAAATTAATCACTGAAATTATAGCAATTTTACCACTGAAATTACAAAAAATTAACCACTGAAATTATAGCAAATTAACCACTGTAAATATTGCTAATTAACCACTGTAAATATTGCAAATTTTCCTCTGTAAATATTGCAAATTTACCACAGTAAATATTGCAAATTTACCACTGAAATTATAGCAAATTAACCACTGTAAATATTGCTAATTAACCATTGTAAATATTGCAACATTTCCACTGCAAATATATCAAATTTACCACTGAAATTATATCAAATTAACCACTGTAAATATTGCAAATTTACCACTGTAGATATTGCAAATTAAACACTGTAAATTTTGCAAATTTACCACTGAAATTATAGCAAATTAACCACTGTAAATATTGCTAATTAACCACTGAAAATATTACAGATTTTACACTGTAAATATTGCAAATTTACCACTGAAATTATAGCAAATTAACCACTGTAAATATTGCAAATGTTCCGCTGCAAATATAGCAAATTTTCAAGTGTAAATATTCGAAATTGACAGCTGAAAATATTGCAAATTTACCACTTAAATTAAAACAAATTAACCACTGTAAGTATTGCTATTTAACTACTGCAAATATTGCAAATTTTCACTGCAAATATTGCAAGTTTTCAAGTGTAAATATTCGAAATAAACCACTGAAAATATTGCAAATTTACCACTTAAATTATTGGAAATTAACCACTGTAAATATTGCAAACTTACCACTTAAATTATTGTAAATTTACCACTGTAAATATTTCAAATTTTCCACTGAAAATATTGCAAATTTACCACTGAAATTAGAGCAAATTAACCACTGTAAATATTTCAAATTTACCACTTAATTATTGGAAATTAACCACTGTAAATATTGCAAATTAATCAGAGAAATTATAGCAAATTTACCACTGAAATTAGAGCAAATTAACCACTAGAAATAATTCAAATTTCCACTGAAATTATAGCAAATTAACCACTGTAAATATTGCTAATTAACCACTGAAAATATTACAGATTTTACACTGTAAATATTGCAAATTTACCACTGAAATTATAGCAAATTAACCACTGTAAATATTGCAAATTTTCCGCTGCAAATATAGCAAATTTGAAAGTGTAAATATTCGAAATTGACAACTGAAAATATTGCAAATTTACCACTTAAATTATTGGAAATTAACCACTGTAAATATTGCAAATGTACAACTTAAATTATTGGAAATTAACCACTCTAAATATTGCAAATTAATCACTGAAATTATAGCAATTTTACCACTGAAATTATAGCAAAATAACCACTGTAAATATTGAAAATTTACCACTTAAATTATTGGAAATTTACCACTGAAAATATTACAAATTTTCCCCTGAAAATATTGCAAACTTACAACTGAAATTATAGCAAATTAACCACTGTAAATATTCCTAATTAACCACTGAAAATATTACAATTTTTCCACTGTAAATACTGCAAATTTACCACTGAAATTAAAACAAATTAACCACTGTAAATATTGCAAATTTACCACTTAAATTATTGGAAATTAACCACTGTAAATATTGCAAATTAATCACTGAAATTATAGCAATTTTACCACTGAAATTACAAAAAATTAACCACTGAAATTATAGCAAATTAACCACTGTAAATATTGCTAATTAACCACTGTAAATATTGCAAATTTTCCTCTGTAAATATTGCAAATTTACCACAGTAAATATTGCAAATTTACCACTGAAATTATAGCAAATTAACCACTGTAAATATTGCTAATTAACCATTGTAAATATTGCAACATTTCCACTGCAAATAT
This sequence comes from Podargus strigoides, assembly GCA_028020825.1. Classification (NCBI taxonomy): domain Eukaryota; kingdom Metazoa; phylum Chordata; class Aves; order Caprimulgiformes; family Podargidae; genus Podargus; species Podargus strigoides. The sequence continues at coordinate 60,163 of CM051642.1, read as the reverse complement.
ATCAAATTTACCACTGAAATTATATCAAATTAACCACTGTAAATATTGCAAATTTACCACTGTAGATATTGCAAATTAAACACTGTAAATTTTGCAAATTTACCACTGAAATTATAGCAAATTAACCACTGTAAATATTGCTAATTAACCACTGAAAATATTACAGATTTTACACTGTAAATATTGCAAATTTACCACTGAAATTATAGCAAATTAACCACTGTAAATATTGCAAATGTTCCGCTGCAAATATAGCAAATTTTCAAGTGTAAATATTCGAAATTGACAGATGAAAATATTGCAAATTTACCACTTAAATTATTGGAAATTAACCACTGTAAATATTGCAAATTAATCACTGAAATTATAGCAATTTTACCACTGAAATTATAGCAAAATAATCACTGTAAATATTGAAAATTTACCACTTAAATTATTGGAAATTTACCACTGAAAATATTACAAATTTTCCCCTGAAAATATTGCAAACTTACAACTGAAATTATAGCAAATTAACCACTGTAATTATTGCTAGTTAACCACTGAAAATATTACAATTTTTCCACTGTAAATACTGCAAATTTACCACTGAAATTAAAACAAATTAACCACTGTAAATATTGCTATTTAACTACTGCAAATATTGCAAATTTTCACTGCAAATATTGCAAATTTTCAAGTGTAAATATTCGAAATAAACCACTGAAAATATTGCAAATTTACCACTTAAATTATTGGAAATTAACCACTGTAAATATTGCAAACTTACCACTTAAATTATTGTAAATTTACCACTGTAAATATTTCAAATTTTCCACTGAAAATATTGCAAATTTACCACTGAAATTAGAGCAAATTAACCACTGTAAATATTTCAAATTTACCACTTAATTATTGGAAATTAACCACAGTAAATATTGCAAATTAATCAGAGAAATTATAGCAAATTTACCACTGAAATTAGAGCAAATTAACCACTAGAAGTAATTCAAATTTCCACTGAAATTATAGCAAGTTAACCACTGTAAATATTGCTAATTAACCACTGAAAATATTACAGATTTTACACTGTAAATATTGCAAATTTGCCACTGAAATTATAGCAAATTAACCACTGTAAATATTGCAAATGTTCCGCTGCAAATATAGCAAATTTTCAAGTGTAAATATTCGAAATTAACAGCTGAAAATATTGCAAATTTACCACTTAAATTATTGGAAATTAACCACTGTAAATATTGCAAATTTACCACTTAAATTATTGGAAATTAACCACTGTAAATATTGCAAATTAATCACTGAAATTATAGCAATTTTACCACTGAAATTACAAAAACTTAACCACTGAAATTATAGCAAATTAACCACTGTAAATATTGCTAATTAACCACTGTAAATATTGCAAATTTTCCTCTGTAAATATTGCAAATTTACCACAGTAAATATTGCAAATTTACCACTGAAATTATAGCAAATTAACCACTGTAAATATTGCTAATTAACCATTGTAAATATTGCAACATTTCCACTGCAAATATATCAAATTTACCACTGAAATTATATCAAATTAACCACTGTAAATATTGCAAATTTACCACTGTAGATATTGCAAATTAAACACTGTAAATTTTGCAAATTTACCACTGAAATTATAGCAAATTAACCACTGTAAATATTGCTAATTAACCACTGAAAATATTACAGATTTTACACTGTAAATATTGCAAATTTACCACTGAAATTATAGCAAATTAACCACTGTAAATATTGCAAATGTTCCGCTGCAAATATAGCAAATTTTCAAGTGTAAACATTCGAAATTGACAGATGAAAATATTGCAAATTTACCACTTAAATTATTGGAAATTAACCACTGTAAATATTGCAAATGTACAACTTAAATTATTGGAAATTAACCACTGTAAATATTGCAAATTAATCACTGAAATTATAGCAATTTTACCACTGAAATTATAGCAAAATAACCACTGTAAATATTGAAAATTTACCACTTAAATTATTGGAAATTTACCACTGAAAATATTACAAATTTTCCCCTGAAAATATTGCAAACTTACAACTGAAATTGTAGCAAATTAACCACTGTAAATATTGCTAGTTAACCACTGAAAATATTACAGATTTTACACTGCAAATATTGCAAATTTACCACTGAAATTATAGCAAATTAACCACTGTAAATATTGCAAATTTTCCGCTGCAAATATAGCAAATTTTCAAGTGTAAATATTCGAAATTGACAGCTGAAAATATTGCAAATTTACCACTTGAATTATTGGAAATTAACCACTGTAAATATTGCAAATTTACAACTTAAATTATAGGAAATTAACCACTGTAAATATTGCAAATTAATCACTGAAATTATAGCAATTTTACCACTGAAATTACAAAAAATTAACCACTGAAATTATAGCAAATTAACCACTGTAAATATTGCTAATTAACCACTGTAAATATTGCAAATTTTCCACTGTAAATATTGCAAATTTACCACAGTAAATATTGCAAATTTACCTCTGAAATTATAGCAAATTAACCACTGTAAATATTGCTAATTAACCATTGTAAATATTGCAACATTTCCACTGCAAATATATCAAATTTACCACTGAAATTATATCAAATTAACCACTGTAAATATTGCAAATTTACCACTGTAGATATTGCAAATTAAACACTGTAAATTTTGCAAATTTGCCACTGAAATTATAGCAAATTAACCACTGTAAATATTGCTAATTAACCACTGAAAATATTACAGATTTTACACTGTAAATATTGCAAATTTACCACTGAAATTATAGCAAATTAACCACTGTAAATATTGCAAATTTTCCGCTGCAAATATAGCAAATTTTCAAGAGTAAATATTCGAAATTGACAGCTGAAAATATTGCAAATTTACCACTTAAATTATTGGAAATTAACCACTGTAAATATTGCAAATTAATCACTGAAATTATAGCAATTTTACCACTGAAATTATAGCAAAATAACCACTGTAAATATTGAAAATTTACCACTTAAATTATTGGAAATTTACCACTGAAAATATTACAAATTTTCCCCTGAAAATATTGCAAACTTACAACTGAAATTATAGCAAATTTACCACTGTAATTATTGCTAGTTAACCACTGAAAATATTACAATTTTTCCACTGTAAATACTGCAAATTTACCACTGAAATTAAAACAAATTAACCACTGTAATTATTGCTATTTAACTACTGCAAATATTGCAAATTTCCACTGCAAAAATTGCAAATTTTCAAGTGTAAATATTCGAAATAAACCACTGAAAATATTGCAAATTTACCACTTAAATTATTGGAAATTAACCACTGTAAATATTGCAAACTTACCACTTAAATTATTGTAAATTTACCACTGTAAATATTTCAAATTTTCCACTGAAAATATTGCAAATTTACCACTGAAATTAGAGCAAATTAACCACTGTAAATATTTCAAATTTGCCACTTAATTATTGGAAATTAACCACTGTAAATATTGCAAATTAATCAGAGAAATTATAGCAAATTTACCACTGAAATTAGAGCAAATTAGCCACTAGAAGTAATTCAAATTTCCACTGAAATTATAGCAAGTTAACCACTGTAAATATTGCTAATTAACCACTGAAAATATTACAGATTTTACACTGTAAATATTGCAAATTTACCACTGAAATTATAGCAAATTAACCACTGTAAATATTGCAAATGTTCCGCTGCAAATATTGCAAATTTTCAAGTGTAAATATTCGAAATTAACAGCTGAAAATATTGCAAATTTACCACTTAAATTATTGGAAATTAACCACTGTAAATATTGCAAATTTACCACTTAAATTATTGGAAATTAACCACTGTAAATATTGCAAATTAATCACTGAAATTATAGCAATTTTACCACTGAAATTACAAAAACTTAACCACTGAAATTATAGCAAATTAACCACTGTAAATATTGCTAATTAACCACTGTAAATATTGCAAATTTTCCTCTGTAAATATTGCAAATTTACCACAGTAAATACTGCAAATTTACCACTGAAATTATAGCAAATTAACCACTGTAAATATTGCTAATTAACCATTGTAAATATTGCAACATTTCCACTGCAAATATATCAAATTTACCACTGAAATTATATCAAATTAACCACTGTAAATATTGCAAATTTACCACTGTAGATATTGCAAATTAAACACTGTAAATTTTGCAAATTTACCACTGAAATTATAGCAAATTAACCACTGTAAATATTGCTAATTAACCACTGAAAATATTACAGATTTTACACTGTAAATATTGCAAATTTACCACTGAAATTATAGCAAATTAACCACTGTAAATATTGCAAATGTTCCGCTGCAAATATAGCAAATTTTCAAGTGTAAATATTCGAAATTGACAGCTGAAAATATTGCAAATTTACCACTTAAATTATTGGAAATTAACCACTGTAAATATTGCAAATGTACAACTTAAATTATTGGAAATTAACCACTGTAAATATTGCAAATGTACAACTTAAATTATTGGAAATTAACCACTGTAAATATTGCAAATTAATCACTGAAATTATAGCAATTTTACCACTGAAATTATAGCAAATTAACCACTGTAAATATTGCAAATTTTCCGCTGCAAATATAGCAAATTTGAAAGTGTAAATATTCGAAATTGACAACTGAAAATATTGCAAATTTACCACTTAAATTATTGGAAATTAACCACTGTAAATATTGCAAATGTACAACTTAAATTATTGGAAATTAACCACTGTAAATATTGCAAATTAATCACTGAAATTATAGCAATTTTACCACTGAAATTATAGCAAAATAATCACTGTAAATATTGAAAATTTACCACTTAAATTATTGGAAATTTACCACTGAAAATATTACAAATTTTCCCCTGAAAATATTGCAAACTTACAACTGAAATTGTAGCAAATTAACCACTGTAAATATTGCTAGTTAACCACTGAAAATATTACAGATTTTACACTGCAAATATTGCAAATTTACCACTGAAATTATAGCAAATTAACCACTGTAAATATTGCAAATTTTCCGCTGCAAATATAGCAAATTTTCAAGTGTAAATATTCGAAATTGACAGCTGAAAATATTGCAAATTTACCACTTGAATTATTGGAAATTAACCACTGTAAATATTGCAAATTTACAACTTAAATTATTGGAAATTAACCACTGTAAATATTGCAAATTAATCACTGAAATTATAGCAATTTTACCACTGAAATTACAAAAAATTAACCACTGAAATTATAGCAAATTAACCACTGTAAATATTGCTAATTAACCACTGTAAATATTGCAAATTTTCCACTGTAAATATTGCAAATTTACCACAGTAAATATTGCAAATTTACCTCTGAAATTATAGCAAATTAACCACTGTAAATATTGCTAATTAACCACTGAAAATATTACAGATTTTACACTGTAAATATTGCCAATTTACCACTGAAATTATATCAAATTAACCACTGTAAATATTGCAAATTTACCACTGTAGATATTGCAAATTAAACACTGTAAATTTTGCAAATTTGCCACTGAAATTATAGCAAATTAACCACTGTAAATATTGCTAATTAACCACTGAAAATATTACAGATTTTACACTGTAAATATTGCAAATTTACCACTGAAATTATAGCAAATTAACCACTGTAAATATTGCAAATTTTCCGCTGCAAATATAGCAAATTTTCAAGAGTAAATATTCGAAATTGACAGCTGAAAATATTGCAAATTTACCACTTAAATTATTGGAAATTAACCACTGTAAATATTGCAAATTAATCACTGAAATTATAGCAATTTTACCACTGAAATTATAGCAAAATAACCACTGTAAATATTGAAAATTTACCACTTAAATTATTGGAAATTTACCACTGAAAATATTACAAATTTTCCCCTGAAAATATTGCAAACTTACAACTGAAATTATAGCAAATTTACCACTGTAATTATTGCTAGTTAACCACTGAAAATATTACAATTTTTCCACTGTAAATACTGCAAATTTACCACTGAAATTAAAACAAATTAACCACTGTAATTATTGCTATTTAACTACTGCAAATATTGCAAATTTTCACTGCAAAAATTGCAAATTTTCAAGTGTAAATATTCGAAATAAACCACTGAAAATATTGCAAATTTACCACTTAAATTATTGGAAATTAACCACTGTAAATATTGCAAACTTACCACTTAAATTATTGTAAATTTACCACTGTAAATATTTCAAATTTTCCACTGAAAATATTGCAAATTTACCACTGAAATTAGAGCAAATTAACCACTGTAAATATTTCAAATTTGCCACTTAATTATTGGAAATTAACCACTGTAAATATTGCAAATTAATCAGAGAAATTATAGCAAATTTACCACTGAAATTAGAGCAAATTAGCCACTAGAAGTAATTCAAATTTCCACTGAAATTATAGCAAGTTAACCACTGTAAATATTGCTAATTAACCACTGAAAATATTACAGATTTTACACTGTAAATATTGCAAATTTACCACTGAAATTATAGCAAATTAACCACTGTAAATATTGCAAATGTTCCGCTGCAAATATTGCAAATTTTCAAGTGTAAATATTCGAAATTAACAGCTGAAAATATTGCAAATTTACCACTTAAATTATTGGAAATTAACCACTGTAAATATTGCAAATTTACCACTTAAATTATTGGAAATTAACCACTGTAAATATTGCAAATTAATCACTGAAATTATAGCAATTTTACCACTGAAATTACAAAAACTTAACCACTGAAATTATAGCAAATTAACCACTGTAAATATTGCTAATTAACCACTGTAAATATTGCAAATTTTCCTCTGTAAATATTGCAAATTTACCACAGTAAATACTGCAAATTTACCACTGAAATTATAGCAAATTAACCACTGTAAATATTGCTAATTAACCATTGTAAATATTGCAACATTTCCACTGCAAATATATCAAATTTACCACTGAAATTATATCAAATTAACCACTGTAAATATTGCAAATTTACCACTGTAGATATTGCAAATTAAACACTGTAAATTTTGCAAATTTACCACTGAAATTATAGCAAATTAACCACTGTAAATATTGCTAATTAACCACTGAAAATATTACAGATTTTACACTGTAAATATTGCAAATTTACCACTGAAATTATAGCAAATTAACCACTGTAAATATTGCAAATGTTCCGCTGCAAATATAGCAAATTTTCAAGTGTAAATATTCGAAATTGACAGCTGAAAATATTGCAAATTTACCACTTAAATTATTGGAAATTAACCACTGTAAATATTGCAAATGTACAACTTAAATTATTGGAAATTAACCACTGTAAATATTGCAAATGTACAACTTAAATTATTGGAAATTAACCACTGTAAATATTGCAAATTAATCACTGAAATTATAGCAATTTTACCACTGAAATTATAGCAAATTAACCACTGTAAATATTGCAAATTTTCCGCTGCAAATATAGCAAATTTGAAAGTGTAAATATTCGAAATTGACAACTGAAAATATTGCAAATTTACCACTTAAATTATTGGAAATTAACCACTGTAAATATTGCAAATGTACAACTTAAATTATTGGAAATTAACCACTGTAAATATTGCAAATTAATCACTGAAATTATAGCAATTTTACCACTGAAATTATAGCAAAATAATCACTGTAAATATTGAAAATTTACCACTTAAATTATTGGAAATTTACCACTGAAAATATTACAAATTTTCCCCTGAAAATATTGCAAACTTACAACTGAAATTATAGCAAATTAACCACTGTAATTATTGCTAGTTAACCACTGAAAATATTACAATTTTTCCACTGTAAATACTGCAAATTTACCACTGAAATTAAAACAAATTAACCACTGTAAATATTGCTATTTAACTACTGCAAATATTGCAAATTTTCACTGCAAAAATTGCAAATTTTCAAGTGTAAATATTCGAAATAAACCACTGAAAATATTGCAAATTTACCACTTAAATTATTGGAAATTAACCACTGTAAATATTGCAAACTTACCACTTAAATTATTGTAAATTTACCACTGTAAATATTTCAAATTTTCCACTGAAAATATTGCAAATTTACCACTGAAATTAGAGCAAATTAACCACTGTAAATATTTCAAATTTGCCACTTAATTATTGGAAATTAACCACAGTAAATATTGCAAATTAATCAGAGAAATTATAGCAAATTTACCACTGAAATTAGAGCAAATTAGCCACTAGAAGTAATTCATATTTACACTGAAATTATAGCATGTTAACCACTGTAAATATTGCTAATTAACCACTGAAAATATTACAGATTTTACACTGTAAATATTGCAAATTTACCACTGAAATTATAGCAAATTAACCACTGTAAATATTGCAAATGTTCCGCTGCAAATATAGCAAATTTTCAAGTGTAAATATTCGAAATTAACAGCTGAAAATATTGCAAATTTACCACTTAAATTATTGGAAATTAACCACTGTAAATATTGCAAATTTACCACTTAAATTATTGGAAATTAACCACTGTAAATATTGCAAATTAATCACTGAAATTATAGCAATTTTACCACTGAAATTACAAAAAATTAACCACTGAAATTATAGCAAATTAACCACTGTAAATATTGCTAATTAACCACTGTAAATATTGCAAATTTTCCTCTGTAAATATTGCAAATTTACCACAGTAAATATTGCAAATTTACCTCTGAAATTATAGCAAATTAACCACTGTAAATATTGCTAATTAACCATTGTAAATATTGCAACATTTCCACTGCAAATATATCAAATTTACCACTGAAATTATATCAAATTAACCACTGTAAATATTGCAAATTTACCACTGTAGATATTGCAAATTAAACACTGTAAATTTTGCAAATTTACCACTGAAATTATAGCAAATTAACCACTGTAAATATTGCTAAATAACCACTGAAAATATTACAGATTTTACACTGTAAATATTGCAAATTTACCACTGAAATTATAGCAAATTAACCACTGTAAATATTGCAAATTTTCCGCTGCAAATATAGCAAATTTTCAAGTGTAAATATTCGAAATTGACAGCTGAAAATATTGCAAATTTACCACTTAAATTAAAACAAATTAACCACTGTAAGTATTGCTATTTAACTACTGCAAATATTGCAAATTTTCACTGCAAATATTGCAAGTTTTCAAGTGTAAATATTCGAAATAAACCACTGAAAATATTGCAAATTTCCCACTTAAATTATTGGAAATTAACCACTGTAAATATTGCAAACTTACCACTTAAATTATTGTAAATTTACCACTGTAAATATTTCAAATTTTCCACTGAAAATATTGCAAATTTACCACTGAAATTAGAGCAAATTAACCACTGTAAATATTTCAAATTTACCACTTAATTATTGGAAATTAACCACAGTAAATATTTCAAATTAATCAGAGAAATTATAGCAAATTTACCACTGAAATTAGAGCAAATTAACCACTAGAAATAATTCAAATTTCCACTGAAATTATAGCAAATTAACCACTGTAAATATTGCTAATTAACCACTGAAAATATTACAGATTTTACACTGTAAATATTGCAAATTTACCACTGAAATTATAGCAAATTAACCACTGTAAATATTGCAAATTTTCCGCTGCAAATATAGCAAATTTGAAAGTGTAAATATTCGAAATTGACAACTGAAAATATTGCAAATTTACCACTTAAATTATTGGAAATTAACCACTGTAAATATTGCAAATGTACAACTTAAATTATTGGAAATTAACCACTGTAAATATTGCAAATTAATCACTGAAATTATAGCAATTTTACCACTGAAATTATAGCAAAATAACCACTGTAAATATTGAAAATTTACCACTTAAATTATTGGAAATTTACCACTGAAAATATTACAAATTTTCCCCTGAAAATATTGCAAACTTACAACTGAAATTATAGCAAATTAACCACTGTAAATATTCCTAGTTAACCACTGAAAATATTACAATTTTTCCACTGTAAATACTGCAAATTTACCACTGAAATTAAAACAAATTAACCACTGTAAATATTGCAAATTTACCACTTAAATTATTGGAAATTAACCACTGTAAATATTGCAAATTAATCACTGAAATTATAGCAATTTTACCACTGAAATTACAAAAAATTAACCACTGAAATTATAGCAAATTAACCACTGTAAATATTGCTAATTAACCACTGTAAATATTGCAAATTTTCCTCTGTAAATATTGCAAATTTACCACAGTAAATATTGCAAATTTACCACTGAAATTATAGCAAATTAACCACTGTAAATATTGCTAATTAACCATTGTAAATATTGCAACATTTCCACTGCAAATATATCAAATTTACCACTGAAATTATATCAAATTAACCACTGTAAATATTGCAAATTTACCACTGTAGATATTGCAAATTAAACACTGTAAATTTTGCAAATTTACCACTGAAATTATAGCAAATTAACCACTGTAAATATTGCTAATTAACCACTGAAAATATTACAGATTTTACACTGTAAATATTGCAAATTTACCACTGAAATTATAGCAAATTAACCACTGTAAATATTGCAAATGTTCCGCTGCAAATATAGCAAATTTTCAAGTGTAAATATTCGAAATTGACAGCTGAAAATATTGCAAATTTACCACTTAAATTATTGGAAATTAACCACTGTAAATATTGCAAATTAATCACTGAAATTATAGCAATTTTACCATTGAAATTATAGCAAAATAATCACTGTAAATATTGAAAATTTACCACTTAAATTATTGGAAATTTACCACTGAAAATATTACAAATTTTCCCCTGAAAATATTGCAAACTTACAACTGAAATTATAGCAAATTAACCACTGTAATTATTGCTAGTTAACCACTGAAAATATTACAATTTTTCCACTGTAAATACTGCAAATTTACCACTGAAATTAAAACAAATTAACCACTGTAAATATTGCTATTTAACTACTGCAAATATTGCAAATTTTCACTGCAAATATTGCAAATTTTCAAGTGTAAATATTCGAAATAAACCACTGAAAATATTGCAAATTTACCACTTAAATTATTGGAAATTAGCCACTGTAAATATTGCAAACTTACCACTTAAATTATTGTAAATTTACCACTGTAAATATTTCAAATTTTCCACTGAAAATATTGCAAATTTACCACTGAAATGAGAGCAAATTAACCACTGTAAATATTTCAAATTTACCACTAAATTATTGGAAATTAACCACTGTAAATATTGCAAATTAATCAGAGAAATTATAGCAAATTTACCACTGAAATTAGAGCAAATTAACCACTAGAAGTAATTCAAATTTCCACTGAAATTATAGCAAGTTAACCACTGTAAATATTGCTAATTAACCACTGAAAATATTACAGATTTTACACTGTAAATATTGCAAATTTACCACTGAAATTATAGCAAATTAACCACTGTAAATATTGCAAATGTTCCGCTGCAAATATAGCAAATTTTCAAGTGTAAATATTCGAAATTAACAGCTGAATATATTGCAAATTTACCACTTAAATTATTGGAAATTAACCACTGTAAATATTGCAAACTTACCACTTAAATTATTGGAAATTAACCACTGTAAATATTTCAAATTTTCCACTGAAAATATTGCAAATTTACCACTGAAATTAGAGCAAATTAACCACTGTAAATATTTCAAATTTACCACTTAATTATTGGAAATTAACCACAGTAAATATTTCAAATTAATCAGAGAAATTATAGCAAATTTACCACTGAAATTAGAGCAAATTAACCACTAGAAATAATTCAAATTTCCACTGAAATTATAGCAAATTAACCACTGTAAATATTGCTAATTAACCACTGAAAATATTACAGATTTTACACTGTAAATATTGCAAATTTACCACTGAAATTATAGCAAATTAACCACTGTAAATATTGCAAATTTTCCGCTGCAAATATAGCAAATTTGAAAGTGTAAATATTCGAAATTGACAACTGAAAATATTGCAAATTTACCACTTAAATTATTGGAAATTAACCACTGTAAATATTGCAAATGTACAACTTAAATTATTGGAAATTAACCACTGTAAATATTGCAAATTAATCACTGAAATTATAGCAATTTTACCACTGAAATTATAGCAAAATAACCACTGTAAATATTGAAAATTTACCACTTAAATTATTGGAAATTTACCACTGAAAATATTACAAATTTTCCCCTGAAAATATTGCAAACTTACAACTGAAATTATAGCAAATTAACCACTGTAAATATTCCTAGTTAACCACTGAAAATATTACAATTTTTCCACTGTAAATACTGCAAATTTACCACTGAAATTAAAACAAATTAACCACTGTAAATATTGCAAATTTACCACTTAAATTATTGGAAATTAACCACTGTAAATATTGCAAATTAATCACTGAAATTATAGCAATTTTACCACTGAAATTACAAAAAATTAACCACTGAAATTATAGCAAATTAACCACTGTAAATATTGCTAATTAACCACTGTAAATATTGCAAATTTTCCTCTGTAAATATTGCAAATTTACCACAGTAAATATTGCAAATTTACCACTGAAATTATAGCAAATTAACCACTGTAAATATTGCTAATTAACCATTGTAAATATTGCAACATTTCCACTGCAAATATATCAAATTTACCACTGAAATTATATCAAATTAACCACTGTAAATATTGCAAATTTACCACTGTAGATATTGCAAATTAAACACTGTAAATTTTGCAAATTTACCACTGAAATTATAGCAAATTAACCACTGTAAATATTGCTAATTAACCACTGAAAATATTACAGATTTTACACTGTAAATATTGCAAATTTACCACTGAAATTATAGCAAATTAACCACTGTAAATATTGCAAATGTTCCGCTGCAAATATAGCAAATTTTCAAGTGTAAATATTCGAAATTGACAGCTGAAAATATTGCAAATTTACCACTTAAATTATTGGAAATTAACCACTGTAAATATTGCAAATTAATCACTGAAATTATAGCAATTTTACCACTGAAATTATAGCAAAATAATCACTGTAAATATTGAAAATTTACCACTTAAATTATTGGAAATTTACCACTGAAAATATTACAAATTTTCCCCTGAAAATATTGCAAACTTACAACTGAAATTATAGCAAATTAACCACTGTAATTATTGCTAGTTAACCACTGAAAATATTACAATTTTTCCACTGTAAATACTGCAAATTTACCACTGAAATTAAAACAAATTAACCACTGTAAATATTGCTATTTAACTACTGCAAATATTGCAAATTTTCACTGCAAATATTGCAAATTTTCAAGTGTAAATATTCGAAATAAACCACTGAAAATATTGCAAATTTACCACTTAAATTATTGGAAATTAGCCACTGTAAATATTGCAAACTTACCACTTAAATTATTGTAAATTTACCACTGTAAATATTTCAAATTTTCCACTGAAAATATTGCAAATTTACCACTGAAATGAGAGCAAATTAACCACTGTAAATATTTCAAATTTACCACTAAATTATTGGAAATTAACCACTGTAAATATTGCAAATTAATCAGAGAAATTATAGCAAATTTACCACTGAAATTAGAGCAAATTAACCACTAGAAGTAATTCAAATTTCCACTGAAATTATAGCAAGTTAACCACTGTAAATATTGCTAATTAACCACTGAAAATATTACAGATTTTACACTGTAAATATTGCAAATTTACCACTGAAATTATAGCAAATTAACCACTGTAAATATTGCAAATGTTCCGCTGCAAATATAGCAAATTTTCAAGTGTAAATATTCGAAATTAACAGCTGAATATATTGCAAATTTACCACTTAAATTATTGGAAATTAACCACTGTAAATATTGCAAATTTACCACTTAAATTATTGGAAATTAACCACTGTAAATATTGCAAATTAATCACTGAAATTATAGCAATTTTACCACTGAAATTACAAAAAATTAACCACTGAAATTATAGCAAATTAACCACTGTAAATATTGCTAATTAACCACTGTAAATATTGCAAATTTTCCTCTGTAAATATTGCAAATTTACCACAGTAAATATTGCAAATTTACCACTGAAATTATAGCAAATTAACCACTGTAAATATTGCTAATTAACCATTGTAAATATTGCAACATTTCCACTGCAAATATATCAAATTTACCACTGAAATTATATCAAATTAACCACTGTAAATATTGCAAATTTACCACTGTAGATATTGCAAATTAAACACTGTAAATTTTGCAAATTTACCACTGAAATTATAGCAAATTAACCACTGTAAATATTGCTAATTAACCACTGAAAATATTACAGATTTTACACTGTAAATATTGCAAATTTACCACTGAAATTATAGCAAATTAACCACTGTAAATATTGCAAATGTTCCGCTGCAAATATAGCAAATTTTCAAGTGTAAATATTCGAAATTGACAGCTGAAAATATTGCAAATTTACCACTTAAATTATTGGAAATTAACCACTGTAAATATTGCAAATTAATCACTGAAATTATAGCAATTTTACCACTGAAATTATAGCAAAATAATCACTGTAAATATTGAAAATTTACCACTTAAATTATTGGAAATTTACCACTGAAAATATTACAAATTTTCCCCTGAAAATATTGCAAACTTACAACTGAAATTATAGCAAATTAACCACTGTAATTATTGCTAGTTAACCACTGAAAATATTACAATTTTTCCACTGTAAATACTGCAAATTTACCACTGAAATTAAAACAAATTAACCACTGTAAATATTGCTATTTAACTACTGCAAATATTGCAAATTTTCACTGCAAATATTGCAAATTTTCAAGTGTAAATATTCGAAATAAACCACTGAAAATATTGCAAATTTACCACTTAAATTATTGGAAATTAGCCACTGTAAATATTGCAAACTTACCACTTAAATTATTGTAAATTTACCACTGTAAATATTTCAAATTTTCCACTGAAAATATTGCAAATTTACCACTGAAATGAGAGCAAATTAACCACTGTAAATATTTCAAATTTACCACTAAATTATTGGAAATTAACCACTGTAAATATTGCAAATTAATCAGAGAAATTATAGCAAATTTACCACTGAAATTAGAGCAAATTAACCACTAGAAGTAATTCAAATTTCCACTGAAATTATAGCAAGTTAACCACTGTAAATATTGCTAATTAACCACTGAAAATATTACAGATTTTACACTGTAAATATTGCAAATTTACCACTGAAATTATAGCAAATTAACCACTGTAAATATTGCAAATGTTCCGCTGCAAATATAGCAAATTTTCAAGTGTAAATATTCGAAATTAACAGCTGAATATATTGCAAATTTACCACTTAAATTATTGGAAATTAACCACTGTAAATATTGCAAATTTACCACTTAAATTATTGGAAATTAACCACTGTAAATATTGCAAATTAATCACTGAAATTATAGCAATTTTACCACTGAAATTACAAAAAATTAACCACTGAAATTATAGCAAATTAACCACTGTAAATATTGCTAATTAACCACTGTAAATATTGCAAATTTTCCTCTGTAAATATTGCAAATTTACCACAGTAAATATTGCAAATTTACCACTGAAATTATAGCAAATTAACCACTGTAAATATTGCTAATTAACCATTGTAAATATTGCAACATTTCCACTGCAAATATATCAAATTTACCACTGAAATTATATCAAATTAACCACTGTAAATATTGCAAATTTACCACTGTAGATATTGCAAATTAAACACTGTAAATTTTGCAAATTTACCACTGAAATTATAGCAAATTAACCACTGTAAATATTGCTAATTAACCACTGAAAATATTACAGATTTTACACTGTAAATATTGCAAATTTACCACTGAAATTATAGCAAATTAACCACTGTAAATATTGCAAATGTTCCGCTGCAAATATAGCAAATTTTCAAGTGTAAATATTCGAAATTGACAGATGAAAATATTGCAAATTTACCACTTAAATTATTGGAAATTAACCACTGTAAATATTGCAAATGTACAACTTAAATTATTGGAAATTAACCACTGTAAATATTGCAAATTAATCACTGAAATTATAGCAATTTTACCACTGAAATTATAGCAAAATAACCACTGTAAATATTGAAAATTTACCACTTAAATTATTGGAAATTTACCACTGAAAATATTACAAATTTTCCCCTGAAAATATTGCAAACTTACAACTGAAATTGTAGCAAATTAATCACTGTAAATATTGCTAGTTAACCACTGAAAATATTACAGATTTTACACTGCAAATATTGCAAATTTACCACTGAAATTATAGCAAATTAACCACTGTAAATATTGCAAATTTTCCGCTGCAAATATAGCAAATTTTCAAGTGTAAATATTCGAAATTGACAGCTGAAAATATTGCAAATTTACCACTTAAATTATTGGAAATTAACCACTGTAAATATTGCAAATTTACAACTTAAATTATTGGAAATTAACCACTGTAAATATTGCAAATTAATCACTGAAATTATAGCAATTTTACCACTGAAATTACAAAAAATTAACCACTGAAATTATAGCAAATTAACCACTGTAAATATTGCTAATTAACCACTGAAAATATTACAGATTTTACACTGTAAATATTGCCAATTTACCACTGAAATTATATCAAATTAACCACTGTAAATATTGCAAATTTACCACTGTAGATATTGCAAATTAAACACTGTAAATTTTGCAAATTTACCACTGAAATTATAGCAAATTAACCACTGTAAATATTGCTAATTAACCACTGAAAATATTACAGATTTTACACTGTAAATATTGCAAATTTACCACTGAAATTATAGCAAATTAACCACTGTAAATATTGCAAATTTTCCGCTGCAAATATAGCAAATTTGAAAGTGTAAATATTCGAAATTGACAGCTGAAAATATTGCAAATTTACCACTTAAATTATTGGAAATTAACCACTGTAAATATTGCAAATTAATCACTGAAATTATAGCAATTTTACCACTGAAATTATAGCAAAATAATCACTGTAAATATTGAAAATTTACCACTTAAATTATTGGAAATTTACCACTGAAAATATTACAAATTTTCCCCTGAAAATATTGCAAACTTACAACTGAAATTATAGCAAATTAACCACTGTAATTATTGCTAGTTAACCACTGAAAATATTACAATTTTTCCACTGTAAATACTGTAAATTTACCACTGAAATTAAAACAAATTAACCACTGTAAATATTGCTATTTAACTACTGCAAATATTGCAAATTTTCACTGCAAAAATTGCAAATTTTCAAGTGTAAATATTCGAAATAAACCACTGAAAATATTGCAAATTTACCACTTAAATTATTGGAAATTAACCACTGTAAATATTGCAAACTTACCACTTAAATTATTGTAAATTTACCACTGTAAATATTTCAAATTTTCCACTGAAAATATTGCAAATTTACCACTGAAATTAGAGCAAATTAACCACTGTAAATATTTCAAATTTACCACTTAATTATTGGAAATTAACCACTGTAAATATTGCAAATTAATCAGAGAAATTATAGCAAATTTACCACTGAAATTAGAGCAAATTAACCACTAGAAGTAATTCAAATTTCCACTGAAATTATAGCAAGTTAACCACTGTAAATATTGCTAATTAACCACTGAAAATATTACAGATTTTACACTGTAAATATTGCAAATTTACCACTGAAATTATAGCAAATTAACCACTGTAAATATTGCAAATGTTCCGCTGCAAATATAGCAAATTTTCAAGTGTAAATATTCGAAATTGACAGCTGAAAATATTGCAAATTTACCACTTAAATTATTGGAAATTAACCACTGTAAATATTGCAAATTTACCACTTAAATTATTGGAAATTAACCACTGTAAATATTGCAAATTAATCACTGAAATTATAGCAATTTTACCACTGAAATTACAAAAAATTAACCACTGAAATTATAGCAAATTAACCACTGTAAATATTGCTAATTAACCACTGTAAATATTGCAAATTTTCCTCTGTAAATATTGCAAATTTACCACAGTAAATATTGCAAATTTACCTCTGAAATTATAGCAAATTAACCACTGTAAATATTGCTAATTAACCATTGTAAATATTGCAACATTTCCACTGCAAATATATCAAATTTACCACTGAAATTATATCAAATTAACCACTGTAAATATTGCAAATTTACCACTGTAGATATTGCAAATTAAACACTGTAAATTTTGCAAATTTACCACTGAAATTATAGCAAATTAACCACTGTAAATATTGCTAATTAACCACTGAAAATATTACAGATTTTACACTGTAAATATTGCAAATTTACCACTGAAATTATAGCAAATTAACCACTGTAAATATTGCAAATGTTCCGCTGCAAATATAGCAAATTTTCAAGTGTAAATATTCGAAATTGACAGCTGAAAATATTGCAAATTTACCACTTAAATTATTGGAAATTAACCACTGTAAATATTGCAAATGTACAACTTAAATTATTGGAAATTAACCACTGTAAATATTGCAAATTAATCACTGAAATTATAGCAATTTTACCACTGAAATTATAGCAAAATAACCACTGTAAATATTGAAAATTTACCACTTAAATTATTGGAAATTTACCACTGAAAATATTACAAATTTTCCCCTGAAAATATTGCAAACTTACAACTGAAATTATAGCAAATTAACCACTGTAAATATTGCTAGTTAACCACTGAAAATATTACAATTTTTCCACTGTAAATACTGCAAATTTACCACTGAAATTAAAACAAATTAACCACTGTAAGTATTGCTATTAAACTACTGCAAATATTGCAAATTTTCACTGCAAATATTGCAAGTTTTCAAGTGTAAATATTCGAAATAAACCACTGAAAATATTGCAAATTTACCACTTAAATTATTGGAAATTAACCACTGTAAATATTGCAAACTTACCACTTAAATTATTGTAAATTTACCACTGTAAATATTTCAAATTTTCCACTGAAAATATTGCAAATTTACCACTGAAATTAGAGCAAATTAACCATTGTAAATATTTCAAATTTACCACTTAATTATTGGAAATTAACCACTGTAAATATTGCAAATTAATCAGAGAAATTATAGCAAATTTACCACTGAAATTAGAGCAAATTAACCACTAGAAATAATTCAAATTTCCACTGAAATTATAGCAAATTAACCACTGTAAATATTGCTAATTAACCACTGAAAATATTACAGATTTTACACTGTAAATATTGCAAATTTACCACTGAAATTATAGCAAAATAACCACTGTAAATATTGCAAATTTTCCGCTGCAAATATAGCAAATTTTCAAGTGTAAATATTCGAAATTGACAACTGAAAATATTGCAAATTTACCACTTAAATTATTGGAAATTAACCACTGTAAATATTGCAAATGTACAACTTAAATTATTGGAAATTAACCACTGTAAATATTGCAAATTAATCACTGAAATTATAGCAATTTTACCACTGAAATTATAGCAAAATAACCACTGCAAATATTGAAAATTTCCGACTTTAATTATTGGAAATTTACCACTGAAAATATTACAAATTTTCCCCAGAAAATATTGCAAACTTACAACTGAAATTATAGCAAATTAACCACTGTAAATATTGCTAGTTAACTACTGAAAATATTACAATTTTTCCAATGTAAATACTGAAAATTTACCACTGAAATTAAAACAAATTAACCACTGTAAATATTGCTATTTAACTACTGCAAATATTGCAAATTTTCACTGCAAATATTGCAAATTTTCAAGTGTAAATATTCGAAATAAACCACTGAAAATATTGCAAATTTACCACTTAAATTATTGGAAATTTACCACTGTAAATATTTCAAATTTTCCACTGAAAATATTGCAAATTTACCACTGAAATTAGAGCAAATTAACCATTGTAAATATTTCAAATTTACCACTTAAATTATTGGAAATTAACCACTGTAAATATTGCAAATTTACCACTTAAATTATTGGAAATTAACCACTGTAAATATTGCAAATTAATCACTGAAATTATAGCAATTTTACCACTGAAATTACAAAAAATTAACCACTGAAATTATAGCAAATTAACCACTGTAAATATTGCTAATTAACCACTGTAAATATTGCAAATTTTCCAATGTAAATATTGCAAATTTACCACAGTAAATATTGCAAATTTACCTCTGAAATTATAGCAAATTAACCACTGTAAATATTGGTAATTAACCATTGGAAATGTTGCAACATTTCCACTGCAAATATATCAAATTTACCACTGAAATTATATCAAATTAACCACTGTAAATATTGAAAATTTACCACTGAAATTAGAGCAAATTAACCATTGTAAATATTTCAAATTTACCACTTAAATTATTGGAAATTAACCACTGTAAATATTGCAAATTAATCACTGAAATTATAGCAATTTTACCACTGAAATTACAAAATTTAACCACTGTAAATATTGCAAATTAACCACTGTAAATATTGCTAATTAACCACTGTAAATATTGCAAATTTTCCACTGTAAATATTGCAAATTTACCACAGTAAATATTGCAAATTTACCTCTGAAATTATAGCAAATTAACCACTGTAAATATTGCTAATTAACCATTGTAAATATTGCAACATTTCCACTGCAAATATATCAAATTTACCACTGAAATTATATCAAATTAACCACTGTAAATATTGCAAATTTACCACTGTAGATATTGCAAATTAAACACTGTAAATTTTGCAAATTTACCACTGAAATTATAGCAAATTAACCACTGTAAATATTGCTAATTAACCACTGAAAATATTACAGATTTTACACTGTAAATATTGCAAATTTACCACTGAAATTATAGCAAATTAACCACTGTAAATATTGCAAATTTTCCGCTGCAAATATAGCAAATTTTCAAGTGTAAATATTCGAAATTGACAGCTGAAAATATTGCAAATTTACCACTTAAATTATTGGAAATTAACCACTGTAAATATTGCAAATGTACAACTTAAATTATTGGAAATTAACCACTGTAAATATTGCAAATTAATCACTGAAATTATAGCAATTTCACCACTGAAATTATAGCAAAATAACCACTGTAAATATTGAAAATTTACCACTTAAATTATTGGAAATTTACCACTGAAAATATTACAAATTTTCCCCTGAAAATATTGCAAACTTACCACTGAAATTATAGCAAATTAACCACTGTAAATATTGCTAGTTAACCACTGAAAATATTACAATTTTTCCACTGTAAATACTGCAAATTTACCACTGAAATTAAAACAAATTAACCACTGTAAGTATTGCTATTTAACTACTGCAAATATTGCAAATTTTCACTGCAAATATTGCAAATTTTCAAGTGTAAATATTCGAAATAAAACACTGAAAATATTGCAAATTTACCACTTAAATTCTTGGAAATTAACCTCTGTAAATATTGCAAACTTACCACTTAAATTATTGGAAATTTACCACTGTAAATATTTCAAATTTTCCACTGAAAATATTACAAATTTACCACTGAAATTAGAGCAAATTAACCATTGTAAATATTTCAAATTTACCACTTAATTATTGGAAATTAACCACTGTAAATATTGCAAATTAATCAGAGAAATTATAGCAAATTAACCACTGTAAATATTGCTAATTAACCACTGAAAATATTACAGATTTTACACTGTAAATATTGCAAATTTACCACTGAAATTATAGCAAATTAACCTCTGTAAATATTGCAAATGTTCCGCTGCAAATATTGCAAATTTTCAAGTGTAAATATTCGAAATTAACAGCTGAAAATATTGCAAATTTACCACTTAAATTATTGGAAATTAACCACTGTAAATATTGCAAATTTACCACTTAAATTATTGGAAATTAACCACTGTAAATATTGCAAATTAATCACTGAAATTATAGCAATTTTACCACTGAAAGTACAAAAAATTAACCACTGAAATTACAGCAAATTAACCACTGTAAATATTGCTAATTAACCATTGTAAATGTTGCAATATTTGCACTGCAAATATATCAAATTTACCACTGAAATTATATCAAATTAACCACTGTAAATATTGCAAATTTACCACTATAGATATTGCAAATTAAACACTGTAAATTTTGCAAATTTACCACTGAAATTATAGCAAAATAACCACTGTAAATATTGCTAATTAACCACTGAAAATATTACAGATTTTACACTGTAAATATTGTAAATTTAGCACTGAAATTATAGCAAATTAACCACTGTAAATATTGCAAATTTTCACTGCAAATATTGCAAATTTTCAAGTGCAAATATTCGAAATAAACCACTGAAAATATTGCAAATTTACCACTTAAATTATTGGAAATTAACCACTGTAAATATTGCAAACTTACCACTTAAATTACTGGAAATTTACCACTTTAAATATTTCAAATTTTCCACTGAAAATATTGCAAATTTACCACTGAAATTAGAGTAAATTAACCAATGAAATTATAGAAAATTAACCACTGTAAATATTGCTAATTAACCACTGTAAATATTGCAGATTTTCCACTGCAAATATTGCAAATTTACCACTGAAATTATTTCAAATTAACCACTGTAAATATTGCAAATTTACCACTTAAAATATTGCAAATTAACCACTCTAAATATTGTAAATTTACCACTGAAATTACAAAAAATTAACCACTGAAATTATAGCAAATTAACCACTGTAAATATTGCTAATTAACCACTGTAAATATTTCAAATTTTCCACTGTAAATATTGTAAATTTACCACTGAAATTATTTCAAATTAACCACTCTAAATATTGCAAATTTTCCACTTAAATTATTGGATATTAACCACTGTAAATATTGCAAATTTACCACTTAAATTATTGGAAATTAACCACTGTAAATATTGCAAGTTTACCACTTAAATTATAGCAATTTTACCACAGAAATTATAGCAAAATAACCAATGTAAATATTGCAAATTTACCGCTTAAATTATTTGAAATTTACCACTGTAAATATTACAAATTTTCCACTGTAAATATTGCAAATTTACCACTGAAATTACAGCAAATTAACCACTGTAAATATTGCTAATTAACCACTGAAAATATTACAAATTTTCCCCTGAAAATATTTCAAACTTACCACTGAAATTATAGCAAATTAACCACTGTAAATATTGCTAGTTAACCACTGAAAATATTATAAATTTTCCACTGTGAATATTGCAAATTTACAACTGAAATTATAGCAAATTAACCACTGTAAATATTGCTATTTAAGCACTGCAAATATTGCAAATTTTCCCCTGAAAATATTTCAAACTTACCACTGAAATTATAGCAAACTAACCACTGTAAATATTGCTAGTTAACCACTGAAAATATTATAAATTTTCCACTGTAAATATTGCAAATTTACAACTGAAATTATAGCAAATTAACCACTGTAAATATTGCTATTTAAGCACTGCAAATATTGCAAATTTTCACTGCAAATATTGCAAATATTCAAGTGCAAATATTCGAAATTAACCACTGAAAATATTGCAAAATTACCACTTAAATTATTGGAAATTAACCACTGTAAATATTTCAAATTTTCCACTGAAAATATTGCAAATTTACCACTGAAATTAGAGCAAATTAACCTCTCTAAATATTTCAAATTTACCACTTAAATTAATGGAAATTAGCCACTTAAATATTGCATATTAATCACTGAAATTATAGCAATATTACCCCTGAAATTATAGCAAATTAACCACTGTAAATATTGCAAATTTTCCACTGTAAATATTGCAAATTTACCACAGAAATTATAGCAAATTAACCACTGTAAATATTGCTAATTAACCATTGTAAATATTGCAAATTTTCCACTGCAAATATTGCAAATTTACCACTGAAAATATATCAAATCAACCACTGTAAATATTGCAAATTTACCACTGTAGATATTGCAAATTAAACACTGTAAATATTGCAAATTTACCACTGAAATTATAGCAAATTAACCACTGTAAATATTGCAAATTTACCACTTAAATTATTGGAAATTAACCACTGTAAATATTGCAAATTAATCACTGAAATTATAGCAATTTTACCACTGAAATTACAAAAAATTAACCACTGAAATTATAGCAAATTAACCACTGTAAATATTGCTAATTAACCATTGTAAATGTTGCAACATTTCCACTGCAAATATATCAAATTTACCACTGAAATTATATCAAATTAACCACTGTAAATATTGCAAATTTACCACTATAGATATTGCAAATTAAACACTGTAAATTTTGCAAATGTACCACTGAAATTATAGCAAATTAACCACTGTAAATATTGCTAATTAACCACTGAAAATATTACAAATTTTCCCCAGAAAATATTTCAAACTTACCACTGAAATTATAGCAAATTAACCACTGTAAATATTGCAAATTTTCACTGCAAATATTGCAAATTTTCAAGTGTAAATATTCGAAATAAAATTGCAAATTTACCACTTAAATTATTGGAAATTAACCACTGTAAATATTGCAAACTTACCACTTAAATTATTGGAAATTTACCACTGTTAATATTTCAAATTTTCCACTGAAAATATTGCAAATTTACCACTGAAATTAGAGCAAATTAACCAATGAAATTATAGAAAATTAACCACTGTAAATATTGCTAATTAACCACTGTAAATATTGCAAATTTTCCACTGCAAATATTGCAAATTTACCACTGAAATTATTTCAAATTAACCACTGTAAATATTGCTAATTTACCACTTAAAATATTGCAAATTAACCACTCTAAATATTGTAAATTTACCACTGAAATTACAAAAAATTAACCACTGAAATTATAGCAAATTAACCACTGTAAACATTGCTAATTAACCACTGTAAATATTTCAAATTTTCCACTGTAAATATTGTAAATTCACCACTGAAATTATTTCAAATTAACCACTCTAAATATTGCAAATTTACCACTTAAATTATTGGAAATTAACCACTGTAAATATTGCAAATTTACCACTTAAATTATTGGAAATTAACCACTGTAAATATTGCAAATTAATCACTGAAATTATAGCAATTTTACCACTGAAAGTACAAAAAATTAACCACTGAAATTACAGCAAATTAACCACTGTAAATATTGCTAATTAACCATTGTAAATGTTGCAACATTTCCACTGCAAATATATCAAATTTACCACTGAAATTATATCAAATTAACCACTGTAAATATTGCAAATTTACCACTATAGATATTGCAAATTAAACACTGTAAATTTTGCAAATTTACCACTGAAATTATAGCAAAATAACCACTCTAAATATTGCTAATTAACCACTGAAAATATTACAGATTTTACACTGTAAATATTGTAAATTTAGCACTGAAATTATAGCAAATTAACCACTGTAAATATTTCTAATTAACCACTGAAAATATTACAAATTTTCCCCAGAAAATATTTCAAACTTACCACTGAAATTATAGCAAATTAACCACTGTAAATATTGCTAGTTAACCACTGAAAATATTGCAAATTTTCCACTGTAAATATTGCAAATTTACCACTGAAATTATAGCAAATTAACCACTGTAAATATTGCAAATTTTCACTGCAAATATTGCAAATTTTCAAGTGTAAATATTCGAAATAAACCACTGAAAATATTGCAAATTTACCACTTAAATTATTGGAAATTAACCACTGTAAATATTGCAAACTTACCACTTAAATTACTGGAAATTTACCACTTTAAATATTTCAAATTTTCCACTGAAAATATTGCAAATTTACCACTGAAATTAGAGTAAATTAACCAATGAAATTATAGCAAATTAACCACTGTAAATATTGCTAAATAACCACTGAAAATATTACAGATTTTACACTGTAAATATTGCAAATTTACCACTGAAATTATAGCAAATTAACCACTGTAAATATTGCAAATGTTCCGCTGCAAATATAGCAAATTTTCAAGTGTAAATATTCGAAATAGACAGCTGAAAATATTGCAAATTTACCACTTAAATTATTGGAAATTAACCACTGTAAATATTGCAAATGTACAACTTAAATTATTGGAAATTAACCACTGTAAATATTGCAAATTAATCACTGAAATTATAGCAATTTTACCACTGAAATTATAGCAAAATAACCACTGTAAATATTGAAAATTTACCACTTAAATTATTGGAAATTTACCACTGAAAATATTACAAATTTTCCCCAGAAAATATTTCAAACTTACAACTGAAATTATAGCAAATTAACCACTGTAAATATTGCTAGTTAACCACTGAAAATATTACAATTTTTCCACTGTAAATACTGCAAATTTACCACTGAAATTAAAACAAATTAACCACTGTAAGTATTGCTATTTAACTACTGCAAATATTGCAAATTTTCACTGCAAATATTGCAAGTTTTCAAGTGTAAATATTCGAAATAAACCACTGAAAATATTGCAAATTTACCACTTAAATTATTGGAAATTAACCACTGTAAATATTGCAAACTTACCACTTAAATTATTGTAAATTTACCACTGTAAATATTTCAAATTTTCCACTGAAAATATTGCAAATTTACCACTGAAATTAGAGCAAATTAACCACTGTAAATATTTCAAATTTACCACTTAATTATTGGAAATTAACCACTGTAAATATTGCAAATTAATCAGAGAAATTATAGCAAATTTACCACTGAAATTAGAGCAAATTAACCACTAGAAATAATTCAAATTTCCACTGAAATTATAGCAAATTAACCACTGTAAATATTGCTAATTAACCACTGAAAATATTACAGATTTTACACTGTAAATATTGCAAATTTACCACTGAAATTATAGCAAAATAACCACTGTAAATATTGCAAATTTTCCGCTGCAAATATAGCAAATTTTCAAGTGTAAATATTCGAAATTGACAACTGAAAATATTGCAAATTTACCACTTAAATTATTGGAAATTAACCACTGTAAATATTGCAAATGTACAACTTAAATTATTGGAAATTAACCACTGTAAATATTGCAAATTAATCACTGAAATTATAGCAATTTTACCACTGAAATTATAGCAAAATAACCACTGCAAATATTGAAAATTTCCGACTTTAATTATTGGAAATTTACCACTGAAAATATTACAAATTTTCCCCAGAAAATATTGCAAACTTACAACTGAAATTATAGCAAATTAACCACTGTAATTATTGCTAGTTAACCACTGAAAATATTACAATTTTTCCAATGTAAATACTGAAAATTTACCACTGAAATTAAAACAAATTAACCACTGTAAATATTGCTATTTAACTACTGCAAATATTGCAAATTTTCACTGCAAATATTGCAAATTTTCAAGTGTAAATATTCGAAATAAACCACTGAAAATATTGCAAATTTACCACTTAAATTATTGGAAATTTACCACTGTAAATATTTCAAATTTTCCACTGAAAATATTGCAAATTTACCACTGAAATTAGAGCAAATTAACCATTGTAAATATTTCAAATTTACCACTTAAATTATTGGAAATTAACCACTGTAAATATTGCAAATTTACCACTTAAATTATTGGAAATTAACCACTGTAAATATTGCAAATTAATCACTGAAATTATAGCAATTTTACCACTGAAATTACAAAAAATTAACCACTGAAATTATAGCAAATTAACCACTGTAAATATTGCTAATTAACCACTGTAAATATTGCAAATTTTCCAATGTAAATATTGCAAATTTACCACAGTAAATATTGCAAATTTACCTCTGAAATTATAGCAAATTAACCACTGTAAATATTGGTAATTAACCATTGGAAATGTTGCAACATTTCCACTGCAAATATATCAAATTTACCACTGAAATTATATCAAATTAACCACTGTAAATATTGCAAATTTACCACTGAAATTAGAGCAAATTAACCATTGTAAATATTTCAAATTTACCACTTAAATTATTGGAAATTAACCACTGTAAATATTGCAAATTAATCACTGAAATTATAGCAATTTTACCACTGAAATTACAAAATTTAACCACTGTAAATATTGCAAATTAACCACTGTAAATATTGCTAATTAACCACTGTAAATATTGCAAATTTTCCACTGTAAATATTGCAAATTTACCACAGTAAATATTGCAAATTTACCTCTAAAATTATAGCAAATTAACCACTGTAAATATTGCTAATTAACCATTGTAAATATTGCAACATTTCCACTGCAAATATATCAAATTTACCACTGAAATTATATCAAATTAACCACTGTAAATATTGCAAATTTACCACTGTAGATATTGCAAATTAAACACTGTAAATTTTGCAAATTTACCACTGAAATTATAGCAAATTAACCACTGTAAATATTGCTAATTAACCACTGAAAATATTACAGATTTTACACTGTAAATATTGCAAATTTACCACTGAAATTATAGCAAATTAACCACTGTAAATATTGCAAATTTTCCGCTGCAAATATAGCAAATTTGAAAGTGTAAATATTCGAAATTGACAACTGAAAATATTGCAAATTTACCACTTAAATTATTGGAAATTAACCACTGTAAATATTGCAAATGTACAACTTAAATTATTGGAAATTAACCACTGTAAATATTGCAAATTAATCACTGAAATTATAGCAATTTCACCACTGAAATTATAGCAAAATAACCACTGTAAATATTGAAAAGTTACCACTTAAATTATTGGAAATTTACCACTGAAAATATTACAAATTTTCCCCTGAAAATATTGCAAACTTACCACTGAAATTATAGCAAATTAACCACTGTAAATATTGCTAGTTAACCACTGAAAATATTACAATTTTTCCACTGTAAATACTGCAAATTTACCACTGAAATTAAAACAAATTAACCACTGTAAGTATTGCTATTTAACTACTGCAAATATTGCAAATTTTCACTGCAAATATTGCAAATTTTCAAGTGTAAATATTCGAAATAAACCACTGAAAATATTGCAAATTTACCACTTAAATTCTTGGAAATTAACCTCTGTAAATATTGCAAACTTACCACTTAAATTATTGGAAATTTACCACTGTAAATATTTCAAATTTTCCACTGAAAATATTGCAAATTTACCACTGAAATTAGAGCAAATTAACCATTGTAAATATTTCAAATTTACCACTTAATTATTGGAAATTAACCACTGTAAATATTGCAAATTAATCAGAGAAATTATAGCAAATTTACCACTGAAATTAGAGCAAATTAACCACTAGAAATAATTCAAATTTCCACTGAAATTATAGCAAATTAACCACTGTAAATATTGCTAATTAACCACTGAAAATATTACAGATTTTACACTGTAAATATTGCAAATTTACCACTGAAATTATAGCAAATTAACCTCTGTAAATATTGCAAATGTTCCGCTGCAAATATTGCAAATTTTCAAGTGTAAATATTCGAAATTAACAGCTGAAAATATTGCAAATTTACCACTTAAATTATTGGAAATTAACCACTGTAAATATTGCAAATTTACCACTTAAATTATTGGAAATTAACCACTGTAAATATTGCAAATTAATCACTGAAATTATAGCAATTTTACCACTGAAAGTACAAAAAATTAACCACTGAAATTACAGCAAATTAACCACTGTAAATATTGCTAATTAACCATTGTAAATGTTGCAATATTTGCACTGCAAATATATCAAATTTACCACTGAAATTATATCAAATTAACCACTGTAAATATTGCAAATTTACCACTATAGATATTGCAAATTAAACACTGTAAATTTTGCAAATTTACCACTGAAATTATAGCAAAATAACCACTGTAAATATTGCTAATTAACCACTGAAAATATTACAGATTTTACACTGTAAATATTGTAAATTTAGCACTGAAATTATAGCAAATTAACCACTGTAAATATTGCAAATTTTCACTGCAAATATTGCAAATTTTCAAGTGCAAATATTCGAAATAAACCACTGAAAATATTGCAAATTTACCACTTAAATTATTGGAAATTAACCACTGTAAATATTGCAAACTTACCACTTAAATTACTGGAAATTTACCACTTTAAATATTTCAAATTTTCCACTGAAAATATTGCAAATTTACCACTGAAATTAGAGTAAATTAACCAATGAAATTATAGAAAATTAACCACTGTAAATATTGCTAATTAACCACTGTAAATATTGCAGATTTTCCACTGCAAATATTGCAAATTTACCACTGAAATTATTTCAAATTAACCACTGTAAATATTGCAAATTTACCACTTAAAATATTGCAAATTAACCACTCTAAATATTGTAAATTTACCACTGAAATTACAAAAAATTAACCACTGAAATTATAGCAAATTAACCACTGTAAATATTGCTAATTAACCACTGTAAATATTTCAAATTTTCCACTGTAAATATTGTAAATTTACCACTGAAATTATTTCAAATTAACCACTGTAAATATTGCAAATTTTCCACTTAAATTATTGGAAATTAACCACTGTAAATATTGCAAGTTTACCACTTAAATTATAGCAATTTTACCACAGAAATTATAGCAAAATAACCAATGTAAATATTGCAAATTTACCGCTTAAATTATTTGAAATTTACCACTGTAAATATTACAAATTTTCCACTGTAAATATTGCAAATTTACCACTGAAATTACAGCAAATTAACCACTGTAAATATTGCTAATTAACCACTGAAAATATTACAAATTTTCCCCTGAAAATATTTCAAACTTACCACTGAAATTATAGCAAATTAACCACTGTAAATATTGCTAGTTAACCACTGAAAATATTATAAATTTTCCACTGTAAATATTGCAAATTTACAACTGAAATTATAGCAAATTAAGCACTGTAAATATTGCTATTTAAGCACTGCAAATATTGCAAATTTTCCCCTGAAAATATTTCAAACTTACCACTGAAATTATAGCAAACTAACCACTGTAAATATTGCTAGTTAACCACTGAAAATATTATAAATTTTCCACTGTAAATATTACAAATTTACAACTGAAATTATAGCAAATTAACCACTGTAAATATTGCTATTTAAGCACTGCAAATATTGCAAATTTTCACTGCAAATATTGCAAATATTCAAGTGCAAATATTCGAAATTAACCACTGAAAATATTGCAAAATTACCACTTAAATTATTGGAAATTAACCACTGTAAATATTTCAAATTTTCCACTGAAAATATTGCAAATTTACCACTGAAATTAGAGCAAATTAACCTCTCTAAATATTTCAAATTTACCACTTAAATTAATGGAAATTAGCCACTTAAATATTGCATATTAATCACTGAAATTATAGCAATATTACCCCTGAAATTATAGCAAATTAACCACTGTAAATATTGCAAATTTTCCACTGTAAATATTGCAAATTTACCACAGAAATTATAGCAAATTAACCACTGTAAATATTGCTAATTAACCATTGTAAATATTGCAAATTTTCCACTGCAAATATTGCAAATTTACCACTGAAAATATATCAAATCAACCACTGTAAATATTGCAAATTTACCACTGTAGATATTGCACATTAAACACTGTAAATATTGCAAATTTACCACTGAAATTATAGCAAATTAACCACTGTAAATATTGCAAATTTACCACTTAAATTATTGGAAATTAACCACTGTAAATATTGCAAATTAATCACTGAAATTATAGCAATTTTACCACTGAAATTACAAAAAATTAACCACTGAAATTATAGCAAATTAACCACTGTAAATATTGCTAATTAACCATTGTAAATGTTGCAACATTTCCACTGCAAATATATCAAATTTACCACTGAAATTATATCAAATTAACCACTGTAAATATTGCTAATTAACCACTGTAAATATTTCAAATTTTCCACTGTAAATATTGTAAATTTACCACTGAAATTATTTCAAATTAACCACTGTAAATATTGCAAATTTTCACTGCAAATATTGCAAATTTTCAAGTGTAAATATTCGAAATAAAATTGCAAATTTACCACTTAAATTATTGGAAATTAACCACTGTAAATATTGCAAACTTACCACTTAAATTATTGGAAATTTACCACTGTTAATATTTCAAATTTTCCACTGAAAATATTGCAAATTTACCACTGAAATTAGAGCAAATTAACCAATGAAATTATAGAAAATTAACCACTGTAAATATTGCTAATTAACCACTGTAAATATTGCAAATTTTCCACTGCAAATATTGCAAATTTACCACTGAAATTATTTCAAATTAACCACTGTAAATATTGCTAATTTACCACTTAAAATATTGCAAATTAACCACTCTAAATATTGTAAATTTACCACTGAAATTACAAAAAATTAACCACTGAAATTATAGCAAATTAACCACTGTAAACATTGCTAATTAACCACTGTAAATATTTCAAATTTTCCACTGTAAATATTGTAAATTTACCACTGAAATTATTTCAAATTAACCACTCTAAATATTGCAAATTTTCCACTTAAATTATTGGAAATTAACCACTGTAAATATTGCAAATTTACCACTTAAATTATTGGAAATTAACCACTGTAAATATTGCAAATTAATCACTGAAATTATAGCAATTTTACCACTGAAAGTACAAAAAATTAACCACTGAAATTACAGCAAATTAACCACTGTAAATATTGCTAATTAACCATTGTAAATGTTGCAACATTTCCACTGCAAATATATCAAATTTACCACTGAAATTATATCAAATTAACCACTGTAAATATTGCAAATTTACCACTATAGATATTGCAAATTAAACACTGTAAATTTTGCAAATTTACCACTGAAATTATAGCAAAATAACCACTGTAAATATTGCTAATTAACCACTGAAAATATTACAGATTTTACACTGTAAATATTGTAAATTTAGCACTGAAATTATAGCAAATTAACCACTGTAAATATTTCTAATTAACCACTGAAAATATTACAAATTTTCCCCAGAAAATATTTCAAACTTACCACTGAAATTATAGCAAATTAACCACTGTAAATATTGCTAGTTAACCACTGAAAATATTGCAAATTTTCCACTGTAAATATTGCAAATTTACCACTGAAATTATAGCAAATTAACCACTGTAAATATTGCAAATTTTCACTGCAAATATTGCAAATTTTCAAGTGTAAATATTCGAAATAAACCACTGAAAATATTGCAAATTTACCACTTAAATTATTGGAAATTAACCACTGTAAATATTGCAAACTTACCACTTAAATTACTGGAAATTTACCACTTTAAATATTTCAAATTTTCCACTGAAAATATTGCAAATTTACCACTGAAATTAGAGTAAATTAACCAATGAAATTATAGAAAATTAACCACTGTAAATATTGCTAATTAACCATAGTAAATATTGCAAATTTTCCACTGCAAATATTGCAAATTTACCACTGAAATTATTTCAAATTAACCACTGTAAATATTGCAAATTTACCACTTAAAATATTGCAAATTAACCACTCTAAATATTGTAAATTTACCACTGAAATTACAAAAAATTAACCACTGAAATTATAGCAAATTAACCACTGTAAATATTGCTAATTAACCACTGTAAATATTTCAAATTTTCCACTGTAAATATTGTAAATTTACCACTGAAATTATTTTAAATTAACCACTCTAAATATTGCAAATTTTCCACTTAAATTATTGGATATTAACCACTGTAAATATTGCAAATTTACCACTTCAATTATTGGAAATTAACCTCTGTAAATATTGCAAGTTTACCACTTAAATTATAGCAATTTTACCACAGAAATTATAGCAAAATAACCAATGTAAATATTGCAAATTTACCACTTAAATTATTTGAAATTTACCACTGTAAATATTACAAATTTTCCACTGTAAATATTGCAAATTTACCACTGAAATTACAGCAAATTAACCACTGTAAATATTGCTAATTAACCACTGAAAATATTACAAATTTTCCCCTGAAAATATTTCAAACTTACCACTGAAATTATAGCAAATTAACCACTGTAAATATTGCTAGTTAACCACTGAAAATATTATAAATTTTCCACTGGAAATATTGCAAATTTACAACTGAAATTATAGCAAATTAACCACTGTAAATATTGCTATTTAAGCACTGTAAATATTGCAAATTTTCCCCTGAAAATATTTCAAACTTACCACTGAAATTATAGCAAATTAACCACTGTAAATATTGCTAGTTAACCACTGAAAATATTATAAATTTTCCACTGTAAATATTGCAAATTTACAACTGAAATTATAGCAAATTAACCACTGTAAATATTGCTATTTAAGCACTGCAAATATTGCAAATTTTCACTGCAAATATTGCAAATATTCAAGTGCAAATATTCGAAATTAACCACTGAAAATATTGCAAAATTACCACTTAAATTATTGGAAATTAACCACTGTAAATATTTCAAATTTTCCACTGAAAATATTGCAAATTTACCACTGAAATTAGAGCAAATTAACCTCTCTAAATATTTCAAATTTACCACTTAAATTAATGGAAATTAGCCACTTAAATATTGCATATTAATCACTGAAATTATAGCAATATTACCCCTGAAATTATAGCAAATTAAAAACTGTAAATATTGCAAATTTTCCACTGTAAATATTGCAAATTTACCACAGAAATTATAGCAAATTAACCACTGTAAATATTGCTAATTAACCATTGTAAATATTGCAAATTTTCCACCGCAAATATTGCAAATTTACCACTGAAAATATATCAAATTAACCACTGTAAATATTGCAAATTTACCACTGTAGATATTGCAAATTAAACACTGTAAATTTTGCAAATATACCACTGAAATTATAGCAAATTAACCACTGTAAATATTGCTAATTAACCACTGAAAATATTACAGATTTTACACTGTAAATATTGCAAATTTACCACTGAAATTATAGCAAATTAACCACTGTAAATATTGCAAATTTACCACTTAAATTATTGGAAATTAACCACTGTAAATATTGCAAATTAATCACTGAAATTATAGCAATTTTACCACTGAAATTACAAAAAATTAACCACTGAAATTATAGCAAATTAACCACTGTAAATATTGCTAATTAACCATTGTAAATGTTGCAACATTTCCACTGCAAATATATCAAATTTACCACTGAAATTATATCAAATTAACCACTGTAAATATTGCAAATTTACCACTATAGATATTGCAAATTAAACACTGTAAATTTTGCAAATGTACCACTGAAATTATAGCAAATTAACCACTGTAAATATTGCTAATTAACCACTGAAAATATTACAAATTTTCCCCAGAAAATATTTCAAACTTACCACTGAAATTATAGCAAATTAACCACTGTAAATATTGCAAATTTTCACTGCAAATATTGCAAATTTTCAAGTGTAAATATTCGAAATAAAATTGCAAATTTACCACTTAAATTATTGGAAATTAACCACTGTAAATATTGCAAACTTACCACTTAAATTATTGGAAATTTACCACTGTTAATGTTTCAAATTTTCCACTGAAAATATTGCAAATTTACCACTGAAATTAGAGCAAATTAACCAATGAAATTATAGAAAATTAACCACTGTAAATATTGCTAATTAATCTCTGTAAATATTGCAAATTTTCCACTGCAAATATTGCAAATTTACCACTGAAATTATTTCAAATTAACCACTGTAAATATTGCAAATTTACCACTTAAAATATTGCAAATTAACCACTCTAAATATTGTAAATTTACCACTGAAATTACAAAAAATTAACCACTGAAATTATAGCAAATTAACCACTGTAAACATTGCTAATTAACCACTGTAAATATTTCAAATTTTCCACTGTAAATATTGTAAATTTACCACTGAAATTATTTCAAATTAACCACTCTAAATATTGCAAATTTACCACTTAAATTATTGGAAATTAACCACTGTAAATATTGCAAATTTACCACTTAAATTATTGGAAATTAACCACTGTAAATATTGCAAATTAATCACTGAAATTATAGCAATTTTACCACTGAAATTATAGCAAAATAACCACTGTAAATATTGCTAATTAACCACTGAAAATATTACAAATTTTCCCCTGAAAATATTTCAAACTTACCACTGAAATTATAGCAAATTATCCAATGTAAATATTGCTAGTTAACCACTGAAAATATTACAAGTTTTCCACTGTAAATATTACAAATTTACCACTGAAATTATAGCAAATTAACCACTGTAAATATTGCTATTTAAGCACTGCAAATATTGCAAATTTTCACTGCAAATATTGCAAATATTCAAGTGTAAATATTCGAAATTAACCACTGAAAATATTGCAAAATTACCACTTAAATTATTGGAAATTAACCACTGTAAATATTTCAAATTTTCCACTGTAAATATTGCAAATTTACCACTGAAATTATAGCAAATTAACCACTGTAAATATTGCTAATTAACCATTGTAAATATTGCAAATTTTCCACTGCAAATATTGCAAATTTACCACTGAAAATATATCAAATTAACCACTGTAAATATTGCAAATTTACCACTGTAGATATTGCAAATTAAACACTGTAAATTTTGCAAATTTACCACTGAAATTATAGCAAATTAACCACTGTAAATATTGCTAATTAACCACTGAAAATATTACAGATTCTACACTGTAAATATTGCAAATTTACCACTGAAATTATAGCAAATTAACCACTGTAAATATTGCAAATTTACCACTGTAGATATTGCAAATTTTCAAGTGTAAATATTCGAAATTAACAGCTGAAAATATTGCAAATTTACCACTTAAATTATTGGAAATTAACCACTGTAAATATTGCAAATTTACAACTTAAATTATTGGAAATTAACCACTGTAAATATTGCAAATTAATCACTGAAATTACAGCAATTTTACCACTGAAATTATAGCAAAATAACCGCTGTAAATATTGAAAATTTACCACTTAAATTATTGGAAATTTACCACTGAAAATATTACAAATTTTCCCCTGAAAATATTGCAAACTTACAACTGAAATAATAGCAAATTATCCACTGTAAATATTGCTAGTTAACCACTGAAAATATTACAATTTTTCCACTGTAAATACTGCAAATTTACCACTGAAATTAAAACAAATTAACCACTGTAAGTATTGCTATTTAACTACTGCAAATATTGCAAATTTTCAGTGCAAATATTGCAAGTTTTCAAGTGTAAATATTCGAAATAAACCACTGAAAATATTGCAAATTTACCACTTAAATTATTGGAAATTAACCACTGTAAATATTGCAAACTTACCACTTAAATTATTGGAAATTTACCACTGTAAATATTTCAAATTTTCCACTGAAAATATTGCAAATTTACCACTGAAATTAGAGCAAATTAACCACTGTAAATATTGCAAATTAATCAGAGAAATTATAGCAAATTTACCACTGAAATTAGAGCAAATTAAACACTAGAAATAATTCAAATTTCCACTGAAATTATAGCAAATTAACCACTGTAAATATTGCAAATTTACCAGTTAAGTTTTTGGCAATTTACCACTGTAAATATAGCAAATTTACCACTGAAATTATAGCAAATACAGCACTGAAATATTTCAAATTTTCCACTGTAAATATTGCAAATTTACCGCTGTAAATATTACAAATTTACCACTGAAATTATAGCAAATTAACCACTGTAAATATTGCTAATTAACCACTGTAAATATTGCAAACTGTCAACTGCAAATATTGCAAATTTACCACTGAAATTATATCAAATTACTCACTGTAAATATTGCAAACTTACCGCTGAAAATATTGCAAATAAATCACTCTAAATATTGCAAATTAATCACTGAAATTATAGCAATTTTACCACTGAAATTACAAAATTTAACCACTGTAAATATTGCAAATTAACCACTGTAAATATTGCTAATTAACCACTGTAAATATTGCAAATTTTCCACTGTAAATATTGCAAATTTACCACAGTAAATATTGCAAATTTACCTCTAAAATTATAGCAAATTAACCACTGTAAATATTGCTAATTAACCATTGTAAATATTGCAACATTTCCACTGCAAATATATCAAATTTACCACTGAAATTATATCAAATTAACCACTGTAAATATTGCAAATTTACCACTGTAGATATTGCAAATTAAACACTGTAAATTTTGCAAATTTACCACTGAAATTATAGCAAATTAACCACTGTAAATATTGCTAATTAACCACTGAAAATATTACAGATTTTACACTGTAAATATTGCAAATTTACCACTGAAATTATAGCAAATTAACCACTGTAAATATTGCAAATTTTCCGCTGCAAATATAGCAAATTTGAAAGTGTAAATATTCGAAATTGACAACTGAAAATATTGCAAATTTACCACTTAAATTATTGGAAATTAACCACTGTAAATATTGCAAATGTACAACTTAAATTATTGGAAATTAACCACTGTAAATATTGCAAATTAATCACTGAAATTATAGCAATTTCACCACTGAAATTATAGCAAAATAACCACTGTAAATATTGAAAAGTTACCACTTAAATTATTGGAAATTTACCACTGAAAATATTACAAATTTTCCCCTGAAAATATTGCAAACTTACCACTGAAATTATAGCAAATTAACCACTGTAAATATTGCTAGTTAACCACTGAAAATATTACAATTTTTCCACTGTAAATACTGCAAATTTACCACTGAAATTAAAACAAATTAACCACTGTAAGTATTGCTATTTAACTACTGCAAATATTGCAAATTTTCACTGCAAATATTGCAAATTTTCAAGTGTAAATATTCGAAATAAACCACTGAAAATATTGCAAATTTACCACTTAAATTCTTGGAAATTAACCTCTGTAAATATTGCAAACTTACCACTTAAATTATTGGAAATTTACCACTGTAAATATTTCAAATTTTCCACTGAAAATATTGCAAATTTACCACTGAAATTAGAGCAAATTAACCATTGTAAATATTTCAAATTTACCACTTAATTATTGGAAATTAACCACTGTAAATATTGCAAATTAATCAGAGAAATTATAGCAAATTTACCACTGAAATTAGAGCAAATTAACCACTAGAAATAATTCAAATTTCCACTGAAATTATAGCAAATTAACCACTGTAAATATTGCTAATTAACCACTGAAAATATTACAGATTTTACACTGTAAATATTGCAAATTTACCACTGAAATTATAGCAAATTAACCTCTGTAAATATTGCAAATGTTCCGCTGCAAATATTGCAAATTTTCAAGTGTAAATATTCGAAATTAACAGCTGAAAATATTGCAAATTTACCACTTAAATTATTGGAAATTAACCACTGTAAATATTGCAAATTTACCACTTAAATTATTGGAAATTAACCACTGTAAATATTGCAAATTAATCACTGAAATTATAGCAATTTTACCACTGAAAGTACAAAAAATTAACCACTGAAATTACAGCAAATTAACCACTGTAAATATTGCTAATTAACCATTGTAAATGTTGCAATATTTGCACTGCAAATATATCAAATTTACCACTGAAATTATATCAAATTAACCACTGTAAATATTGCAAATTTACCACTATAGATATTGCAAATTAAACACTGTAAATTTTGCAAATTTACCACTGAAATTATAGCAAAATAACCACTGTAAATATTGCTAATTAACCACTGAAAATATTACAGATTTTACACTGTAAATATTGTAAATTTAGCACTGAAATTATAGCAAATTAACCACTGTAAATATTGCAAATTTTCACTGCAAATATTGCAAATTTTCAAGTGCAAATATTCGAAATAAACCACTGAAAATATTGCAAATTTACCACTTAAATTATTGGAAATTAACCACTGTAAATATTGCAAACTTACCACTTAAATTACTGGAAATTTACCACTTTAAATATTTCAAATTTTCCACTGAAAATATTGCAAATTTACCACTGAAATTAGAGTAAATTAACCAATGAAATTATAGAAAATTAACCACTGTAAATATTGCTAATTAACCACTGTAAATATTGCAGATTTTCCACTGCAAATATTGCAAATTTACCACTGAAATTATTTCAAATTAACCACTGTAAATATTGCAAATTTACCACTTAAAATATTGCAAATTAACCACTCTAAATATTGTAAATTTACCACTGAAATTACAAAAAATTAACCACTGAAATTATAGCAAATTAACCACTGTAAATATTGCTAATTAACCACTGTAAATATTTCAAATTTTCACTGTAAATATTGTAAATTTACCACTGAAATTATTTCAAATTAACCACTGTAAATATTGCAAATTTTCCACTTAAATTATTGGAAATTAACCACTGTAAATATTGCAAGTTTACCACTTAAATTATAGCAATTTTACCACAGAAATTATAGCAAAATAACCAATGTAAATATTGCAAATTTACCGCTTAAATTATTTGAAATTTACCACTGTAAATATTACAAATTTTCCACTGTAAATATTGCAAATTTACCACTGAAATTACAGCAAATTAACCACTGTAAATATTGCTAATTAACCACTG
The DNA here is from genome assembly GCA_028020825.1 of Podargus strigoides. Classification (NCBI taxonomy): domain Eukaryota; kingdom Metazoa; phylum Chordata; class Aves; order Caprimulgiformes; family Podargidae; genus Podargus; species Podargus strigoides. Next base: position 19,100 of record CM051642.1, on the reverse strand, counting down.
AAAATATTACAAATTTTCCCCTGAAAATATTTCAAACTTACCACTGAAATTATAGCAAATTAACCACTGTAAATATTGCTAGTTAACCACTGAAAATATTATAAATTTTCCACTGTAAATATTGCAAATTTACAACTGAAATTATAGCAAATTAAGCACTGTAAATATTGCTATTTAAGCACTGCAAATATTGCAAATTTTCCCCTGAAAATATTTCAAACTTACCACTGAAATTATAGCAAACTAACCACTGTAAATATTGCTAGTTAACCACTGAAAATATTATAAATTTTCCACTGTAAATATTACAAATTTACAACTGAAATTATAGCAAATTAACCACTGTAAATATTGCTATTTAAGCACTGCAAATATTGCAAATTTTCACTGCAAATATTGCAAATATTCAAGTGCAAATATTCGAAATTAACCACTGAAAATATTGCAAAATTACCACTTAAATTATTGGAAATTAACCACTGTAAATATTTCAAATTTTCCACTGAAAATATTGCAAATTTACCACTGAAATTAGAGCAAATTAACCTCTCTAAATATTTCAAATTTACCACTTAAATTAATGGAAATTAGCCACTTAAATATTGCATATTAATCACTGAAATTATAGCAATATTACCCCTGAAATTATAGCAAATTAACCACTGTAAATATTGCAAATTTACCACAGAAATTATAGCAAATTAACCACTGTAAATATTGCTAATTAACCATTGTAAATATTGCAAATTTTCCACTGCAAATATTGCAAATTTACCACTGAAAATATATCAAATCAACCACTGTAAATATTGCAAATTTACCACTGTAGATATTGCACATTAAACACTGTAAATATTGCAAATTTACCACTGAAATTATAGCAAATTAACCACTGTAAATATTGCAAATTTACCACTTAAATTATTGGAAATTAACCACTGTAAATATTGCAAATTAATCACTGAAATTATAGCAATTTTACCACTGAAATTACAAAAAATTAACCACTGAAATTATAGCAAATTAACCACTGTAAATATTGCTAATTAACCATTGTAAATGTTGCAACATTTCCACTGCAAATATATCAAATTTACCACTGAAATCATATCAAATTAACCACTGTAAATATTGCAAATTTACCACTATAGATATTGCAAATTAAACACTGTAAATTTTGCAAATGTACCACTGAAATTATAGCAAATTAACCACTGTAAATATTGCTAATTAACCACTGAAAATATTACAAATTTTCCCCAGAAAATATTTCAAACTTACCACTGAAATTATAGCAAATTAACCACTGTAAATATTGCAAATTTTCACTGCAAATATTGCAAATTTTCAAGTGTAAATATTCGAAATAAAATTGCAAATTTACCACTTAAATTATTGGAAATTAACCACTGTAAATATTGCAAACTTACCACTTAAATTATTGGAAATTTACCACTGTTAATATTTCAAATTTTCCACTGAAAATATTGCAAATTTACCACTGAAATTAGAGCAAATTAACCAATGAAATTATAGAAAATTAACCACTGTAAATATTGCTAATTAACCACTGTAAATATTGCAAATTTTCCACTGCAAATATTGCAAATTTACCACTGAAATTATTTCAAATTAACCACTGTAAATATTGCTAATTTACCACTTAAAATATTGCAAATTAACCACTCTAAATATTGTAAATTTACCACTGAAATTACAAAAAATTAACCACTGAAATTATAGCAAATTAACCACTGTAAACATTGCTAATTAACCACTGTAAATATTTCAAATTTTCCACTGTAAATATTGTAAATTTACCACTGAAATTATTTCAAATTAACCACTCTAAATATTGCAAATTTTCCACTTAAATTATTGGAAATTAACCACTGTAAATATTGCAAATTTACCACTTAAATTATTGGAAATTAACCACTGTAAATATTGCAAATTAATCACTGAAATTATAGCAATTTTACCACTGAAAGTACAAAAAATTAACCACTGAAATTACAGCAAATTAACCACTGTAAATATTGCTAATTAACCATTGTAAATGTTGCAACATTTCCACTGCAAATATATCAAATTTACCACTGAAATTATATCAAATTAACCACTGTAAATATTGCAAATTTACCACTATAGATATTGCAAATTAAACACTGTAAATTTTGCAAATTTACCACTGAAATTATAGCAAAATAACCACTGTAAATATTGCTAATTAACCACTGAAAATATTACAGATTTTACACTGTAAATATTGTAAATTTAGCACTGAAATTATAGCAAATTAACCACTGTAAATATTTCTAATTAACCACTGAAAATATTACAAATTTTCCCCAGAAAATATTTCAAACTTACCACTGAAATTATAGCAAATTAACCACTGTAAATATTGCTAGTTAACCACTGAAAATATTGCAAATTTTCCACTGTAAATATTGCAAATTTACCACTGAAATTATAGCAAATTAACCACTGTAAATATTGCTAATTAACCACTGTAAATATTTCAAATTTTCCACTGTAAATATTGTAAATTTACCACTGAAATTATTTTAAATTAACCACTCTAAATATTGCAAATTTTCCACTTAAATTATTGGATATTAACCACTGTAAATATTGCAAATTTACCACTTCAATTATTGGAAATTAACCTCTGTAAATATTGCAAGTTTACCACTTAAATTATAGCAATTTTACCACAGAAATTATAGCAAAATAACCAATGTAAATATTGCAAATTTACCACTTAAATTATTTGAAATTTACCACTGTAAATATTACAAATTTTCCACTGTAAATATTGCAAATTTACCACTGAAATTACAGCAAATTAACCACTGTAAATATTGCTAATTAACCACTGAAAATATTACAAATTTTCCCCTGAAAATATTTCAAACTTACCACTGAAATTATAGCAAATTAACCACTGTAAATATTGCTAGTTAACCACTGAAAATATTATAAATTTTCCACTGGAAATATTGCAAATTTACAACTGAAATTATAGCAAATTAACCACTGTAAATATTGCTATTTAAGCACTGTAAATATTGCAAATTTTCCCCTGAAAATATTTCAAACTTACCACTGAAATTATAGCAAATTAACCACTGTAAATATTGCTAGTTAACCACTGAAAATATTATAAATTTTCCACTGTAAATATTGCAAATTTACAACTGAAATTATAGCAAATTAACCACTGTAAATATTGCTATTTAAGCACTGCAAATATTGCAAATTTTCACTGCAAATATTGCAAATATTCAAGTGCAAATATTCGAAATTAACCACTGAAAATATTGCAAAATTACCACTTAAATTATTGGAAATTAACCACTGTAAATATTTCAAATTTTCCACTGAAAATATTGCAAATTTACCACTGAAATTAGAGCAAATTAACCTCTCTAAATATTTCAAATTTACCACTTAAATTAATGGAAATTAGCCACTTAAATATTGCATATTAATCACTGAAATTATAGCAATATTACCCCTGAAATTATAGCAAATTAAAAACTGTAAATATTGCAAATTTTCCACTGTAAATATTGCAAATTTACCACAGAAATTATAGCAAATTAACCACTGTAAATATTGCTAATTAACCATTGTAAATATTGCAAATTTTCCACCGCAAATATTGCAAATTTACCACTGAAAATATATCAAATTAACCACTGTAAATATTGCAAATTTACCACTGTAGATATTGCAAATTAAACACTGTAAATTTTGCAAATATACCACTGAAATTATAGCAAATTAACCACTGTAAATATTGCTAATTAACCACTGAAAATATTACAGATTTTACACTGTAAATATTGCAAATTTACCACTGAAATTATAGCAAATTAACCACTGTAAATATTGCAAATTTACCACTTAAATTATTGGAAATTAACCACTGTAAATATTGCAAATTAATCACTGAAATTATAGCAATTTTACCACTGAAATTACAAAAAATTAACCACTGAAATTATAGCAAATTAACCACTGTAAATATTGCTAATTAACCATTGTAAATGTTGCAACATTTCCACTGCAAATATATCAAATTTACCACTGAAATTATATCAAATTAACCACTGTAAATATTGCAAATTTACCACTATAGATATTGCAAATTAAACACTGTAAATTTTGCAAATGTACCACTGAAATTATAGCAAATTAACCACTGTAAATATTGCTAATTAACCACTGAAAATATTACAAATTTTCCCCAGAAAATATTTCAAACTTACCACTGAAATTATAGCAAATTAACCACTGTAAATATTGCAAATTTTCACTGCAAATATTGCAAATTTTCAAGTGTAAATATTCGAAATAAAATTGCAAATTTACCACTTAAATTATTGGAAATTAACCACTGTAAATATTGCAAACTTACCACTTAAATTATTGGAAATTTACCACTGTTAATATTTCAAATTTTCCACTGAAAATATTGCAAATTTACCACTGAAATTAGAGCAAATTAACCAATGAAATTATAGAAAATTAACCACTGTAAATATTGCTAATTAATCTCTGTAAATATTGCAAATTTTCCACTGCAAATATTGCAAATTTACCACTGAAATTATTTCAAATTAACCACTGTAAATATTGCAAATTTACCACTTAAAATATTGCAAATTAACCACTCTAAATATTGTAAATTTACCACTGAAATTACAAAAAATTAACCACTGAAATTATAGCAAATTAACCACTGTAAACATTGCTAATTAACCACTGTAAATATTTCAAATTTTCCACTGTAAATATTGTAAATTTACCACTGAAATTATTTCAAATTAACCACTCTAAATATTGCAAATTTACCACTTAAATTATTGGAAATTAACCACTGTAAATATTGCAAATTTACCACTTAAATTATTGGAAATTAACCACTGTAAATATTGCAAATTAATCACTGAAATTATAGCAATTTTACCACTGAAATTATAGCAAAATAACCACTGTAAATATTGCTAATTAACCACTGAAAATATTACAAATTTTCCCCTGAAAATATTTCAAACTTACCACTGAAATTATAGCAAATTATCCAATGTAAATATTGCTAGTTAACCACTGAAAATATTACAAGTTTTCCACTGTAAATATTACAAATTTACCACTGAAATTATAGCAAATTAACCACTGTAAATATTGCTATTTAAGCACTGCAAATATTGCAAATTTTCACTGCAAATATTGCAAATATTCAAGTGTAAATATTCGAAATTAACCACTGAAAATATTGCAAAATTACCACTTAAATTATTGGAAATTAACCACTGTAAATATTTCAAATTTTCCACTGTAAATATTGCAAATTTACCACTGAAATTATAGCAAATTAACCACTGTAAATATTGCTAATTAACCATTGTAAATATTGCAAATTTTCCACTGCAAATATTGCAAATTTACCACTGAAAATATATCAAATTAACCACTGTAAATATTGCAAATTTACCACTGTAGATATTGCAAATTAAACACTGTAAATTTTGCAAATTTACCACTGAAATTATAGCAAATTAACCACTGTAAATATTGCTAATTAACCACTGAAAATATTACAGATTCTACACTGTAAATATTGCAAATTTACCACTGAAATTATAGCAAATTAACCACTGTAAATATTGCAAATTTACCACTGTAGATATTGCAAATTTTCAAGTGTAAATATTCGAAATTAACAGCTGAAAATATTGCAAATTTACCACTTAAATTATTGGAAATTAACCACTGTAAATATTGCAAATTTACAACTTAAATTATTGGAAATTAACCACTGTAAATATTGCAAATTAATCACTGAAATTACAGCAATTTTACCACTGAAATTATAGCAAAATAACCGCTGTAAATATTGAAAATTTACCACTTAAATTATTGGAAATTTACCACTGAAAATATTACAAATTTTCCCCTGAAAATATTGCAAACTTACAACTGAAATAATAGCAAATTATCCACTGTAAATATTGCTAGTTAACCACTGAAAATATTACAATTTTTCCACTGTAAATACTGCAAATTTACCACTGAAATTAAAACAAATTAACCACTGTAAGTATTGCTATTTAACTACTGCAAATATTGCAAATTTTCAGTGCAAATATTGCAAGTTTTCAAGTGTAAATATTCGAAATAAACCACTGAAAATATTGCAAATTTACCACTTAAATTATTGGAAATTAACCACTGTAAATATTGCAAACTTACCACTTAAATTATTGGAAATTTACCACTGTAAATATTTCAAATTTTCCACTGAAAATATTGCAAATTTACCACTGAAATTAGAGCAAATTAACCACTGTAAATATTGCAAATTAATCAGAGAAATTATAGCAAATTTACCACTGAAATTAGAGCAAATTAAACACTAGAAATAATTCAAATTTCCACTGAAATTATAGCAAATTAACCACTGTAAATATTGCAAATTTACCAGTTAAGTTTTTGGCAATTTACCACTGTAAATATAGCAAATTTACCACTGAAATTATAGCAAATACAGCACTGAAATATTTCAAATTTTCCACTGTAAATATTGCAAATTTACCGCTGTAAATATTACAAATTTACCACTGAAATTATAGCAAATTAACCACTGTAAATATTGCTAATTAACCACTGTAAATATTGCAAACTGTCAACTGCAAATATTGCAAATTTACCACTGAAATTATATCAAATTACTCACTGTAAATATTGCAAACTTACCGCTGAAAATATTGCAAATAAATCACTCTAAATATTGCAAATTAACCACTGAAATTATAGCAAATTTACCACTGTAAATATTGCAAATTAACCGCTGTAAATATTGCAAATTTACCACTGAAATTATATCAAATTAACCACTGTAAATATTGCGAATTAATCACTGAAATTATTGCAAATTTACCACTGAAATTATATCAAATTAACCACTGTAAATATTGCGAATTAATCACTGAAATTATTGCAAATTTACCACTGAAATTATACCAAATTAACCACTGTAAATATTGTAAATTAACCACTGTAAATATTGCTAATTAACCACTGTAAATATTGCAAATTTTCCACTGCAAGTTTTGCAAATTTAGCACTGAAATTATTTCAAATTAACCACTGTAAATATTGCAAATTTACCACTTAAAGTATTGCAAATTAACCACTCTAAATATTGTAAATTTACCACTGAAATTACAAAAAATTAACCACTGAAATTATAGCAAATTAACCACTGTAAATATTGCTAATTAACCACTGTAAATATTGCAAATTTACCACTGAAATTATTTCTAATTAACCACTCTAAATATTGCAAATTTACCACTTAAATTATTGGAAATTAACCACTGTAAATATTGCAAATTTACCACTTAAATTATTGGAAATTAATCACTGTAAATATTGCAAATTAACCACTGTAAATATTGCGAATTAATCACTGAAATTATTGCAAATTTACCACTGAAATTATATCAAATTAACCACTGTAAATACTGTAAATTAACCACTGTAAATATTGCAAATTTACCACTGAAATTATTTCAAATTAACCACTGTAAATATTGAAAATTTTCAAGTGTAAATATTCGAAATTAACAGCTGAAAATATTGCAAATTTACCACTTAAATTATTGGAAATTAACCACTGTAAATATTGCAAATTAATCACTGAAATTATAGCAATTTTACCACAGAAATTATAGCAAAATAACCACTGTAAATATTTCAAAATTACCGCTTAAATTATTGGAAATTTACCACTGTAAATACTACAAATTTTCCACTGTAAATATTGCAAATTTACCACTGAAATTATAGCAAATTAACCACTGTAAATATTGCTAATTAACCACTGAAAATATTACAAATTTTCCCCTGAAAATATTTCAAACTTACCACTGAAATTATAGCAAATTAACCACTGTAAATATTGCTAGTTAACCACTGAAAATATTACAAATTTTCCACTGTAAATATTGCAAATTTACCACTGAAATTATAGCAAATTAAACACTGTAAATATTGCTATTTAAGCACTGCAAATATTGCAAATTTTCACTGCAAATATTGCAAATATTCAAGTGAAAATATTCGAAATTAACCTCTGAAAATATTGCAAATTTACCACTGAAATTAGAGCAAATTAACCTCTCTAAATATTTCAAATTTACCACTTAAATTAAGGGAAATTAGCCACTTAAATATTGCATATTAATCACTGAAATTATAGCAATATTACCCCTGAAATTAGAGCAAATTAACCACTGTAAATATTGCAAATTTTCCACTGTAAATATTGCAAATTTACCACAGAAATTATAGCAAATTAACCACTGTATATATTGCTAATTAACCATTGTAAATATTGCAAATTTTCCACTGCAAATATTGCAAATTTACCATTGAAAATATATCAAATTAACCACTGTAAATATTGCAAATTTACCACTGTAGATATTGCAAATTAAACACTGTAAATTTTGCTAATTTACCACTGAAATTATAGCAAATTAACCACTGTAAATATTGCTAATTAACCACTGAAAATATTACAGATTTTACACTGTAAATATTGCAAATTTACCACTGAAATTATAGCAAATTAACCACTATAAATATTGCAAATGTTCCGCTGCAAATATTGCAAATTTTCAAGTGTAAATATTCGAAATTAACAGCTGAAAATATTGCAAATTTACCACTTAAATTATTGGAAATTAACCACTGTAAATATTTCAAATTTTCCACTGAAAATATTGCAAATTTACCGCTGTAAATATTACAAATTTACCACTGAAATTATAGCAAATTAACCACTGTAAATATTGCTAATTAACCACTGTAAATATTGCAAACTTTCAACTGCAAATATTGCAAATTTACCACTGAAATTATATCAAATTACTCACTGTAAATATTGCAAACTTACCACTGAAAATATTGCAAATTAACCGCTGTAAATATTGCAAATTTACCACTGAAATTATATCAAATTAACCACTGTAAATATTGCGAATTAATCACTGAAATTATTGCAAAATTACCACTGAAATTATATCAAATTAACCACTGTAAATATTGCGAATTAATCACTGAAATTATTGCAAATTTACCACTGAAATTATACCAAATTAACCACTGTATATATTGTAAATTAACCACTGTAAATATTGCTAATTAACCACTGTAAATATTGCAAATTTTCCACTGCAAGTATTGCAAATTTACCACTGAAATTATTTCAAATTAACCACTGTAAATATTGCAAATTTACCACTTAAAGTATTGCAAATTAACCACTCTAAATATTGTAAATTTACCACTGAAATTACAAAAAATTAACCACTGAAATTATAGCAAATTAACCACTGTAAATATTGCTAATTAACCACTGTAAATATTGCAAATTTACCACTGAAATTATTTCTAATTAACCACTCTAAATATTGCAAATTTACCACTTAAATTATTGGAAATTAACCACTGTAAATATTGCAAATTTACCACTTAAATTATTGGAAATTAATCACTGTAAATATTGCAAATTAACCACTGTAAATATTGCGAATTAATCACTGAAATTATTGCAAATTTACCACTGAAATTATATCAAATTAACCACTGTAAATACTGTAAATTAACCACTGTAAATATTGCAAATTTACCACTGAAATTATTTCAAATTAACCACTGTAAATATTGAAAATTTTCAAGTGTAAATATTCGAAGTTAACAGCTGAAAATATTGCAAATTTACCACTTAAATTATTGGAAATTAGCCAGTGTAAATATTGCAAATTTACCACTTAAAATATTGCAAATTAACCACTCTAAATATTGTAAATTTACAACTGAAATTTCAAAAAATTAACCACTGAAATTATAGCAAATTAACCACTGTAAATATTGCTAATTAACCACTGTAAATATTTCAAATTTTCCACTGTAAATATTGTAAATTTACCACTGAAATTATTTCAAATTAACCACTCTAAATATTGCAAATTTACCACTTAAATTATTGGATATTAACCACTGTAAATATTGCAAATTTACCACTTAAATTATTGGAAATTAACCACTGTAAATATTGCAAATTAATCACTGAAATTATAGCAATTTTACCACAGAAATTATAGCAAAATAACCACTGTAAATATTTCAAAATTACCGCTTAAATTATTGGAAATTTACCACTGTAAATACTACAAATTTTCCACTGTAAATATTGCAAATTTACCACTGAAATTATAGCAAATTAACCACTGTAAATATTGCTAATTAACCACTGAAAATATTACAAATTTTCCCCTGAAAATATTTCAAACTTACCACTGAAATTATAGCAAATTAACCACTGTAAATATTGCTAGTTAACCACTGAAAATATTACAAATTTTCCACTGTAAATATTGCAAATTTACCACTGAAATTATAGCAAATTAAACACTGTAAATATTGCTATTTAAGCACTGCAAATATTGCAAATTTTCACTGCAAATATTGCAAATATTCAAGTGAAAATATTCGAAATTAACCTCTGAAAATATTGCAAATTTACCAATGAAATTAGAGCAAATTAACCTCTCTAAATATTTCAAATTTACCACTTAAATTAAGGGAAATTAGCCACTTAAATATTGCATATTAATCACTGAAATTATAGCAATATTACTCCTGAAATTAGAGCAAATTAACCACTGTAAATATTGCAAATTTTCCACTGTAAATATTGCAAATTTACCACTGAAATTATAGCAAATTAACCACTGTAAATATTGCTAATTAACCATTATAAATATTGCAAATTTTCCACTGCAAATATTGCAAATTTACCATTGAAAATATATCAAATTAACCACTGTAAATATTGCAAATTTACCACTGTAGATATTGCAAATTAAACACTGTAAATTTTGCAAATTTACCACTGAAATTATAGCAAATTAACCACTGTAAATATTGCTAATTAACCACTGAAAATATTACAGATTTTACACTGTAAATATTGCAAATTTACCACTGAAATTATAGCAAATTAACCACTATAAATATTGCAAATGTTCCGCTGCAAATATTGCAAATTTTCAAGTGTAAATATTCGAAATTAACAGCTGAAAATATTGCAAATTTACCACTTAAATTATTGGAAATTAACCACTGTAAATATTTCAAATTTTCCACTGAAAATATTGCAAATTTACCGCTTTAAATATTGCAAATTTACCACTGAAATTATAGCAAATTAACCACTGTAAATATTGCTAATTAACCACTGTAAATATTGCAAACTTTCAACTGCAAATATTGCAAATTTACCACTGAAATTATATCAAATTACTCACTGTAAATATTGCAAACTTACCACTGAAAATATTGCAAATAAAGCACTCTAAATATTGCAAATTTACCACTGAAATTATAGCAAATTTACCACTGTAAATATTGCAAATTAACCGCTGTAAATATTGCAAATTTACCACTGAAATTATATCAAATTAACCACTGTAAATATTGCGAATTAATCACTGAAATTATTGCAAATTTACCACTGAAATTATATCAAATTAACCACTGTAAATATTGCGAATTAATCACTGAAATTATTGCAAATTTACCACTGAAATTATACCAAATTAACCACTGTATATATTGTAAATTAACCACTGTAAATATTGCTAATTAACCACTGTAAATATTGCAAATTTTCCACTGCAAGTATTGCAAATTTACCACTGAAATTATTTCAAATTAACCACTGTAAATATTGCAAATTTACCACTTAAATTATTGCAAATTAACCACTCTAAATATTGTAAATTTACCACTGAAATTACAAAAAATTAACCACTGAAATTATAGCAAATTAACCACTGTAAATATTGCTAATTAACCACTGTAAATATTGCAAATTTACCACTGAAATTATTTCTAATTAACCACTCTAAATATTGCAAATTTACCACTTAAATTATTGGAAATTAACCACTGTAAATATTGCAAATTTACCACTTAAATTATTGGAAATTAATCACTGTAAATATTGCAAATTAACCACTGTAAATATTGCGAATTAATCACTGAAATTATTGCAAATTTACCACTGAAATTATATCAAATTAACCACTGTAAATACTGTAAATTAACCACTGTAAATATTGCAAATTTACCACTGAAATTATTGGAAATTAACCACTGTAAATATTGCAAATTTACCACTTAAATTATTGGAAATTAACCACTGTAAATATTGCAAATTAATCACTGAAATTATAGCAATTTTACCACTGAAATTATAGCAAAATAACCAATGTAAATATTGCTAATTAACCACTGAAAATATTACAAATTTTCCCCTGAAAATATTTCAAACTTACCACTGAAATTATAGCAAATTAACCAATGTAAATATTGCTAGTTAACCACTGAAAATATTACAAGTTTTCCACTGTAAATATTACAAATTTACCACTGAAATTATAGCAAATTAACCACTGTAAATATTGCTATTTAAGCACTGCAAATATTGCAAATTTTCACTGCAAATATTGCAAATATTCAAGTGTAAATATTCGAAATTAACCACTGAAAATATTGCAAAATTACCACTTAAATTATTGGAAATTAACCACTGTAAATATTTCAAATTTTCCACTGTAAATATTGCAAATTTACCACTGAAATTATAGCAAATTAACCACTGTAAATATTGCTAATTAACCATTGTAAATATTGCAAATTTTCCACTGCAAATATTGCAAATTTACCATTGAAAATATATCAAATTAACCACTGTAAATATTGCAAATTTACCACTGTAGATATTGCAAATTAAACACTGTAAATTTTGCAAATTTACCACTGAAATTATAGCAAATTAACCACTGTAAATATTGCTAATTAACCACTGAAAATATTACAGATTTTACACTGTAAATATTGCAAATTTACCACTGAAATTATAGCAAATTAACCACTATAAATATTGCAAATGTTCCGCTGCAAATATTGCAAATTTTCAAGTGTAAATATTCGAAATTAACAGCTGAAAATATTGCAAATTTACCACTTAAATTATTGGAAATTAACCACTGTAAATATTGCAAATTTACCACTTAAATTATTGGAAATTAACCACTGTAAATATTGCAAATTAATCACTGAAATTATAGCAATTTTACCACTGAAATTACAAAAAATTAACCACTGAAATTATAGTAAATGAACCACTGTAAATATTGCAAATTTTCCACTGTAAATATTGCAAATTTACCTCTGTAATTATAGCAAATTTAGCACTGTAAATATTGCTAATTAACCGTTGTAAATGTTGCAACACTTCCACTGCAAATATATCAAATTTACCACTGAAATTATATCAAATCAACCACTGTAAATATTGCAAATTTACCACTGTAGATATTGCAAATTAAACACTGTAAATTTTGCAAATTTACCACAGAAATTATAGCAAATTAACCACTGTAATTATTGCAAATTATCCGCAGCAAATATAGCAAATTTTCAAGTGTAAATATTCGAAACTGACAGCTGAAAATATTGCAAATTTAACACTTAAATTATTGGAAATTAACCGCTGTAAATATTGCAAATGTACAACTTAAATTATTGGAAATTAACCACTGTAAATATTGCAAATTAATCACTGAAATTATAGCAATTTAACCACTGAAAATATAGCAAAATAACCACTGTAAATATTGCAAATTTACCACTTAAATTATTGGAAATTTACCACTGAAAATATTACAAATTTTCCCCTGAAAATATTGCAAACTTACAACTGAAATTAAAGCAAATTAACCACTGTAAATATTGCTAGTTAACCACTGAAAATATTACAGTTTTTCCACTGTAAATATTGCAAATTTACCACTGAAATTATAGCAAATTAACCACTGTAAATATTGCTATTTAACTACTGCAAATATTGCAAATTTTCACTGCAAATATTGCAAATTTTCAAGTCTAAATATTCGAAATAAACCACTGAAAATATTGCAAATTTACCACTGAAATTATAGCAAATTAACCACTGTAAATATTGCTAATTAACCACTGAAAATATTACAAATTTTCCCCTGAAAATATTTCAAACTTACCACTGAAATTATAGCAAATTAACCACTGTAAATATTGCTAGTTAACCACGGAAAATATTACCAAATTTCCACTGTAAATACTGCAAATTTACCACTGAAATTATAGCAAATTAACCACTGTAAATATTGCTATTTAAGCACTGCAAATATTGCAAATTTTCACTGCAAATATTGCAAATATTCAAGTGTAAATATTCGAAATTAACCACTGAAAATATTGCAAAATTACCACTTAAATTATTGGAAATTAACCACTGTAAATATTTCAAATTTTCCACTGAAAATATTGCAAATTTACCACTGAAATTAGAGCAAATTAACCTCTCTAAATATTTCAAATTTACCACTTAAATTAATGGAAATTAGCCACTTAAATATTGCATATTAATCACTGAAATTATAGCAATATTACACCTGAAATTATAGCAAATTAACCACTGTAAATATTGCAAATTTTCCACTGTAAATATTGCAAATTTACCACTGAAATTATAGCAAATTAATATTTTTTTCCGCCCACGGACGCCATTTTCCCGTCGCCATTTTTTTTCGCAAAACAGCCGCGGTTTCGTGTATCAATTTTTTTTTTCGCACGACGAGGATGGTTTCGCGGCTCCATTTTTTTTTCCGCCCACGGACGCCATTTTCCCGTCGCCATTTTTTTTCGCAAAACAGCCGCGGTTTCGTGTATCAATTTTTTTTTTCGCACGACGAGGATGGTTTCGCGGCTCCATTTTTTTTTCCGCCCACGGACGCCATTTTCCCGTCGCCATTTTTTTTCGCAAAACAGCCGCGGTTTCGTGTATCAATTTTTTTTTTCGCACGACGAGGATGGTTTCGCGGCTCCATTTTTTTTTCCGCCCACGGACGCCATTTTCCCGTCGCCATTTTTTTTCGCAAAACAGCCACGGTTTCGTGTATCAATTTTTTTTTTCGCACGACGAGGATGGTTTCGCGGCTCCATTTTTTTTTCCGCCCACGGACGCCATTTTCCCGTCGCCATTTTTTTTCGCAAAACAGCCGCGGTTTCGTGTATCAATATTTTTTTTGCACGACGAGGATGGTTTCGCGGCTCCATTTTTTTTTCCGCCCACGGAAGCCATTTTCCCGTCGCCATTTTTTTTCGCAAAACAGCCGCGGTTTCGTGTATCAATTTTTTTTTTCGCACGACGAGGATGGTTTCGCGGCTCCATTTTTTTTTCCGCCCACGGACGCCATTTTCCCATCTCCATTTTTTTTCGCAAAACAGCCTCGGTTTCGTGTGTCAATTTTTTTTTTCGCACGACGAGGATGGTTTCGCGGCTCCATTTTTTTTCCGCCCACGGACGCCATTTTCCCGTCTCCATTTTTTTTCGCAAAACAGCCGCGGTTTCGTGTATCAATTTTTTTTTTCGCACGACGAGGATGGTTTCGCAGCTCCATTTTTTTTTCCGCCCACGCACGCCATTTTCCCGTCGCCATTTTTTTTCGCAAAACAGCCGCGGTTTCGTGTATCAATTTTTTTTTTCGCACGACGAGGATGGTTTCGCGGCTCCATTTTTTTTTCCGCCCACGGACGCCATTTTCCCGTCGCCATTTTTTTTCGCAAAACAGCCGCGGTTTCGTGTATCAATTTTTTTTTTCGCACGACGAGGATGGTTTCGCGGCTCCATTTTTTTTTCCGCCCACGGACGCCATTTTCCCATCTCCATTTTTTTTCGCAAAACAGCCTCGGTTTCGTGTGTCAATTTTTTTTTTCGCACGACGAGGATGGTTTCGCTGCTCCATTTTTTTTCCGCCCACGGACGCCATTTTCCCGTCTCCATTTTTTTTCGCAAAACAGCTGCGGTTTCGTGTATCAATTTTTTTTTTCGCACGACGAGGATGGTTTCGCGGCTCCATTTTTTTTTCCGCCCACGGACGCCATTTTCCCGTCGCCATTTTTTTCGCAAAACAGCCGCGGTTTCGTGTATCAATTTTTTTTTTCGCACGACGAGGATGGTTTCGCGGCTCCATTTTTTTTTCCGCCCACGGACGCCATTTTCCCGTCGCCATTTTTTTTCGCAAAACAGCCGCGGTTTCGTGTATCAATTTTTTTTTTCGCACGACGAGGATGGTTTCGCGGCTCCATTTTTTTTTCCGCCCACGGACGCCATTTTCCCGTCGCCATTTTTTTTCGCAAAACAGCCGCGGTTTCGTGTATCAATTTTTTTTTTCGCACGACGAGGATGGTTTCGCGGCTCCATTTTTTTTTCCGCCCACGGACGCCATTTTCCCGTCGCCATTTTTTTTCGCAAAACAGCCGCGGTTTCGTGTATCAATTTTTTTTTTCGCACGACGAGGATGGTTTCGCGGCTCCATTTTTTTTTCCGCCCACGGACGCCATTTTCCCGTCGCCATTTTTTTTCGCAAAACAGCCGCGGTTTCGTGTATCAATTTTTTTTTTCGCACGACGAGGATGGTTTCGCGGCTCCATTTTTTTTTCCGCCCACGGACGCCATTTTCCCGTCGCCATTTTTTTTCGCAAAACAGCCGCGGTTTCGTGTATCAATTTTTTTTTTCGCACGACGAGGATGGTTTCGCGGCTCCATTTTTTTTTCCGCCCACGGACGCCATTTTCCCGTCGCCATTTTTTTTCGCAAAACAGCCGCGGTTTCGTGTATCAATTTTTTTTTTCGCACGACGAGGATGGTTTCGCGGCTCCATTTTTTTTTCCGCCCCACGGACGCCATTTTCCCGTCGCCATTTTTTTTCGCAAAACAGCCGCGGTTTCGTGTATCAATTTTTTTTTTCGCACGACGAGGATGGTTTCGCGGCTCCATTTTTTTTTCCGCCCACGGACGCCATTTTCCCGTCGCCATTTTTTTTCGCAAAACAGCCGCGGTTTCGTATATCAATTTTTTTTTTCGCACGACGAGGATGGTTTCGTGGCTCCATTTTTTTTTCCGCCCACGGACGCCATTTTCCCGTCGCCATTTTTTTTCGCAAAACAGCCGCGGTTTCGTGTATCAATTTTTTTTTTCGCACGACGAGGATGGTTTCGCGGCTCCATTTTTTTTTCCGCCCACGGACGCCATTTTCCCGTCGCCATTTTTTTTCGCAAAACAGCCGCGGTTTCGTGTATCAATTTTTTTTTTCGCACGACGAGGATGGTTTCGCGGCTCCATTTTTTTTTCCGCCCACGGACGCCATTTTCCCGTCGCCATTTTTTTTCGCAAAACAGCCGCGGTTTCGTGTATCAATTTTTTTTTTCGCACGACGAGGATGGTTTCGCGGCTCCATTTTTTTTTCCGCCCACGGACGCCATTTTCCCGTCGCCATTTTTTTCGCAAAACAGCCGCGGTTTCGTGTATCAATTTTTTTTTTCGCACGACGAGGATGGTTTCGCGGCTCCATTTTTTTTTCTGCCCACGGACGCCATTTTCCCGTCGCCATTTTTTTTCGCAAAACAGCCGCGGTTTCGTGTATCAATTTTTTTTTTCGCACGACGAGGATGGTTTCGCGGCTCCATTTTTTTTTCCGCCCACGGACGCCATTTTCCCGTCGCCATTTTTTTTCGCAAAACAGCCGCGGTTTCGTGTATCAATTTTTTTTTTCGCACGACGAGGATGGTTTCGCGGCTCCATTTTTTTTTCCGCCCACGGACGCCATTTTCCCGTCGCCATTTTTTTTCGCAAAACAGCCGCGGTTTCGTGTATCAATTTTTTTTTTCGCACGACGAGGATGGTTTCGCGGCTCCATTTTTTTTTCCGCCCACGGACGCCATTTTCCCGTCGCCATTTTTTTTCGCAAAACAGCCGCGGTTTCGTGTATCAATTTTTTTTTTGCACGACGAGGATGGTTTCGCGGCTCCATTTTTTTTTCCGCCCACAGACGCCATTTTCCCATCGCCATTTTTTTTCGCAAAACAGCCGCGGTTTCGTGTATCAATTTTTTTTTTCGCACGACGAGGATGGTTTCGCGGCTCCATTTTTTTTTCCGCCCACGGACGCCATTTTCCCGTCGCCATTTTTTTTCGCAAAACAGCCGCGGTTTCGTGTATCAATTTTTTTTTTCGCACGACGAGGATGGTTTCGCGGCTCCATTTTTTTTTCCGCCCACGGACGCCATTTTCCCGTCGCCATTTTTTTTTCGCAAAACAGCCGCGGTTTCGTGTATCAATTCTTTTTTTCGCACGACGAGGATGGTTTCGCGGCTCCATTTTTTTTCCGCCCACGGACGCCATTTTCCCGTCGCCATTTTTTTTCGCAAAACAGCCGCGGTTTCGTGTATCAATTTTTTTTTTCGCACGACGAGGATGGTTTCGCGGCTCCATTTTTTTTCCGCCCACGGACGCCATTTTCCCGTCGCCATTTTTTTTCGCAAAACAGCCGCGGTTTCGTGTATCAATTTTTTTTTTCGCACGACGAGGATGGTTTCGCGGCTCCATTTTTTTTCCGCCCACGGACGCCATTTTCCCGTCGCCATTTTTTTTCGCAAAACAGCCGCGGTTTCGTGTATCAATTTTTTTTTCGCACGACGAGGATGGTTTCGCGGCTCCATTTTTTTTCCGCCCACGGACGCCATTTTCCCGTCGCCATTTTTTTTCGCAAAACAGCCGCGGTTTCGTGTATCAATTTTTTTTTTCGCACGACGAGGATGGTTTCGCGGCTCCATTTTCTTTCCGCCCACGGACGCCATTTTCCCGTCGCCATTTTTTTTCGCAAAACAGCCGCGGTTTCGTGTATCAATTTTTTTTTTCGCACGACGAGGATGGTTTCGCGGCTCCATTTTTTTTCCGCCCACGGACGCCATTTTCCCGTCGCCATTTTTTTTCGCAAAACAGCCGCGGTTTCGTGTATCAATTTTTTTTTTCGCACGACGAGGATGGTTTCGCGGCTCCATTTTTTTTCCGCCACGGACGGCCATTTCGCCGGTCGCGCATTTTTTTTCGCAAAACAGCCGCGGTTT